>CM055116.1:1045911895-1046511895 GCA_029206835.1 Rana muscosa | reverse complement strand
TTTTGGATTAAAATTGTTTGTTCTCTGAGAGAAGCTCATGTTTTCTCTCCACTATTACTAGTCTTCATTTAATTGCAATTTTGAAAATAGCTGCTGTTTTCTGCAATCTTAATAATTTTCCCTAGGAAGCAGAAAAGGACAGATGTATTCCCTTAAGTGTATAAAATAAGCTGGCAACTCCTCATCAGACAGAAAGTAACTGACAGAGTGACAGGTACCTATTCAACGTTTGCACACCAATGCACACACACATTCCTGTCATCTTCAGTCCTAATTAAATCTGATTATTTCTGCTCTTTCTCAGCCATATAGTGTATGCATTATAATATGTCTATGGTGGCATCAAACTGGAATGACAGAGATACAGAAGCTTCCATGGATGGATGAAAGTATTGGATGACAGACTCTGTACAAGCTAAAAGGAAATATAGATCTTAATTACATTTCTTCAACTTTTTTGCCAGTCAAGTAGGACTGCAGATTACAGTAACAAAATAGGCAGATATACAGGTGAAACTCGAAAAATTCGAATATTGTGCAAAAGTTCATTTATTTCACTAATGCAACTTAAAAGGTGAAACTAATATATGAGATAGACTCATTACATGCAAAGCAAGATAGTTCACACCGTGATTTGTCATAATTGTGATGATTATGGCTTGCAGCTCATGAAAACCCCAAATCCACAATCTCAGGAAATTAGAATATTACATGCAATCAATAAAACAAGGATTGTACATAGAATAATATAGGACCTCTGAAAAGTATAAGTATGCATATATACTCAGTACTTGGTTTGGGCTACTTTTGCAGCAATTACTGCCTCAATGCGGCGTGGCATGGAAGCTATCAGCCTGTGGCACTGCTGAGGTGTTATGGAAGACCAGGATGCTTCAATAGCGGCCTTCAGCTCTTCTCCATTGTTCGGTCTCTCCTCTTTCATCTTGGCAATGCCCCATAGATTCTCTATGGGATTCAGGTTAGGCAAGTTTTCCGGCCAATCAAGCGGAGTAATCCCACGGTCATTGAACCAGGTTTTGGTGCTTTTGGCAGTGTGGGCAGGTGCCAAGTCCTGCTGGAAAATGAAGTCAGCATCCCCATAGAGCTCGTCTGCCGAAGGAAGCATGAAGTACTCCAAAATCTCCTGGTACGCTGCGTTGACCCTGGACATAATGAAGCACAGTCGACCAACACCAGCAGATGACATGGCTCCCCAAATCAACAGACTGTGGAAACTTCACACTGGACTTCAAGTATCTTGCAGTGTGTGCCTCTCCATTCTTCCTCCATACTCTGGGTCCTTGGTTTCCAAATGAGATGCAAAATTTGCTCTCATCAGAAAAGAGGACTTTGGACCACTGAGCAACAGACCAGGTCTGTTTTTATTTAGCCCAGGTAAGACGCTTCTGACGTTGTTTGTTGTTCAGGAGTAGCTTGACAAGAGGAATACGACATTTGAAGCCCATGTCCAGGATCCGTCTGTGTGTGTTGGCTCTTGATGCACTGATTCCAGCCTCAGTCCACGCCTTGTGAAAGTCCCCAACACCTTTGAATGGCCTTTTCCTGACAATCCTCTCCAGGCTGCGGTCATCCCTGCTGCTTGTGCACCTTTTTCTTCCACACTTTTCTCCTACATAACTTTCTATTAATGTGCTTTGATACAGCACTTTGGGAACATCCAACTTCTTTTGCAATTACCTTTTGAAGCTTTCCCTCCTTTTGGAGGGTGTCAGTGATGGTTTTCTGCACAACTGTCGGGTCAGCAGTCTTTCCCATGATTGTGATGCCTACTGAACCAGACTGAGAGACCATTTAAAGGCTTGGGAACCCTTTGCAGGTGTTATGGCAAAATTTGCTGATTAGAGTGGGACAATTTGAGCCTAGAATATTGCACCTTTTCACAATATTCTAATTTCCTGAGATTGTGGATTTGGGGTTTTCATGAGCTGTAAGCCATAATTATCACAATTATGACAAATCACGGCTTGAACTATCTTGCTTTGCATGTAATGAGTCTATCTCATATATTAGTTTCACCTTTTAGGTTTCATTAGTGAAATAAATGAACTTCATGATATTCAAATTTTTCGAGTTTCACCTGTATAGTATAGCTAGTTGAATTTTTATCTATCTAAAGTTGTTATTATTTTAGACAGTATACCCTTAACTTTGCATAGAGCAGGGGTCTTTAGATTTTCTAAAAAAAGGGCCAGGTTTACTATCCTTCAGACTTAAGGGGGCCGGACTGTGGCCAGTGGTAGTAGAAAATGCCTCAGGATTGGTGGTCAGTGGAAATTAAAAATTACATGGCACCTGTGGTCAGTAGGAGGAGGAATAATGCCCAATCATTTATATCAGTGGGTGGAAATGTGCCCTATTGTTGATGCCAGTAGACGAAATAGTGCCTCACTGTTGGTGTCAGTGGAAGGAATGGTGCCTCATTGTTGGTGTCAGTAGGAGAAATAGTGCCTTATAGCGGTGGAGGAATAGTGCCCCATCATTTATATCAGAGAGGACTTGTGCCCTGCCATTGGTGACAGTGGAAGGAATAGTGCCTCATCGTTGGTGTTAGTGGGGGGAATAGTAGCCCACTGTTTGTATCAGTGGATGAAATGGTGCCTCATCATTGGTGTCAGTTGGACAAATAGTGCGTCGCATCAGTGGAACGAAAAGTGCCCCATTGGTTGTATAGTTGGGGAGTTTTGCACCCTGTCTTTAGTGTCAATGGAAGGAAAAGTGACAAATTGTTGGAGTAAGTGTGGAAGGAATAATTCCCCACTGTTGGATTCAGTGGAATAAATAGTGTCCATTCATTGATGTCAGTGGGAGGAATAGTGCCCCATTGTTGGATGCAACCAAAGGAATGCTGGCTCATCATTGGTGTCAGTAAGAAGAATAGTGCCTCATATCTGTGGAAGGAAGAGTGGCCCAGCAGTTGGATCATGGCCCACGGTTTGGAAACTGGTATAGAGTAGGGGAAAAGCTTGAACCCCCATAGGTTTTTTCTTGTTTTATGTGTGCACACTTAAGACGCTATTTGTCTTGATGACCAATTTAATGAAATTTAGAGCAAGGGAAAATCCTACATGTTTGGTTATAACTACAACAAGACTAGAAGGGCAATCCTTTAACTGGGACATTTGTTCTGGGGGGCAACCGTCTAAAGGGAGATTTCCCACACTATACAAAGATATACTGAGCTTTAAGTTCCATTTGAGCATAGGTTGCCCTTAAAACAGCTGTTTAAAAAGTGTCTAAGTAAAAAAAAAAACAGGAAATACTAAAGAGGATCCTTTCACTGTGTGACTGCTCAGCTCCTTAACATTGTAATCAGCCATCTGTTAGGAGGAAGACAATGTTTCCCCATTATGAGAACGGCAGTGACAGCTGTAGAATTTGAGAGATGGAATCCAAGGAACTAATGCACAATAACACTTTGGCCCCATCCCATCTACAGTGTGTAAATTATACTTTACCAGTATCAAAGTAAGTAATTTAGCCTTTTAAATACTCTGCAATTTGCTCTATCCGATGCCAGTGCTGGCAATGTATTTTATTTGCCGTGCTGGATGAAAATGAACTGATTACACAAACAGAATATGTTATGATTTTATTGTTGAGCAATAAATATTGGATCTAAAAATACTATTTCAGGTGCTTCGGATGCAGCATTAAATGTCTGCTTTCATGATATTGTCTCTGAACTCTGCTCATATTTACTGGGTTTTAACTTAAAAAAGAGACACTGGGGAATTGAAGGCAACATTAAGCTTTCTTTTTCCCTCTGAGTGTTCTACAAAGGTAAAGTGCATAGTGAATATGATCAAGCATATGCTATAAACAGCATACATCTCAAAGAGACATTTAGAGAACTGCACGATCTAGCACATCAGAATTAATATTTATTATCATAATGTTTGTCCTCGAAACATGACCTTCTTCCCAAGTATATATAAGAATTTTCGGCATGAGTGAAGATCCAAATACAAAATTATACAGCATGTAAGCAAGTTGAGCAGAGATTTTTCACACAGACTGCTTGAAATGTGCTCATCTAAAACCAACATTTGAGTTTTGGGTGATTGCCAGTGGACTGAATTATCCCCCTGCCTAAAGCTGAACTGAAGGGCAGAGTCAGAAAAAAATATATTATATAGGATCCACTACGTAATTACATTTTTTAAAAACATATGTTGGGAAATGCAGAAGTATTGTTGTCAGTGCAGGAGAGATGTAGCTTTCTGTGATACATGGATGTATGTATTCCCCTTTTGGAAAGTAAAACATAGGGCATGACCCATAGTTGGGGAATGGGGATACCTGGACTTTGTCCCAGTAAGTCAGAGCACAGGTTTCCCAATGGATCCTCTTGCTCTGAAGACTATGTTGTACATTACAAAAAGCTATTGTTCTGCAACCTGAGAAGGTGCTGAATGTACAGAGCCTTGTTTATTTGAGCTGTTTAGTTAAGCAATATAAAAGATATGCACCAGTCTGGACATTGAATTATTCTTGTCTAATGAAAACTTTCCTGTGAACTTTGAACGTGGTCCCTGGCATAGGGTTAAATAAGCCACAGGATCCTGGTCAAGCCAGCTGGGTTGCCATTTGGGGAATTTTGAGAAGAAATAGCTAGTGGAGGGCCATCTCAAGAGTGGAACACCAAAATCCCTTATGTTAAAGGATTTGCATGGGCCACTGCCCCCCCCCCCCCATTGTTGGGCCCAGGAGGATTAAAAATGCACCATGTGCTTCCCCACTACATAACACAGCTGGCATAAGTACCTGAATCTGCCATGATATCAACCCCCTGCATAGCATTAAAAATGTGTAAGAAAGGGGCAGCACTAGGAACTACTTAGACTCTGTAGCATGTAGAAGTGCTGACAAAGGAACCATACTGTTAGCAGCAGACAGAAAAGTGAACATAACTGATCGCTTATCAGTGTGTTGCTGCTCTTTTTTTGTCCAATTAGCAGGCTGCAGACAGGCAGGTGACACTACTGTATTACTTAACTCTAACAGAAAAAGTGACATCCCTTATTGGCCATGCTGTCTGGCAGTAATGTATGAATCTCAAAAATGTGTCAAGTGTATTCTACCTATGAATTCACCTTTCTCTCTGGAACTCAAAGTGGCAGGATCTCCCTGCCATTGTTCCTAGGGCTGACATTTCTCTTTCTGCATTGTCTTCCATAGAAAATCCAGCAGGCCATCTTGTAATGTCTAAGTGTCAGCTAACATTAGTTTGATATCGTTATTTTGTACATAATATCTGTAGGGATGGTTCACGTGATTAAGAATAGTTGTCTTGCTGGGCACATGCGCACAGAGGGACGAGATGGCTGCTTTCTAGCCTAGCTCTGCTCGGAATGGAAGAAATACTGCCAGCCTGTACTTCTACATAAGCCACTAGGACCCCAAACTACATCCCCAGCTAGCTACTGTGCCACTGCATTAAGTCACTATGGGGTTGATTTTCTAAAGCTGGAGAGTGCAAAATCAGGCTCCCTTCTGCATAGAAACCAATCAGCTTCTAGGTTTTATTTCCAAAGCTTAATTGAACAAGCTGAAGTTAGAAGCTGATTGGTTTCTATGCAAAAGTAAGCCTGATTTTGCACTCTCCAACTTAAGTAAATTAACCCCTTTAGGTCCGCCATCCAAAACAAAGTCGAAGCAGGGAACAGACTGGACCAGCACATGCACAAGCAAAACGTGCCCCAAGATGGCTTTGGCTTCTGCAGCAAGTGAGCAGCAGCTTCATTTGGACACAGAGCCCTCTTCCCCAGAGAGCCTAAATCAGTTTCCCTCTGCACTTAAAGTGGTTGTAAACTCTTACAACACACTTCCACCTACAGGTAAGCCTAGATTAAGGCTTACCTGTAGGTGCTGTAAATATCTATTAAACCTACACGGTTTAGGAGATATTTACAATTCCCCGTACGAGGATTTCTCCTGCACATGTGCCGATGTATTCAGCGCATGCGCACTTTAGAAGGATCACGGCATGCCGTTTCCTGTAAAGGTCATGCCTTGACTGGCGGCTCCTGTGTGCATGCGTGGGAGTGACGTCACGAGACTCCGGCCAGTCACAGAGCCGGAGTCCGCGACCCCGGAAAGGAGATGTACGCTTCCAGCCGGCAAGGAAATCGGGGACATCGCAGGCTTCAGTTTCAGGTAAGTGACACATAATGGGCTACTATGCGATGCATAGTAGCCCATTATGCTTTACCTTTGCAGGGGAACAAAGAGGAAGTAAACCCATCAGTGTTTACTTCCACTTAAAGGATGCTGATACTCTGGATGACAACATATTAACAAAACAAAGGGAGTTAGTCAGAGAGGTAATTACCCTAGCTGCCCGTAAACTATCTGCAGAGCTGTTACATAAGTTCAGGGAGCTGAGACAGCACACTGCATCCCCTGACACCACATGAATGATGCCACTATTGTCTTAGATGGACAGTCAAAAACATTGGAGGAATTGGAGGAGGAATTAGAATCCTTGTGACTGTGAGACAAACAAGAGGATCTATAGAACAGGTCCCGAAGAAGAAATATTACAATACACAGGGACTCCTATAACTACCACTGATTTGAACGGGGTGGCTACAGCCCTGTTCCAAGAACTGTACCCTGATCTTCCTGTGGAACAGTTGTAGATGGACAGAGTGCACAGGGCTCTGATGTACAAAATGCCAGACAGGCCCCCCAGAGATATTATTGTGAAGCGCACTACTTTCACCGCAAAGACCTGCCCCTGCATGAGGCTGCATCTAAATCCTCACTGCAGTTTTAGGTCCATGATTATCAGCTATTTGCTGACCTGCATCAAGTGTCATCCTAAAGAGAATGGCCCCATGTCCATACCTACAAGTCCTACAGGAGATGGACATTAAAGTGGTTGTAAACCCTTAAATATACCCAGTGAAGTGACTGGCCCCCAGGTGAAACAGAGAGATGAAACAAATCAACATAAGTTGTACCTTTTTATCTGCTGTCTTCTCTTCTCTACGGCCGTTCAAAGTCCAAAATGTATAAACTTTGTTTGAGTGCTCAGAAAAAAAGGCGCAGAGAGCTGAAGTTCCACTCTGCAGAGCTCAGTGAGGAGAGCTCTGCGAGCTGATTGGAGGGAAAGGACACCCCTCCCTTCACACAGAGCTGATAGAAGAGGAGTGAAGCAGCAGACAGAAATTACACTTAGTGCTCTTAACTGAGACAAGTGCACACTATAAAGGGATATGCTTTGTTCATATTTCATGTTTCATGTGTTTTAGGGTGTTATGCATTGTTTAGGCAAAGACCACTGGTGCTGCAGGCATTGACAATTCTAAAGAACAGGAAAAGAACAGAGTAAGAAAAGGTTAGACTTGCTGAACCTATGAAATATCCTGTTCAGACATCATATAAAATTTCAGGTCTCATTCTACAACTATTTCATTTTGAATAATTTATATATCAGGATTACTTTCCATTTTAAAGTTGGCATTTCAAGGACTTGCATTTCTGACCAGTGCATTTCAGTATTTCAGTGTTTTAGTGATAAGGGTCTCGATTCACTAAAGCACATTGCATGCAGTATTTTAAAAGTGCTTTTTAGTGAATGACAAACATTTTTTTTTAAAGCGCTAAGCATTATTTTACTGCAGTTCTTAAAGCAGTAGATACCGCTTTGTGAATTGAGCCCAAGTTTAGAAATGTTCTATATTCTATATGGGCAATATCATTGCAAGTATCATTGCATAGCAAAGACGTTATACCAAAACATTTTGTATTTTTACAATAACTATAATTTATCTGGATGCATGTGTTATGTACATATGTACAGTACTAATATATTAATTGTACAGACAATTCACACTTTCCAGATCATTTTTTATTTTATTATTTTCAGAAATATCTCACCTGGGGGTTGTAGAACCATTAGACATTCCAGGCTATTTGTAACCCATTAAAGTATACAGTTAAATGTAAAAGATGCACACAGTAGAATGTATAATCTGAATGCATATCATGTTGTATTTCAAGACCATTTGGTGTCAAGTGCATGATATCAGGAACTGCGGGAACACCAAACTCTAGCATAGCTCCTTATCTGTGGACTTGGTGAGCTGAGAATCTGATTTACATTCATTATCAGTGTAAAGCCCCATACACACGGTCAGACTTCTATGGGACTTTTCCGTGTTTTTTTGTCCGAACGGAGTTGGTCGGGAACACCCATAGCATACACACGCTCGGACTTTTCTGCAAACTTTCCCAAAACTTTTTGCAACATCACGTGGTTTTTCTGCTCTTTTCTGCTCTTTACTGCCACCCTTTGGTCAACTTATGCTATTGTTGGTTGATTTTAACATTAGTTGTTTTGTCCATCGGACAAAAGTCCGATGGTTTTCTGTACACACAGTCGGACTTTGCTCCATCGGACTTTTGTTGGGCAAAAGTTTGTCCATTTGCAGACCCAACTTTTGTCCGATGAAAACAAGAAAAAAGCAAAAAAAGTTTGTCCGATGGAGCGTACACACGGTCGGATTGTTGGTCCAACTTGCTCAAAATGAAGTTTGTTGGCCAAAAGTCCGGCCGTGTGTACGACATAAAATCACATCCTATAAAGGGTGATTGATATCCATGATGTGATACTCAGGTTTGAACAGACACGAAAATCAGAGATCATATGCCTGCTGGCAGTCCCTAATCACATTTCAGCCAAAGTTGGAGAATAAAATGGTTCATCAGAGGTTAACCATTGCAAATAATCAACCATAACACACATGGGTTTATTTACTAAAGGCAATAGGCTCTGTACTTTGTGTCAGGGTCACCTGTGGCCAGGTGACAGATGCACACTGTAGGGGGACAGGAGTGCACCGCGAGGTAGTGAACCCTATGGCTGGCTTCTGCGGGTAGGAAACTGGGTGGTTGTGGAAAGCGGGACCAGAGGAGCACAACCGAGATCCTAACGGAAGCTAGAGCCAAGATTCCCCAGGGCGCGGAGTCTAAGACCCAGCTGGTCTTCTCCAGGGCCTCTAGTGGTGAGGATGTTGTGCTGCAGGCTGGGACCAGGTCGCGGCCCCTGGAGTTTCCTAGCTCACGCCCCGTAGGATAAGGGGAAAAGAGGGGAAGCAGCAGCAGAAGATAAGGGAGAACCGAATAACAAGCCGAAGGTCAGGGGCCACAAGCAGACAAGGATAACGAAAGAACGAGCCGAAGGTCAAGGGTCACGAGCAGACAGGGATAGTCAGGGACAAGCCAATAACGTAACAGAGAGACAGACGTAGCACACGGCAGGCAGGAACCCAAACACACAATGCCTAACAAACACGTTGATCAGCAAAGCAGGCTTGCAGTGCACAGGTTAATATAGTGTTCTGTGATAGGGCCTGGGGTGGAGTCTGGCTGGGAGGAGATTATAAAGGAAGCCAGGTGAAAGGGCTCAGGCCTCTAAGATGAACACATGGGAAGGAAGGTAAGCTGACAGACAAACACTACTGCATATCCATGACACTTTGCAAGTGTTGTACTCTACAATGGCATTTGTGCCAGAGCTTAGTAAATGAGGAGAAGCTCTGCTGATTTCCATCATCCAATCATATGCAAGCAAAATGCTGTGTTTTTATATTTTCCTTTCATGTGCTTGGGTATTCTTTGCAAAGTGAGACTTCATCTTGTTTATTAGGTTCTGGATCAAATGCCCCTGCAGGTTGTGACTGCACTTGCAAAGTGCACAGTCTATTTGCCTTTAGTAAATCAACCCAAATGAGTGCAACTTTGCATGGTAACCCTCGAAAATAGCTACCAATAACAATACAGTAAGTGCTGATGACAATAAATTTTAGCATGATGCTTAGTATTTTAGCAGTTTTTGTGATTGAATGCATTTAAAGGAACACTAAAGGTTCCCGTTTTAAAAAAAAAAACAACAAACATGTTATACTTACCTCCACTGTGCAGCTCGTTTTGCACACAGTGACCCCGATCCTGGTCTTCTAGGGTCCCTCGGCGGCTGTTTCAGCTCCTCCCCGCAAGGACTCCACACCATAATGCAAGCGAGCTCGCATGGTGTGGAGTTATTGCGGGCG
Source organism: Rana muscosa (assembly GCA_029206835.1). NCBI lineage: Eukaryota > Metazoa > Chordata > Amphibia > Anura > Ranidae > Rana > Rana muscosa. The sequence continues at coordinate 1,046,501,816 of CM055116.1, read as the reverse complement.
CGCTCCCGTGATACAGCGGCGGCCATAGCCGCCGACTGTATCACTCGGCCCCGCCCCCGGTGTGCCGCGTCATTGGATGTGATTGACAGCAGCACCAGCCAGTGCGCTGCTTTCAATCCATCCAGTGTAGCCAATCAACGGCCGGGCTCAGGAACTCGGAGGATGACGGGAGCGAGCTCGGGACTTTCGAGTGGCCAGGTAAGTAAAACGGGGGCTCTGGGGGGGGGCGGCATTGTCAAATGTTTTTTCACCTAAATGCATAGGATGCACCCCTTTAAGTCAGATAACATTGACTGATTACTGTTTGTAAAGGGAACAATGTTCAATGTAAAATATATCTATATTTATTGAATAACCACTTCAGCCTCGGAAGAATTTACCCCCTTCCTGACCAGGGCACTTTTTGCAATTCGCTTTAACTGACAATTGAGCGGTCGTGCGACTTTGCACCCAAATAAAATTGACGTCCTTTTTTCCCACAAATAGAGCTTTCTTTTGGTGGTATTTGATCACCTCTGCAATTTTTATTTTTTGCGCTATAAACAAAAAAAGAGCGACAATTTTGAAAAAAAAGCAATATTTTTTAAATTTTGCTATAATAAATATCCCCAAAAAATATATTAAAAAAACTCATTTTTTCCTCAGTTTAGGCCAATATGTATTCTTCTACATATTTTTGGTTAAAAAAAACGGAATAAGCGTACATTGATTGGTTTGTGCAAAAGTTATAGCGTCTACAAAATAGGGGATAGTTTTATGGCATTTTTATTATAATTTTTTTTTTTTTACTAGTAATGGCGGCGATCAGCGATTTTTATCATGACTGCGACATTATGGCGGACACATCGGACACTTTTGACGCTATTTTGGGACCATTGTCATTTATACAGCGATCAGTGCTATAAAAATGCACAGATTACTGAGTAAATGACACTGTCCTGGAAGGGGTTAACCATTAGGGGCGAGGAAGGGGTTAAGTGTGACCTAGGGAGTGATTCTAACTGTGTGGGGGCTGGGATACAAGTGACATGACAGTGATCACTGCTCCCGATGACAGGGAGCAGTAGATCACTGTCCTGTCACTAGGCAGAACAAGGAAATGCCTTGTTTACATAGGCATCTGCCCGTTCTGTTTCTCCGTGACACAATCGCGGGCCGCCGGCGAACATCGAGTTCGCGGGGCCCGCGGGCACGGTCACGGAGAGTGCGGCAGGCGCGTGCCCGCCGCACAGCTTCTTAAAGGGGACGTACCTGTATGCAGTGTTGTAAGTACCCCCGTTTAAATAAACGGCGTTACCTAACGCAGTCACTTTTGAGGGTAACGAGTAATCTAACGGATTACTCTTCCCCTCATGGCAACACCGTTCCCATTACTTGGGCGGCGTTACCCCAATTACATCTACTCGCCATAGCTGCCGCGAGTAGATGTAACCGCAATTACAGCCACTGTCTGCCTACCTGATCAGCGTGTCATGCAGACAGACAGCGGCCATTGCAGTGTTCAAAAGCCGCGCCTCCTCGTCTATGATAGGCGGAAAACTCAATTTCACAGCAGGCAGTGTTCAGCCTATCACGGACATCCTGTCATCCTCGTCGGTGTTATGAGGATGAGCGGATGTCCGTGATAGGTGGAACACTGAATGCTGGGAAATTGAGTGTTCCGCCTATCACAGACGAGGAGGAGGCACGGCTTTTAAATACTGGAATGGCCGCCGGGACGCCGCCGATCGGGTACGCGGGCACAGTGAAGCATGGGCACAGTGAAGCATGGGCACAGTGAAGCACGAGCACAGTGAGACACGGGCACAGTGAGACACGGGCACAGTGAGGCACGGGCACAGTGAGGCATTGGGCACAGTGAGGCGTGGACACAGTGAGGCATTGGGCACAGTGAGGCATGGACACAGTGAGGCATGGACACAGTGAGGCATGGACACAGTGAGGCATGGGCACAGTGAGGCATGGGCACAGTGAGGCACAGTGAGGCATGGGCACAGTGAGGCATGGGCACATAACCAATATTATTTATTGTTATCCCTCCTATTATTTTTATACACTGAAAAAAATACATATATATCATCCTTCTACCACCCCGCCCCTGTGTATATATAATATAACCAATATAGTTACTTTGCTGAGTAACTAATTACTTTTTCAATGTAGTAACTGAGTTACTAAATCAATTAAGTAATTTGTAACTGTAACTAATTACTTTTTTAACGTAAGATGAACAACACTGCATGTATGCCCATTTGCCCACTGCTGCCATTCTGCCGACGTATATCGGTGTGCAGCGGTTGGCAAGTGGACAAATAACATGCTGGGTCTTGAGGAATGATTAGACTATAGTTTGCAGTTTAATAAATATATTAACCATTTACATAAAGCAGGGTCAGAATGGCAAACAGCATGCATACACTACAAAATAATAATAAACAGATTATGAAACATGCACAAACATGAACTCTTCTCTATGTGGCTGTATATCATAGTCTTTACAAGACACTATAACAGCAGAGTCTAGCTAAAAATCACTACTTCAGTAAAACAGCACTCTTCCATTTTTCCTTATAAACAGGATCCCTCTCGTTGAAGTCCACTGTAGCTCTGGTTACACAGGTTAACAGCTGGAGGGATCCAAGATCCAAGGACAAAGTCTTACAGATTGACACGTTTTCCTCTTCTTCAAAGCCTATGAAAGTGCCAGAATCCTCCTCCTCATCCTCCTCCTCCTGTGACATAGGAATGATGGTGTCTGGATAAAGTGGGCCTTGAGAGGAAAGGAAGTCCTCCTCTTCCTCCTGCTGCTCTGCCTCCAGTGCCATGTCCATAATGCCATGCAGAGTCTGCTCCAGCAGGAACACAACAGGGATTGTGTCACTGATGCATGCACTGTCACGGCTCACCATCCTTGTGGCCTCCTCAAATGGCCTGAGCCTGTCGTATTCACACAGTTACTCATTGATGGCCCTCTGCTGCATGTATAGCCGATGCAGCATTGACAAAGTCGAGTTCCTCCTGCTGGGAATGTCACAAATCAGGCGGTTTACGGGCAGGTGGATTTCCCGTTGAATTTCAGCCAACCGAGTAGGGATGAGCTCGGTGTTCGAGTCGAGCGCATGTTCGACTCGAACATCGCCTGTTCGCCTGTTCGGCGAAACCAGAACTTTGTGGGCTGTTCGCACCAAATTCGTGTGATGCAAACGGCCCACAATGCACTGCGCCATCGCACTGCATTGCCGGCGCTGTGATTGGCCAAGCATGCACTGTGACCCCGCATGCTTGGCCAATCACAGCGCCGGCAGCGAGGAGAGCCATAATTGGCCACAGGCAGGATGCCTGTGGCCAATTATAGCTCAGGGGGTTTAGTACACGCCCCACACTATATGAGCCCGCCAGCGCGGCCGCCTTGTGTAGTGTGTTCCGGCGTGCAGGGAAAGAGCTAGATAGGCAGGGACAGTGTGTTCTACAGTGTGTTCTTTTGTCAGGCATCTGCAGGAGTTAGTGGGTGTTGTGTGCCTCCAGCACAGTATACACCTGTATCTACCCTTTATTGCTGTTCTTTAAGCTAGATAGGCAGGGACAGTGTGTTCTTTTCTCAGGCATCTGCAGGAGTTAGTGCGTGTTGTGTGCCTACAGCACAGTATACACCTGTATCTACCCTGTATTGCTGTTCTCTAAGCTAGATAGGCAGGGACAGTGTGTTCTTTTCTCAGACATCTGCAGGAGTTAGTGGGTGTTGTGTGCCCCAGCACAGTATACACCTGTATCTACACTTTATTGCTGTTCTCTAATACAGGCATCTTCAGGAGTTAGTGGGTGTTGTGTGCCCCAGCACAGTATACACCTGTATCTACACTTTATTTCTGTTCTCTAATACAGGCATCTGCAGGAGTTAGTGGGTGTTGTGTGCCCCAGCACAGTATACACCTGTATATACCCGTTATTGCTGTTCTCTAATACAGGCATCTGCAGGAGTTAGTGGGTGTTGTGTGCCCCAGCACAGTATACACCTGTATCTACACTTTATTGCTGTTCTCTAATACAGGCATCTGCAGGAGTTAGTGGGTGTTGTGTGCCCCAGCACAGTATACACCTGTATCTACACTTTATTGCTGTTCTCTAATACAGGCATCTGCAGGAGTTAGTGAGTGTTGTGTGCCCCAGCACAGTATACACCTGTATATACCCGTTATTGCTGTTCTCAATACAGGCGTCTGCAGGAGTTAGTGGGTGTTGTGTGCCCCAGCACAGTATACACCTGTATCTACACTTTATTGCTGTTATCTAATATAGGCATCTGCAGGAGTTAGTGGGTGTTGTGTGCCCCAGCACAGTATACACCTGTATATACCCATTATTGCTGTTCTCTAATACAGGCATCTGCAGGAGTTAGTGGGTGTTGTGTGCCTCCAGCACAGTATACACCTGTATCTACCCTTTTTTGCTGGTGTTCTCTAATAAAGGCATCTGCAGGAGTTAGTGGGTGTTGTGTGCCTCCAGCACAGCACAGTATACACCTGTATCTACCCTTTATTGCTGGTGTTCTCTAATAAAGGCATCTGCAGGAGTTAGTGGGTGTTGTGTGCCTCCAGCACAGCACAGTATACACCTGTATCTACCCTTTATTGCTTGTGTTCTCTAATGCAGGCATCTGCAGGAGTTAGTGGGTGTTGTGTGCCTCCAGCACAATATACACCTGTATCTACCCTTTTTTGCTGGTGTTCTCTAATAAAGGCATCTGCAGGAGTTAGTGGGTGTTGTGTGCCTCCAGCACAGCACAGTATACACCTGTATCTACCCTTTTTTGCTGGTGTTCTCTAATAAAGGCATCTGCAGGAGTTAGTGGGTGTTGTTTGCCCTAGTACAGTATACACCTATATATACCCATTATTGCTGTACTCTAATACAGGCATCTGCAGGAGCTAGTGGGTGTTGTGTGCCCCAGCACAGTATACACCTGTATCTACACTTTTTTGCTGTTTTCTAATACAGGCATCTGCAGGAGTTAGTGCGTGTTGTGTGCCCCAGCACAGTATACACCTGTATCTACACTTTTTTGCTGTTCTCTAATACAGGTATCTGCAGGAGTTAGTGGGTGTTGTGTGCCCCAGCACAGTATACACCTGTATCTACACTTTATTGCTGTTCTCTAATACAGGCATCTGCAGGAGATAGTGGGTATTGTGTGCCTCCAGCACAGTATACACCTGTATCTACCCTTTTTTGCTGGTTTTCTCTAATAAAGGCATCTGCAGGAGTTAGTGGGTGTTGTGTGCCTCCAGCACAGCACAGTATACACCTGTATCTACCCTTTATTGCTGGTGTTCTCTAATAAAGGCATCTGCAGGAGTTAGTGGGTGTTGTGTGCCTCCAGCACAGCACAGTATACACCTGTATCTACCCTTTATTGCTGGTGTTCTCTAATACAGGCATCTGCAAGAGTTAGTGGGGGTTGTGTGCCTCCAGCACAATATACACTACCCCATTGCTGGTTTTCCCATCTCCCTGCATGCCATTACTATGTCTGGATGGCCAACAAGGAGAGGCAGACAGTCACGAGCCAATAAAAGAGGGCAAGCAGGCTCTGTGTCTAGAGACAACAGTGCTGGTCGTGGACATGGTGCATCGTCATCAGCACGTGGCCATGGGACACGCTTGTCCTTATTTTCGGCAGCTGGACGTGTTGAGCCGCATCATGCTGAAGACTTGGTAGAGTGGATTACCAAGCCCTCCTCATCCTCCTCATCCTCTCTCATCCAGGCTCAGGGTACTGGCAAAGCAGCTGCCAAAGCATCCTCTTCCCTCGTATCAATGTCATCATTGGTCACTCCTTCCCTAGACCCACCATGTCCTCCAGAGGAGTCCCCCGAACTGTTTGAGCACAGTGTTGGGTACATGCTCCAGGAGGATGCCCAGCGTTTTGAAGGGTCTGATGATGATACCCAGCTAGAGGAAGGCAGTAGCGTGAGCGCAGAGAGAGGGGATGCTCAAGAAGGACAGCAATCTGGCAGTCATGTTCCAGCAGCTGCAGCATACTGCCAGATTGGCTCCAGTGATGAGGAGGGAGGGGATGATGGGGTCACTGACTCCACGTGGGTGCCTGATAGGAGAGAGGAGGAGGATGAGGAGGAGGCACATCTCCAACGAGGCAGGATGCCCTCCGGGGGCCAGCGTAAAGGCAGCACACGACTGAATCACACCGCAGAGCTCCGCCTGTGCAGGGCACTGCCTCTGCCCATTATTCCAAAAGTTCTTTGGTGTGGGCCTTTTTTGAGTCGAGTGCATCAGATCGCACCGCTGCTATTTGCAACATATGTCTCAAGCGTATCTCGCGTGGCCAAAACATCAGCCGCTTGGGCACCACATGCTTGACCAGACATATGTTGACCTGCCATGCATCTCGTTGGCAAGCGCAACCTTAAAGACCCACACCAAAGAACAAAGCGGACCTCTTCTTGCTCCTCATCAGCTGGGATCTCCAACCCCATTATACCTTCAGTCCTCTCTGAAACCTGCACTGAGAGGAATGAAGGTGTAGAATTAGGTGTGTCACAGCCAAGTACTTGCAGGCACTCTGCTAGCAGTACACCGACGTCCGATTGTAGCAGGTAAATTTCCCTGCCCCAGCTGCTGGACCGTCGAAAGAAGTTCACTCCCTGCCATCCACATGCCCAGCGGTTGAATGCTAGCTTGGCTAAATTTCTAGCACTTCAACTGCTGCCTTTTCAGTTGGTAGACTCGTCTCCCTTCCGTGAGTTTGTGCAATGTGCGGTTCCTCAGTGGCAGGTTCCCAAATGCCACGTTTTCTCACGGAAGGCGATTCCGGCTCTCTACCGGCATGTGGAAGGCAATGTCCATGCCTCGCTGGACAGGGCGGTCAGCGGTAAGGTGCATATTACCGCTGACTCATGGTCCAGCAGGCATGGACCTTTCTTTCACGGCCCATTGGGTCACTCTTTTGGCAGCTGGGAAGGATGCAGGACAAGGTGCAGTAGTGTTGGATTTTGTTTCGCCACCACGCCTTCAAAATGCTACTACTGGTTGTGACACACCTCTCTCCTCCACCCCCTCCTCTTCTTCTTCCTCCATGGCCTCTTCCTGTGCTTTGTCCTCGGAACCAGCGGTGCTCCGTAGGCGTTCAAGGGGCTACGCAAGTACGCAGGCAAAAAGATGCCATGCCGTGCTTGCGCTAGTGTGTTTGGGGGACAGGAGCCACACTGGGGCAGAGGTTCTGTCAGCTCTGCAGGGGCAGGACGAGAGGTGGTTGACGCCACGCAAGCTTAAGCCATGAATGGTGGCTTGCGACAATGGCACCAACCTCCTCTCCGCCCTCCGACATGGACAACTGACCCATGTGCCCTGTGTGGCTCACGTCCTTAACCTGGTGGTGCAGCGGTTCTTGGGCAGGTACCCGGGCTTACAGGATGTCCTGAGGCAGGCCAGGAAAGTCTGTGTGCATTTCCGCAGATCATATAATGCCAGTGCTCGGCTGGCTGAGCTGCAAAAGGAGTTAAACCTGCCCAAGAACCGCCTTATATGTTACATGCCCACCAGGTGGAACTCAACATTGGCCATGCTGCAGCGGCTGCACACGCAGCAGAGGGCCATCATTGAGTACCTGTGCGACTACGGCACCAGGACAGGGTCAGGGGAGCTTGGGTTTTTTTTCACCACGCCAGTGGGGCATGATCAGAGATGCATGCACAGTCCTGGCAACATTTGGGGAGGCCACAAGGATGGTGAGCAGTGACAGTTCATGCATCAGTGACACTGTACCTCTTTTCCACCTGTTGGAGCATACACTGTGTGGAATAATGGACAGGGCACTTGAGGCAGAACAGAGGCAGGAAGAGGAGGACTTCCTTGCCTCTCAAGGCCCCCTTTACCCAGACAGTGTTCCTTCTGTCCCACTCATCACACAGGAAGAGGACGAGGAGGAGGACGAGGATTGTGTCAGCATGGAGGTGGAGCATGGCACTCAGCATCAACAGCAGCAGTCTTTTAGGGATGATTTACAGTCCCAAGAAACCCATGGACTTGTACGTGGCTGGGAGCAGGTGGCTGCGGATCATGTCGTCCTTAGTGACCCAGAGGACTCCGGACCGAATGCCTCAGCTAACCTGCGCTGCATGGCCTCCCTGATCCTGCAAAGTCTGCGGAAGGATCCTCGTATTCTTCGGATCAAGGAGAGGGACCATTACTGGCTGGCCACTCTCCTTGATCCACGATACAAGGGTAAGGTTGAGGACCTTATCTTGCCGTCGCATAGGGAGCAGAGGATGAGACATCTCCGGGAGGCCTTGCAGAAATGTCTGTGCAACGTGTTCCCAGAGACTGGGAGGTTACAAACTCCTGGTTCTGGAAAACGAGTTGCTGAGGCTTCGGTCAGTAGCAGAAGGAGCGGTGGAGAAGGTGGCTGTCTGACCGATGCGTTCAGACAATTTTTTAGTCCGCAGCCCCAAGGTATGATCGGTTCCAGCAACCACCGCCAGCGTCTGATATACATAGTGCAGGAATACCTAGGGGCGAGGTCAGACTTGGACACCTTTCCCACCGAAAATCCTCTGGCTTACTGGGTCTTGAGGATGGATCACTGGCCAGAGTTTGCACAGTATGCAATTGAGCTACTGGCCTGTCCTGCATCCAGCGTTCTTTCGGAACGCACATTCAGTGCTGCTGTAGGCTTTGTCATGGATCACAGGGTGCGCCTGTCCACCGACTCGGTTGATCGACTGACCTTCATAAAGATGAACCAGTCTTGGATCACCACCAGCTATCAAGCACCTGAAGCTGATGTAACAGAATAATTTATTTTGAAATGTCACATCGCTTCAAGACTGTCTATGCTGATGCTGAGTGACTGTCCTGTTATGTTGACTGACTATCCTCTTCCTCCTCAATGATCCGATTCCTGATGATAGCTTGGAAGAACATTTTTTTTTCTGGGTGCCGCCACTAGTGGCTAAGGCCAAATTTTTCAGCCCCTGTTTAACAGGGGCATGTAATTACAATTTTTTATGCAATGCTTTGCAGCAGGGCTCATTCCTGCACTCCAACTAGAGTATCTGGGAGAGGTTGCAGTGTCGTGGCACCAGCACCAGTGCCTAAGGCCCAATTTTTCAGCCCCTGTTTAACAGGGGTGTGCAATTAAAATTTTTGATGCAATACTTTGCAACAGGGCTCATTGCTGTGCTCCAAGTACAGTATCTGTGAGGGGTTACAGTGTTGTGGCACCAGTGCCTAAGGCCCAATTTTTCTGCCCCTGTTCAACAGGGGCATGTAATTACAATTATTGATCTAATAATTCACAGCAGGGCCCATTCCTGCGCCCACCAAGAGTAACTGTGAGGGCTTACAGTGTTGTGGCAACACCACCACCACCACCAAAGGACCAATTTTTCTGCCCCTGTTCAACAGGGGCATGTAATTACAATTCTTGATCTAATAATTCACAGCAGGGCCCATTCCTGCGCCCACCAAGAGTAACTGTGAGGGCTTACAGTGTTGTGGCAACACCACCACCACCACCAAAGGCCCAATTTTTCTGCCCCTCTTCAACAGGGGCATGCAATTACAATTCTTGATCTAATAATTTACAGCAGGGCCCATTAATGCGCCCACCAAGAGTAACTGTGAGGGCTGACAGTGTTGTAGCACCAGCACCACCACCAAAGGCCCAATTTTTCCTACCACTGTTCAACAATGGCATGTAATTACAATTCCTGATATAATAGTTCACAGCAGGGCGTTCCAGTGCCCACCAAGAATAACTGTGAGGGCTCACAGTGTTGTGGCAACACCAACATCTAAGGTGCAAATTTCAGCAGAGTATATACGGCAGGCCCCTATTTTCAAACATCCAACTTACAAACGACTCCTACTTGCAAGCGAAAGGAGACAACAGGAAGTGAGAGGAAATCTACCCCTAGGAAGGGAAATTCTCTCCTGTAAGAGTTAATATGGGAAAAAGGTGTCTCCTCTCTACTGATGCTTTATCACCAATCCTTGTTTCAATAAAAACCCCACTTTTCCAAAAAAAATTGTCATTGGGACGGAAAGTGAGGTGAAATGTTCTGAACAGGTGCACAGACAGCAAAACAAATGTTACAGGGGTGATAACCCTTCCCTATGTTTTCCAAAAAGCTTAAAAATATATTTTTTGGCTGGAGCTACACCTAAACAATATACCTGTTCAAAATTACAAACAGATTCTACTTAAGAACAAACCTACAGTCCCTGTCTTGTTTGCACCGCCTGTATACTGCTGTTCAGAGTATATAGGGCCTTTTTTTATTTTTGGTGCGGGGTTCCCCTTAATATCCATACAAGACCCAAAGGGGCTGGTAATGGGCTGGGGTGGGGGGGGGGGGGGGTGATGAGGTAGCCATGCCATTTTTCTCAAAGATTTTCATCCATATTGCCAGGACAAGACATGACATTAAATCCGCAAGCAGTTTTAAATGGCTTTTTTTCCTTTTGTGCAGGGACAGTTCTAAACACGGGAAACACATGCCACTTTACAGGCATACTTTAGGCACCCCCCATGTACGATATTTAAAGGAATATTTCACTTTTTTTTTCACTTTATGCATCATTAAAATGATTGCTCCCGAAAAAAATGCATTTTTTAAAACTTTTTTTTGCATTGATACATGTCCCCTGGGGCAGAACCCGGGTCCCCAAACCCTTTTTAGAAAAATAACATGCATAATAGCCGTTATAATTAGCACTTTAGATTTTGAACGTTCGCGTCCATTGTATTTAATAGGGTTCTAATGTTCGCGCAAACTTTCGGTCCGCAGGTTCTGGTGCGAACCGAACCGGGGGGTGTTTGGCTCATCCCTTCACCCGAGCACTGGCTGTGTATGACCACCTGAAATGGCTACAGACTCAATAAAAACAATCTCCTGCGCTCGGGGGCTTAGTCTGTAGGTAGGCGGTGCAGCCAACCATTTGGCTAAAATGTGGAATGTCAATGGTCTTACTGCCCTCTTCAGAACAATGGGTATCCTTAAAACTGAAACATATAAAGAGAAAAGGAGGGCGCACCGACCTTGTGAATTACCAAAGATAATTTTTTTTATTATCATGGCTACAGACTCTTCTGGCCAGCTTTAGCACATCTTGCAACCCAGGTTATGTATTCAGGAAACACTGCACCACCAAACATGTGTCAACTTTCCCTGTCTAAGGGCAGACAGGAGCTTTTATCACACACCACCATTCCTGGCTCCAGCTGGTGTGGTGTGAGCCACCTCTGGGCCTGTCCCTTCAGAGCTGCAAGAATCTCTGCTCCGGTGTGGTTCCTGTCCCCTAAACACACCAGCTGAAGCACTGCATGGCACCTTTTAGCCTGACTCTAGGAATAGCCCTTTGAACGCTTAGGGGGTACCTGATGTTCATAGGACAATTCTGCAGAGGAGGGCATGGAGGTGGTGGAGGAGGAGGAGAAGGGGGTAGAGCTCACAGGTCTGGCATCATCACCACCAGCTGTATGGAGACGTGGGGGCACAACAAGCTGCAGCACCAAGCCCTGTCCTGCATCCTTTTAAGTTGCAAGCAGCGTTACCCAATAAGCTGTGAATGAAATATATCATCCCTGTCCATGCTTGCTGGACCACGTGTCAGCAGTAAGGTGGATTTTTATGGCTGACTGCCTTGCTCAAGGAAGCCAGAACATTCCCTTCCACGTGATGGTAGAGAGATGGAACGGTCTTACGTGAAAAGTAGTAGCGACTGGGAACCTGCCATTGTGGTACAGCACATTGTGCCAATTCACGGAAGGGGGCAGAATCCACCAGGCTGAAAGGCAGGAGTTGGAGAGCCAACAGGTTTTTCACAAGCTTGCATTTAGACGCTGGACATGTGGGTGGCAAGGACTGTGTTTTTTTCCGCTGCAGCAGATGGGGCAGAGGAATTTGCCGGCTACAGTCTACAGCTGGTGGTGTGCTGCTGGCAGATGTGCTGCTAGGACCTGGGACACCCTGTGCTATACCATCATCCCTGTCAGTGGGGGCTGCTGAGAGGTAATGACTCGGTATAGCAGGGGCAGACTGAAGTGGGTAAAAAAGTGCCCCTTTTGTTTGGCTTTTAGGTGCTCTTGCCAACTGGCTGAGTGGTTGGATGTTAAATGCCTTGTTAAGCATGTGGTACCCAAATGGTTGGTGTTTTGCCACATTTGATGTGTCTGAGACACAGTTTGCAGATAGCAACAGTGCGATCTGCTGCAGATGTGTTGAAAAAAGCCCAGACAGCAGAGCTTTGGGGAGTGGGCTGGGAGAATGTGATGGAAAATGGTGGCTGCTCTCTACTCTTTTTTGATGTTGGCCTCCTTGGGGTTGTGCCACCTCACCTTCAGGTTCCTCCTCTGCTCTATCTGGCACCCAAGTCACATCAGTGACCTCATCATCATCATCTCCATCTCCTCCATCTTCATCATTACCACTGGAGACAACTTGGCAATACGCTGCTGCTTGTGGAACACGAATGCCAATTTGTCTACCAGTGTTCCTCCTTCTCTCTAGGCTCATGTTCCTGTCATCCTTAACCTCAGAACCAACATCTGAATCCAGTAATGGCTGGGCATCATCAAGGTGCAAGTGGCTGACGCTGTGGTCAAATAACTCAGCTGACTCCTCAATGGCTGTGTTGGGGCTATGGCAGGAATAGATGTGGACAAGGAGGCAGGTTTATCCACTCTGGCAACATAAGGGGACTGCACTCTTGTCTCTGCTTGTGTGACAGAGGATGAGGAGGATGAGGAAGGTTTAGTAAGCCAGTCCACCACCTCCTCTGCATGCTGTGGCTGGATAGCATGGGGAAACTCACTAAACAGAGGAAATTATGCCCTGCCTGAGAACTGACCACCACGTTCACCTTTGCCTGTGGACACATTTGTTGCTGGTCCCCTTACAGTGCCAAGGGAACATCTGCCCCTCCTTGTTGTCCTTCCAGACATTTTTGGGAGGGAGGGGGTGGTGCTTATAAGCAAATGTAAAGAAGATGTTGAAATCTGTACGTAGATTCACTTTAATCAATGTAAAGAGATGTTTGGTGCACTTTCATTTAAATACTCAGACTACACAGACACACTCCACGGATACACTGTAATATGCAATATAATGCAACAAACGTACAGTGACGCACAGAGCTATATGGTGTTAAACTTGCACACTATGCAAAGCTGAATGATGGTCCTCCTCACTACACTCACACTATCCCTAGACTGACACTAAACTAATATTCTACACTGAAGATTGAAGCAAAATAGCACAGTATAGCACACTAACTAACTAATAGCACTGAACAGAGCCCTGTTCTTTCTCTCTCCACGCCAAAATCACACTGAAAATGTCTGCAATTGAAAGAATACTTTTATACTGTGGGGCGAGAATGAGCCATGATTGGAAAAAGTCATGATGACAGTGTCCAATCATGACTCTGACAGAGCTCTGTTCCCTGATTGGCTGAAACATTCACTGCTTCAACCAAACAGGGCTTGCAATGCACTGTTCAGCACCGCAATGCATTGTGGTCGGTTTGGGGGGGGGTGAACAAACGGTTAAACGACCCGTTAGTTTGGATTTTTGCCGAATGCCCGAACAGCAAAGGTTCGGCCCGAACTTATGCTTGGGCCGAACCGTTCGCCCATCCCTAGTCTATACCTACCCATCAATGACATTATGAACCTGACCGTACATTAGTAACATTTTGTAAAAAATTTACATTTTCAGAGAATTAGTTCAATTTTCTAATGGTTAGTGCGGTCAAATTGACAATCATTTTTGACCTTAGTGAAGAGAAAATTTTAGGGAACAGAATGGAATTTTTTTCTCAAATACATTTCTAACATGTGGTTTTTGTTTAGGAGAGTCCATTCCCTACAAAATGTTAGGTCTTCTTCACACGAGTATTCAGTGTGGATCTGTCAGTTAATCAGACAGATTCAGACTAAACAACAAAGTACGGTATGTCTCTGGTGCTGGATGTAAATGAATGTATGTTCGCTTACATCAGCTTACATCAGAGTCGGTCTATGTCTGCAAAAGAAATGGAAATGGTTTGTATAAAATGTTGTCCTTAATCACAGCACTTAAACCATCAACCACAAACTATACCAAATAATACAATTATAAATATAGTGCATAATCCATATAGTGCAGCTTTAAAGAGAAAGTCCATTACTGAATAACATCCTTCGAGTGCTGCTTGCAGCTATAATTTATCAGTTTCAATACTGTTCAAAAAAGTGATCCGTGCAAATTGTGCAAACCAAATTCTATTGATCAATGCACTCTATGGAACATTATACTTTATAATTTAGTAATTTAGTATTATTTGGTATAATTTGTGGTTGATGGTTTAAGTGCTGTGATTAAAGATGACATTTTACAGCAGCTGATATTCTTGGTCATTGAGGTGATATTTTTTGGTCACTGAGTGCAGAGCCGCCATCAGGAATTTTGGGGCCTCCTGGAGCAGAGAACCGGGGGGGGTGCTGCCGCCGCAATTTGGGAACCGGGGGGCTGCCGCAAATTGAGAAGCGGGGGTTGCCGCCGCTAATTGAAAACCGGGGGTGCCTCAAGTTGAGGAGCGGGGGGGTGTGGGGGGGTGCCCCAAGTTGAGAAGCGGGGGGGGTGCCGCAAACTGAGAAGCGGGGAGGCTTTGGGTTAAAAAAATTGAGAAAAAAAGGGGGGTTGACATCCGGGCCCCTTACAAGAAATGTGAAAAAACAATATATTCTGATGTAAACTGAAATGAGCCAACGATAAAGCATAAACTGATGTAAACTGATATAGATGGATTCAGTTTTCATGTTTTTGTTTTTTTTGTTGTTTTTTTATCAGTTTTGATGTAGCTCTTGTTAAAGGACCCTCAAAAAAAAAAAAAAGGAAATTTTGAAGTACTTTCAAGTGACATCTTGCAGGTCTCTGTTGGCATTATTGAATGTACTGACAAGGATTTTCATCAGAGTGCTCATAGGAAAAGCTACCAGTGTATGACCAGCATTATACTGGTCTTGTTTTGCTTTTTTCAACAAGTGACAAATTAATGAGGACATCTTTACATAAACCCCTGAAGGTACAAGCAATTTGTACACATTTTCAGTGTACCTTCCATAACCTCTGAGATCTATAACAACTTTAGGCGGGACTACTCTGCATCTGAGCACCACAATCCAAAAACACTATTTAATTAATTTTTAATGTTCAAAGCAAACTCACCCATTCATCCATGTCTCCATGCTTTATTTAGCTGCGAAGACAGTTCCAAAAACAAGCCCTAGCATTTCTGGCTGTGGTCACATAATAAGGGGAGATAATTAATGTAGCATTTACTTCCTGAAATCTTTCCTTAGCTTGGACATGCAGACGGGTCGGTGTGTTTAGCTGAGAAATCCTCCTTCCCTCCTGAAGACTCCCAGAATGTATGATATAATTTGCCTAGCCTTTGAAACAAGGAAGTAACTGAAGGAATGTGAGAAAAAAGTTTAAAACAAGTAAATATGCTATAGTTTCCTATCTATTTACTAATGCTAACAGCATATGGATAAAAAATAGTCAACATTGATTGAGAGCGTGAGGTTCCGCTTTAGCTTCTCTTGAACCTTTGCTCCTTGCCATTACATATCAGTACTGCATGGTGCTTTCAACTGAATATAGGTCCTTTTTGGGTGCAAGAAGATAAAAACAGAAGTCAAAACAAAAGTAAAAATGGTAAAAAAAAAAAAAGTAAAAACGAACTGCCATACATAATATTTAAGGGTCAGGGCGCCTTTGCCTTCTTGAGTAATGCCGCGTACACACGATCATTTTTCCCATCGGGAAAAATTACATTTTTTTCCTTTGGACGAGAAAAACGATCGTCTGTGGGCTTTTTGTCATTTTTCCCGACGGGAAAAACGGCATTAATCACGACGAGAAAAATTAGAACATGCTCTAATTTTTCTCGTCGTGATTCCTGTCGTTTTTTTCCGCTGCAGTTTTCCCATAGGGAAACACTGCCGGGGAGCCCACACACGGTCGTTTCGACCCCCAAAAAAATGTCATTTAAAACGGCCGTGTGTGGGGGGAACAAGCTGTTCCTCGTTTTTCACGTCGATTTTCTCGACGGTGTTTTCACCGTCAAAAAAATCGATCGTGTGTACGCGGCATAAGAATGGAATACACAATAAATGTCAGTTTTAAAACACATTCCTGTTGAAACAAAGAAAAAAGAATTGGTGAAAAAATGTGTGTACCAGGAAGCTCAGAGGGTGAAAAACAATCCAAAGCAAGGTGGAACTTGTTCATTAAAAGCTACCTATGATTTCCAATCATTTCAATTGCAGTTAAATGCATTATAAACCTTCCTACCTGCACATTTCCATCTACATAAGATGTGCATTGATCATAAAGTTTCATGGTGTCATTTGTTGGGCAGTGTAGCGTTTTTGTAAATTAATAAAAACGGACGACTGATCCTGACGTCACTTTCAGGATGTGACGGGTTTCCAAGGCGATGCGTTTGCGGAGCATGCGCTCCTTCTTCAGGCCTATAGATAGGTGCATCAGTATCCCTTGCTATCCACTGCCCAGAAAGTGCTGAAATCCACCGGCTGCATCCCTCGGAGCCCACAGCCACTTAGGACTCTCTGGACACGCCGATCCACGGATGCAGTGTTATATGCCGCTTTATACTCCACTCTTGTGAGTAATTTTCTGTATAGTTTTTATTAAATTACAAAAACGCTACACTCAGATTGGCGCTTGTGTTCTCTCTTTAGTCCACTTCAAGTTGCTTCTTGCTTGCCCACTGAGCTGCCACAGAGTGAATAGCCAACGGATTTTAATGGACTCTATGGATATTTCATTGCTTTTATTTGCTTATTTCAGCCAAGTATATTAGTAGGGTTGTCCCGATACCACTTTTTTAAGACCGAGTACAAGTACCGATACTTTTTTTCAAGTACTCGCCGATACCGAATACCGATACTTTTTTTTAATCTCATGTGTCAGTATTTTTTTTTTTTTTTTTACTATTTATTTTATTTATTTATTTTTTACAATGCTTTATTTTTTTAAGTGGGGGGGGGGGTGAACAGTGTCAGTGTGTGTGTTTTCTTTTCTTTTTTTTACAATTCATTTTTATTTTATTCTTTTTTTTTTATCAGCCCTGTTGTGGGGGGCTTTGGTGAGATATCAGGGGTCTTAACAGACCTCTGACATCTCCCCTTTGAGACAGAGAAAGGGACTAGGGACACATATTCCCCAGTCCCTTTCTCAGCAGCCTCTGCTGCGCTGAAAATGAATGGAGAGAAGACAGCGGCTCCTCTCCATTCAGAAACTGAAACATTGTAAACACAGTTTACGATGTTTCAGTTATGTGAATGGACAGAGTCAGTGATGACTCGGTACATTCAGACAAGTAAGGAGCCGGATTTATCGGCTCCTACCTCCGCTCTCCATCCTGAGATACCAAGGGGGTGGAGGAGGAGCACGGAGGGGGCGGCAGCACGGAGGGGGACGGCGGCATGGAGGTGAAGGGGGCACAGCGGCATGGAGGTGAAGGGGGAACAGGTAGCATTTGAGCAGCAGACAGGCAAGGCAATTGGATCAGATTAATTTTACTTACCCGCCTGAAGACCCGCTCTGCTCTCCGCTCTGGTCTCTGCCACGCTCTCCGTCTTGGTCTCCGCCCCGCTCTCCGCCCCGCCACGCTCTCCGCCTTGCTCTCCGTCCCGCGCCGCACACTCTCCGCCCCCCGCCGCACACTCTCCGCCCCGGTCTCCGCCCTGCTCTCCACCCCCCGCTCTGAGAAAAAAAAAAAAGTATCGGACTGGGCATCGGGAGCATTTGCGCGAGTACAAGTACTCGCGCAAATGCTTGGTATCGGTCCCGATACCGATACTGGTATCGGTATCGGGACAACCCTATATATTAGTTTTTGACATTTACAGCATCCCTGTGATACTCTGGCTCTTACTTTACGCCAATTTCCTACCACTTTGTTTACAGACAGCCTATAGCAGGCTGAGGGTCGCAATTATGTCTTAATCCAACCATAACTGGTCAGAATGGGGCTATGTCTGTAGACACCTTTACCCATTACCCTTTATTAATTTGATCCCCTCCATTATAGTTCTTAGCAGCCGCAAAAAAAGATCTTCATAAAGCCATTTTCCAACCGGTTTTTATAGAACTGAAGTAATATAATTGCATGGCATGATACTCCTTAGGCCGGGTTCACACTTGTCTGAAAAACGCTCCGACATTGGGAGTTCATGTCGCATGACGTGTGAAAATTAATGTTTCCCTATGGGAGCCGTCTTAACTGGTCCGACACATGTCGGTCCGACTTTGAAGATGCTCCCTGTACTACTTTGGTCCGACTTTGATCCTACTTCAGCCCATTGACTATCATTGAAGTCGGATCAAAGTCGAACCGCGGTCTGGCATGATCCGACTTTGGCATGCGACTTGTGCTCTGCTGATCTTGAGGGGGAACTCCACGCCAAATTTTAAATAAAAAACCGGCATGGGTTCCCCCTCCAAGAGCATACCAGGCCCTTCGGTCTGGTATGGATTTTAAGGGGAACCCCCTAAGCCGAAAAAACGGCGTGGGGTCCCCCTCAAAATCCAAACCAGACCCTTATCCGAGCACGCAACGTGGCAGGCCGCAGGAAAAGAGGGGGGACGAGGGGGGGACGAGGGGGGGACGAGAGAGCACCCCCCCTCCTGAACCGTACCAGGCCGCATGCCCTCAACATGGGGGGTTTGATGCTTTGGGTCAGGGGGGCGACCATGTTGATGAGGACAGGGCCTCTTCCCGACAACCCTGGCCGTTGGTTGTCGGGGTATGCAGGTGGGGGCTTATCGGAATCCGGGAGCCCCCTTTAATAAGGGGGCCCCCAGATCCCGGCCCCCCACCCTATGTGAATGAGTATGGGGTACATCGTACCCCTACCCATTCACCTGGTGGAAAAAATGTCAATAAAAAAACACTACACAGGTTTTTAAAGTAATTTATTACACAGCTCCAGGGTCTTCTTCTGACTTCGGGGGTCTTTTCCCGACTCCAGGGGTTTTCGGGGGTCTTCTTCCAACTTCAGGGGTCTCTTCCGACTTCAGGGGTCTCTTCCGCGCTCTCCGGTTCTTCTCTCGCTCTCCGGTTCTTTCTTCCTTCTGCCGGGCCTCCGCTATCTTCTTCCAGCTCTTTTGCTAGCGGGGCCTGGTCTTCTTTGTCGCCTTCTTCCCTCTTCTCCTCTTCGATGTTGACACGTCGCTTCCTCCCGCTGTAATGCCGGGTGTGCGGTGCGCAACGATTTATATAGGCCTCTCATGACGTCAGTCACAAGCTCCGGGTGGCCCCGGAGCATGTGACTGTGACGTCATGGGAGCATGTGGCCTCCCGGAGCATGTGACTGTGATGTAATGAGAGGCCTATATAAATTGTTGCGGACCGCATACCCAGCATTACAGCGGGAAGAAGCGACGAGTGAACATCGAGGAGGAGAAGAGGGAAGAAGGCGACGAAGACCGGGCCCCCGCTAGCAAAAGAGCTGGAAGAAGATAGCGGAGGCCCGGCAGAAGGAAGAAAGAACCGGAGAGCGAGAGAAGAACCGGAGAGCGCGGAGACGACACCGGAGACCCCCGAAGTTGGAAGAAGACCCCCGAAGTCGGAAGAAGACCCCCAAAGGCGGAAGAGACCCCTGGAGTCGGGAGAAGACCCCCGAAGTCGGAAGATGACCCCCGGAGCTGTGTAATAAATTACTTTAAAAACCTGTGTAGTGTTTTTTTATTTACATTTTTTTCCACCAGGTGAATGGGTAGGGGTACGATGTACCCCATACTCATTCACATAGGGTGGGGGGCCGGGATCTGGGGGCCCCCTTATTAAAGGGGGCTCCTGGATTCCGATAAGCCCCCCCGCCCGCAGACCCCGACAACCAACGGCCAGGGTTGTCGGGAAGAGGCCCTGTCCACATCAACATGGGGGCAGGGTGCTTTGGGTTGGGGGGCCGCAGGTCGCCCCCCTGCCCCAAAACACCAAACCTCCCATGTTGAGGGCATGCGGCCTGGTACGGTTCAGGAGGGAGGGGGCGCTCTCTCGCCCCCCTCTTTTCCTACGGCCTGCCGGGCTGCGTGCTCGGATAAGGGTCTGGTTTGGATTTTGAGGGGGACCCCCACGCCGTTTTTTCGGCTATGGGGGTTCCCCTTAAAATCCATACAAGACCGAAGGGCCTGGTATGCTCCTGGAGGGGAACCCATGCTGTTTTTTTTAGTTCCCCCTCAAGATTCATACCAAACACAGTGCCTGGTATTGGCGGGGATACAAGTCGGATCCCCGTTCATTGAAAGTCGGACGTATGTCGGCTTCAAGTCGCAGGGCAAAGTCGGATCAAAAGTAGAACGGCTGTCGTGTCGCACAAGTGTGAACCCGGCCTCAGGCTGCTGGAAATTTTGCAATTATGTAGTCATTTGCCATATACGGTAGCCCTCCAAGGTTATTAAAACATTTAACAAAAGGTTCATTATTATAGCAAACTAATAAAAAAAAATAGACATACCACTTGACCTTTGGTCAATTTTTATTTTATTCTGCTATCCAGCCAGGCAACTACAACAAATGTTTCATTCTTTATCATTTCAATATGTTTCATCCTGAGGTGATAGAGATGACCTGAATCACCTACATGCCAGGAATGACTTACTGCAGCTGACAAAAAAAGATCAATGCAAGAGCCAACTTTTATATTAAAAAAATAGTTTTATGTTCAAATGAAGTTATTTTTGATGTTTGGTTGTTGGCTTGATTTTTAGACTATCAAGAATGCAGTAATCATGACTATAACTGATCTGAGGCTTTTTCTCTCCTATCCAAATCAGTCTAGAGTAGTCATACACTCACAGGTAAAAATATATACAATATCTCACAAAATTGAGTACACCCCTCACCTTTTTGTAAATATATTTTATTATATCTTTTCATGTGACAACACTGAAGAAATGACACTTTGCTACAATGTAAAGTAGTGAGTGTACAGCTTGTATAACTCACACAGCCATTAATCTCTAAACCACTGGCAACAAAAGTGAGTACACCCCTAAGTGAAAATGTCCAAATTAACCATTTGCCCAATTAACCATTTTGCTTCCCCGGTGTCATGTGACTAATTAGTGTCACAAGGTCTCAGGTGTGAATGGGGAGCAGGTGTGTTAAATTTGGTGTTATTGCTCTCACTCTTTCATACTGGTCACTGGAAGTTCAACATGGCACCTCATGGCAAAAACCTCTCTGAGGAACTGAAAAAAAGAATTGTTGCTCTACATGGCCTAATCTATAAGAAGATTGCCAAGACCCTGAAACTGAGCTGCAGCACGGTGGCCAAGACCATACAGCGGTTTAACAGGGTAGGTTCCACTCAGAACAGGCCTCGCCATGGTCAACCAAAGAAGTTGAGTGCACATGCTCAGCGTCATATCCAGAGGTTGTCTTTGGGAAATAGTTGTAAAAGTGCTGCCAGCATTGCTGTAGAGGTTGAAGGGGTGGGGGGCCAGCCTGTCAGTGCCCAGACCATACGCCGCACACTGCATCAAATTAGTCTGCATGGCTGACATCCCAGAAGGAAGCCTCTTCTAAAGATGATGCACAAGAAAGCCTGCAAACAGTTTGCTGAAGACAAGCAGACTAAGGAAATGGAATACTTGAACCATGTCCTGTGGTGTGATGAGTTCAAGATAAACTTATTAGGTTCAGATGCAGTGGCGGCTGCTGGTGAAATTTTAGGATGGGGGGCGCCAGACCCCGCCCTTCCTTTTTGACCCCTCCCACTTCTCATAAGCTCCACCCCTTATAGAATACTCACTCCGTCCCCTGTATTCCACTTGCTTCCACCCATAGTGTCAGGAGTATACAGCCCAAGCATCACAGCACAGAGTATACAGCTCCAGCATCACAGCACAGAGTATACAGCCCCAGCATCACAACACAGAGTATACAGCCCCAGCATCACAGCACAGAGTATACAGCCCCAGCATCAGAGGACAGAGTGTACAGCTCAGCCTCACAGATCCGGGTATATAGCTCAGCATTACAGATAGGGTATATAGTGCAGTCACAGATCAGGGTATATAGTGCAGCCTCAGTCACAGATCAGGGTATATTGTGCAGCCTCAGTCACAGATCAGGGTATATAGTGCAGCCTCAGTCACAGATCAGGGTATATAGTGCAGCCTCAGTCACAGATATATTACACCCTCTTGTACATATTACCCCCCTGTACATATTAGCCCCCTCCCTGTACATATTACACCCACCTGTACATATTAACTCCCCTCCCTGTACATATTACACTCTCCTGTACATATTCTCCCCCCCTTCCCTGTACATATTACACCCTCCTGTACATATTAACCCCTCCTGTACATATTTCCCCCCTCCTTGTACATATTACACCCACCTGTACATATTACACCCACCTGTACATATTATCCTCCTCCCTGTACATATTACCCCCTCCTGTACATATTACCCCCCCCCTGTACATATTAACCCCCCTCCCTGTACATATTACACCCTCCTGTACATATTACCCCCCTCCCTGTACATTCCACACCCACCTGTATATATTGACCCCCTCCTCCCTGTACATATTACCCCCCCTGTACATATCCCCCCCCCTTTACATATCACCCCCTCCATGTACATATTACATCCTCCTGTGCATATTAACCCCCCCTCCCTGTACATATTACCCCCCTCCTGTACATATTAACCCTTCCTGTACATATTAACCCCCCCTGTACATATTAACCCCTCCTGTACATATTAACCCCCTCTGTACATATTAACCCCTCCTGTACATATTAACACCCCTGTACATATTAACCCTCTCCCTGTTCATATTACCCCCATACATATTACCCCCCCTCTGTATGTAGTACACCCTCTCTGTACAGTGTAGCTCGACAAACCCCGGGCGCCAGGTCGCCATTGCGACTAGAATTAGCAACCTTGCGCCTGGGGCAGCACAGCTGGGGTATCCTGTGTCTCCGTGCCCCCCCTCCGCGCCGCGGAATCGTGTCGGGCCGCGCCAGCCGGTAATTGAGGCCGCGGCTTTGCGGCCTTCTGCAGGCCTATGCTTCCTTCTGTGAACTAGCGCCATCTTGTGGTGGCAGTTGGTCTGACAACCAGCAATGCTAATGGAGTTTCCCTGTCTGTTTTCCCTGCCATCTCCTTCCCTCTAATTAGAACCCCCAAACATTATATATATTTTTTATTCTAACACCCTGGAGAATAAAATGGCGGTCGTTGCAATACTTTCTGTCACACTGTATTTGCGCAGCGGTCTTACAAGCGCACTTCTTTGGGAAAAAAATACACTTTTTTTTAAATAAAAAAATAAGACAACAGTAAAGTTAGCCCATTTTTTTTTTATATTGTGAAAGATAATATTACGCTGAGTAAATTGATACCCAACATGTCACGCTTCAAAATTGCGTCCGCTCGTGGAATGGCGACCAACTTTTACCCTTTAAAATCTCCATAGGCGACGTTTAAAAAATTCTACAGGTTGCATGTTTTGAGTTACAGAGGAGGTCTAGGGCTAGAATTATTGCTCTCGCTCTACCGATCACGGCGATACCTCACATGTGGTTTGAACACCGCTTTCAAATGCGGGCGTTACTCACGTATGCGTTCACTTCTGCACGGGCGAGCTCGGCGGGACAGGGCGCGTTCCTGGCTCCTAACTTTTTTAGCTGGCTCCTAGATTCCAAGCAAATTTGTCAAGCCCTGCTGTACACAATACCCCCTCTTGCCCACATTTACCCCCCTTCCTTTTACACATCCCCCATGTATTTCATCCTCCATGTACATAATGGCCCCCATCTCCCTACACATTGCCTTTTGTTCCTACACTTGTCCCCCATCTCCAAAAATATGCCTGGCAGTGGTTAAAGCTGATGCTGTCGCTGACTCACATTCTCTCCTCACATTCTTGAGATCGCTAATCTGCCGACCTGTCAGTTCCTCTGAGTACTCAGGACGGCAGAGCTGAGAAAAGTCACATGACATAACAAGTCACTGAAGTCAAGCCAGAGCACTGCAGGCTTCCCAGAGAGAGGTCTGAATCTGCTTACCTGGGGGCAGTCACAGCGCGAGAGATGTCCACTTGGAGCACGCCTATGTGTAGGAGCTGGAGGACAGGGAGGAGGTAGGCCAGGAAGAGGAAGAGCTGCTCCGTACTGCCATAGCGAGTGACGCCACTGCTCTCCACACAGCAGTGAGCCGGAAACTGGAAGTGACGCGGCAGTGGCTGCAAAAAGCACCGCCCAGTCTTCCTCTGTCCTCAGACTCCCCACCAAAAAAAAAATCGAAAAGGAGGCCATATACGAATCAGTGAGGAGTGGGAGTGTTCAGTGAGGAGTGGAAGTGTTTGCGGGTGCAGTGCTTGGGCCCCGAACCTTCCCTTAACACGGGCAAATCAGCTTCCCAGCTTGCAATCAGCTGATTGCAAGCTGGGAAGCTTCCCATAGACTGCCGTGTGTCTGGCGCCTGGAAACTCTTAAAGTGACCTTTTTTATTTATTTATTTTTTATTTTATTTTTTATTTTTTTAGGAATAGCTTGGGGGGGGGGCGGCGCCCAGGCGCCCCCTATGGACGGGCCGCCACTGTTCAGATGGTCAAGCATGGTGGAGGGAGTGTCATGGTCTGGGGCTGCATGAGTGCTGCCAGGACTTGGGAGCTACAGTTCATTGAGGGAACCATGAATGCCAACATGTACTGTGACATACTGAAGCAGAGCATTATCTCCTCCCTTCAGAGACTGGGCAGCAGGGCAGTATTCCAACATGATAACGACCCCAAACACACCTCCTAGACGATCACTCCTGGCTTCACAGGTTGCCACTGGAGTCCTCTTCCACTCCTCCATGACGACATCATGGAGCTGGTGGATATTAGAGACCTTGCGCTCTTCCACTTTCCATTTAAGGATGCCCCACAGATGCTCAATAGGGTTTAGGTCCGGAGACATGCTTGGCCAGTCCATCACCTTTACCCTCAGCTTCTTTAGCAAGGCAGTGGTCATCTTGGAGGTGTGTTTGGGGTTGTTATCATGTTGGAATACTGCCCTGCGGCCCAGTTTCCGAATGGAGGGAATCATGCTCTGCTTCAGTAAGTCACAGTACATGTTGGCATTCATGGTTCCCTCAATGAACTGTAGCTTCCCAGTGCTGGCAGTACTCATGCAGCCCCAGACCATGACACTCCCACCACCATGCTTGACTGTAGGCAAGACACACTTGTCTTTGTACTCCTCACCTGGTTGTCACCACACACGATTGATACCATTTGAACCAAATACGTTTATCTTGGTCTCATCAGACCACAGGACATGGTTCCAGTAATCCATGTCCTTAGTCTGTTTGTCTTCAACAAACTGTTTGCAGGCTTTCTTGTGCATCATCTTTAGAAGAAGTTTCCTTCTGGGACAACAGCCACGCAGACCAATTTGACATGCTGACCCCCCACCCCTTCAACCTCTGCAGCAATGCTGACAGCACGTATACGTCTATTTCCCAAAGCAAACCTCTAGATATGACGCTGAGCACGTGCACTTAACTTCTTTGGTTGACTATGGCAAGGCCTGTTCTGAGTGGAACCTGTCCTGTTAAACCGCTGTACGGTCTTTGTCAATGTGCTGCAGCTCAGTTTCAGGGTCTTGGCAATGTTCTTATAGCCTAGGCCGTCTTTATGTAGAGCAAAAATTCTTTTTTTTCAGATCCTCAGAGAGTTCTTTGCCATGAGGTGCCATGTTGAACTTCCAGGGACCAGTATGAGAGAGTGAGAGCGATAACACCAACATTTAACACACCTGCTCCTTGTTCACACCTAAGACCTTGTAACACTAATCAGTCACATGACACCGGGGAGGGAAAATAACTAATTGGCCCAAATTGGACAATTTTACTTAGGGGTGTACTCACTTTTGTTGCCAGCAGTTTAGACCCTAATGGCTGTGTGTTGAGTTATTTTGAGGGGACAGCAAATTTACACGGTTATACAAGCTGTACACTCACTACTTTACATTGTAGCAAAGTGTAATTTCTTCAGTGTTGTCACATGAAAAGATATAATAAAATATTTACAAAAAATGTGAGATACTGTAATACCCTCTTATTTTTTTTCAAATATTTTACTAAAGAGGAAAGGCAATTTATTTTGCAGACAATTTCCAATGCTTCTGATAATCCTTAAATGGGATTGTGAGCACTTTTAAATCCCTATGCTACACAGCCTGAATTGGGCGTTTGCATCCGATATGTTACTTTTCACCTGACAATCATGTCAAGAAAGTGTCTAATAATTTACAGCCAGTCACAGTTAATGAGTGTATGGTGAGCTTTTCTTTGTAGCAGCAGGATCTGTAGACAGACTAGTACTAGTCTAGTCACTAGCAGCAGTGTCACATGTACATTCCCCATCTGATGTTCCCTTCACACTATGTTCAGAAGCCCAGATGTCTCTCTTTATAATTCAGTTTTGTTAAATTAAGTAAAAACAACAAAAAAGGAATAAATAAATAAGTAAACCATTATACATGTACTAACATTCATACTCCAATGCATTGTAGCTCAACTCCTGTATATTACTATATACATTTCATTCTATACAATTTATAAAACCAGCCACGCCACATCCACACAAAAAAAGGGGTGAAGGGGGGCAAAAAAAAAAGGGTAAGCAAAACAAAATAAGAACAAACATAAGGGGGGTGGGCATGGACGAATCCACAGCCAACGAGGTACAGAGAACGGGAGGCGAAAAAACAAAGAGAAAACAAAAAAAGAAAGTTGAGGGGCATGCGGGAAGGGTCCTCTTTTCCAAGCA
Source organism: Rana muscosa (assembly GCA_029206835.1). Classification (NCBI taxonomy): domain Eukaryota; kingdom Metazoa; phylum Chordata; class Amphibia; order Anura; family Ranidae; genus Rana; species Rana muscosa. The sequence goes on along the minus strand of CM055116.1, from coordinate 1,046,474,938 downwards.
GAGGGCCAACATTCCCTTCTTATCTTTACATGCTTTCGTGTATCTACTACGTGATCTACAGTGTTTTTTTTTGTGTGTGTAATATTTTTACGTGTATATTTATACCCATGTGTTCATCGTAAAGAATAAAAAAAAAGGGGGTGGGGAGGGGGGCATGTGAAAAATGAGGGGGGGAGTTCTTCTGCTCAGAGCAAGGGGCCTCCTTCGTGCAGTATCTAAATACCAAAAGCCCAGATGTCTCTCAGTGCTGTTCCATCCTCTTCCTTTTCTTTTACAAGAAGGTTTATTGGCAGTTTTCACAGTGTACATAAACAATGAACTGAACAAAGGCCTTCAGCAGTGTACAAAATTATCGGGACTGAGGATAATAATAGCCAATATAGAAACAAAACAAGAACGAGTTTAGCTAAATGAATAGCCCTCTTCCTTTTCAATTGCAATCAGCATTTTCACTGCCATCCCTGCCCCAAAATACAGAACAATGTGTTCTCAAGCTCAGACAGACAGTTAGTTAATAGCAGATGAATGGGGTCACTGCGATCATTTACTGATAGGGGTATTATTACATACATAAAATGTAATTTAGGGACCATTGAAGCTGTCTTCTGCATAATACAACCTAGCAAGTTGTTCTACATTAGGCAGCTTTCAACACAGTTGGAAATGGTTGTAAGTTTTTCAATCCCTTCCTGATCAGGAAGTAATGGCTTTGGCAATAAAGATTGCCGCTCATAAAATTTCTCTAGTGGCAGCCTTCTTTAATGTGGTCTCAGAGCTTGTGAGAAGAAAGGATGATCCTGGAAGTTGTACTTTGAATCTGTGCTGGAGTTAAGCACAATTCTGTCTGTGTGTGTGTGTATATATATATATATATATATATATATATATATATATATATATATATATATATTGTGAGGGGGTTAGCTCGGCAGCGGGTGTGTGTGACCCCCGGGATGGGCTCCCCACACAAAAACAGGCCCAGCAAACGGAGGTTGTGGTTTTCAAAATCAAAAAAAAAGGTGCGGTTTATTTTCTATTTACAGTGACAAAACACAGCAAAGCCAAAAGAAACATAAACAAAATAAATCCTGGTCAACTTGACCTCTGACTAAACATACAGGTTTCCTAACTAACAACTGGGATCAGCCTAGTGCTGTCCTAGTCCCTAAGTCCCTGGTTTTAAATGTCCAAGCAAATAGCCACACAGGCTTTGTCTCACCGCACAGGGGTTCACTCTCCCTAGACAGTCCACACAGGTCTGGGTCCAGGCATGAGCTAACATCTAATGAAGCTGGGAGTTCTTATAGAGGCCTAAATGAGCTGACAAGCTTCAGCTGGTCTCATCAACTCCCTGTCTGCACGACGCCCCACACTCTCCCTAGAGGTATGAGTCATCCATGAGCCCACTAGCCCCAGCTGGGCTTATACAACTCTCCACCTAGTTGTATAAGTCGGCGTAAAGCCTGAATCTGGGCGAAATATATCTACCCCCCTGGATGCAACCAGGTGACTTTACCTTCCTGCTGTCACATACCCCCCCTCTTGTTTTAACCTCGGGGTTGGAACACCAGCAATCAGGCATTCATGTACTTGAGACAAAGCATCCACATTCCCCATTTGAACGCCAGGGCGATGCTTTACTGTGAAGTTGAATTCCTGGAGGGCCAGGAACCACCTATTCACTCTTCTATTTGTTTCCTTGTTTTGAGCCATCCACTTTAACGGAGCGTGATCCGTAACCATGTCAAAGTGCCTACCTAGCAGGTAGTACCGAAGGGAATCTAGAGCCCACTTCACCGCTAAACACTCCTTTTCAACGGTGGCGTAATTTACCTCATGGGACTTCAACTTCCTGCTGAGGTAAATGACTGGGTGCTCTTCCGCGTTCCAGACCTGGGACAATACTGCTCCTAACCCCACATCTGACGCATCACTTTGTACGACAAAGTCTTTAGAGAAGTCGGGTGAGTACAACACTGGCTGGCTACATAAGGCTTGTTTCAAGAATTGGAATGCTGCCTCAGCCTCGGGGGTCCATTTAATCATGACCGACCCTTTCCCCTTCGTTAGGTTGGTTAGGGGCACAGCCTTAGAAGCAAAGTGGGGAATGAATCGCCGATAATACCCAGCGATTCCCAGAAAGGCTCGTACCTGCTTCTTGCTGTTGGGACGTGGCCAACTCTGGATGGCCTCGACTTTGTTGAGTTGGGGTTTTATTACTCCCCTCCCAATGGTGTACCCAAGATATTTGGCCTCCTCCTGCCCAATGGTACACTTCTTGGGGTTAGCCGTAAACCCCGCTTCCCGAACAGAGTCCAGGACTGCTTGCACTTTTGGCAGATGTGAGGCCCAATCTGTGCTATGGACAATTACGTCATCCAGGTAAGCCGCAGCATACTTCCGATGGGGCCTCAGCATCTGGTCCATTTTCCGCTGGAATGTGGCCGGCGCATTCTGTAACCCGAACGGCATTCTTTTATATTGGAACGCCCCGTCTGGGGTTACAAATGCGTTTTTCTCTTTGGCCAATTTGGCCAGGGGGATTTGCCAATACCCTTTTGTGAGGTCAAGAGTCGTCATGTATCGGGCTGTTCCCAGCCGGTCGATCAACTCATCTATACGTGGCATGGGGTAGGTGTCAAATTTTGTAACTTTGTTCAACTGACGAAAATCGTTACAAAATCGCCAGCTCCCATCCGGTTTAGGCACCAACACAATGGGACTAGACCAATCACTTTGGGACTCCTCTATCACCCCTAAGTTCAGCATTTTCTGTACTTCCTCCCGTATTGCCTCCCGTCGGGCCTCTGGGATCCGATAGGGTTTTAACTTCACCCTTTCACCGGGCGGGGTAATGATGTCATGCTCTACCCCAAATGTTTGTCCCGGCAGCTCAGAGAATACCTCCTTGTTGCGAAGCACAAACTCCTTAACCTCCTGTTGTTGGGGTTGTGACAAGGTGGCTGCTATTCCAACCTCAGGAATCACGCAACCAGTTTGAGCTGGTGACCAAGTGTCTGCGACTAGGGACTCTCTATCCCTCCAGGCTTTCAACAGATTAACGTGATAGATCTGTTCGGGCTTTCGCCTTCCTGGTTGTCTGACCTTGTAATTCACTTCGCTCACTTTTTCCATTATCTCGTAGGGGCCTTGCCATTTGGCAAGGAATTTACTTTCAACCGTAGGGACAAGTACCAGTATCCTATCCCCCGGGGAAAAGGTACGGGTCTTGGCTCCACGGTTGTACACTCTCTGCTGTGCTTACTGCGCTTGGGCCAAATGTTCCTTCACGATGGGCATTACCTGTGCAATTCGGTCTTGCATCAGGGCGACATGCTCAATCACACTCCTGTGGGGAGAACTCTCACTTTCCCAAGTTTCCTTGGCAATATCCAACAGCCCTCTTGGGTGTCTCCCATACAGTAACTCAAAGGGGGGGAATCCCGTAGAGGATTGGGGCACCTCCCTAATAGCAAACATCAGATAAGGAAGTAGACAGTCCCAATCCTTTCCATCTCTATCCACCACTTTCTTCAACATTTGTTTTAGGGTTTTGTTGAATCTTTCAACCAGCCCATCGGTTTGGGGGTGATACACAGATGTACGTAATTGCGTCACTTTGAACAATTTACACAGCTCCTTCATAACCCGGGACATAAAGGGTGTACCTTGGTCCGTAAGCAGTTCTTTACAAATACCCACCCGGCTAAACACAAGAGATAGCTCTTTGGCTATGGTTTTGGCCGAGGTATTTCGGAGAGGGATCGCTTCTGGATAACGGGTGGCATAGTCCATTATAACTAATATGTACTGGTGCCCCCTAGCGGACTTGATTATAGGACCTACCAAATCCATGGCGATCCTCTCAAACGGGACCTCAATGATGGGTAGAGGGACCAGCGGGCTACGGAAATGTGGCATCGGGGCCGACCTCTGACACACAGGGCAGGAGGAACAATAATTTTCTATGTCCTTCATCACCCCCGGCCAATAGAATCTCTGTAATACCCTCTCTCTGGTTTTCTCTGTCCCCAGATGACCTCCAAGAATGTGCCCATGGGCCAACTCCAACACCAACTTCCTGTAAGGTTTGGGCACCACAAGCTGCTCAACGGTTTCTTCTGCCCTTTTTGCCACCCGATACAGTAGGTCCTTCTCTACGCTGAAGTATGGGTAAGTGCAGGTATTATCTGGGTTCACTAACTCGCCACCTATTTTCACTACGTTTTCCCGTGCCTTTATTAGGGCGGGGTCTTTCAACTGTTCTGTGGCAAAGTTTTCCCTGTGAACCTCAAGATCAGAAAACTCCACAGACGGTAGGTTTTCGTCTGAGGAGGTGGGCTCCTCTCCAGTTTCTTGAGTCTCCCCTGCCAATACTGATAAGGGAAATTCCGGAGAGTCCTCACCACTCTCAGGGGAGTTCTGGCTATCACATTCCTGGTACATAGGGGCACCAGTGGGGGGCTCAGGATCATCCCACAGTTCCCAGAACTTCGGAAAATCCCTTCCCACAATGGCGTCATACGGTAACTGAGATACTAAGCCCACTGGATGAGAGAGGGTACCTTTGGGGGTCTCGAAACACACTGTAGTCACTGGATACTCTCGGGTGTCCCCATGCACACAAATAACAGCTACCTTGCTATTCCCAGAGACCTCTGTTTTAACTAACTCAGCCTTTATCAGGGTCACAAGGCTACCTGAATCCAGCAATACCACAACATTTCTACCATTAACACACATTTTGCATAAATGTTTCTCAGTTCCTCGAATGGCAGTGCATGCGACTGTCGCACACAGCGACTGACGTCTGCCCGTCAGAAAGTCACACTGCATGGGTTCCTCCACAACCGGGCAATTGGCTGCAATATGTCCCGCTTGCCGGCAGCGGTAGCAAACGATCCTTCTTGCCGCCTCTTGAGCCGCTGATTTCCCAGGCTGTTCTCGCCAAACTTGGGGTAGAGCTCCCACCCTCTCACTCTCTCCACCCTTACCCCTTGGAATCCTCTTATCCGCCCCTGGGGATGGTCTGGTCTTAGGGTGGAAAGTCCGAGTGTCTCTGGAAGAGGCCGTCAGGTTCTCTGTAGCCAAGTATTTCTCCACACGATCCACAAGACCATCGGCCGTCTCTGGGTCTCCATGGCTTACCCACTTTTGGATGGCAGTAGGAAGAGCTCTCAAAAACCGATCCATTACAACACGTTCCACAATCTTTGGTGCGGACAAAGTCTCTGGCTGTAGCCACTTTCTGCTCAGGTGAATGAGATCATACATTTGAGACCTGGGGGGTTTTCCAAGCTGGAAAGTCCAGTTATGCACACGCTGAGCCCGGACAGCCTGGGTGACACCCAGCCTTGCCAATATCTCAGCTTTTAGCATCACATAGTCTTTTGCTTGGTCAGGCTCTAGGTCATAGTAAGCCTTCTGCGATTCACCAGTTAACAGAGGAGCCACCAGTCCAGCCCACTGCTCCTCAGGCCACTTTTCTCTTTCAGCAGTCCTTTCAAATGTGGTCAAAAATACCTCTGGATCATCCTCTCCAGTCATTTTTGTCAATAAACGACTCACCCCAAAGGACGCGGTATTAGTGGGACGGCTTTCCTCACTGGTCTGCGGACGTTGCTGCATTACTGCTTCCATTTGTTGTAGTCTCTGCTCTTGCTTCTGTAACAGGTCTATGAAGCGGGCCTCAGATTGCTGCTGGGCTTGTTGCTGAGCTTCCAGACTCTGTTGGTGAGCTTGCTGCTGGGCTGCAAGGCTCTGTTGATGAGCTTGCTGCTGGGCTGCGAAGTTCTGTTGTTGAGCTGCAAGGCTCTTTTGCAAACCTGCATTTGTCTGCTGTTGATTGGCATTTGCTAGAGCCAGCTGCTTCAGTATCTCCTCCATGCTGGCTTAAAAAAAACTGCCACTGGTTCTCCACCAACTGTGAGGGGGTTAGCTCGGCAGCGGGTGTGTGTGACCCCCGGGATGGGCTCCCCACACAAAAACAGGCCCAGCAAACGGAGGTTGTGGTTTTCAAAATCAAAAAAAAAGGTGTGGTTTATTTTCTATTTACAGTGACAAAACACAGCAAAGCCAAAAGAAACATAAACAAAATAAATCCTGGTCAACTTGACCTCTGACTAAACATACAGGTTTCCTAACTAACAACTGGGATCAGCCTAGTGCTGTCCTAGTCCCTAAGTCCCTGGTTTTAAATGTCCAAGCAAATAGCCACACAGGCTTTGTCTCACCGCACAGGGGTTCACTCTCCCAAGACAGTCCACACAGGTCTGGGTCCAGGCATGAGCTAACATCTAATGAAGCTGGGAGTTCTTATAGAGGCCTAAATGAGCTGACAAGCTTCAGCTGGTCTCATCAACTCCCTGTCTGCACGACGCCCCACACTCTCCCTAGAGGTATGAGTCATCCATGAGCCCACTAGCCCCAGCTGGGCTTATACAACTCTCCACCTAGTTGTATAAGTCGGCGTAAAGCCTGAATCTGGGCGAAATATATCTACCCCCCTGGATGCAACCAGGTGACTTTACCTTCCTGCTGTCACAATATATATATATATATTGTGAGGGGGTTAGCTCGGCAGCGGGTGTGTGTGACCCCCGGGATGGGCTCCCCACACAAAAACAGGCCCAGCAAACGGAGGTTGTGGTTTTCAAAATCAAAAAGGTGCGGTTTATTTTCTATTTACAGTGACAAAACACAGCAAAGCAAAAGAAACATAAATAAAATAAATCCTGGTCAACTTGACCTCTGACTAAACATACAGGTTTCCTAACTAACAACTGGGATCAGCCTAGTGCTGTCCTAGTCCCTAAGTCCCTGGTTTTAAATGTCCAAGCAAATAGCCACACAGGCCTTGTCTCACCGCACAGGGGTTCACTCTCCCTAGACAGTCCACACAGGTCTGGTTCCAGGCATGAGCTAACATCTAATGAAGCTGGGAGTTCTTATAGAGGCCTAAATGAGCTGACAAGCTTCAGCTGGTCTCATCAACTCCCTGTCTGCACGACGCCCAGCACTCTCCCTAGAGGTATGAGTCATCCATGAGCCTACTAGCCTCAGCTGGGCTTATACAACTCTCCACCTAGTTGTATAAGTCGGCGTAAAGCCTGAATCTGGGCGAAATATATCTACCCCCCTGGATGCAACCAGGTGACTTTACCTTCCTGCTGTCACATACCCCCCCCTCTTGTTTTAACCTCGGGGTTGGAACACCAGCAATCAGGCATTCATGTACTCGAGACAAAGCATCCACATTCCCCATTTGAACGCCAGGGCGATGCTTTACTGTGAAGTTGAATTCCTGGAGGGCCAGGAACCACCTATTCACTCTTCTATTTGTTTCCTTGTTTTGAGCCATCCACTTTAACGGAGCGTGATCCGTAACCATGTCAAAGTGCCTACCTAGCAGGTAGTACCGAAGGGAATCTAGAGCCCACTTCACCGCTAAACACTCCTTTTCAACGGTGGCGTAATTTACCTCATGGGACTTCAACTTCCTGCTGAGGTAAATGACTGGGTGCTCTTCCCCGTTCCAGACCTGGGACAATACTGCTCCTAACCCCACATCTGACGCATCACTTTGTACGACAAAGTCTTTAGAGAAGTCGGGTGAGTACAACACTGGCTGGCTACATAAGGCTTGTTTCAAGAATTGGAATGCTGCCTCAGCCTCGGGGGTCCATTTAATCATGACCGACCCTTTCCCCTTCGTCAGGTTGGTTAGGGGCACAGCCTTAGAAGCAAAGTGGGGAATGAATCGCCGATAATACCCAGCGATTCCCAGAAAGGCTCGTACCTGCTTCTTGCTGTTGGGACGTGGCCAACTCTGGATGGCCTCGACTTTGTTGAGTTGGGGTTTTATTACTCCCCTCCCAATGGTGTACCCAAGATATTTGGCCTCCTCCTGCCCAATGGTACACTTCTTGGGGTTAGCCGTAAACCCCGCTTCCCGAACAGAGTCCAGGACTGCTTGCACTTTTGGCAGATGTGAGGCCCAATCTGTGCTATGGACAATTACGTCATCCAGGTAAGCCGCAGCATACTTCCGATGGGGCCTCAGCATCTGGTCCATTTTCCGCTGGAATGTGGCCGGCGCATTCTGTAACCCGAACGGCATTCTTTTATATTGGAACGCCCCGTCTGGGGTTACAAATGCGGTTTTCTCTTTGGCCGACTTGGCCAGGGGGATTTGCCAATACCCTTTTGTGAGGTCAAGAGTCGTCATGTATCGGGCTGTTCCCAGCCGGTCGATCAACTCATCTATACGTGGCATGGGGTAGGTGTCAAATTTTGTAACTTTGTTCAACTGACGAAAATCGTTACAAAATCGCCAGCTCCCATCCGGTTTAGGCACCAACACAATGGGACTAGACCAATCACTTTGGGACTCCTCTATCACCCCTAAGTTCAGCATTTTCTGTACTTCCTCCCGTATTGCCTCCCGTCGGGCCTCTGGGATCCGATAGGGTTTTAACTTCACCCTTTCACCGGGCGGGGTAATGATGTCATGCTCTACCCCAGATGTTTGTCCCGGCAGCTCAGAGAATACCTCCTTGTTGCGAAGCACAAACTCCTTAACCTCCTGTTGTTGGGGTTGTGACAAGGTGGCTGCTATTCCAACCTCAGGAATCACGCAACCAGTTTGAGCTGGTGACCAAGTGTCTGCGACTAGGGACTCTCTATCCCTCCAGGCTTTCAACAGATTAACGTGATAGATCTGTTCGGGCTTTCGCCTTCCTGGTTGTCTGACCTTGTAATTCACTTCGCTCACTTTTTCCATTATCTCATAGGGGCCTTGCCATTTGGCAAGGAATTTACTTTCAACCGTAGGGACAAGTACCAGTATCCTATCCCCCGGGGAAAAGGTACGGGTCTTGGCTCCACGGTTGTACACTCTCTGCTGTGCTAACTGCGCTTGGGCCAAATGTTCCTTCACGATGGGCATTACCTGTGCAATTCGGTCTTGCATCAGGGCGACATGCTCAATCACACTCCTGTGGGGAGAACTCTCACTTTCCCAAGTTTCCTTGGCAATATCCAACAGCCCTCTTGGGTGTCTCCCATACAGTAACTCAAAGGGGGAGAATCCCGTAGAGGATTGGGGCACCTCCCTAATAGCAAACATCAAATAAGGAAGTAGACAGTCCCAATCCTTTCCATCTCTATCCACCACTTTCTTCAACATTTGTTTTAGGGTTTTGTTGAATCTTTCAACCAGCCCATCGGTTTGGGGGTGATACACAGATGTACGTAATTGCGTCACTTTGAACAATTTACACAGCTCCTTCATAACCCGGGACATAAAGGGTGTACCTTGGTCCGTAAGCAGTTCTTTACAAATACCCACCCGGCTAAACACAAGAGATAGCTCTTTGGCTATGGTTTTGGCCGAGGTATTTCGGAGAGGGATCGCTTCTGGATAACGGGTGGCATAGTCCATTATAACTAATATGTACTGGTGCCCCCTAGCGGACTTGATTATAGGCCCTACCAAATCCATGGCGATCCTCTCAAACGGGACCTCAATGATGGGTAGAGGGACCAGCGGGCTACGGAAATGTGGCATCGGGGCCGACCTCTGACACACAGGGCAGGAGGAACAATAATTTTCTATGTCCTTCATCACCCCCGGCCAATAGAATCTCTGTAATACCCTCTCTCGGGTTTTCTCTGTCCCCAGATGACCTCCAAGAATGTGCCCATGGGCCAACTCCAACACCAACTTCCTGTAAGGTTTGGGCACCACAAGCTGCTCAACGGTTTCTTCTGCCCTTTTTGCCACCCGATACAGTAGGTCCTTCTCTACGCTGAAGTATGGGTAAGTGCAGGTATTATCTGGGTTCACTAACTCGCCATCTATTTTCACTACGTTTTCCCGTGCCTTTATTAGGGCGGGGTCTTTCAACTGTTCTGTGGCAAAGTTTTCCCTGTGAACCTCAAGATCAGAAAACTCCACAGACGGTAGGTTTTCGTCTGAGGAGGTGGGCTCCTCTCCAGTTTCTTGAGTCTCCCCTGCCAATACTGTTAAGGGAAATTCCGGAGAGTCCTCACCACTCTCAGGGGAGTTCTGGCTATCACATTCCTGGTACATAGGGGCACCAGTGGGGGGCTCAGGATCATCCCACAGTTCCCAGAACTTCGGAAAATCCCTTCCCACAATGGCGTCATGCGGTAACTGAGATACTAAGCCCACTGGATGAGAGAGGGTACCTTTGGGGGTCTCGAAACACACTGTAGTCACTGGATACTCTCGGGTGTCCCCATGCACACAAATAACAGCTACCTTGCTATTCCCAAAGACCTCTGTTTTAACTAACTCAGCCTTTATCAGGGTCACAAGGCTACCTGAATCCAGCAATACCACAACATTTCTACCATTAACACACATTTTGCATAAATGTTTCTCAGTTCCTCGAATGGCAGTGCATGCGACTATCGCACACAGCGACTGACGTCTGCCCGTCAGAAAGTCACACTGCATGGGTTCCTCCACAACCGGGCAATTGGCTGCAATATGTCCCGCTTGCCGGCAGCGGTAGCAAACGATCCTTCTTGCCGCCTCTTGAGCCGCTGATTTCCCAGGCTGTTCTCGCCAAACTTGGGGTAGAGCTCCCACCCTCTCACTCTCTCCACCCTCACCCCTTGGAATCCTCTTATCCGCCCCTGGGGATGGTCTGGTCTTAGGGTGGAAAGTCCGAGTGTCTCTGGAAGAGGCCGTCAGGTTCTCTGTAGCCAAGTATTTCTCCACACGATCCACAAGACCATCGGCCGTCTCTGGGTCTCCATGGCTTACCCACTTTTGGATGGCAGTAGGAAGAGCTCTCAAAAACCGATCCATTACAACACGTTCCACAATCTTTGGTGCGGACAAAGTCTCTGGCTGTAGCCACTTTCTGCTCAGGTGAATGAGATCATACATTTGAGACCTGGGGGGTTTTCCAAGCTGGAAAGTCCAGTTATGCACACGCTGAGCCCGGACAGCCTGGGTGACACCCAGCCTTGCCAAAATTTCAGCTTTTAGCATCACATAGTCTTTTGCTTGGTTAGGCCCTAGGTCATAGTAAGCTTTCTGCAATTCACCAGTTAACAGAGGAGCCACCAGTCCAGCCCACTGCTCCTCAGGCCACTTTTCTCTTTCAGCGGTCCTTTCAAATGTGGTCAAAAATACCTCTGGATCATCCTCTCCAGTCATTTTTGTCAATAAACGACTCACCCCAAAGGACGCGGTATTAGTGGGACGGCTTTCCTCACTGGTCTGCGGACGTTGCTGCATTACTGCTTCCATTTGTTGTAGTCTCTGCTCTTGCTTCTGTAACAGGTCTATGAAGCGGGCCTCAGATTGCTGCTGGGCTTGTTGCTGAGCTTCCAGACTCTGTTGGTGAGCTTGCTGCTGGGCTGCAAGGCTCTGTTGATGAGCTTGCTGCTGGGCTGCAAGGCTCCTTTGCAAACCTGCATTTGTCTGCTGTTGATTGGCATTTGCTAGAGCCAGCTGTTTCAGTATCTCCTCCATGCTGGCTTAAAAAAAACTGCCCGCATTCTCCACCAACTGTGAGGGGGTTAGCTCGGCAGCGGGTGTGTGTGACCCCCGGGATGGGCTCCCCACACAAAAACAGGCCCAGCAAACGGAGGTTGTGGTTTTCAAAATCAAAAAGGTGCGGTTTATTTTCTATTTACAGTGACAAAACACAGCAAAGCAAAAGAAACATAAATAAAATAAATCCTGGTCAACTTGACCTCTGACTAAACATACAGGTTTCCTAACTAACAACTGGGATCAGCCTAGTGCTGTCCTAGTCCCTAAGTCCCTGGTTTTAAATGTCCAAGCAAATAGCCACACAGGCTTTGTCTCACCGCACAGGGGTTCACTCTCCCTAGACAGTCCACACAGGTCTGGTTCCAGGCATGAGCTAACATCTAATGAAGCTGGGAGTTCTTATAGAGGCCTAAATGAGCTGACAAGCTTCAGCTGGTCTCATCAACTCCCTGTCTGCACGACGCCCAGCACTCTCCCTAGAGGTATGAGTCATCCATGAGCCTACTAGCCTCAGCTGGGCTTATACAACTCTCCACCTAGTTGTATAAGTCGGCGTAAAGCCTGAATCTGGGCGAAATATATCTACCCCCCTGGATGCAACCAGGTGACTTTACCTTCCTGCTGTCACAATATATATAATGTAGCGCCCTCCACTCTCTCTCTCTCTTGCTCCAGTTTCTTTCTCTCTGGCTTTTGTCTAGGGGTATCCTGGAGGAGAGAGTGCGGGGTCACCACGCCAAGCTTTCACCGCAGATGTTTGTGTGGTGTGAGCAAAGTTTCTTTACCTTCGGGTCGGTGTTCGGTGTTTGGAGCCTCTGCTTCTTCTGTGGAACAGTGTCTGCCAGTAGATGAGCCCCACACCAATAAAAGTCCAACACTCCTTTATTTTCCAATGTCAGGATGAAACACAATCAGTTGGACTCCCTCAACGAACAGACAGGGGGAGTGGATACGAGTAGGCCCAGGCACAATGAACTCTCCTATTCCTCTATCAGCGAATAGGCTTGGCGCATGGTCTCCGCCACCAACCGTGAATATTTTGGTCGCTGCCACCGACCGGGTGAACTGTGAACCTTCCTCCTGACTGAACTCGGCCCCTGTTCGGAAAGATACCCCTCCGGGCGGTCTCCTGAGGCTCACCCGGCACTGGCAATCTGCTGCACCAGGTCTTCGGGTGAGTAGCTCCTCCGGTCCCTTACGCCTCTGGATTCGGGCACCCCACTCCCGGGGCCCCCTAGGAAATCCTTCCCTCGCGGGGCCCAGTGGAGGAAACTGGGCCCCAGGCCTCCAACCGAGTACCTCACCCCACACTGAAGGTGCCTGGGATGGAACACGAGCTCCGGGCGTCCAGGCCTAGGCCGCCTGGACACCTACCACCCACGAACCACAGCCCTCAGGCTGAAGGTGCCAGGGACTCGACCCCATGACAAAGATGGCCGGCCCCTTTATACCCTCTCCCAGCAAGCACGGCGGGTATCCCCGCCCCACCCTACAACCGCTGAGAGAGGCCAAAAAGGGGTACGGCACTCAGCGATGGTTCAACCCCAGCCCACAGGGACAGCGCCACCTGCTGGGCCGCAGGGAACTATACATCACTGGTGTCTCTGCCAGTTTTAAACATGATAGAAAAGTATATGCCCGCTACATATATATATATATATATATATATATATATATATACCGGTTCCGGTGCCGCATGAGGTAACTGCGCCTCCTCACAGCTCCCGCATCAGGGCCCAAAGATCTGCGTATAAACTCAGCCAGAGCGGCCCCTCCAAGCCATCCACTACACCCGGGTGCCCCCCTCACTCAGATGGACCGATTTCTTGAAAAAAACAGCGCGCACTCGCGGCCGCAAATCGAGGCCCCGGCTTCGGCCTACTCCCACGCAGCGGAGGATTCACAGGTGGCTGACATGGAGGTGAGCGGTCATCCCTCCCAGCAGAGCATTACACCCCCTGCTCATACATCTCAGGGTCCCTCTCTGGTATTTACTTAGCTAGCCACTCCAGGGGATATTTCTAGTTCCCCACCCCCCGGGGATGCTGCTGATAACACGCACCGTATTGCTGCTGCTGTAGCAGCCCTTCTCTCTCCTATGATCTCTGCCTCAGTGGAAAAGGCAGTCAATGCAGGCATGCAGCAAATCAAAACCCAAATTGCTGAACACTTCACTAGACTCAATGAGATGGAACACCGCCTCTCAGAGGTAGAAGATGAACTCTATCAAGCGCAGGCCACAGAACAGTCGCAGGACAAAACAAACCAGTACATCATTCAAAAATTAGAAGATTTGGAAAATATATCCAAAAGGAGTAACCTGCGATTTGTAGGTGTTCCCGAATCGCTTCCCTCTGCAGCTATGGCAGAATTCTGCTCAAAACGCATCCCGGAGGCCTTGGGCCTATCAGGCCTATTCACAGTGGAACGCGCACACCGTATGGGGTCCTTCAATTCCGAACGCAAAACACCCCGTCCCATTATTGCCAAGTACCTCAATTATGCTGACAAATCCCTTATTCTACAGACTTTCAGGCAGTCCCCATCTCTCCAAATAGACGGGGTAAAAATCCTCATTTTTGCAGACTACTCGATTGAAGTCGCCAAGAAAAGAAAAGCTTTTCAACCGATCTGCTCTGAACTCTTCAAGCAACACATAAAATTTACCCTGGCATTTCCTGCAACTCTACGCCTCAAATCACCTAAAGGGGAACAACTTTCTTTCCAGGATCCTGGGGAAGCAGAATCATTTCTCCGCTCCCTGCCGAGTGAAGCAAACCCTCACACGCCCTCCAAGTCAAATTCCAGTCTCCGATCCCAGGAACAGAGAAGCCCTCGCAAGGACTCTCCAAAGCGTTTTAGACACTCTGCCCCAAAACAGCGTTACCAAAACTCCCGATGATGAACTTCCTTACACCGCCATGAACTTCCATCCTCGCCACTACAGGTCGTATGATCTTTTTTTTTTTCTTCTCTCCCTGCCATCTCAGGTGTTGGCGATGCAAGATCTAATTTTCATGATCTTCATTAGTCCATAACCAGGCACTGACACCTGAGTGATCACCCAGTGTTCTATCTCACAACGGCTCTGTTTACATATATTTTTCCGTTTATTTACTTAATCTATTGTTTTGTTTTTTTTTTGCGTTATGCTGGAAACCAGTTTATATTTTTCTTTCCCCCACTAGGGTGGTAATGCGTGTGCGCATACGTACATGCCACGCTCTACACAAGTTCATTTGCATTTTAATTGACCCCCTTGGCTCCGCTGTGCGACTTCTCAGGCTCCCTGCCATGACTTCACTACGGGGGTTCCTCGCACATTATCGAGGTCCCTGGGGCGCTCTGACACCATCACGGGTCTCCTTTTTACAGGGAGGGCCCTGTATGGGGAGCTACTTTGCACAGCGAACTCATGCGGAAAAAAGCGAAGTTCCTTATGATGCTTACTTTAATTTGTTGTTTTGTTTTCCCTTGTTCTCTTCTCTTTTACCCCCCCTTATCTCCCCTCCTCACACTCCACATATCAACATACACTCCCTGCCCGAGGGCTCCTCACACAGATTCTCACATCACTACCGTGCCTAAACTACACCTCATGATCCCAACTTACAATCTTACAACTACTAAATCGCCGCCTATACACCACACATCAGATTTCATCTTTTTGCAATAATGCTATCTTTAGCCTAAGTTTGCTAAAGATCCACTCACCGTTCATTCCCATTCATCCAAGAAAGGCAGCACCACAAAAGCTTATCTTCTCATCAGGCCATTCCAGCATAGACTGTCCAGCCGACGCCTAATCATAGGCTTTTATTAAACTCAAAAGATCTCAAGACAGGAGGTGACTGGTTGCAGCAACCAGTCACCTCCCCCCATGGACGGGGACATCACAGGATGTTCCTTCCACAGGAGAATGACCATACAAGGACATCCTTCCAAACAGATACAATGTTCATTCAAATTGACTAACAGTGACATACACTGTTACCAAATGATGGAAACTACATAACAATTATGCCTCAAATGGACCACAATTATTTTATAGTTATGCTACTGTTCCTGTGGACACAGATATGTGCGCTCGGAGTCATTCAATGCCCCCCGCCAGGGGCTGGCCAGTTCCCCCAACGGGGCGCAAAACAACATCTCTAAATGCAGCAAACATCGCTGTTTCCATAGGAAGATTTTCCCGCCACCGATCTTCCACCAACGTCTGTATGTGCAAATACACTCAGATGAGCGCATTACAGCAAAACTGACACTGGGGGGACATCTGACAACATACATTAATACATTTCCATAAAAATCTCCACAACAGTCCTCCCTTTTTTGTCATATGCACCCCATGTGTCCCTCGATGAAAGTTGATCTGCTTCTTACACCTGGAAATGAATCAGTCCTTAGTCCATAAAAAGGAAAACACGGCTTGACATGTAGACTCTACTCTTCAGGGGCATGACTTATAAAGGAGGACACGACATGGTGAGCTGTAGTAATCGCCGATCCATCTGTGATCCTCTGTGTCTTGTATGTGGGTCCGGCTTCGGGGCGTCTCATCAAGGAAACTCTGGTCACGCGTCAAATCAGGCAACAGGAGCACCTCGTCACGACATAGAAAGAATAGAAATAAAAACGACATGAGTATATATATTCCCACTTCCTTTAACCACGATCCACTGTAAAATAAAAATTAGATCCCCAAAGATTCCCAGACCCTTAAAATAGACTCCCAACCTTCACTTAGCTACAGCTCTGGCTTCAACAATTACATGAAGAACCCTATCCTTAACGGATGAGAATTGTTCAATCGTATCCCAAGCCCCCCCCCCCCACCTTGTACATCCAGGACCCCATGCCCAGACCTGGTCAGGGTTGGTGAACAAATCCCTTCTAGCTGTCCCTGCCATTCTTAATTTCCTGCGCCATCAGATCCTCGCGATCGGCCGCAACATAAGATGTTGGGACAGCTTCACCATTACGCATGAACCTCTTGCTTTGGGGGAATTACCTTTATAAGCTGCAGATCCGCATAAACACCAAACTAAAGTTCAAACACACTTGTGGCCTGCCTAGATACCCAAACCGACAAGAGGCAGAGCCATTAAAACTAACCAATTTTACCCTATAAAAATGCATCGTTAGATTCCATTGACAAGTGTCTGTTTGGAGTCTTCACCAGTTTGTCAGAACTCCTCATACCCATAATAACATCATAAATGGCATGTACCGCTGTCATCGCTGGGGACTAAAACTTGGTGAAGACTCAGAACAGACCCAGCAATCGGTCCTGTTCGCTTTCTGAGCTAGTCAGGACATACACTTTAAATAATAACTTGGGATGCTTTTCATCGTTACCCTCGCTAAAATTTACTAAACAACAAAAATATAAATAAACAAAGATACTCCTCATTCTTTGGTGTGGTTGAGCCGCTTCTTGCAGTGGCTGGCGTGGTCTCATCCCTCAAGCTTCTGTACAACGACCCAGTCACCTGGTTGGAAAGAATGTAAACTGATTACTGAGTCAGGGTCCAGGAGGGACTCGTGAACCCTGTGGTGGACATTTTGAAGTTCATGTCACAACGATCGCACCCACCCCATCAGCCGAGAATATAAGTGACAGCTAATGAGGAGAGTACGACTATGGTTTTGATTGACCTCCAAACAACCCTCATATGACAATAACCCAGACATCGGGACTGTGGTCACTGCATAACCTGTGTGTGGCTTACAATACCTGGAGCCATTGACAAGGTTCTTAGCCTCTGGGATGGGAACCTACTTCACCAGACTGCTGCTTGCCGATTCAAATTCTATCAAAGAAAGACAGTCTTGGCACAAACTTGGTTAGAATTACAGAGGTTATTATTAGTTTGACAGAAAAAAAACTGTCACTCTTACATTTATCACTTCTCCCCCCTTTTCTTCCTCATTACAGACTGAAGGAAGAAATGTGTGGTGCAGGAAAAAAGAAACAATGAAATAGCCTATGATACTTTTACCTCCCTTAGACTCATGTATTTATCCATATGTACCGCTGTCTACATACATCTGTTCTCTGTGTACAAACTCCTTGGACCTGAAAAATACTTATAAGCAGAATCATTACTCTATCCTTCATATTTAACCTGCAAAGAATGGTAAAACAATAATGACATTCCTGTACATTGGTAAATTGTCAATGAAATTCTTTCAAAACCGATTCAAACAAAACCCTCTGTAACCCTTACTTTTCCCGTTCCTACAAAAATACAACAGCCGCGACGCATCGAAGGATCGCCGCCGTAAGTTCGAACATATTCACGTTACTACATACAAACATTCCGATACAAACGTGGGGGAAATACTTCCCAGTTTCCAAAACCACAAATGAAAAAAACTGCCAGAATTCTACCTTCACTCTTTCAGCAATAGGAAAAAATACAATGGGAATATGAGAGCAGCTCGAGAAGCTTGCATGGACCAGCCATACAAAGTTCAAACAAACGGGCATGAGCCACCGTTCCTCATCATTACAGATTTCTGAAGCCGCAGCTCAACTACATCCATTCCAGAGGGATACCCAAAATAGTATCCTTGGACCACCTATGTTAATCTTTTTGAGGTTCAAAGGCCTTTGCCCCAAAACTAGGCTTCGTGCACTGTGTGACCGTCTGACTATGGGAAGCCTCCATTCCTTCCCTTTGCACAGACCTCCTTGTGTCCATGGCGATTCGAATCGGCTTATCGTCTTAAACCTGCGTCCAGGTTAAACCGTTGCACCCATTTTCGGAGATCACCGCCCGGTGTCTTCTTATACGGTGAATTGCAGAACTACAACCACTATATGGTCAAGTCCTCCAACTAGAAACCCTAACCGAGGCGTCAACTCTATGGCTTGTTGTCCCAACACTTTTGGAACTACAGAACAACCACAGATCAACCCCCGAATTAGGCCTCTACCCCTCACAGTGCATGCATACACAAGCATTTTCCGCTATACACCCATACACTGCGTTGTCAGACTAAACCACACAGAACACTTACGCCAGTTTACCACCTGCAGAACAATGTGGCTTCTCTCTGTATCTAGATGATAAAATAATGGTGATGCCCCCGTTTGCTCTCTACCCAAAACTGTATTACAGTACAAAACTTCACAAAACTGGAACAAAATATAAAAGACTTTCAAACGCAAAAATGCTTTCCATTTTCCTTCCAAACACAAATCTCATTCAGACAACCCCAAGCTCCTCCCACCAACTTTCTGCTGATATATAAATGCTGAAAAGAAACTTCCGGTTATGCTCAGCTACTTAAAAAAAAAAACTGGTTTATTTACATATCAATTGTTCAGGAAGAGGGAGGGGGAGGGGAGGCCTTAGCCTTGTCTATCAAGACTCCAAAAAAATCCATGGCTACACATTATATATTTCAACCATTTAAAACCTTGTCAAGGAAATGATGGAGTAAACCCCCCCCCCCTGCAAATGGGAGGGAATCCCCCCTGACCCACATTCCCTGCAAGCAAAACCACAAGTTGAGACTCAAATAAAAAACTCCTGCAAAAAGATGGCTCTAGGAGTTTCGACCAAACCCCCACTCCTCCTCTACAGGCTATACAATACAAGCTTCAAAACATATGATTTGCTTTACGGGAAACTCCCAAATATTTAAACATAAAAACACACCACTGTGCAAAAACTCTGTTAGTCTTACAATCTATCAAAATTCAGTGTAAAGTGAAGTTTTTCTTAAAGCCAAAATCCAATGCAAAAAAAACCGCCGCGCATATACTGCAAAGTCAGCTGACCCTGCAATAGCTTACATTCACTTAAATGAAAACAGAGAAACCTTTCTCCTAACACCATCTGCATGGAGTTTGCATGTTGTCCCTGTCTCTGCGTTGGCCTCCCCCCACACTCCAACTGCTGGTAGGTCAGCCAGATCCCATCCATAAATAGGCCCCAGCATGTGCGTGTGTCCGCAAGCACGTTGTGGCCCCTCGGGGTAAGACCGCGCTATTTCAAGATACCACTCTACTCAACTCAAAAGGCGATGCTTAGAAAAACAATTTAAACCAGCGAATTCATTAAACAAAAACCAGTCTCTCAGTATGTCACCCTGGTGTCTCACTACTCTTCCCAGCAGTGCACAGGTCAAACTGTAAACGCATAAAACATAAGAAAACTGCGCCGATCAACAAATGCCAATACAGCATATTCAGGAGCCGTGTTTGCTAAACTGGAACTTCTTATCTCAAATTGTAAACGTCTCAAAATGGCCGACAAGCCAGGATAACAAAATGGTGGATGACCACCACCCCCACCTCATGGACAACAACAAAAATGGCGCCATGCAATTTTTCCCGCCAAAACCAGCATCTCTTTAAAAGAAAATCAAAAATGTTTTTCTCCACAAAGACAGACTACACAGTTGAGGTTTTTCTAAATTATCATCAAAATCCACTGAAAAGGGTGTCAGCTACACTCTACAAGGACCACATGTACACTTACAAACTTAGCCTCCCTTTTGCCAACTAAACAGCACATTCAATAAATGTTAGTTACTGTACATGACAATATTAAAAACATGTTCATTTCTCTAAGTTCATATACTCTGAGATATTCACCACTTTTCTCTACCTAAAGTTCACACACAGTGGCCTCAGCTTCCATAACAAAGCCATTGCAGAGACATACCTCCTCAATGCTAGCATCCAAAACAGCCTGCAACCATTCAAAGGGCGTATTCCTTTCAACAAACAGCTACTATTGTCTGGCTTCCAACAATGCCTGGCCACTTGAATATGCGGAAGGAATTTTCAACTTTAAAACCAAACACTTTTGTTAAAATATTTTTACACTTATGGAGACATGTGTCTTTGTCCCCTACAAAAATCACAATCTAACCATTTCTATTTTTCATATAAATCACAAACACCACACACATACAGTATATTGTTGCCTGCATGTCTGCTCAGAGTGTCTTTCCCTCAGGGCAAAGCCCCTGCAACACAAAACAGTGGACAAGCCCTTCCCCCACTAAACCTCATGGCTTACAAACAATCGTCCACTTTACAAACTGCTCAGTACATCGCACAAACAGCCATCTCTTACACAATTTCAATCGCACTCATGGGTACACATGTCCTATATCACACAAACAATCTAATCACACACGGGCATACACAAACAAATTCACAGGCATCCGATCGGATTCACAGACATACACACACACACACGCTGCAAACTTAAAGCATTATTTCAAAAAGACAAAAAAATGTTCTTTTAAAGAGTAGAGCCCCCCACATCGGAACGTAGATCCACTCTTCCCCCCATCTCGATCCGATGTCCAAAGGGACTCCATCTATTCCCAAAAATCCTGGCCCGCCATTCTGTTGTGGAATTCCTAGGCTGTTTGCAGAGCACACAGCCTATAATTCCTGTGCTATCTAAGCACACATCAGATTTCATCTTTTTGCAATAATGCTATCTTTAGCCTAAGTTTGCTAAAGCTCCACTCACCGTTCATTCCCATTCATCCAAGAAAGGCAGCACCACAAAAGCTTATCTTCTCATCAGGCCATTCCAGCATAGACTGTCCAGCCGACGCCTAATCATAGGCTTTTATTAAACTCAAAAGATCTCAAGACAGGAGGTGACTGGTTGCAGCAACCAGTCACCTCCCCCCATGGGCGGGGACATCACAGGATGTTCCTTCCACAGGAGAATGACCATACAAGGACATCCTTCCAAACAGATACAATGTTCATTCAAATTGACTAACAGTGACATACACTGTTACCAAATGACGGAAACTACATAACAATTATGCCTCAAATGGACCACAATTATTTTATAGTTATGCTACTGTTCCTGTGGACACAGATATGTGCGCTCGGAGTCATTCAACGCCCCCCGCCAGGGGCTGGCCAGTTCCCCCAACGGGGCGCAAAACAACATCTCTAAATGCAGCAAACATCGCTGTTTCCATAGGAAGATTTTCCCGCCACCGATCTTCCACCAACGTCTGTATGTGCAAATACGCTCAGATGAGCGCATTACAGCAAAACTGACACTGAGGGGACATCTGACAACATACATTAATACATTTCCATAAAAATCTCCACAACAGTAGCATAACTATAAAATAATTGTGGTCCATTTGAGGCATAATTGATTTCCATAAAAATCTCCACAACACACTACTTCAGGAATCCCATCTTTCGGCAGCTGACTTCAGTCGCATGCAGAAACTCTGGGTTGGAACAGTTTTGGGGTCAGAGTCGGTTGGACGGAAGGCTGGTGTCCTCCTTTTATTCAACAAAAACCTCCCATGTACTGTTCTATCCACGCATACAGACGACCAAGGACGTTTCATCTCCTCCAGGGTTAGAATTGGCACTAAAGACCTAGTAATTTCCAATGTATACGCTCCCAACAGTCCCACTAAGACATTTTACTCTCAGCTCTCCACTTGGCTCCTCAATACCTCCCACTTACCTCACCTAGTTGGGGGAGATTTCAATGACCTCATGCACCCCCCAGACGACAGGTCCTCACCGAAACAATCTACCCCAGCACCGGCTACATTTGCTCACTCCCTATTTGCTTCCACCATGGACTCCCTTCATCTTACCGACATCTGGCGCTTAACACACCCGGTAGACAGAGAGTTCACCTTCTACTCTAATCCTCACAAGATTCTCACTAGGATCGATTATTTTTTTGGGTCCGATAATCTTATTCCTCTCGTTTCAGACACAGAGATTGGGGACATAGCCATTTCGGATCATGCCCCAATACTCCTTACCCTAGACAATCTAGACCTCCCCCCCCACCCTAATATCTCGCGCTTCCCTTCGTTCCTCCACAATAATGCTGACTTCCGCGCTTACATGGAACGAGCATGGGCGGAGTTTTCCTCCGCGAATGCTCCACATGTAGGGGATCCGAACCTTCTCTGGGATGCTGGAAAAGCATACCTGAGGGGTCGGATCATTTCTTATGCCACTTCCTTTAAAAGAAATGCACTATCAAAATTTAAACTGGCCAGCGATACACTTCACCTCGCACAACGCAATCTAGCCATTTCAACTTCACCGGCTAACAAGGCGGAGTGGTCGGCGGCTAAAAATGCTTTTGATACCTGGGCGGACACCCTGGAACTCACAAAAAAATCCCATCTAGACGCCTTCCTTCATAAATATGGTAATAAAGCTGGCAAACTCCTATCCAGACTCTGCAAGGGCGCCTACCGTCCGACGCACATTACCTCGCTGCGGGACCGCACGGGAACTACACACTCTACCCCACTTCACATAAATAAAACCATGCTGGAATATTACACGGCCCTCTACGCACCTGATCCCATTGACCATAAAAAAGCCCAAGCCTTCCTTGAAAAAATGAATCTACCAACTATCTCCACTGCCCATCTGGATTCCCTAAATGCCCCTATCTCCCTCGATGAAATAGAAGGCACTATACATGCTCTTCGCCCCTCAAAAGCCCCCGGCCCAGATGGCTTTACAAGTGAATTTCATAAAACTCTCCAAAATATAACTGCGCCCATGCTCCACTCGGTTTATTCCAATATCTGGGCGGGTGGTCCCTATCTTCCGACAGGCAACCAAGCCATCATTAAGCTACTTTCAAAAAAGGGCAAAGATCCTTTAGAACCGGGCTCATACAGGCCTATTTCACTACTAAACTTGGATGTCAAAATTCTCTTAAAGATTGTTGCCTCCAGACTAGCGGTCATCCTTCCGGACCTCATACACCCGGCCCAATCAGGATTCGTGAAAGGGAGGACAGCCACCCTTAACATACGCAAGGTTCTCTTGGCCCTTGAGCGAGCCAAACAAGACCCCAAGGGAGATTATGCCATCATCACGCTAGATGCGGAAAAAGCCTTTGACAGTGTTAGTTTTGACTGGCTTTCCCTTACTATGTCTAAAATGGGATTCTCAGGCCCCCTCTGCCACCTTATTAATGCCATGTACACAGCGCCCTCAGCTAGACTTGTAGCTGCTGGACTCCTCTCAGAGGACTTCCGCCTCTATAAAGGGACCAGACAGGGTTGTCCTCTCTCCCCCCTCCTGTTCAACTTAGCCTTAGAACCTCTGTCTAGATACCTATCCCAGATAGCCCCTTTACGAGGCATCACAATAGGCAAAACGGAACTTCGCACCTCACTATTTGCCGACGACGTCCTCATATTCACGGGCAACCCAAGTGACGACATTTTGACCATTAAAACCACCTTTGACGAATTTCGACTGTGCTCCGGCCTCCGTATTAATTATTTCAAGAGCGAGATTCTCCCCATAGGGACACACTCCACACCCCCCTGGACTCAACACTCTCTGTTTAAAGTGGCCTCTTCTCACATCACCTATCTAGGTATAAAGATTGGGAAACTACCCTCTTCCATCTATCACCTCAATTATCCCCCCCTTTTCACAAAACTCTGTCAGGAACTGTCAAACTGGATGGATCTCCCCCTCTCACTCCTGGGAAGGTGTCACCTTGTCAAAATGATTAGCTTCGCCAGACTACTTTATCCTTTGCAAACCATTCCCTTGCTTTTGAAACATAAAGATATCAAACTCCTTAACTCCAAAATTTCACAGTTTATCTGGCACGGCAAAAGACCTTGGATAGCCTTCAAAAAACTACACCTTCCTAGGAGTGACGGAGGTATTAGTCTACCTCATATTAGATTGTATAATTTAGCATGTCTGTTCCGGACCAGCTTAGATTGGATAGCCCAATCATCCCAATATTATAATTATATCCTGGAATCCGAAATGGCGCACCCTTACTCTCTGGTGGCCCTCTTACACTGCAGATGGAAAACTGTCCCCCCCCCCCTTATCAACATAATCTCCTGCTAAGGGACACAGCTCTAGCTTGGAGAGAAATCAGAAAAACACTCAAGTTATCTCCTTTCATCTCTCCCCATCTACCAATCCAAGGCAATCCCGACTTCGTCCCTGGTCTCCACTACACAGCCTTTTCGGTCTGGCAGGCTCAAGGGCTATCAAACTTCTCCTCATTGTGCGATGGCATCACTGGAAAACCACTTCCTTTCTCTACAATATCCTTGTCATTTTCTCTGCCCCCCTCTCACGTATTTCACTATAACCAATGCATTAGCTTCCTATCTAACACTTGTAAAGACAATCTCCGTAGATTAGAAAACAGCTTTTCTGAACGTTTACTGCGAAGTGGACGTTATAAAATCACGGACATCTACAAACCTCTCCTGCAAGAATCTTCCCCGTCCTTGTCCTCCTCCTCTATTGCTAACTGGGCTGGGGATTTCCCAGTACCAGATATAACTGAAAAAATCCTATCTGGTCTGCAAAAAACCCTTCGACTGACACCCAACGAAATTTGGAGAGAAACCCAACTCAAGATCGCACACCGGGCTTATATCCCATTTCTCTCTCCTAACTCCAGTAAAGAAGGCGCCTCTTGTCCTTTATGCAAGGTACCCAGACCTTCTCTCTCCCACCGATTCTGGTCCTGCTCCTTCATTTCCTCATTTTGGGATCAAGTCCTGTCCTATATATTCACAACCACTTTGTTGAAACTCCCCAAAGGCCCTTTGCTTTTTATATTTGGATATTGGGACCCTTTATTGCTACCCTGGTCTTTGTCTCCGGCTGCATCGATCCCCTCCGGGAACACCAAACGTCCCTCCTCTAAAGACTGAATTTTGCTATGTTTGCTGGTCGCCAGGAGACTCATTCTTAGGCACTGGATCTCTCCCCAAAGCCCTTCTCTCATCCAACTCGAAAAGGACTGCCTCAACCTCTTCTACAAAGAACGACTTCTTACAGATTTCAAAGAACCCAGATCTAGAGCTCGCTTTTACTACAGATGGGAATCCTTCATCACATCAACCCTCTCGGCAGCTGACCAGGTGGCTCTGGAACAACTCTCCTTCTCGTACGCTAACCCTATCCCAAATGGGCTGTAAAACTTGAAGACATTGCATAAACTATGCTTTAAGGATGGCCCACCAGGGCTGTTCCTTTTCGGGACCATACATGTATTGGAACAAACAGCATGCCACTGTCTCTGGAGCCCCCCCCCCCCTTTTCACTTATTAGGTTTTTTTTGTTATGATCTTTCCCCTATTCCAGATTCTAAACATAGGGGCGCGTAGACAGATCCATCCAATATTTACCTTCTGGTTGCATTGCATTATAGGTATTTGTCTAGGATGACCTGTGGTACCCTCACTAGGTGAGAATTACCGGTATGTATATACAGCACCCTCTCTTCATAACCCCATAATGTCAGTCCTCAAGCGAGTTAGTGTCAAGTTTTATATCTTGTCTATGCCCTACTTGTTGTACCCAACTAGCCGCACCGTTCTTTCTTTCTGTATTTCTGTACTTATCTGTACATCTGTTCAAGTGTCTTTTATTATTCCAATAAAAATTTGTTAAAAAAAAAAGTGGACACAGAGGCTGCATATCGGCTGAGTGCAGAGCTACAGAGCGTAAATTTAAAAACAGAGAAAACTGCTCTGGCAGTTTTCTCTGATCTTGCTATTTCTGCATGGGGCTCATGTGGCTTGGAGATCCTTCAGAGTCTTGGGTGAGATGGGATCTCCAACCCTGTGTCCGGGTCTTATGGACAGCCAGCAGGGTGTGTGCCCAGGTGCACACAAAGCATATAATGAGGGGCTGGGGAGAGCGGAAGTGGAGGATGGTGGAGAGTGAGCAGCTTGTTACTGCTGTGTGAAGACAGACCTATGTCTGGAGAGCGGTCTGCCTGTGGGAGACTGCAGCCCATGTAAAGGGGATTCTTTGGCCAGGGACTGGGAAAGGCTGGCCAGCCTTGAGAATTGGGGAGACTGAGGAAGCCAGTAAGTCCAGGGGGCTGGAAAGAATCGTGAAATCTGTTGAGAGCAAGCAGAGGAACTGCTGACAAGAGAGCCAGGTGGCTCGGTATGTTTTTCCTTATTTTTGGACTGCTAAATGAAGTTAAACCCCTGCGTGGGAATCCTGAATGGACCTTTTGATTTTGTTTTTCACTTAATAAACGTGGGCTACCAGGCCCTTAACTATCATAAGCCTGTCTGACGTGGACTCACTGCACAAAAATGCATCTATCCACTTGAGCTAAACACCCCAATATCACAATATACATGTATATACAATCACCGCCCACTTTATTGCTAGTACCGTGTTTGATCCCTTTTGCCTTTAAAACTGCCTTAATTCTTTGTGGCATAGATTCAACAAGGTGTTGGAAACATTCCTCAAAAATTTTGGTCCATATTGACATATTAGCATCACACAGTTGCTGCGGATTTGTTGGCTGCACAGCCATGATGCAAATCTCTCTTTCCACCACATCCCCAAGGTGCTCTATTGGATTGAGATCTGGTGATTGCTGAGGCCATTGGAGTACAGTGATCTCATTGTCATGTTCATCCTGTGGTGAGATGATTTGATCTTTGTGACATTATCTTGCTGGAAGTAGACATCAGAAGATGGGTACACTGTAGTCATAAAGGGATGGACGTGGTCAGCAACAATACTTAGGTAGGCCGTGATGTTTAAACAATGCTCAATTGCTACTAAGGGGCCCAAAGTGTGCCAAGAAAATATCCCCCACACCATTACACCACCACCACCAGCCTGAACCATTGATACAAGGCAGGATAGATCCATGCTTTCATGTTTTTTACGCCCCATTCTGACCCTACCATCTGGATGCCTCAGCTGAAATCGAGACTCATCAGACCAGGCAATGTTTTTCCATTCTTTTATTGTCCTGTTTTGGTGAGCCTGTGCGAATCCTAGCCTTAGTTTCCTGTTCATAGCTGACAGGAGTCACATACGGTGTGGTCTTATGCTGCTGTAGCCCATCTCCTTCAATGTACGACATGTTGTGCATTCAGAGATGGTATTCTGCATACTTTGGTTGTAACAAGTGGTTATTTGAGTTACTGTTGCCTTTCTATCATCTCAAACCAGTCTGCCCATTCTCCTCTGACATCAACCATTTTCGTTAACACAACTGCCGCTCACTGGATATTCTTTTTTCGGGCCATTCTCTGTAAATCCTAGAGATGGTTGTGCATGAAAATCCCAGTAGATCAGCAGTTTTTGAAATACTCAGACCAGCCCATCTGACACCAACAACCATACTACGTTTAGTCACTTAAATCCCCTTTCCTCCCCATTCTGATGCTCGGTTTGAACTTCAGCAAGTCGTTTTCACTCTGCCTACATACCTATATGCATTGAGTTGCTGGCCTGTCATTGGCTGATTAGCAATTTGTGTTAGATAGATAGATATATTTTATTGTCATTGTATACATACAACAAAATTTATCCGGATACTCTTTACAGCAGCAATAAAACACTTCCCAAAAAAAACACACACGCATACTCCTAGCACATACCCACATATCTATTTAAATATAACAAAACATAAAATGTTATTTAAAAAAATTAAAATGCCACATAAAATTCCTAAAACACTGTACCTGATGGGGTTATGGACAATACAGCCCTTGGGAAAAAACAATACTTTAAGCGATTAGCGTGCGTTTTAAGTGTCCTGTATCTATTCCCTGATGGTAATGGGACAAACACACTGTAACCTGGGTGGGCTGGATCAATATTAATAGCTTTTGCGCACTTTTTTAATCGGCTGGCATATGCTGTGTTCAAATTTGGTAGCTCTGTTCCTATGATCCGCTGTGCTGTTTTTACCACACGAGACAGGCACTTCTTATCCTCCTTACTGCAGCTGGCATACCACACTACAGCG
Organism: Rana muscosa; assembly: GCA_029206835.1. NCBI lineage: Eukaryota > Metazoa > Chordata > Amphibia > Anura > Ranidae > Rana > Rana muscosa. Next base: position 1,046,446,612 of record CM055116.1, on the reverse strand, counting down.
CAGTGGAGAAGAATACCCTCAATGGTACACTGATAGAAATTGACCAGAAGCCTTAAGGGCAATCCAGCCTGCTTCAGTCTCCGAAGAAAAAACAGTCTCTGCTGCACTTTTTTCATCATTAATTTAAATTTAATAGTGTCCACCCTTTCCACCTCCTCACCACCTATATATACCGGGCAATGGTTGCTCTTTTTTGATCTCCTATAATCCACTATTATTTATTTTGTTTGGTAGTATTGAGTATTAAATCATTTTCTCTACACCACTCAACCAAATGTTAAATTTCCTGCCTAAAAGGCTGGCTCATCATTATCTCGTATAAGTCCCACTAAAGTGGTGTCATCAGCAGACTTCACTATAGTGTTAGATGCATGTATGGGAGTACAGTGGTGCGTAAACAATGTAAACAGGGCCGGACTTAACACACATCCCTGTGGTACCCCTGTATTTAAAATAATAGTGTTATGCCGCGTACACACAACCGTTTTTCATGACGACAAAAATGCAATTTTTTAGATTGGTCGTGCATTTTTCGCGATGAGAAAACTGCCCGAAAAAATTAGAACCTGCTCTATTTTTTCTCGTCGTTTTTCACTTCGTTCTTTTTCACGTCGTGAAAAACGGTCGTGTGTATGCTTTTACGAGGGGGAAAAAACCGCGCATGCTCAGAATCAAGTATGAGACGGGAGCCCTCGTTCTGGTAAAACTAGCGTTCAGAATGGAGATAGCACATTCGTCACGCTGTAACGGACTGAAGAGCACAAGGCTGAAAAGCGCGAATCGTCTCTCACCAAACTTTACTAACATGAGGATTAGCAAATGCAGCCCAAAGGGTGGCGCCATTCGAAATGGAACTTCCCCTTTATAGTGCCGTCGTACGTGTTGTACGTCACCGGGCTTTGCTCAAGCGTTTTTTTTCCTGAATGTATGTATGCAAGGCAGGCTTAAAAAGGAATCACGACGAATCACGTCGAGAAAAACTTTGTTTTTTTGCATGACAGGAAAAACGGTCGTGTGTACGCGGCATTAGACACCTGATCTTCTATTCTCACAAATCGTGGCCTGTTTGTTAGGAAATCCATAAGCTTTTAACTTTTTCACTAATTTGTCAGGGACTACTTTGTTAAATGCTGAGCTAAAATCAATGACTAACATCCTAACATATGTGTTTGAGTGCTCATATATATATTTATATATTAATGTACATGTGTATATATATATATATGTGTATATATATATATATATATATATATATATATATATATATATATATATACATACACAGTATACAGTTAGATCCATATATATTTGGACCCAGGCACAATTTTCATACTTTTGGCTCTGTATGCCACCAGAATACAATTAAAACAAAACAATCCAAATTAATTTGAAGTGCAGACTTTCAGCTTTAATTCAAGGGATTGAACAAAAATATCCAGTACAAATTTTAGGAACTGCAACCATTTTTATACACAGTCCCCCCATTTTCAGGGACTCAAATGTAATTGGACAAATGAAAATAATTATAAATAAAATGATCATTTTTAATATTTTGTTGAGAATCTTTTACTGGCAAGGACTGCCTGAAGTCTGGAACCCATGGACATTACCAAAGACTGGTGTTGCCTTATGAGTTTATGTGAAATCTCCATTAATAGCTGTAAAATATTGTAATTCTGAATATATTTCAGTTAGCTTTGTATCTATGTAACAGAATGTCCCAGAAGTCTAGGTTAGGCAGACAAGCCAGTGCCTAGGCTTGTGTATCTAAACAATTTGACCCAACCCTCTTTGTTCTATACATATTCACGTCAAAGGATCCCATGTTTAGATATGCAATGAGGGTGGTCAGCTCAAGTTAAGTCTCCCACTCAAAATAGTCAGTGCCAAAGATTTGCATTAAAGGGCGCTGACTTATGCAAAGTATAGAGATTGGAGATGTAGCCAATCCTGAACCAGGAATAGGGAAGCCCACCAATCAGAGCCACGCCATGCCAACCAATGAGGCATCAGCCTGTAATGATATACACAGACTAGATGGGATGGAAACACACATTTTATGGTGGAGCAGCCATCAGAATGGAACCTTAGTGCAAAGGGTAACTATGGGAAAGGTCTGCCTTTTACTTGTAACTAAATATGTTTGTAGATTAATGTTTTAAGGAATATACTCTGTATTCCTTTGTGTAATTATTTTATTTTAACCTAATATTTTCTTCCTTGGTGTAGACTATAGATAGATGGCTGTGTATTAGATCAACTTTTAACTACTCACCAATAAATGTTGTTATTTCTCTTGGTCAAAGAACTCTTATTTAACCCACATCATATCTTTGAGATATTAAATCTTAAATATAATAAACGGGTAACACTGGGTTTCCTCCTTTCTGATGCTTTGCCAGGCTCTAACTGCAGCTGTCTTAAGTTGTTCTTTGTTTGTGGGTCTTTCTGCCTTTAGTTTTGCCTTCAGCAAGTGAAATGCATGCTCAATTGGGTTGAGATCAGGTGATTGACTCGGCCCTTGCAGAATATTCCACTTCTTTTCCTTCAAAAGCTCCTGGGTTGCTTTTGCAGTGTGTTTTGGATCATTGTCCATCTGTACTGTGAAGCGCCATCCAATCAATTTTGCTGCATCTGGCTGAATCTTGGCTGACAGTATATCTCTAAACACTGCAGAATTCATTCAGCTGCTTCTGTCTTTTGTCACATCATCAATAAACACCAATGACCCAGTGCAACTGGAAGCCATGCATGCCCATGCCATCACACTGCCTAACTATTAAGATTAATCTGATGCCCCATACACACGATCGTTTTTCATGCCGTTAAAAATGCCATTAAAAAAAATGGCCATTAAAAATGATCGTGTGTAGGCTCCAGAGCATTTTTAACGACGTGAAAAACGGCCATTAAAAATTTCGAACATGCTCTCTTTTTTCACGTCGTTTTTCATGTCGTTTTTTTTAACGACGTGAAAAACGATAGTGTGTATGCTTTAACGACGTGAAAAAAACGCGCATGCTCAGAATCAAGTATGAGACAGGAGCGCTCGTTCTGGTAAAACTAGCGTTCGTAATGGAGATAGCACATTCGTCACGCAGTCACGGACTGAAAAGCACGAGACTGAAAAGAGCGAATCGTCGCTCAACAAACTTTACTAACATGAAGGGTGGCGCCATTCGAATGGAACTTCCCCTTTATAGTGCCGTCGTACGTGTTGTACGTCACTGCACTTTGCTTGATCGTTTTTTTAAATGATCGTGTGTACGCAAGACAGGCTTGAGAGGAAACATGAAAAAAAACGACGTGAAAAACGGCAAGAAAAAAAATGGCAAGAAAAACGATCGTGTGTATTGGGCATAAGTTTCATCTGTCCAAAGAATGCTTTTCCAGAACTGGTCTCGCTTTTTTAGATGTTTTTTGGCAAAGTCTAATCTGGCTTTTCTATTCTTCAGGCTTATTAATGGTTTGCACCTTGTGGTGAACCCTCTTTATTTGCTCTCCTAAAGTCTTCCCTTGATTGAAGACTTTGACAATGATACGCTCACCTCCTGGAGAGTGTCCTTCACTTGTCTGAATGGACGTCCAGGCCTTTTTATGTTGCTGAGCTCACCAGTGCATTCTTCTTTCCTCAGAATGTACCAAACTGTTGATTTGGCCACTCCTAATGATGCTGCTATCTCTCTGATGGATTTGTAAAATTTTTGAAGCCTTACAATGACCTGTTTCACTTGCATGATGTAGGTTCACAGCAATAGATTCCAAATGCAAATACCGCACTTAGACCCCTTTCACACTCAGCAATGGGCGCATTAGCGGTAAAGCGCCGCTAGTTTTAATGGCGCTTTACCGTCATTTTGCTTTGCTAGCGGCCGAATAGAGGGTTAAAAGTGCCCGTGTTGCGGCGCTGCCGAAGCCTCGGCAGCGCTGTTTATTCATTTCAATGGGCAGGGCGTTTTGGGAGCAGTGTATACACTGCTCCCAAACCGCACCAAAGATGCTGCTTGCAGGACTTTCTCTAACTTCCCTCAAGCGCACCGCCCCAGTGTGAAAGCACTCGGGCTTTCACACTGGGGAGGCATGGGAGGCATTTTTCAGGTGCTTTACAGGCACTATTTTAAGCGATAAAACATCTGAAAAACACCTTCAGTAACCCATAACTCACACCTGGCCATGAAACAGCTTTTGATTCAATTGTCCAATTACTTTTGGTCCCTCGAAAAAGGGAGGATGGCTATTCTTAAGAGCTGAATATGTTTTGGTAAATACCTGGGAAAAAAACGAAAATTGTGCTTGTGTCCAAATATATATGGACCTAACTGTATATATACAGTGTGTGTGTGTGTGTATGTGTGTATATATATTGTGACAGCAGGAAGGTAAAGTCACCTGGTTGCATCCAGGGGGGTAGATATATTTCGCCCAGATTCAGGCTTTACGCCGACTTATACAACTAGGTGGAGAGTTGTATAAGGCTAGTGGGCTCATGGATGACTCATACCTCTAGGGAGAGGGCTGGGCGTCGTGCAGACAGGGAGTTGATGAGACCAGCTGAAGCTTGTCAGCTCATTTAGGCCTCTATAAGAACTCCCAGATTCATTAGGTGTTAGCTCATGCCTGGAACCAGACCTGTGTGGACTGTCTAGGGAGAGTGAACCCCTGTGCGGTGAGACAAAGCCTGTGTGGCTATTTGCTTGGACATTTAAAACCAGGGACTTAGGGACTAGGACAGCACTAGGCTGATCCCAGTTGTTAGTTAGGAAACCTGTATGTTTAGTCAGAGGTCAACTTGACCAGGATTTATTTTGGTTATGTTTCTTTTGCTTTGCTGTGTTTTGTCACTGTAAATAGAAAATAAACCGCACCTTTTTGATTTTGAAAACCACAACCTCCGTTTGCTGGGCCTGTTTTGTGTGGGGAGCCCATCCCGGGGGTCACACACACCCGCTGCCGAGCTAACCCCCTCACAGTTGGTGGAGAACCAGTGGCAGTTTTTTTTTAAGCCAGCATGGAGGAGATACTGAAACAGCTGGCTCTAGCAAATGCCAATCAACAGCAGACAAATGCAGGTTTGCAAAGGAGCCTTGCAGCCCAGCAGCAAGCTCATCAACAGAGCCTTGCAGCCCAGCAGCAAGCTCACCAACAGAGTCTGGAAGCTCAGCAACAAGCCCAGCAGCAATCTGAGGCCCGCTTCATAGACCTGTTACAGAAGCAAGAGCAGAGACTACAACAAATGGAAGCAGTAATGCAGCAACGTCCGCAGACCAGTGAGGAAAGCCGTCCCACTAATACCGCGTCCTTTGGGGTGAGTCGTTTATTGACAAAAATGACTGGAGAGGATGATCCAGAGGTATTTTTGACCACATTTGAAAGGACCGCTGAAAGAGAAAAGTGGCCTGAGGAGCAGTGGGCTGGACTGGTGGCTCCTCTGTTAACTGGTGAATCGCAGAAAGCTTACTATGACCTAGAGCCTAACCAAGCAAAAGACTATGTGATGCTAAAAGCTGAAATTTTGGCAAGGCTGGGTGTCACCCAGGCTGTCCGGGCTCAGCGTGTGCATAACTGGACTTTCCAGCTTGGAAAACCCCCCAGGTCTCAAATGTATGATCTCATTCACCTGAGCAGAAAGTGGCTACAGCCAGAGACTTTGTCCGCACCAAAGATTGTGGAACGTGTTGTAATGGATCGGTTTTTGAGAGCTCTTCCTACTGCCATCCAAAAGTGGGTAAGCCATGGAGACCCAGAGACGGCCGATGGTCTTGTGGATCGTGTGGAGAAATACTTGGCTACAGAGAACCTGACGGCCTCTTCCAGAGACACTCGGACTTTCCACCCTAAGACCAGACCATCCCCAGGGGCGGATAAGAGGATTCCAAGGGGTGAGGGTGGAGAGAGTGAGAGGGTGGGAGCTCTACCCCAAGTTTGGCGAGAACAGCCTGGGAAATCAGCGGCTCAAGAGGCGGCAAGAAGGATCGTTTGCTACCGCTGCCGGCAAGCGGGACATATTGCAGCCAATTGCCCGGTTGTGGAGGAACCCATGCAGTGTGACTTTCTGACGGGCAGACGTCAGTCGCTGTGTGCGACAGTCGCATGCACTGCCATTCGAGGAACTGAGAAACATTTATGCAAAATGTGTGTTAATGGTAGAAATGTTGTGGTATTGCTGGATTCAGGTAGCCTTGTGACCCTGATAAAGGCTGAGTTAGTTAAAACAGAGGTCTCTGGGAATAGCAAGGTAGCTGTTATTTGTGTGCATGGGGACACCCGAGAGTATCCAGTGACTACAGTGTGTTTCGAGACCCCCAAAGGTACCCTCTCTCATCCAGTGGGCTTAGTATCTCAGTTACCGCATGACGCCATTGTGGGAAGGGATTTTCCGAAGTTCTGGGAACTGTGGGATGATCCTGAGCCCCTCACTGGTGCCCCTATGTACCAGGAATGTGATAGCCAGAACTCCCCTGAGAGTGGTGAGGACTCTCCGGAATTTCCCTTATCAGTATTGGCAGGGGAGACTCAAGAAACTGGAGAGGAGCCCACCTCCTCAGACGAAAACCTACCGTCTGTGGAGTTTTCTGATCTTGAGGTTCACAGGGAAAACTTTGCCACAGAACAGTTGAAAGACCCCGCCCTAATAAAGGCACGGGAAAACGTAGTGAAAATAGATGGCGAGTTAGTGAACCCAGATAATACCTGCACTTACCCATACTTCAGCGTAGAGAAGGACCTACTGTATCGGGTGGCAAAAAGGGCAGAAGAAACCGTTGAGCAGCTTGTGGTGCCCAAACCTTACAGGAAGTTGGTGTTGGAGTTGGCCCATGGGCACATTCTTGGAGGTCATCTGGGGACAGAGAAAACCCGAGAGAGGGTATTACAGAGATTCTATTGGCCGGGGGTGATGAAGGACGTAGAAAATTATTGTTCCTCCTGCCCTGTGTGTCAGAGGTTGGCCCCGATGCCACATTTCCGTAGCCCGCTGGTCCCTCTACCCATCATTGAGGTCCCGTTTGAGAGGATCGCCATGGATTTGGTAGGTCCTATAATCAAGTCCGCTAGGGGGCACCAGTACATATTAGTTATAATGGACTATGCCACCCGTTATCCAGAAGCGATCCCTCTCCGAAATACCTCGGCCAAAACCATAGCCAAAGAGCTATCTCTTGTTTTTAGCCGGGTGGGTATTTGTAAAGAACTGCTTACGGACCAAGGTACACCCTTTATGTCCCGGGTTATGAAAGAGCTGTGTAAATTGTTCAAAGTGACGCAATTGCGTACGTCTGTGTATCACCCCCAAACCGATGGGCTGGTTGAAAGATTCAACAAAACCCTAAAACAAATGTTGAAGAAAGTGGTGGATAGAGATGGAAAGGATTGGGACTGTTTACTTCCTTATTTGATGTTTGCTATTAGGGAGGTGCCCCAATCCTCTACGGGATTCTCCCCCTTTGAGTTACTGTATGGGAGACACCCAAGAGGGCTGTTGGATATTGCCAAGGAAACTTGGGAAAGTGAGAGTTCTCCCCACAGGAGTGTGATTGAGCATGTCGCCCTGATGCAAGATCGAATTGCACAGGTAATGCCCATCGTGAAGGAACATTTGGCCCAAGCGCAGTTGGCACAGCAGAGAGTGTACAACCGTGGAGCCAAGACCCGTACCTTTTCCCCGGGGGATAGGATATTGGTACTTGTCCCTACGGTTGAAAGTAAATTCCTTGCCAAATGGCAAGGCCCCTACGAGATAATGGAAAAAGTGAGCGAAGTGAATTACAAGGTCAGACAACCAGGAAGGCGAAAGCCCGAACAGATCTATCACGTTAATCTGTTGAAAGCCTGGAGGGATAGAGAGTCCCTAGTCGCAGACACTTGGTCACCAGCTCAAACTGGTTGCGTGATTCCTGAGGTTGGAATAGCAGCCACCTTGTCACAACCCCAACAACAGGAGGTTAAGGAGTTTGTGCTTCGCAACAAGGAGGTATTCTCTGAGCTGCCGGGACAAACATCTGGGGTAGAGCATGACATCATTACCCCGCCCGGTGAAAGGGTGAAGTTAAAACCCTATCGGATCCCAGAGGCTCGACGGGAGGCAATACGGGAGGAAGTACAGAAAATGCTGAACTTAGGGGTGATAGAGGAGTCCCAAAGTGATTGGTCTAGTCCCATCGTGTTGGTGCCTAAACCGGATGGGAGCTGGCGATTTTGTAACGATTTTCGTCAGTTGAACAAAGTTACAAAATTTGACACCTACCCCATGCCACGTATAGATGAGTTGATCGACCGGCTGGGAACAGCCCGATACATGACGACTCTTGACCTCACAAAAGGGTATTGGCAAATCCCCCTGGCCAAGTCGGCCAAAGAGAAAACCGCATTTGTAACCCCAGACGGGGCGTTCCAATATAAAAGAATGCCGTTCGGGTTACAGAATGCGCCGGCCACATTCCAGCGGAAAATGGACCAGATGCTGAGGCCCCATCGGAAGTATGCTGCGGCTTACCTGGATGACGTAATTGTCCATAGCACAGATTGGGCCTCACATCTGCCAAAAGTGCAAGCAGTCCTGGACTCTGTTCGGGAAGCGGGGTTTACGGCTAACCCCAAGAAGTGTACCATTGGGCAGGAGGAGGCCAAATATCTTGGGTACACCATTGGGAGGGGAGTAATAAAACCCCAACTCAACAAAGTCGAGGCCATCCAGAGTTGGCCACGTCCCAACAGCAAGAAGCAGGTACGAGCCTTTCTGGGAATCGCTGGGTATTATCGGCGATTCATTCCCCACTTTGCTTCTAAGGCTGTGCCCCTAACCAACCTGACGAAGGGGAAAGGGTCGGTCATGATTAAATGGACCCCCGAGGCTGAGGCAGCATTCCAATTCTTGAAACAAGCCTTATGTAGCCAGCCAGTGTTGTACTCACCCGACTTCTCTAAAGACTTTGTCGTACAAAGTGATGCGTCAGATGTGGGGTTAGGAGCAGTATTGTCCCAGGTCTGGAACGGGGAAGAGCACCCAGTCATTTACCTCAGCAGGAAGTTGAAGTCCCATGAGGTAAATTACGCCACCGTTGAAAAGGAGTGTTTAGCGGTGAAGTGGGCTCTAGATTCCCTTCGGTACTACCTGCTAGGTAGGCACTTTGACATGGTTACGGATCACGCTCCGTTAAAGTGGATGGCTCAAAACAAGGAAACAAATAGAAGAGTGAATAGGTGGTTCCTGGCCCTCCAGGAATTCAACTTCACAGTAAAGCATCGCCCTGGCGTTCAAATGGGGAATGTGGATGCTTTGTCTCGAGTACATGAATGCCTGATTGCTGGTGTTCCAACCCCGAGGTTAAAACAAGAGGGGGGGGTATGTGACAGCAGGAAGGTAAAGTCACCTGGTTGCATCCAGGGGGGTAGATATATTTCGCCCAGATTCAGGCTTTACGCCGACTTATACAACTAGGTGGAGAGTTGTATAAGGCTAGTGGGCTCATGGATGACTCATACCTCTAGGGAGAGGGCTGGGCGTCGTGCAGACAGGGAGTTGATGAGACCAGCTGAAGCTTGTCAGCTCATTTAGGCCTCTATAAGAACTCCCAGATTCATTAGGTGTTAGCTCATGCCTGGAACCAGACCTGTGTGGACTGTCTAGGGAGAGTGAACCCCTGTGCGGTGAGACAAAGCCTGTGTGGCTATTTGCTTGGACATTTAAAACCAGGGACTTAGGGACTAGCACAGCACTAGGCTGATCCCAGTTGTTAGTTAGGAAACCTGTATGTTTAGTCAGAGGTCAACTTGACCAGGATTTATTTTGGTTATGTTTCTTTTGCTTTGCTGTGTTTTGTCACTGTAAATAGAAAATAAACCGCACCTTTTTGATTTTGAAAACCACAACCTCCGTTTGCTGGGCCTGTTTTGTGTGGGGAGCCCATCCCGGGGGTCACACACACCCGCTGCCGAGCTAACCCCCTCACAATTGATATATATATATATATATATATATATCAATCAAAACTTTGGGTGGGTTACTTCCCTTTCTTCTTACAGAGTTTTACTGGAGAAATGTCAGGGTGGGCTCCCAGTCATCCACCAAAGTGATCTGGAAGTGAGAAAACTGAATAAGTTTGACCGTGACATTGAGGACTATGAGAGAAATCAAGTATACCGGTGGCCCCGTCCATACAACTGACGTGGTCGTCCAGAGTATGGAGGAACAAGGAGAGAGATGTCTGACAACTCCTCAGCTAACACGGATACAGACTCTTCATCTAATTTTTTATCACAGGGCCGGAGAGGGGGATTCCCCTGCATGGAGACCCGATCTCGGACGAACTGAGAAGAGGCATCTGGTTCGGATCGCTATCGCCATCCACGAGGCAATTGAGGTCGAGCCCGGCAAACCTGATCCACAACATCTCACGACGTGTCTTGTCACCGGAGGAGGTAGGATTGATCAATCGTGGTCTTTCTCTTTGCCCTAAAAGTCATTTAGATGCATTTCAGCTTGACCAATATTTATATAGACTGTTCCGTAACATCAGATGGAAGGTGCATTTCATTCACAAACCCTTCATTGAGGGGGACCCCATAGACAATTCATTGAACTGTAAAACTTTAGGTCTGATGGTGAAAACCAAATCAGTACCACCCACTACCTATGCCCCTGTTGAGACATTTGTGAAAGAGGTAACTAGGGAAGTGAAAGAACTGATCTCTCATGTTGATTACCGGGATCATGTTCCGAATAACCTATCTCACAAAGAGAGATCAGCATTGAAAAATCTTAGCCGATGGGATGACATTATACTAAAGCCGGCCGACAAAGGGGGTCAAGTAGTAATCATGGACCCACAGCTATACGAGGAGGAAATCCTCCGCCAATTGAATGATCAAACTGTTTATAAAAAGGTGCCTAATGATCATACTTGGCATATAAGGAAATAACTTGAAAACATTTTAAAATCGGCTTTAAAAGAAGGGACAATCCCCCGTGACCTCTTTGAATTTTTATTACCTGCCCATACACGGATTCCAGTCCTATACATATTACCGAAAATTCACAAGGACAGTCACATTCCACTTGGACGCCCCATAGTGTCAGGGCGAGATTCTATTTTGTTCCTATTGCACAGCTTTTGGACAAAATTCTAGCTCCCCTTGTGAAAAACACCAAATCGTACATTGAGGATACCAATGATTTTCTGCGGAAAATCAAAGACATTCCCCAATGTCAGGGAGATGAAATTTTGGTCGCTTGTTTACGTCTATCCCACACCAAGCAGGCATTGTTGCTGCAATGGAACTGATTAGAAGTTGCAATAATTATTCTGATGCACAATTATTATTTTTTGACAGACTATTTCAATTTGTGTTATCAAACAATTACTTTTTATTTAAAGACCAATTCTTTATACAGCTGAAAGGAGTTGTGATGGGCTCCAATGTTGCCCCGCCTTATGCCTGCACTTTTATGAACGAATTTGAACAGAGATATGTATTTCAAAATGAATTATTCAAAAGCCACTGCGCCACCTGGTGGCGCTACATAGACGACGTCTTTGTCATTTGGCGGGGCAGCATTGAATCCCTGATCACCTTTGATACAATGCTGAACGATTACTGTCCAGAGATACAATTCAAAATCAACAGTGGGGGGAAATCAGTTCCATTTTTGGACACCAGAATATACATAGACCGGAATCGGCTTGAATCCGACCTCTATGTCAAACAGACAGACAGAAATCAACTATTGCTATATGATAGTTTTCACCCTCCCCATGTTTTCAGATCGATTGTGAGGAGCCAGCTCTTACGGGTTAAACGAATAGTAAGCGATGAGGATGTGAGGAACATGAGATCAAGAGAGATGTGTCTCAAGTTCAGTGAATGAGGATACCCCACAATGATTATTAAACAAGAATTAAAGAAAATACAGCAAGAGGAAACAAATGTAGCATTAGTGAGAAAAAAAACACAAATGATGAGATTACCGTTCTCTATGCAATTTCATAGCTACAGTGAGCATGTGTTTAGGATTATTAGGAAGCACTGGCCCCTTTTAAAACATGCTTATCCACAGATTGAGGTCTTTCAACAAACACCAGTAAAAGCGTTTAGGAGAAATAAAACATTACGAGACTTATTGGTACGATCAGAGTATAGACCCAGAGAATATGAAGCAAAAATTACCTTTTTGGGGAAGAAAAGGAAAGGGTGTTTTCCCTGCCTGAATTGAATTCAGTGCAAACTTATGAGGAAAGGTGACCATTATATCCATCCCAGCAACGGGGATAATGTCATGGTAAAAGGTTTTTTCACATGTCAGTCCTCTTATGTATTTTATGTTCTCACTTGCCCATGTAAACTGTTATACGTTGGTGAAACTACCCAGAAAATCAAGGACAGAATTGCTCAGCATCGCAGTACCATGAGACACAAACAGCCAGGTTTGCCAGTTTCTAGGCATTTTCTGGAAAGGGGTCATCAGGACTCTGATTTGCGGTTTATGGTACTGGAAGAAGTTCTACGAGACAAGAGAGGGGGTGACAGGATTCTGAAGCTCAGACAGAGAGAGGTCTGGTGGATTAATAAATTACGATCTCTGCATCCTGAGGGAATGAATAGGGATTATGATTTATATCTATTTTCTAATGACCAATCAGTGATTGCATTGCATATTTCTTTTTAGATGAAATGGAACCACACCAGATGACAAGCACAGGATGTATCATAGGATGATGCATGATAATTGTGATCAAATAGACAAATAGATTTTTAATCATTCTTCGGCAAAGCTGCTACTATAGATTCACATCCGTTACATATGGAAATTACTATATCCAGGAAGATTCTGTTTGTGTTTATTTTTTGTTGTATTTACATGCAATTTCATTGTACATAATTTTTGACACTTAGTGGGTATATATTTAGGATGTATTTAATAGGAGCAATTATCACTGTTGGGTGGGTACTAATTGCAAGCCGGGATGGGGTTAAATTTCAGTTCTATTCAGTTTACTTTTGATTTGTTCTGAGCTTGGGTAGATGGGATACACCTGTGTGGTTACACCCTTATATGTTGGGATAAAGACAGGTAGCTTCACGGCAGAATGTTGCACTAAGCCTGTGTAGCCTGATGAAGAGCAGGGATGCTCGCAACTGTACAGTAGCTATCTTTCATATGACTTTGAAGATTACAGTAAATCGTTTTTTGCAATTGGAGCACGTGTCCCTTTGTCGTTTTTTTGATATATATATATTGTAACCTGGGGGCAGGTAGCGGGTAAAAAAACTCCCTGGGATGAGCAGGCACAGATACCAAGTCCATTGGATCAGTGAAAACAGTGTTGTTTATTGGTGCTATATACAAAGTCTAATGACAGGTGCTGTACAGTGTGCTGAAAACAAACAGAAGAAAAAATAGCTAAACAAAAGCCTAGCCGTGTCTCGGCTCTAACTACACAGTATGTACAGGCCCTCACTACCAGGCTGGACAAGCCTAACACTTGTCAGCTTCCACATTCACAGAGTAACAATGTTTTACCAACCTTCTTGCTCTCACAGACCAATGTTGTCTGTGTTTCCCAGGCTGAGCAAAGGCTGTCTGCTCAGGTGAGCTTTTAATTAACCTGTGGGAGAGAACCAACACCTGAAGTGGATCCTGGCTCAGAGATCCCTGAATGTATATGAGAGGAGCCTGGGAGATGTATAAACCCCGAATAGGACTTTCCCAGGCTCTCTCTGGGATGCTCTGTCACACATCCTCCCCCCTTGTTTCAACCCCAGGGTTGGAACACCTGTAGCCCAACAGGAGTGAACACGGGAGAGGGCATCTACATTCCCCATCTCAACACCTGGCCTGTGTTTTACTGTAAAGGCGTAGTCTTGTAGGGCCAAAAACCACCGGTTCACCCGCCTATTAGTCTCCTTCTTTTGGGCCATCCATTTCAGGGGAGCATGGTCAGTTATTAACTCAAACTGGCGCCCCAACAAGTAGTACCTGAGCGCGTCCACGGCCCACTTTATGGCCAGACACTCCTTTTCAATGACTGCGTACTTCTTTTCATGGTCATTGAGCTTTCTGCTTAAGTACACCACAGGGTGTTCTTCCCCATTGTGTACCTGTGAAAGTACTGCCCCGATACCCACATCAGATGCATCCGTCTGGACCAAAAAGTTTTTGGAGAAATCGGGGGAGTATAGGATTGGCTGTGCACAAAGAGCCTTCTTCAGTACTTGAAAAGATTCTTCTGCTACTGGAGACCATTTCACCATTACGGAGGCTTTCCCTTTTGTAAGGTCTGTCAGTGGGGCAGCTATAGTTGCGAAATTTGGGATGAATCTTCTATAGTACCCCGCAATGCCAAGAAAGGCCCTGACCTGCTTCTTGTTTGCAGGACGTGGCCACTCCTGGATGGCTTCTATTTTATTCACCTGGGGCTTTATGACACCCCGGCCAATAGTGTAGCCCAAATACCTGGCTTCCTCTAGCCCAATGGCACATTTTTTGGGATTTGCCGTAAACCCTTCTTTGAAAAGGGAATCCAGGACAGCCTGGACACGGGGCAAGTGAGACTCCCAGTCAGTGCTATGCACCACTATGTCGTCCAGATAGGCTGCAGCATACTGTCGGTGAGGTCTTAGGGTCCTGTCCATAGCCCTCTGAAATGTTGCAGGGGCATTTTGTAACCCAAAAGGCATTTTCTTATACTGAAACGACCCCTCCGGGGTCACAAATGCAGTCTTTTCTTTGGCCCTACCAGTCAGGGGTATTTGCCAATATCCTTTGGTCAAGTCCAAAGTGGTCAGATAACGGGCCTTGCCAAGTCGGTCTATAAGCTCATCTACCCTGGGCATTGGGTATGTGTCAAACTTTGTTACCGCATTAAGCTTCCTGAAGTCGTTACAAAACCTCCAAGTGCCATCCGGTTTTGGGACTAATACAATGGGGCTAGACCAGTCACTATTGGATTCCTCAATAACATCTAGCTCCAACATCCTTTTAACTTCCTCACTGATGTCCTTTCTTCTAGCTTCGGGAATTCGGTATGGTTTGAGCTTGACACGGACCCCAGGTTCAGTAACAATATCATGCTGAACTGCTGAAGTCGTGCCCGGCAACTCTGAAAATTTCTCTTTATTCCTTATCAGGAACTCTCTAGCTTCCTGTTTCTGGGAACATGACAGGGTGTCTGGAATCATGACCTCAGGGATCAGAGGGGATTCAGTACCCTTAAGGGTTACCGGGAGAGACCTGGCAGTTAATGCCAGTCTATCCTTCCAGGGCTTTAACAGGTTTATGTGGTAAATCTGTTCGGGCTTCCTTTTACCTGGTTGATACACCTTGTAATTGACCTCCCCAACTCTTTCAATTACTTCAAAGGGTCCCTGCCACTTAGCCAGGAATTTGCTCTCAACAGTGGGAACTAACACGAGGACCCGGTCACCAGGTGAGAAAACACGAAGTTGGGCCCCCCTGTTGTATATCCTCTGTTGGGCTGCTTGGGCCTGCAGTAAATGTTCTTTTACTACCGGCATGATTGCTGCAATCCTATCCTGCATTTGAGCGATATGCTCAATAACACTTTTGTGAGGTGTCTGCTCCCCCTCCCAAGTTTCCTTGGCTATGTCTAAGAGTCCCCGAGGGTGTCTCCCATAAAGCAGCTCAAATGGAGAGTACCCCGTAGAGGACTGGGGAACTTCCCTGATGGCGAACATCAAGTAAGGTATCAGGAAGTCCCAGTTTTTCCCATCCTTATCAACAACCTTTTTTAACATACTCTTTAATGTCTTATTGAAGCGTTCCACCAAGCCATCCGTTTGAGGATGGTACACTGAGGTACGCAACTGCGTCACCTTAAATAACTTGCAGAGCTCCCTAGTTATTCGTGACATGAATGGGGTACCTTGGTCTGTAAGGACTTCTTTCGGGACGCCAACCCGACTGAACACCATAAACAGCTCTTTGGCAATGTTTTTAGCAGATGCAGTGCGTAAGGGAACGGCCTCGGGGTAACGGGTAGTGTAATCCATGATCACGAGGATATGTTGATGACCGCGGGCAGATTTGGGGAGTGGACCCACCAGGTCCATGGCAATCCTTTCAAAGGGCACTTCAATAATGGGCAAGGGCACTAACGGACTTCGAAAGTGGGGTTGGGGGGCTGACATCTGACATATAGGACAGGATTGACAATAATTCTCGATATTTTTCCATATCCCAGGCCAGTAAAACCTGCGCAACACCCTTTCAGTGGTTTTCTCAACCCCTAAATGGCCTCCTAGCAAATGCCCATGGGCAAGTTCCAACACCACCCGTCTGTATAGCTTAGGGACTACCAACTGTTCAACCACTTCATCATTAGTTTTACATACACGATACAGTAAATCCTCATTGCTGCAGAAATATGGAAAACAGGGCCCGTCCCCCGGTTCGACAGGTACCCCATCAACCACCACCACATTTTCCCAGGCCCTGGCAAGGGTAGGGTCTTTTCTCTGTTCCGTACCAAAATTTTCCTTGTGCACATTTAGATCGGTAAACTCTAACGTAGGCTCAGATTCAGCAGACGGCTGTCCAGCTCTACTGGTTGTGGGGACTTCTTCAGGCTCCCCCAGCTCTCCTGCCATAACTGAGAAAGGATCACCCGGAGAGCCCTGAGAGGAGTCCCCTGAACTCACAAGGTCAGTAATGGCCATGAGTTCTGGCTCTGCGACTGAGTTAGGTACTGCGACTGGGTCGGGACAATCCCACAGTTCCCAAAACTTAGGGAAGTCCCTACCAATGATAGCCTCGTGCACCAAGTGGGGCACCAGTCCGACCGAATGGGTCACCGTACCTAAGCTAGTTTTAAACTGAACAGTGGCTATTGGATACTCGCGGGTATCCCCATGTACACAGATCACAGCAACTTTTTTTGCATGAAAATTCACAGTTTCAACCATCTCAGCTGTAACCAAAGTAACTAGACTTCCTGAGTCCAGCAAGGCCGTAATAGGCTTATTATTAATAGTCACTTGACACATATGTTTTCCCAAATTTGGCACTGCAGCGCATGAAACGGCAGAAAACATAGACTGCCTTCTAAAAGATAGATCACACTGCATTGGTTCATCTGTTAATGGACAGTTTGCTGCAACATGTCCCAGTTCTTGGCAACGAAAACACCTGATGTTTCCCCAATCTGGTTTGCTGACAGGCAGTGGCTTCCCTTGCTTGGGCCGCCAAACTTCAGTCCTGGCACCAAAATTCCTCCCCCCTATTTCCTTGCCATGCTTACCACCCACTTCCCCTGGAACAGTCTTACCGGTTGCCTGGGGAGACCGTGGTTTTGGATGGAAAGTCCGTGCGGCTGTAGGGGTGGTGACCAGGTTCTCTGCAGCAAAGTACCTCTCAACGAGCTCCACCAGGTTGTCTGCTGACTTGGGGTCTCCTTGACTCACCCACTTCTGCAGGGGAATTGGCAGTGACCTCAGGAATTGGTCCATGACCACCCGCTCCACTATTTGTGGCGCAGACAGGGACTCCGGCTGTAGCCATTTCCGCACCAGGTGGATCAGATCAAACATCTGCGATCTTGGGGGCCTCTTTTCTTGGAAGAACCAGCTGTGGACCCGCTGAGCTCGAACAGCCAAGGTAACGCCAAGTCGTGCCAGGATTTCCCGCTTGACCTTCTCATAATCTCCCGCTTCTGCGGACTCCAGATCATAGTAGGCCTTCTGCGCTTCTCCAGAAAGTAAGGGGGCGATCAGTCCTGCCCACTGGGTTTGGGGCCAACCTTCCCTCTCAGCGGTCCGTTCAAATGTTAGTAGGAAAGCCTCTGGATCATCATCTGCCGTCATCTTTGAAAGAAAGCGACCCACATGGATGGTTGAGGGCTTGTCTCCAATATCCAATATCCTTCATTATCGCAGGTGACCCCTGTGCTAGCGTCTCCAAAACCTCAGTAAGGGTTTTCCTATCCGCTTTTGCAGCAGTGGCAAGCTGTTCAAACAGCCTCTGCGATTGCTCCTGTACAGCACCAATCTGTTGGAACAGCACCTTGGTTTGCTCCTGTGCGATAGCGTTGGCTTGCTGTTGTGCAGCGTTAGTTTGCTGTTGTGCAGCGTTTGCTTGCCGCAATTCAGCGTTAGTTTGCTGTTGTGTAGCGTTTGCTTGCTGCCATGCAGCGTTAGTTTGCTGTTGTGCAGCATTTGCTTGCTGCAACGCGGCATTTGCCAACACCATTTGTTTGAGGAGGTCCTCCATGTTGTCACTTTAGGTACTGGCCTTTTAAGTAGTAACTTACTACAGCTGCCTGCATTCTCCACCATATGTAACCTGGGGGCAGGTAGCGGGTAAAAAAACTCCCTGGGATGAGCAGGCACAGATACCAAGTCCATTGGATCAGTGAAAACAGTGTTGTTTATTGGTGCTATATACAAAGTCTAAAGACAGGTGCTGTACAGTGTGCTGAAAACAAACAGAAGAAAAAATAGCTAAACAAAAGCCTAGCCGTGTCTCGGCTCTAACTACACAGTATGTACAGGCCCTCACTACCAGGCTGGACAAGCCTAACACTTGTCAGCTTCCACATTCACAGAGTAACAATGTTTTACCAACCTTCTTGCTCTCACAGACCAATGTTGTCTGTGTTTCCCAGGCTGAGCAAAGGCTGTCTGCTCAGGTGAGCTTTTAATTAACCTGTGGGAGAGAACCAACACCTGAAGTGGATCCTGGCTCAGAGATCCCTGAATGTATATGAGAGGAGCCTGGGAGATGTATAAACCCCGAATAGGACTTTCCCAGGCTCTCTCTGGGATGCTCTGTCACAATATATATATATATATATATATATATATATATATATATACAAAAAATCATATTAAAAATTCATAGTCCATATGATAAACAGCGCTAGTTATGGATAATGGTCTAATTAAAAGTGAAGTTTCTTCTGTGTATATGGTCTGTAGTGCACCCTACACCAATCAAAAATCTTCACCACGAGTGAGGCACACTCCCCCTCTGGGGTTCAAACTCACCACAAGGATGAAAAAGATAAGCCTTTCAAATCTGTTGGTAATCTCGCTCCAACTTCAGTCATCACCACCAGGGTAGTAAGGGTTAAAATCCTCAGGAACACATATAAGGACATAAAGCACCAAATAGTGTAATATTGCTTTAATAAGGAAATCCCCCAATACAATATCCCTGTATCAAATGCACGTACATAAAATTCACTTGTTAAAAGCACATAGAAATGAAGAGTGTATTCACCGCTAATCCGACCCAAGAGGGCGTCCGTGTTGCAAACGTGACGCTGTAATATCTTTTCCTAGTATGGGACAGCTGGCCGTGGAGTTCACTCTGCACTTCCTGGTTACAGAGACGCTGCGGTATCTGAGCCCTGACCGGTTTCGTCACAGGCTGACTTCAACTGAGGGCACAGATAGCCAGCGTCGGCATGCGTACTATCATCACCCCGCTCCTCATCCATTGGCTGGAGCGCCGCTATCGAACCGCCCTGATTGGTGCTTGTCAGGGCGGAAGATTCATGCACCAGCGTATGCACATAATAGACTTGTCTTATCCTAAAAGATCATCTCACGGTCAGTGCTGTGCAAACCATGTGTGTTATTCACATTAAAACAAACAAAACTGTGTTTGAAATGCCTTATGAGGCAGCTCTTTAAAAGTTGCCTCTAAAGTAATAAACAAAAAGTAGTAAACAAAAAGTAATAAGCAGGAAAAAGGAAATTTCTTTAAAAGAGAGCACTATGGAAATCTAGGATTAACAGCACCAGCTATTTTTCAATGACACAGATGTTAATATAATCTGTATCATAAGTGGTGTAGTCTTCCTCAGCTCAAATATTTACAGAAAAAACACATTCAGACTTTGCAGCCATCCTGTGTATGTCAGTATATTCTAGAGACAAAATATATCCAAAATATATCCAAAGTTGGGGTTCAAGCCCAATAATCCCAATATTAAAGATGGATTAGCAAAGGATAAATAATATTGTAGGACATATAAATATGAAATACATATATACGTAAAAATATGAAATACATATATACGTAAAAATACACACATATATATATACACATATATATATATATATAAAACCCTAATGTACATAGAGTATAAATTTCACGTAAACTAGATGACAAAATCTTTAAAATTAAAATTAAAATAAAATTAGATTCATAATTAGATTTAAAATAAGCAAGGCAAAGCTATAATTTAGCTTTAAGTGTGGGGAAACATTAATCCTATATGAGATAGCTGATCCTGTATGGAATCAGTCAAGGATAACAGGGACCTTATAGGCAAAATATGAGGAGCGGGTGTTCTAATGTATAGTTAAAAGTGTTGGTAAGCTAGTTTAAGACAATATGAAACGGACGTAGGTCATAAAAGTGTCAATAAACCCATAAAACCATCGCAAAACACTAATAAAAACTACTAAAACCCACTAAAAAGGATATTAATAATCACTAATAAAACAATTAATATCTAAATCTACGTTCAACCCCTTAGGTGATAAAGTATCAACAGAATAAATCCATTGGGTCTCAAGCTTGGATAATTCTCTTACTAAATTGGACCCCCTCCATGGTGGTTTCAGGTGGTCCACACCCCAAAACTTGAGCCCTGGGGGGTTTTGATCGTGGAACAATTTAAAATGTAGAGAGACATTATGGTCTTTATACCCAATTTTGATGTTTGCCATATGCTCAGCAACTCGTACTTTGAGAGCTCTTTTGGTACGACCTATGTACAATAATTTACAAGGGCATTCCAAAACATACACCACATAAGTGGTGTTGCAGGTAATGAAGTCCCTTATGGCAAACTCTCTGTTATTAAACGTAGAGGTAAAATTTTCCAGTACTCTGAGAGGTTTATTCACCTCTCTACAAGGACAGCATTTCCTGCAGGCATAAAAGCCATCCTTATCCCAAAAAGAGGGGGGGTTTTTTTGGTGCATCCAACACCTTCTTAACGACCCTATCTCCATAATTAGGAGCTTTCCTATATATAAAAGTGGGTCTTATTGGTATATGTATTTTGAGGATTTTGTCAAGTAGGAGTATATGCCAATGAGAGGTAAAAATTTGCTCCACCTCTTTATACTGAGAATGGTATCCAGATATAAAACTCCATTCGTAGTTGGTTTTACTTTTTTGGCATTGCGAAGGGTTCTTGTTCAGATAATTGATTCTGGGAGTGGCTGCGAGATCTTCAATAATTTTATTCAATTGTGTTTCTTTATAGCCTTTTTCAATAAATTTATTCTTCAACACATCAGCTTGGGATAAAAAGTCAGCATCGTCAGAGCAATTACGTCTTACCCGCATAAGTTGGCCTTTAGGGATGTTTCTTAGCCATGCGGGATGATGCCCGCTTTGTGTGGGAAGAAAGCTATTAGCATCTGTGGGCTTAAAGTAAACCTTAGTGCCCAGTTTATTGCCATTTCTAAATATATGAAGTTCTAAAAAATGGATACTTTCCTTATTGTATTCACAAATAAGGTTGATGTTGTTAGTATTCTGGTTTAATTCTTCCAAAAAGGTTTCCAATGACGCTGTTGATCCTGCCCAAATGAGGAATAAATCGTCGATATATCGTCGATACAGTAGTAGTTCATTACGTTTTTTGTGGAAAATTGTTTTATCCTCCCACTCTGACATAAATAGGTTAGCTATGCTCGGAGCAAATTTGGCTCCCATAGCTACTCCCTTCTTTTGGGAATAAAAACTTCCATCGAACCAAAAATAGTTGTGCCCTAGACAAAAGTCAAGGGCATTGCGTAGGAACACCTTTTGTGAATGGGAGATATCTTCTCGTTTACTTAATGCCCAATTTAAGGCCAGAAGTGCATCGTCATGCTGAATAATTGTATATAGCGACGAGACGTCTGCAGTAACCAGAAACACTTCTTCTTTTCCAGACAAATCAATTTCCTGTAATAGTGTCAAGAGGTTTTTAGTATCCCTTAGGTAGGCCACCGTCAATGTCACACTGCTCTGGAGGTAGTGGTCAAGATATTGACCCAGACGTGAAGTGATTGATCCAATCCCATTCACAATCGGTCTTGCTGGTGCAAGGTTAAGATCTTTATGGATCTTGGGGAGAGTATAGATAGTAGGTATCCGACTACTACTAGGTACCAAGTACGTCCTCTCACGTGAAGATAGTGCTCTAGTTTGGAAGCCCATTTCAACCAGTTTCTGTAAATTCATTTCATATTGTGTAGTGGGGTCTTTTTCCAACTTCACATATGTTGCTTCTTCTGATAACATCTGTATTAGTTGGTCATGGTAAAACTCTTTACTGAGGATTACCACCCCTCCTCCTTTATCTGCTGGCCTAACCACTATCTCCTTTCTCTTCTCTAGGAGTTCTATACCTTCCTTTATGTACCGTGGATTAACGTTTCTCTTTGGTTTGATGTGTTCCAAATCACGAATTATCAGTCCTTTAAACACATCCAAGGGTTGGTTAGTGCCCAATAAAGGGTTAAAGAGTGATTTGTTTTGTAAACCACTATCTGTTGGTACTGATGAGACACTTGTTACAGGATTTGAGTTTTTACTTAAAAAATATTTTTTCATGTTCAGTTTCCTCATATATTTGTTTATATCTATAAACACGTTAAATTTATTAATTGGACGATGTAAGCCACATTTAAGTCCCAAATTTAAAATATTAGTCTCTTTATCTGTTAAAATCACATCTGTTAAGTTAAAAATGCCATCTAATCATAATCCTTCTCGTACTCCTTTCGACTTCTTTTCTTGTGTCCTTCGTCCGGCCCTGCAGCCTCTACTCCTTCTCTCCTTGGGCCTGTATGTTGCATCCTCTCTCGTTCCCAATGTGGGGGATCTCTCCACTGTGGATCTCTCTGCATAGGTGCATGTTGTGGTCCCCTGTATTCTGTCCCTTGTTGTGGGTAAGTTGGCATTCGTCCTCTCTGGTTGTTCGATCCTCTGCCCCTCTTCTGCCATCCCCTGCCTCTCCCTAAAAAAGAGGACCGGGGTGACTGGTATTGTTGTCTATTTCTATCATCCCATAAGGGATCGTACCTATTATATACCGGTACCGGGTAATAGTCGTCTGTCGGTGGTGGTCTGTGTTGAGGATTCGATGGTCCAGGTCTTCTTGGTTTCCCCCTTCCATAGTTATAATCATTTCTGATTGGTGTGGAGTGGTTGATAGGGGCATGCTGAGTGCCCAAGTCTCTCCTGTCAACTATGGGTAATGGTTGACTGCTAGAGGGCTGTTGACTTCCAATATTGGTGTCATGCTGAGTTTCCATTGTTATGCCTTCTATGTCTCTTGCTTCAGTGGGGTTTAGTTGTTGCCATAGGTAAATCGTATTTGAACGAAAGTCTCCTAAGTCTCTGTGGAATTTTTTAGTTTTCTTTTTCTGAGTTTCCTTCTCCACCTTTTCTAATTTTTTCTTTATGCGTGTATTAAAAT
Organism: Rana muscosa; assembly: GCA_029206835.1. Taxonomy (NCBI): domain Eukaryota; kingdom Metazoa; phylum Chordata; class Amphibia; order Anura; family Ranidae; genus Rana; species Rana muscosa. The sequence goes on along the minus strand of CM055116.1, from coordinate 1,046,423,168 downwards.
CTATGACTTGTTGACTATCTTTGATAGGGTCTAATTGTTTTTGTAAGTCATTTATCCTTATTTCTAGTTTCACCATCTTTTTCTTTTTCCTTTTTAAAATCAATTCCTGCAGTTTAAAACCTACCCCATTAAAAAATTCCAGCCATTCGGACATGGACTCGGGGTCATCTAAACCATCCTGGGGTACTACTTCCCATCTTAAGCTTCTAATAATAATCCGTTCTTTTGGATATTGTTCTAAGGTGCATATATCCCACCAGGTTCTCACTTGTTTTTCTAGTGAGTTACCAAGAGCAGTCATGACCCCATTGTAGTTTAGTTGTGCAGTAGTGTGCTCGTTAACAGTGAAAATACTGTTAATATCTATATTCCTATTAGTCAGGAATAGCAGTGCATCCATGGCTGCCAGGCAAAAAGATATGTAGAATAAAATAAAAGGAAGGTGCAAAGTAAAATGGCCCAAATATGCACTGCTCGGCGCCTAAATGCTAAATTGCTATTTCAGAAAATAACCTCTCCAGCTAAGCAGTTAAGAGGTTAATAGGAATAGAAGACAACAGTAAACTCAAATTCATCAAGGTTACTAAAACTTATGATAAAAGTTATAGATAAATATATAGCAGCTATTTAAATTCTATACACATGAGAACCTCATATATATAAAATAATAAATACAAAAAATCATATTAAAAATTCATAGTCCATATGATAAACAGCGCTAGTTATGGATAAGTGTCCAAAAGCACACAGTACACTTGAGTGATGACTTTGCAACAGTCTAATTAAAAGTGAAGTTTCTTCTGTGTATATGGTCTGTAGTGCACCCTACACCAATCAAAAATCTTCACCATGAGTGAGGCACACTCCCCCTCTGGGGTTCAAACTCACCACAAGGATGAAAAAGATAAGCCTTTCAAATCTGTAGGTAATCTCGCTCCAACTTCAGTCATCACCACCAGGGTAGTAAGGGTTAAAATCCTCAGGAACACATATAAGGACATAAAGCACCAAATAGTGTAATATTGCTTTAATAAGGAAATCCCCCAATACAATATCCCTGTATCAAATGCACGTACATAAAATTCACTTGTTAAAAGCACATAGAAATGAAGAGTGTATTCACCGCTAATCCGACCCAAGAGGGCCACCGTGTTGCAAACGTGACGCTGTAATATCTTTTCCTAGTATGGGACAGCTGGCCGTGGAGTTCACTCTGCACTTCCTGGTTATAGAGACGCTGCGGTATCTGAGCCCTGACCGGTTTCGTCACAGGCTGACTTCAACTGAGGGCACAGATAGCCAGCGTCGGCGTGCGTACTATCATCACCCCGCTCCTCATCCATTGGCTGGAGCGCCGCTATCGAACCGACCTGATTGGTGCTTGTCAGGGCGGAAGATTCATGCGCCCGTCGTCAGATCGGAGCATTCTGGAGGAGTGATCAGACTGCACGAATGACTACACAACCAAACGGAGCTAATTCAGCATAAATGTTATGGCTAATACACCAGCGTATACACATAATAGACTTGTCTTATCCTAAAAGATCATCTCACGGTCAGTGCTGTGCAAACCATGTGTGTTATTCACATTAAAACAAACAAAACTGTGTTTGAAATGCCTTATGAGGCAGCTCTTTAAAAGTTGCCTCTAAAGTAATAAACAAAAAGTAGTAAACAAAAAGTAATAAGCAGGAAAAAGGAAATTTCTTTAAAAGAGAGCACTATGGAAATCTAGGATTAACAGCACCAGCTATTTTTCAATGACACAGATGTTAATATAATCTGTATCATAAGTGGTGTAGTCTTCCTCAGCTCAAATATTTACAGAAAAAACACATTCAGACTTTGCAGCCATCCTGTGTATGTCAGTATATTCTAGAGACAAAATATATCCAAAGTTGGGGTTCAAGCCCAATAATCCAAATATTAAAGATGGATTAGCAAAGGATAAATAATATTGTAGGACATATAAATATGAAATACATATATACGTAAAAATACACACATATATATATACACATATATATATATATAAAACCCTAATGTACATAGAGTATAAATTTCACGTAAACTAGATGACAAAATCTTTAAAATTATAATTAAAATGAAATGAATTTACAGAAACTGGTCGAAATGGGCTTCCAAACTAGAGCACTATCTTCACGTGAGAGGACGTACTTGGTACTTGGTACCTAGTAGTAGTCGGATACCTACTATCTATACTCTCCCCAAGATCCATAAAGATCTTAACCTTCCACCAGCAAGACCGATTGTGAATGGGATTGGATCAATCACTTCACGTCTGGGTCAATATCTTGACCACTACCTCCAGAGCAGTGTGACATCGACGATGGCCTACCTAAGGGATACTAAAAACCTCTTGACACTATTACAGGAAATTGATTTGTCTGGAAAAGAAGAAGTGTTTCTGGTTACTGCAGACGTCTCGTCGCTATATACAATTATTCAGCATGACGATGCACTTCTGGCCTTAAATTGGGCATTAAGTAAACGAGAAGATATCTCCCATTCACAAAAGGTGTTCCTACGCAATGCACTTGACTTTTGTCTAGGGCACAACTATTTTTGGTTCGATGGAAGTTTTTATTCCCAAAAGAAGGGAGTAGCTATGGGAGCCAAATTTGCTCCGAGCATAGCTAACCTATTTATGTCAGAGTGGGAGGATAAAACAATTTTCCACAAAAAACGTAATGAACTACTACTGTATCGACGATATATCGACGATTTATTCCTCATTTGGGCAGGATCAACAGCGTCATTGGAAACCTTTTTGGAAGAATTAAACCAGAATACTAACAACATCAACCTTATTTGTGAATACAATAAGGAAAGTATCCATTTTTTAGATCTTCATATATTTAGAAATGGCAATAAACTGGGCACTAAGGTTTACTTTAAGCCCACAGATGCTAATAGCTTTCTTCCCACACAAAGCGGGCATCATCCCGCATGGCTAAGAAACATCCCTAAAGGCCAACTTATGCGGGTAAGACGTAATTGCTCTGACGATGCTGACTTTTTATCCCAAGCTGATGTGTTGAAGAATAAATTTATTGAAAAAGGCTATAAAGAAACACAATTGAATAAAATTATTGAAGATCTCGCAGCCACTCCCAGAATCAATTATCTGAACAAGAACCCTTCGCAATGCCAAAAAAGTAAAACCAACTACGAATGGAGTTTTATATCTGGATACCATTCTCAGTATAAAGAGGTGGAGCAAATTTTTACCTCTCATTGGCATATACTCCTACTTGACAAAATCCTCAAAATACATATACCAATAAGACCCACTTTTATATATAGGAAAGCTCCTAATTATGGAGATAGGGTCGTTAAGAAGGTGTTGGATGCACCAAAAAAAACCCCCTCTTTTTGGGATAAGGATGGCTTTTATGCCTGCAGGAAATGCCGTCCTTGTAGAGAGGTGAATAAACCTCTCAGAGCACTGGAAAATTTTACCTCTACGTTTAATAACAGAGAGTTTGCCATAAGGGACTTCATTACCTGCAACACCACTTATGTGGTGTATGTTTTGGAATGCCCTTGTAAATTATTGTACATAGGTCGTACCAAAAGAGCTCTCAAAGTACGAGTTGCTGAGCATATGGCAAACATCAAAATTGGGTATAAAGACCATAATGTCTCTCTACATTTTAAATTGTTCCACGATCAAAACCCCGCAGGGCTCAAGTTTTGGGGTGTGGACCACCTGAAACCACCATGGAGGGGGTCCAATTTAGTAAGAGAATTATCCAAGCTTGAGACCCAATGGATTTATTCTGTTGATACTTTATCACCTAAGGGGTTGAACGTAGATTTAGATATTAATTGTTTTATTAGTGATTATTAATATCCTTTTTAGTGGGTTTTAGTCGTTTTTATTAGTGTTTTGCGATGGTTTTATTGGTTTATTGACACTTTTATGACCTACGTCCGTTTCATATTGTCTTAAACTAGCTTACCAACACTTTTAACTATACATTAGAACACCCGCTCCTCATATTTTGCCTGTAAGGTCCCTGTTATCCTTGACTGATTCCATACAGGATCAGCTATCTCATATAGGATTAATGTTTCCCCACACTTAAAGCTAAATTATAGCTTTGCCTTGCTTATTTTAAATCTAATTATGAATCTAATTTTATTTTAATTTTAATTTTAAAGATTTTGTCATCTAGTTTACGTGAAATTTATACTCTATGTACATTAGGGTTTTATATATATATATATATATATATGTGTATATATATATGTGTGTATTTTTACGTATATATGTATTTCATATTTATATGTCCTACAATATTATTTATCCTTTGCTAATCCATCTTTAATATTGGGATTATTGGGCTTGAACCCCAACTTTGGATATATTTTGTCTCTAGAATATACTGACATACACAGGATGGCTGCAAAGTCTGAATGTGTTTTTTCTGTAAATATTTGAGCTGAGGAAGACTACACCACTTATGATACAGATTATATTAACATCTGTGTCATTGAAAAATAGCTGGTGCTGTTAATCCTAGATTTCCATAGTGCTCTCTTTTAAAGAAATTTCCTTTTTCCTGCTTATTACTTTTTGTTTACTACTTTTTGTTTATTACTTTAGAGGCAACTTTTAAAGAGCTGCCTCATAAGGCATTTCAAACACAGTTTTGCTTGTTTTAATGTGAATAACACACATGGTTTGCACAGCACTGACCGTGAGATGATCTTTTAGGATAAGACAAGTCTATTATGTGTATACGCTGGTGTATTAGCCATAACATTTATGCTGAATTAGCTCCGTTTGGTTGTGTAGTCATTCGTGCAGTCTGATCACTCCCCCAGAATGCTCCGATCTGACGACGGGCGCATGAATCTTCCGCCCTGACAAGCACCAATCAGGGCGGTTCGATAGCGGCGCTCCAGCCAATGGATGAGGAGCGGGGTGATGATAGTACGCACGCCGACGCTGGCTATCTGTGCCCTCAGTTGAAGTCAGCCTGTGACGAAACCGGTCAGGGCTCAGATACCGCAGCGTCTCTGTAACCAGGAAGTGCAGAGTGAACTCCACGGCCAGCTGTCCCATACTAGGAAAAGATATTACAGCGTCACGTTTGCAACACGGACGCCCTCTTGGGTCGGATTAGCGGTGAATACACTCTTCATTTCTATGTGCTTTGAACAAGTGAATTTTATGTACGTGCATTTGATACAGGGATATTGTATTGGGGGATTTCCTTATTAAAGCAATATTACACTATTTGGTGCTTTATGTCCTTATATGTGTTCCTGAGGATTTTAACCCTTACTACCCTGGTGGTGATGACTGAAGTTGGAGCGAGATTGCCTACAGATTTAAAAGGCTTATCTTTTTCATCCTTGTGGTGAGTTTGAACCCCAGAGGGGGAGTGTGCCTCACTCGTGGTGAAGATTTTTGATTGGTGTAGGGTGCACTACAGACCATATACACAGAAGAAACTTCACTTTTAATTAGACTGTTGCAAAGTCATCACTCAAGTGTACTGTGTGCTTTTGGACACTTATCCATAACTAGCGCTGTTTATCATATGGACTATGAATTTTTAATATGATTTTTTGTATTTATTATTTTATATATATGAGGTTCTCATGTGTATAGAATTTAAATAGCTGCTATATATTTATCTATAACTTTTATCATAAGTTTTAGTAACCTTGATGAATTTGAGTTTACTGTTGTCTTCTATTCCTATTAACCTCTTAACTGCTTAGCTGGAGAGGTTATTTTCTGAAATAGCAATTTAGCATTTAGGCGCCGAGCAGTGCATATTTGGGCCATTTTACTTTGCATCTTCTTTTTATATATATATATATATATATATATATATATATATATATATATACAGTGGGGCAAAAAATTATTTAGTCAGCCACCAATTGTGCAAGTTATCCCACATAAAAAGATGAGAGAGGCCTGTAATTGTCATCATGGGTATACCTCAACTATGAGAGACAAAATGTGGAAACAAATCCAGACAATCACATTGTCTGATTTGGAAAGAATTTATTTGCAAATTATGGTGGAAAATAAGTATTTGGTCAATATCAAAAGTTCATCTCCATACTTTGTTATATATCCTTTGTTGGCAATGACAGAGGTCAAACGTTTTCTGTAAGTCTTCACAAGGTTGTCACACACTGTTGCTGGTATGTTGGCCCATTCCTCCATGCAGATCTCCTCTAGAGCAGTGATGTTTTGGGGCTGTCGCTGGGCAACACAGACTTTCAACTCCCTCCAAAGGTTTTCTATGGGGTTGAGATCTGGAGACTGGCTAGGCCACTCCAGGACCTTGAAATGCTTCTTACGAAGCCACTCCTTCATTGTCCAGTGTGTTTGGGATCATTGTCATGCTGAAAGACCCAGCCATGTTTCATCTTCAATGCCCTTGCTGATGGGAGAAGGTTTGCACTCAAAATCTCACGATACATGGCCCCATTCATTCTTTCATGTACACGGATCAGTCGTCCTGTTCCCTTTGCAGAGAAACAGCCCCAAAGCATGATGTTGCCACCCCCATGTTTCACAGTAGGTATGGTGTTCTTTGGTTGCAACTCAGCATTCTCTCTCCTCCAAACACGATGAGTTGTGTTTCTACCAAACAGTTCTACTTTGGTTTCATCTGACCATATGACATTCTCCCAATCCTTCTGGATCATCCAAATGCTCTTTAGCAAACCTCAGACGGGCCCGGACATGTCCTGGCTTAAGCAGGGGAACACGTCTGGCACTGCAGGATCTAAGTCCCTGGCGGCGTAGTGTGTTACTGATGGTAGCCTTTGTTAGGTTGGTCCCAGCTCTCTGCAGGTCATTCACTAGGTCCCCCGTGTGGTTCTGGGATTTTTGCTCACCGTCCTTGTGATCATTTTGACCCCACGGGGTGAGATCTTGCGTGGAGCCCCAGATCAAGGGAGATTATCAGTGGTATTGTATGTCTTCCATTTTCTAATTATTGCTCCCACAGTTGATTTCTTCACACCAAGCTTGCTTGCCTATTGCAGATTCAGTCTTCCCAGCCTAGTGCAGGTCTACAATTTTGTTTCTGGTGTCCTTCGACAGCTCTTTGGTCTTCACCATAGTGGAGTTTGGAGTGTGACTGTTTGAGGTTGTGGACAGGTGTCTTTTATACTGATAACAAGTTTAAACAGGTGCCATTAATACAGGTAATGAGTGGAGGACAGAGGAGACTCTTAAAGAAGAAGATACAGGTCTGTGAGAGCCAGGAATCTTGCTTGTTTGTAGGTGACCAAATGCCTATTTTCCACCATAATTTGCAAATAAATTATTTCCAAATCAGACAATGTGATTGTCTGGATTTGTTTCCACATTTTGTCTCTCATAGTTGAGGTATACCTATGATGACAATTACAGGCCTCTCTCATCTTTTTAAGTGGGAGAACTTGCACAATTGGTGGCTGACTAAATGCTTTTTTGCCCCACTGTGTGTGTGTATATATATATATATATATATGTAGTGGGTATGTGCTTTTCTGTTTGAATCTGGTGGGGAAACTGTGATGTATGGTTCCCTGGGGCCCACCGGGTGGCGCTGTCACTTTGGGCCCGGGGTTGAGCCATCGTTGCAGTGTCGTACCTCTTTTGGCCTCTCTCGGCGGGTGTATGGTGGGGCGGGGAACCCGCCGTGCTTGCTGGGAGAGGGTATAAAGGGGGCGGCCATTTTTGGTGGCGGGAGTCGAGTCCCAGGCACCTTCAGCCTGAGGGCGGTGGTTTGTGTCGGGAGTCTAGGCGGCCTAGGCCTAGAGGACGTTCGGAGGTCGTGTTCCATCCCAGGCACCTTTAGCCTGGGGTGAGGTACTTGGATGGAGGTCTGGGACTGAGTGTCCCAGACTAAGGCTCCGCGAGGGATGGACTTCCTAGGGGACCCCGGGAGTGGGTACCCGAATCCAGTTGGGTAAGGGACCGGAGGGGGTACTTACCTGAAGACCTGGTGCAGCAAATTGCCAGTGACGGGTGAGCCTCCGGAGACCGCCCGGAGGGATGTCTTCCTCGATTGGGAGCAGGAATCTACTTCTAGGAAGGAAGTAAGAGAGTTCATTGTGCCTGGGCCTACTCGCATCCACACCCCTTGTCTGTTCATTGAGGGAGTCCAACTGATTGTGTTCGCTTTTACATTGAGAAGAATAAAGGAGTGTTGGACTTTATTGGTGTGGGGCTCAATTACTGGCAGACACTGTTCAAGAAACCAGGAGGAGGCTCCAGATGCAGAATACCAACCCGAAGGTAAAAGAGGATTGTCTCCCACTACACACACATCTGCAGTGGGAACGTTGGCGTGGTGACCCCGCACTCTCTCCTCCAAGGTACCCCTAGACAGAAGCCAGAGACAGAAGAATTGATACTTGAGGGAGAGAGTGGAGGCCGCTACATATATATATATACACACATACAGCATCTCACAAAAGTGAGTATACCCCTCACATTTTTGTAAATATTTTATTCTATCTTTTCATGTGACAACACTGAAGAAATTACACTTTGCTACAATGTAAAGTAGTGAGTGTACAGCTTGTATAACAGTGTAAATTTACTGTCCCCTCAAAATAACTCAACACACAGCCATTAATGTCTAAACCATTGGCAAGAAAAGTGAGTACACCCCTAAATAAAAATGTCCGAACTGGGCACAATTTGGACATTTCCACTTAGGGGTGTACTCACTTTTGTTGCCAGCAGTTTAGACATTAATGGCTGTGTGTTGAGTTATTTTGAGGGGACAGCAAATTTACACTGTTATACAAGCTGTACACTCACTACTTTACAGTAGTAGCAAAGTGTCATTTCTTCAGTGTTGTCACGTGAAAAGATATAATAAAATATTGGCAAAAATGTGAAGGGTGTTATCAGCGGAGTCCCCCCCCCCCCCCTCAAGTAGAACATCCAAGGCAGCCAGCAGACAGCAGCCAGCAGCCAGGGTTCAACCCAGGATGGGGAGACCATTGCAGCATTACCTTTTCAGCACCACCAAAGTCCTAAGAATGATATGTTGTTGCAGTTGAAACCTCACTAAACAAAAGTGCAGGAGAGAAGACTATTGGCCAGGAATTGCCTGCTGATTTGCTAGGACATCAAATGTTCCCAATAAAGAAAGTCACCTTTAGCACACGCTTCTGGAACCAACTCAAAAAGCAAGTGAAATTAATAACATTATACGTATCGAATAGCCATAGACACATAAAGACAAGCTACTGTAACCAAAGTTCTGTGCCTTCTAAAGAATTACAACAAAAATAATAAAAGAGAATTTGGAAAAATACTACATCTCTACAAAGATAACAAGATACATTTACAAATGTAACATCTACACAGAATTTGGAGTGACAAACTTTCTAGCCATTAGTGGATTGTTGAACAAATGCATTCCGGAAAAGAAAAACAGGAAGTTCAGCTTAAGAAATTCCCTGGGTGTAACAGGAAGTGAGAAAAATTTCAGCAACAAGGACATAAAAACCTAAACGAAGGCTGTACTCTTAAGCTTTCAATATAAATATGGATATAAGCTTTAAAGCTTATAGTTAAACAGTATTGAGGGTACTTCTGTGGACATTCAATAAGCCAATCAACAGCTGCTAATTGCTGTCATTGAAGATTAATTCCAAAACATGGGTTTTATTAATAAAACAAATGTTATAAATATCATTTTTAAATTCAAACAACTTTTGTTTTGTTACAAATGGATAGACACTGTAGGCTAATGTGTCTTATAAAATTATTTTCTGAAATAAACATTAGGCCACTGTTTGTCACCAGTCTCTGTTTACCCAGAGGCCCTATATAATTTACATTTGATCTATTTTATGTGTGACATTTCTGTAAAAGTAGGGAAAAGTAAACTGAATATGTCCTCAAAATTTGCAAAATATGAAGTGACACATTTTGTTCACAAACACAATATAATTTTCCAGGAAGATATGTCCTGTCAGATCCCTTCAACACACCTTGCTGGAGCACAGTTAATTGATATTAGTCATACTTTCAGCTAACTCACAGTAAACCAGTGATGACTATAAACCTGATAACGCATATGGTAAAATTAGCACCGGTAAATTTGTCAGGAACCTAAATTGCGTCTAATCAAGATACAGCACAGTATGAACAGTATTGTGTATTTTTGTCCCAAATAAAAACAACTCCAAACATACAGTATTTTTTCTCAAACAGCAAAATGAATTATAGAAACATAAAGGGATAAAAATATGGGAGCTGAGGGTTAGATATTATTTGAATTCTGAGCATTGCTGTCCTGGCAACCACTTGTCCGCTCCCATTGCTTCCAATCTTCTAGGTGTGCTGTGTGTGAAGTCAGGCAGCTGACAGGAAGCAATTGTCAGACTCTAACCTCAGACCTCTAACCTCTGGCACTCCAGCTAAAATGTCCAGCTCAAACAAAAATGTAAAGCTAAGGGGAAATATAAATTGCTTTTAAGTAAGACCGTACAATTTATAAGAATTACACATTAAATAATCACATCTCCGTATAAGCCACATCATTTCTTTTAAAGAGAGAAATATTGTATAGTTATTTATATTTTGAAGCACACCTTTAAACCTAAAGTGTTACTAAACCCAGGACTAGGGATGAGCTTCGTGTTCGAGTCGAACATACGTTTGACTCGAACATCGGCTGTTCGATCGTTCGACGAAGATCGAACGATTTGGGCCGTTCGCGCCAAATTCGAGTGACGCGAACGGCCCACAATGCACTACGCCATCGCAGTGTCATCCAGGCGCTGTGATTGGCCAAGCATGCACTGTGACCCCGCATGCTTGGCCAATCACAGCGCCGGCAGCGAGGAGAGCAATGATTGGCCACAGGCAGGATGCCTGTGGCCAATTATTGCTGAGGGTGTTTAGTACACGCCCCACACTATAAAAGGCCGCCAGCACGGCGGCCTAGTGTAGTGTGTTCCGGAGCAGGGATAGAGCAGCATAGGCAGGGACAGTGACTGTTATTTCTTTCTTGCTTAACCTGGATTCCTTTAGTTTAGGGAAAGAGAAGGATAGGTAGGGAGAGTGTCAGTGTGTTTTGTGCTTGTGCTATAGTGTGCTTAAAAAAAACATTTATTCTAGGGACAGAAAACTGTAGGTAGGGACAGTGTCAGTTTCTTTCGCTCTGCAAGTCCTTGTTTCCAGGGACCTGGAAGGACAGTGAGTGAATTGTCCTTGTGCTATATTGTGCTTAAAAAAACATTTATTCTAGGGACAGAAAACTGTAGGTAGGGAGAGTGTCAGTTTCTTTCACTCTGCAAGTCCTTGTTTCCAGGGACCTGGAAGGACAGTGAGTGAATTGTCCTTGTGCTATATTGTGATTAAAAAAAACATTTTTTCTAGGGACAGAAAACTGTAGGTAGGGAGAGTGTTTTTTTTCTTTCACTCTGCAAGTCCTTGTTTCCAGGGACCTGTAAGGACAGTGAGTGAATTGTTCTTGTGCTATATTGTGATTAAAAAAAACATTTTTTCTAGGGACAGAAAACTGTAGGTAGGGAGAGTGTTTTTTTTCTTTCACTCTGCAAGTCCTTGTTTCCAGGGACCTGGAAGGACAGTGAGTGAATTGTCCTTGTGCTATATTGTGCTTAAAAAAACATTTATTCTAGGGACAGAAAACTGTAGGTAGGGAGAGTGTCAGTTTATTTCACTCTGCAAGTCCTTGTTTCCAGGGACCTGTAAGGACAGTGAGTGAATTGTCCTTGTGCTATATTGTGATTAAAAAAAACATTTTTTCTAGGGACAGAAAACTGTAGGTAGGGAGAGTGTTTTTTTTCTTTCACTCTGCAAGTCCTTGTTTCCAGGGACCTGTAAGGACAGTGAGTGAATTTTTCTTGTGCTATATTGTGATTAAAAAAAACATTTTTTCTAGGGACAGAAAACTGTAGGTAGGGAGAGTGTTTTTTTTCTTTCACTCTGCAAGTCCTTGTTTCCAGGGACCTGGAAGGACAGTGAGTGAATTGTCCTTGTGCTATATTGTGCTTAAAAAAACATTTATTCTAGGGACAGAAAACTGTAGGTAGGGAGAGTGTCAGTTTATTTCACTCTGCAAGTCCTTGTTTCCAGGGACCTGTAAGGACAGTGAGTGAATTGTCCTTGTGCTATATTGTGATTAAAAAAAACATTTTTTCTAGGGACAGAAAACTGTAGGTAGGGAGAGTGTTTTTTTTCTTTCACTCTGCAAGTCCTTGTTTCCAGGGACCTGTAAGGACAGTGAGTGAATTTTTCTTGTGCTATATTGTGATTAAAAAAAACATTTTTTCTAGGGACAGAAAACTGTAGGTAGGGAGAGTGTTTTTTTTCTTTCACTCTGCAAGTCCTTGTTTCCAGGGACCTGTAAGGACAGTGAGTGAATTTTTCTTGTGCTATATTGTGATTAAAAAAAACATTTTTTCTAGGGACAGAAAACTGTAGGTAGGGAGAGTGTTTTTTTTCTTTCACTCTGCAAGTCCTTGTTTCCAGGGACCTGTAAGGACAGTGAGTGAATTTTTCTTGTGCTATATTGTGATTAAAAAAAACATTTTTTCTAGGGACAGAAAACTGTAGGTAGGGAGAGTGTTTTTTTTCTTTCACTCTGCAAGTCCTTGTTTCCAGGGACCTGTAAGGACAGTGAGTGAATTTTTCTTGTGCTATATTGTGATTAAAAAAAACATTTTTTCTAGGGACAGAAAACTGTAGGTAGGGAGAGTGTTTTTTTTCTTTCACTCTGCAAGTCCTTGTTTCCAGGGACCTGTAAGGACAGTGAGTGAATTTTTCTTGTGCTATATTGTGATTAAAAAAAACATTTTTTCTAGGGACAGAAAACTGTAGGTAGGGAGAGTGTTTTTTTTCTTTCACTCTGCAAGTCCTTGTTTCCAGGGACCTGTAAGGACAGTGAGTGAATTTTTCTTGTGCTATATTGTGATTAAAAAAAACATTTTTTCTAGGGACAGAAAACTGTAGGTAGGGAGAGTGTTTTTTTTCTTTCACTCTGCAAGTCCTTGTTTCCAGGGACCTGTAAGGACAGTGAGTGAATTTTTCTTGTGCTATATTGTGATTAAAAAAAACATTTTTTCTAGGGACAGAAAACTGTAGGTAGGGAGAGTGTTTTTTTTCTTTCACTCTGCAAGTCCTTGTTTCCAGGGACCTGTAAGGACAGTGAGTGAATTTTTCTTGTGCTATATTGTGATTAAAAAAAACATTTTTTCTAGGGACAGAAAACTGTAGGTAGGGAGAGTGTTTTTTTTCTTTCACTCTGCAAGTCCTTGTTTCCAGGGACCTGTAAGGACAGTGAGTGAATTGTTCTTGTGCTATATTGTGATTAAAAAAAACATTTTTTCTAGGGACAGAAAACTGTAGGTAGGGAGAGTGTTTTTTTCTTTCACTCTGCAAGTCCTTGTTTCCAGGGACCTGTAAGGACAGTGAGTGAATTTTTCTTGTGCTATATTGTGATTAAAAAAAACATTTTTTCTAGGGACAGAAAACTGTAGGTAGGGAGAGTGTTTTTTTTCTTTCACTCTGCAAGTCCTTGTTTCCAGGGACCTGTAAGGACAGTGAGTGAATTTTTCTTGTGCTATATTGTGATTAAAAAAAACATTTTTTCTAGGGACAGAAAACTGTAGGTAGGGAGAGTGTTTTTTTTCTTTCACTCTGCAAGTCCTTGTTTCCAGGGACCTGTAAGGACAGTGAGTGAATTTTTCTTGTGCTATATTGTGATTAAAAAAAACATTTTTTCTAGGGACAGAAAACTGTAGGTAGGGAGAGTGTTTTTTTTCTTTCACTCTGCAAGTCCTTGTTTCCAGGGACCTGTAAGGACAGTGAGTGAATTTTTCTTGTGCTATATTGTGATTAAAAAAAACATTTTTTCTAGGGACAGAAAACTGTAGGTAGGGAGAGTGTTTTTTTTCTTTCACTCTGCAAGTCCTTGTTTCCAGGGACCTGTAAGGACAGTGAGTGAATTTTTCTTGTGCTATATTGTGATTAAAAAAAACATTTTTTCTAGGGACAGAAAACTAGGTAGGGAGAGTGTTTTTTTTCTTTCACTCTGCAAGTCCTTGTTTCCAGGGACCTGTAAGGACAGTGAGTGAATTTTTCTTGTGCTATATTGTGATTAAAAAAAACATTTTTTCTAGGGACAGAAAACTGTAGGTAGGGAGAGTGTTTTTTTTCTTTCACTCTGCAAGTCCTTGTTTCCAGGGACCTGTAAGGACAGTGAGTGAATTTTTCTTGTGCTATATTGTGATTAAAAAAAACATTTTTTCTAGGGACAGAAAACTGTAGGTAGGGAGAGTGTTTTTTTTCTTTCACTCTGCAAGTCCTTGTTTCCAGGGACCTGTAAGGACAGTGAGTGAATTTTTCTTGTGCTATATTGTGATTAAAAAAAACATTTTTTCTAGGGACAGAAAACTGTAGGTAGGGAGAGTGTTTTTTTTCTTTCACTCTGCAAGTCCTTGTTTCCAGGGACCTGTAAGGACAGTGAGTGAATTTTTCTTGTGCTATATTGTGATTAAAAAAAACATTTTTTCTAGGGACAGAAAACTGTAGGTAGGGAGAGTGTTTTTTTTCTTTCACTCTGCAAGTCCTTGTTTCCAGGGACCTGTAAGGACAGTGAGTGAATTTTTCTTGTGCTATATTGTGATTAAAAAAAACATTTTTTCTAGGGACAGAAAACTGTAGGTAGGGAGAGTGTTTTTTTTCTTTCACTCTGCAAGTCCTTGTTTCCAGGGACCTGTAAGGACAGTGAGTGAATTGTTCTTGTGCTATATTGTGATTAAAAAAAACATTTTTTCTAGGGACAGAAAACTGTAGGTAGGGAGAGTGTTTTTTTTCTTTCACTCTGCAAGTCCTTGTTTCCAGGGACCTGTAAGGACAGTGAGTGAATTGTTCTTGTGCTATATTGTGATTAAAAAAAACATTTTTTCTAGGGACAGAAAACTGTAGGTAGGGAGAGTGTTTTTTTTCTTTCACTCTGCAAGTCCTTGTTTCCAGGGACCTGTAAGGACAGTGAGTGAATTTTTCTTGTGCTATATTGTGATTAAAAAAAACATTTTTTCTAGGGACAGAAAACTGTAGGTAGGGAGAGTGTTTTTTTTCTTTCACTCTGCAAGTCCTTGTTTCCAGGGACCTGTAAGGACAGTGAGTGAATTTTTCTTGTGCTATATTGTGATTAAAAAAAACATTTTTTCTAGGGACAGAAAACTGTAGGTAGGGAGAGTGTTTTTTTTCTTTCACTCTGCAAGTCCTTGTTTCCAGGGACCTGTAAGGACAGTGAGTGAATTTTTCTTGTGCTATATTGTGATTAAAAAAAACATTTTTTCTAGGGACAGAAAACTGTAGGTAGGGAGAGTGTTTTTTTTCTTTCACTCTGCAAGTCCTTGTTTCCAGGGACCTGTAAGGACAGTGAGTGAATTTTTCTTGTGCTATATTGTGATTAAAAAAAACATTTTTTCTAGGGACAGAAAACTGTAGGTAGGGAGAGTGTTTTTTTTCTTTCACTCTGCAAGTCCTTGTTTCCAGGGACCTGTAAGGACAGTGAGTGAATTGTTCTTGTGCTATATTGTGATTAAAAAAAACATTTTTTCTAGGGACAGAAAACTGTAGGTAGGGAGAGTGTTTTTTTTCTTTCACTCTGCAAGTCCTTGTTTCCAGGGACCTGTAAGGACAGTGAGTGAATTTTTCTTGTGCTATATTGTGATTAAAAAAAACATTTTTTCTAGGGACAGAAAACTGTAGGTAGGGAGAGTGTTTTTTTTTCTTTCACTCTGCAAGTCCTTGTTTCCAGGGACCTGTAAGGACAGTGAGTGAATTTTTCTTGTGCTATATTGTGATTAAAAAAAACATTTTTTCTAGGGACAGAAAACTGTAGGTAGGGAGAGTGTTTTTTTTCTTTCACTCTGCAAGTCCTTGTTTCCAGGGACCTGTAAGGACAGTGAGTGAATTTTTCTTGTGCTATATTGTGATTAAAAAAAACATTTTTTCTAGGGACAGAAAACTGTAGGTATGGAGAGTGTTTTTTTTCTTTCACTCTGCAAGTCCTTGTTTCCAGGGACCTGTAAGGACAGTGAGTGAATTTTTCTTGTGCTATATTGTGATTAAAAAAAACATTTTTTCTAGGGACAGAAAACTGTAGGTAGGGAGAGTGTTTTTTTTCTTTCACTCTGCAAGTCCTTGTTTCCAGGGACCTGTAAGGACAGTGAGTGAATTTTTCTTGTGCTATATTGTGATTAAAAAAAACATTTTTTCTAGGGACAGAAAACTGTAGGTAGGGAGAGTGTTTTTTTTCTTTCACTCTGCAAGTCCTTGTTTCCAGGGACCTGTAAGGACAGTGAGTGAATTTTTCTTGTGCTATATTGTGATTAAAAAAAACATTTTTTCTAGGGACAGAAAACTGTAGGTAGGGAGAGTGTCAGTTTCTTTCACTGTGAAAGTCCTTGTTTCAAGGGACAGAGAAGGACACCTGAAGGTAGCCCTTATTGCTTTTTTCCCATCTCCGTGCAGGCCATCTATTAGAATGTCTGGAAGGCAAACAAGGAGAGGCAGACAGTCAGGAGGCAATAAAAGAGGGCAAGCAGGCTCTGTGTCTGGGGGCAACAGTGCTGGTCGTGGACGCGGTGCATTGTCATCAGCACATGGCCATGGGACACGCTTGTCCTTCTTTTCGGCAGCTGGACATGTTGAGCCACATCATGCCGAAGACTTGGTAGAGTGGATGACCAAGCCCTCCTCCTCCTCCTCATCCTCTCTCACCCAGGCTCAGGGTACTGGAAAAGCAGCTGCCAAAGCGTCGTCTTCCCTGGTATCAATGTCAGACAAATCATCAGTCACTCCTTCCCTAGACCCACCATGTCCTCCTCCTGAGGAGTCCTCCGAACTGTTTCAGCACAGTGTTGGGTACATGCTCCAGGAGGATGCCCAGCGTTTCGAAGGGTCTGATGATGAAACCCAGCTAGAGGAAGGCAGTAGCGTGAGAGCAGACAGAGGGGATGCTCAAGAAGGACACCAATCTGGCAGTCATGTTCCAGCAGCTGCAGCATACTGCCAGATTGGCTCCAGTGATGAGGAGGGAGGGGATGATGAGGTCACTGACTCCACGTGGGTGCCTAATAGGAGAGAGGAGGAGGAGGAGGATGAGGAGGAGGCACATCTCCAACAAGGCAGGATGCCCTTTGGTGGCCAGCGTAAGGGCAGTACACCGACAGAATCACACCGCAGAGCTCCGCCTGTGCAGGGCGCTGCCTCTGCCCGTCATTCAAAAAGTTCTTTGGTGTGGGCCTTTTTTGAGGCTAGTGCATCAGATCGCACAGCTGCTGTTTGCAACATATGTCTCAAGCGTATATCGCGTGGCCAAAACATCAGCCGCTTGGGTACCACATGCCTGACCAGACATATGTTGACCTGCCATGCAGCTCGTTGGCAAGCCTACCTCAAAGACCCACACCAAAGAACAAAGCGGACCTCTCCTTGCACCGCATCAGCTGGGATCTCCAACCCCACTATAACTTCAGTCCTCTCTGAAACATGCACTGAGAGGAATGAAGGTGTAGAATTAGGTGTGTCACAGCCAAGTACTTGCGCCCACTCTGCTAGCAGTACACCGACGTCCGATTCTAGCAGGCAAATTTCCCTGCCCCAGCTGCTGGACCGTCGAAAGAAGTTCACTCCCAGCCATCCACATGCCCAGCGGTTGAATGCTAGCTTGGCTAAATTGCTAGCGCTTCAACTGCTGCCTTTTCAGTTGGTAGACTCGGCCCCCTTCCGTGAGTTTGTGCAATGTGCGGTTCCTCAGTGGCAGGTTCCCAAACGCCTTTTTTTCGCACGGAAGGCTATTCCGGCTCTCTACCGGCATGTGGAAGGCAATGTCTTGGCCTCGCTGGACAGGGCGGTCAGCGGTAAGGTGCATATTACCGCTGACTCATGGTCCAGCAGGCATGGACAGGGACGTTACCTTTCTTTCACGGCCCATTGGGTCACTCTTTTGGCAGCTGGGAAGGATTCAGGACAAGGTGCAGTAGTGTTGGAGGTTGTCCCACCGCCACGCCTCCAAAATGCTACTACTGGTTGTGACACACCTCTCTCCTCCACCCCCTCCTCTTCTTCTTCCTCCATGGCCTCTTCCTGTGGTTTGTCCTATGAACCAGCAGTGCTCCGTAGCCGTTCACGGGGCTACGCAAGTACGCAGGCAAAAAGATGCCATGCCGTGCTTGCGCTGGTGTGTTTGGGGGACAGAAGCCACACTGGGGCAGAGGTCCTGTCTGCTCTGCAGGGCCAGGCCGAGAGGTGGTTGACGCCACGCCAGCTTAAGCCAGGAATGGTGGTTTGCGACAATGGCACCAACCTCCTCTCCGCCCTCCGACAGGGACAACTGACCCATGTGCCCTGTGTGGCTCACGTCCTTAACCTGGTGGTGCAGCGGTTCTTGGGCAGGTACCCGGGCTTACAGGATGTCCTGAGGCAGGCCAGGAAAGTCTGTGTGCATTTCCGCAGATCTTATAATGCCAGTGCTCGCCTGGCTGAGCTGCAAAAGGAGTTGAACCTGCCCAAGAACCGCCTTATATGTGACATGCCCACCAGGTGGAACTCAACGTTGGCCATGCTGCAGCGGCTGCACACGCAGCAGAGGGCCATCAATGAGTACCTGTGCGACTACGGCACCAGGACAGGGTCAGGGGAGCTTGGTTTTTTTTCTCCACGCCAGTGGGGCATGATCAGGGATGCATGCACTGTCCTGGCACCATTTGAGGAGGCCACGAGGATGGTGAGCAGTGACAGTGCATGCATCAGTGACACTGTACCTCTTGTCCACCTGTTGGAGCACACGCTGCGTGGAATAATGGACAGGGCACTTGAGGCAGAACAGAGGCAGGAAGAGGAGGACTTCCTTGCCTCTCAAGGCCCCCTTTACCCAGACAGTGTTACTTCTGTCCCACCCATCGCACAGGAAGAGGAGGAGGAGGAGGAGGAGGAGGAGGAGGATTGTGTCAGCATGGAGGTGGAGGCTGGCACTCAGCATCATCAGCAGCAGTCTTTTAGGGATGATTTACAGTCCCAAGAAACCAGTGGACTTGTACGTGGCTGGGAGGAGGTGGCTGCGGATCATGTCGTCCTTAGTGACCCAGAGGACTCCGGAGCGAATGCCTCAGCAAACCTACGCTGCATGGCCTCCCTGATCCTGCAAAGTCTGCGGAAGGATCCTCGTATTCTTCGGATCAAGGAGAGGGACCATTACTGGCTGGCCACTCTCCTTGATCCACGGTACAAGGGTAAGGTTGCGGACCTTATGTTACCGTCGCAGAGGGAGCAGAGGATGAGACAACTCCGGGAGGCCTTGCAGAAAGGTCTGTGCAACGCGTTCCCAGAGACTGGGAGGTTGCAAACTCCTGGTCCTGGACAACGAGTTGCTGAGGCTTCGGCCAGTCAAAGAAGGAGCGGTGGGGAAGGTGGCCGTCTGACCGATGCGTTCAGACAATTCTTTAGTCCGCAGCCCCAAAGTATGATCGGTTCCAGCAACCATCGCCAGCGTCTGATAAACATGGTGCAGGAATATCTAGGGGCAAGGTCAGACTTGGACACCTTCCCCACCGAAAATCCTCTGGCTTACTGGGTCTTGAGGATGGATCACTGGCCAGAGCTTGCACAGTATGCAATTGAGCTACTGGCCTGTCCTGCATCCAGCGTTCTTTCGGAACGCACATTCAGTGCTGCTGGAGGATTTGTCACGGATCACAGGGTGCGCCTGTCCACCGACTCGGTTGATCGACTGACTTTCATCAAGATGAACCAGTCTTGGATCACCACCAGCTACCACACACCTGATGCTGATATAACAGACTAATTGATTTTAACATGTCACATCCCTTCAAGACTGATGCTGATGCTGAGTGCCTGTGCTGTTATGTTGACTGGCTATCCTCCTCCTCCGAGTCCTCAATGATACGATTGATGATGATAGCTTGGAAGATCATTTTTGTTTATGGGTGCCGCCACCAGTGCCTAACGCCCAATTTTTCAGCCCCTGTTTAACAGGGGCGTGTAATTACAATTTTTGAAGCAATACTTTGCAACAGGGCTCATTGCTGTACTCCAAGTACAGTATCTGTGAGGAGTTGCAGTGTTGTGCCACCAGTGCCTAAGGCCCAATTTTTCAGCCCCTGTTTAACAGGGGCGTGTCATTACAATTTTTGAAGCAATACTTTGCAACAGGGCTCATTGCTGTGCTCCAAGTACAGTATCTGTGAGGGGTTGCAGTGTTGTGCCACCAGTGCCTAAGGCCCAATTTTTCAGCCCCTGTTCAACAGGGGCATGTAATTACAATTCTTGATCTAATAATTCACAGCAGGGCCCATTGCTGCACCCACCAAGAGTAACTGTCAGGGCTTACAGTGTTGTGGCACCAGCACCACCATCAAAGGCCCAATTTTTACTACCACTGTTCAACAATTATATGTAATTAAAATTCCTGATATAATAGTTGACAGCAGGGCGTTCCAGCACCAACCAAGAGTAACTGTGAGTGCTTACAGTGTTGTGCCAACACCAACAACTAAGGGGCCTATTTCTGCAGAGTATATACGGCAGGTCCCTACTTTCAAACATCCAACTTACAAACGACTCCTACTTGCAAACGCAAGAAGACAACAGGAAGTGAGAGGAAATCTACCACTAGGAAGGAAAATTCTCTCCTGTAAGAATAAATATGGGAGAAAGGTGTCTCCTCTGTACTGATGCTTTATCAGCAATCCTTGTTTCAAGAAAAACACCACATTTCAAAAACAGTTGTCATTGGGACGGAAAGTGAGGTGAAATGTTCTGAACAGGGGCACAGACAGCAAAACAAATGTTACAGGGGTGATAACCCTTACCTATGTTTTCCAAAAAGTTTAAAAATAGATTTTTGGTCTGGAGCTACACTTCAACAATGTACCTGTTCAAAATTACAAACAGATTCTACATAAGAACAAACCTACAGTCCCTGTCTTGTATGCACCGCCTGTATAGGGCTGTTCAGAGTATATAGGGCCTTTTTTATTTTATGTGCGGGGTTCCCCTTAATATCCATACAAGACCCAAAGGGGCTGGTAATGGGCTGGGGTAGGGGGGGGGGGGGGGGGGTCATGGGGTAGCTATGCCATTTTTCTTAAAGAATTTCATCCATATTACCGGGACCAGACATTACATTAAAGCCGCAAGCAGTTTTAAATGGCTTTTTTTTCCTTTAGAAGTGTCATTTTGTGCAGGGACAGTTCTAAACACGGGAAACACGTGGCACTTCACAGGCATACTTTAGACACCCCCCAGGTACGATATTTAAAGGAATATTTGACTTTTTTTTTTCACTTTATGCATCATTAAAATGACTGCTCCCGAAAAACGACCGTTTTTAAAACTTCTTTTTGCATTGATACATGTCCCCTGGTGCAGAACCCGGGTTCCCAAACCCTTTTTAGGACAATAACATGCATAATAGTTGTTATAATTAGCACTTTAGAATTCGAACGTTCGCATCCATTCTATTTAATAGGGTTCTAATGTTCGTTCGAACTTTCGGTCCGTTCGCGGGTTCTGGTGCGAACCGAACAGGGGGGTGTTCGGCTCATCACTACCCAGGACCCTGAATTCACTATATTGGGTCTCCCACAGTACACAGAACATGGAAATGCAATAGTTTTAGTAAATATAAATTGATAAATACCTTTTCCTATCAGCAGTATATATCAGTCTTGTGACTTCTATCAGTGTCTGGTTAAAGCTTGTAGGAGGAGTTTTCATTCTCCTCTGACTGTCCTATGAGGCTATGATTAAGCACTGACCTTCAGTGTGAAACATGTAAGCAGTTACCCTGGCTATGCTGTGATGAATTTTGGTGTAATTTTCCATCTTTTTACAATAAAGGCGACCGTCAAAGGTTTTTTGGAGTGCGGCTGTCCATATTTTTTATTTTTTCCTCTTCATATGCTACGTGCATTGCTGGCACCCACGGTAGTCCTGTCATTACGGATTGTTGGAGTGTATCCACCTGGAGCGGTAAAAATCTCTCTCTGTCCTATGAGGCTGTATGACCCCTGACCCTCTGTCTGGACAGTGCCGATTGGCCCCGTGGTTATCACATGCTCCCTCCCATAAAACAATCTCACTAGCAATACTCACAAAACTGAGCATGTGCAGGGTGCCCCCAAGGCTCTGTATTATCAGCAGATGGATTGGGGACAGTAA
Source organism: Rana muscosa (assembly GCA_029206835.1). NCBI lineage: Eukaryota > Metazoa > Chordata > Amphibia > Anura > Ranidae > Rana > Rana muscosa. The sequence goes on along the minus strand of CM055116.1, from coordinate 1,046,400,931 downwards.
AAGAAGGGAAGGATCAGAGAAGACAATATCAAACAGCCTTTTTACACAATGTGGAGGATTAACCCCCTAGGCTGCACAGGGAGTATAACAAGCATGCTGTACTGCATATACAGACTGATTTTACTGTTGTGGGTTTAATAACACTTTAACTTTTTGAAAAACTTAAAGCAGAACTTAGTTTTGCTGTCCACTGGAAGATAAACTCAAAATCTTACATCATATGTGTTCCAAAGAATTAGTAAATGCTCAATATGTTATGATTTGGTCTAATCTTTGTCCTATCATTTACAAGCCTGCAAGCCCCTGTCTATTAGATTGCAAGCTTTCATGAGAAGGCCCTACTAACCCTCTTGTATTGAATTGTATTGTAACTATACTGCTACCCTTATATATTGTAAAGTGCTGCACAAACTGTTGGCACTATATTATCCCTGTATAATAATAATAATCTTGGACTTATCCCAGTGCCAACGCCCTACGAACATGCCCAGTAAAATAGAGCCGAGCCTTTTGAGATCCACTTTTGCCATGCTGATGTTCTTGTTGCAATTAATGCCACAAGCCATTCTTATGTCAATGTCACAAGCTAAAAACAGAGGAAGGTTTGATTGCAAGATCATCTTATAAAGGCTTCCTTTGCATTACATCATCAATGGTCTGCCTTGCGAGGATGCTGAAAGTGCTGCAGAGAGTATGAGCATTAGCAGCAGAAGCAAGGCAAGAAATCAGGGATGGTAAAGTTTTACAAAACTTGGAAAGTATGCTTTCACAGTGTAGCGCCCTTTTCACTTTTATGGGGTGTTATGTGCCTAAATTTAGGGGCTGGTCTGAGCTATTAGCCAGGCTCAGACCATTCTCATTGCTAGGTATTGCTTCTGCCTATGTGATGCTACCTGGTGTATGGTTTCCTGCGGCCTGTAGGTAGCACTGTCACTTCAGGTCAGGATTGAGCCAGGGGTGGCATTACTACGCCTTGGGGTGTCCTCTGTTGGCAGCGGTACAGTGGGCGTGGTCAAACTGCTGTGCATGCCGGGAGAGGGTACTTAAGGGGCAGACGCGATAGAGTTTGAGGGGTTGGAGTTGGTGGGGTGGTCCCCGTCAGAGTTGGAGGAGCGAGACACGTACCCCACCTCTTGTGGCCCTCATGGCCGGGGGTACATTTGGGCGTGATCAGGCCCAGGCACCTTTAGCCTGGGGCCTGCAACTCTACTAGTGGGCCTAGCACCTTCAGCTAGGGCCTGTCCCCGAAAGAAGAGTCCCAGGGAGCCCGGGGAAGGGTCCCCCTCTGACCGAGAGGAAGCCAGGGGAGGATCGGTCCCATTGAGGAGATGAGTAATAGAAGATTGCTGTCTCGGGAGAGGCCTGGAAACCTGTCAGAGGGAAGGATTTGTTATTTGGGGAAGCTAACCTGTAGAGTGCCCATTGGCATTGTCTTGTTCTTGAAGTCTACAGAGGTTAGAGGATTTCCAACGCCCGTCCCAGGAGGGGATAGGGTGGCTGAGGTGTTCGAGCTCCACACCGGCTGCTAGGACTGTGAGAGAGGACTATCCGGGTTAGCTAAACCCACTCGGGATCGAGTGGAGACGAGATTGCTGGTTGTGCCTGGACCTATTCTCCACACTATTTCTTCTTTCACCCACCTGTCTCTATCTATTATGCAGCAAATAGAAAATAAACTCTCTGTTGGAGTTAAAGTACTTCTGGACATTGTTTTCTTTGAGGGAAGAAACAGAGACTTGACCCCATACTCTGGGGGAGAGAACCAGTGGGAAGGGTGACTCGCTGAAAGACCCAAATTTATGAACACTGCTTAACCTCTTCAAACAGGAGGGTACGGGCATATAGCACGGTGTGCCTTGACTCGCAAGTGAGCCAGGCGAGAAAAAGGTTTGTGTTCTACAACAGTTTGCAAGATGTACTTTGATTTGGAGAATAGGGAGTTTAGTTCTGCTTTAAGTCTGCAAACACTGTTGACAGGCTTAGTTCATAAAGGAGCCACCGTCAGCACTCCTGAGTCACAGGCCTGATTGTCAAACTGACCAACTAATTTTACTGCTATTTCACTGCTTTTCACATAAAGCAAACCTGTCAGCCTTCTAAAGTTGTTCTAAAGGCTGAAGGTTTTTTTATCTTAAAGCATTCTCTGCACTAAGGTAAAAACCAGCCCCCCTTATACTTACCTGAGCCCTCTCGATCCTGTGCTGTGCACGAGACCAGTGGCTCTCTTGGCTTTCTCACTCCTCATTGGCTCTCGCAGCTGTCAATGACAGCAAGTATGGAGGGAGCAGGATGAGGCAGAGCAGTGCTCTGTGGTTCATTGGACACAGAGCTGGCTCGGGAGTGAGCCCGAATGAGTGTCCCTATAGCGAAAGGCTTGCTATGGCAGGCACTCGGTGGGGGGAGTATATTGAATGGTGTTCAAATTTAGCAAATTAAGTCAACTAGCCCGCATGCCTAAACTCAAAATTGGTCACTAAAGAATATCATCCTCTAAGTGGGACTTTAAAGGGGCAGTGCGTCTCTATGGATCAGGCAGTAATTATATAAAAAATATTATGTTGAATTTGAATAAAGTTAAAAAATAGTTGGATGTATAATACATAGAAAATGCGGGATGCAGATATAACGATATGCAATATTGAAAGTACAATTGTGAAATAACCAATACTCTTTTGCAACAATGTGGCAACAGAGATAACCCAACGCATTTCGAGTCTATGGTAATAGTACTCTTCTTCAGGGGTGGGTGGTTACAACAGGATGATAATACGTCTACAATTAAGAAAAACACAAATATGAGGATACATACATCATATATTAATCATAACATCAACAAGATCTTTTCAAAATTACTTAGTTTAATGTTTAACAACTGACCATACACATTGCATAGAGGTTCAAGGATCGTGCATCTAATTTAAAAACGATTGGTGAATGCTGCAGCCTCAACATAACCAATTCGGGCTCAGAAGAGATGAATGCACTCGGTGGGGGGAGGAGCCAGGAGAGCCGGCAGGGAACCAGAGAAGAGGAGGATCAGGGCAGCTCTGTGCAAAACCACAGAGCAGGTGAGACATGTTTGTTATTTACTGTATATGTGTGACTCTAGGAATCAAAATTCAATTTCTTATTCAGGGCGTGACTTCACTGACTTTAGGCTGCTATTCACCAGTATATTCACAGTGTCCTTATAGGCCATTGAACTACTTTTGTTAGAGAGAAGAATGGCAGTTGACAGGGCTCAGCATTGGTATCACATAGTCAAGCACCTGGAAATCTAGTGGCATCTACTCTTATGCAAAACCTTTGTATTTAAAAGTTTAAAATGGCTGACAAATCACTTTAATGTAGCTGTGATCATTCAAGAACATGGTGACAAACTGACATAGAGGGTATGCTGCTCTGGCTCTTAGCACTGAATAGGCATAGTATATTTTGTAAGCTACTGTATATTGCATTTAACTGTATAACAAGAAAACCTTAATAAATATTAAAATTATGCTTTCTTGATGCTTCCTCAGAATTGGCAGCGATTTGCGGTTTGTCTGTAGGGTACAGTAGCGTGAATGTCAGAGTCTTCCAAAGGAGTCTAATGAGAGAAAAAGGGATTTTTATAACAGCTTACCTGTAAAATCCTTTTCTTGGAGTACATCACGGGACACAGAGCGACTTAGTCATTACTAATGGGTTATATAGTTTACCTTCAGGTGCTGGCACTGGCAACTTCCAAACTGGAAGTACCCTCCCCTATATAAGCCCCTCCCATCCGGGAGCACCTCAGTTTTGTAGCAAAGCAATAAGTGTCCCAAAAAGAGGGGTGGGAGCTCTGTGTCCCGTGATGTACTCCAAGAAAAGGATTTTACAGGTAAGCTGTTATAAAAATCCCTTTTTCTTTTTCGTACATCACGGGACACAGAGCGACTTAGTCATTACTAATGGGACGTCCCAAAGCAATGCCAAATGAGGGGAGGGATACATAAGCTGGGCGCCATCAGGCATGAGGATCTTTTGCGGCCTGCAACACACTGCGCCCAAAGGCGACATCCTCCTGACTTCTAACGTCTACCTGGTAGAATCTAGTAAACGTGTGTACCGAAGACCATGTTGCGGCCTTACATACTTGAGCCAGGGAGGCCTGGTGATGCACTGCCCATGAAGTTCCAACTGCTCTTGTGGAGTGCGCCCTAACTTTGAACGGAGGCGGTCTCTTTCTCAAGCCATAGGCTTGTATTATGACCTGTCGAATCCACTTGGCTAAAGTAGATTTTGATGCTGCCTGACCCTTTCTAGGGCCTTCCGGCAGAATAAACAAAGTATCCGTTCTGCGAATCTGAGCAGTGGCTTTTAGATAAGCTTTAACTGCTCTTACTACATCCAAAGAATGTAATAACTTTTCCTCTACCGAGCTAGGTTTGGGGAAAAAAGAAGGAAGAACCACATCTTGGTTCAAATGAAACCTCGATACCACCTTGGGAAGAAAGGCTGGATGAGGACGTAATACTACTCTGTCCTTATGGACAACCAGATATGGCTCCTTACAGGACAAGGCGGCTAATTCCGATACTCTTTTAGCCGAACAAATGGCTACTAAGAAAATCAATTTCCTGGTGAGAAGAACCAAGGAAATGTGTTGCAATGGTTCAAACGGTTGTTTCTGTAGAACCGACAGAACCAGGTTTAAGTCCCATGGACATATGGGAATACTAACCGGAGGGCTAATACGCATCACTCCTTGTATGAAAGCTTTGACTAGTGAATGCGAAGCCAAGGGCCTTTGAAAAAATATTGACAAGTCCGAAATCTGACCCTTGATAGTACTCAAGGCCAGCTTCCTATCTACAGCCCACTGTAGGAAGTCCAAAATCCTACCTATCACGTACTTACGTGGATGCCATTTCTTGGCCTCACACCACGTAATGTACGCCTTCCAGATCCTATAATAGATCTGCCTGGATACCGGCTTCCTGGCATTGATCATGGTAGATACCACAGAATTAGAGAGCCCTCTCTTTTTCAGAATGTGGGCTTCAATAGCCAGGCCGTCAAACCTAGGGCTGGTAAGGAAGGGTGGTATATCGGTCCTTGCGACAGCAGGTCCGGACGATGTGGGAGGGTCCAAGGACTCCTCACTGACATTTTTACAATCTCCGCGTACCATGCCCTTCGGGGCCACGCTGGAGCCACCAGAATCACTGGTTTCTTTTCTACCCTGATTCTGCGGAGTAATCGCGGTAACAATTGTGGCGGTGGGAATGCATATATCAGCTTGAACTGATCCCAAGGGAACACTAGGGCATCCGAGCCGCAAGCTAGGGGATCCCTTGTGCGAGACACAAATCTGTCCACCTTTGCGTTGAATCTGGATGCTAGCAGATCTACATCCGGTGTTCCCCACCGCTGGCATATTGCCTGGAAAACCTCGGGGTGAAGAGACCATTCCCCCGGGCATAATTGTTGGCGACTTAAAAAGTCCGCTCTCCAATTTTCCACTCCTGGGATGAAAACCGCGGATATGGCTGGGACATATCTTTCTGCCCACTCCAGGATGCAATTTGCTTCCCTCTGGGCTGCACGACTCCTGGTGCCACCCTGGTGATTGATATATGCCACTGCTGTGGCATTGTCTGATTGAATTCTGACAGGGGACCCTTGGAGTTTGGATGTCCATGCTACTAGGGCATAACGGGCTGCTCGTATCTCTAAGAGATTGATGGGCAGGGCCTTTTCTGCTTCTGACCACTTGCCCTGGAGAGACCATTGCTCCAGTACTGCCCCCCAGCCTATGAGGCTGGCATCTGTAGTGACCACCTTCCAAGAAACCGGACTGAAGGGTTTCCCTCTTTCCAGATTCTGGGGCACCAACCACCAATGGAGGCTCTTGCGAACGGAAGGGGACAGGGACATTGGTAAGTCTAAAGCCTGAACTTTTTTGTTCCAGGCTGACAGTATGGCCCTTTGCAAATTCCTTGAATGGAATTGACCGTAGGGTACCGTTTCGAATGAAGCCACCATTTTTCCCAGCAGCCTCATGCACAGGCGTATGGATGGTTTTCTTTTTGTACCCACTAAGTGGGTCAAATCTTTTAAAGACGACACCTTCTCTGGAGGTAAGAAAATCTTTCTCTGATTTGAATCCAGCCTTAGCCCTAAGTATTCCAGACTTTTGACTGGTCTTAGAGCTGACTTGTCCCGGTTGATAATCCAACCGTGATATTCCAGATACTTGATTGTCTTGTGAATAGCTACTTCCAGCTTTTCCACTGAGTGGTCTATTAGTAGCAGGTCGTCTAGATATGCCATTATCGTTACACCTTGTGTTCTTAGATTGGCCAATAGTGGGGCCAGAACCTTTGTGAACACTCGTGGTGCTGTGGCCAGACCGAAAGGTAAGGCTCTGAACTGAAAATGGCGCCCTTCTACTGCAAAGCGTAGAAATTTCTGGTGGGCCGGAAAGATGGGAATATGCAGATAAGCATCCCTTATGTCGATCGAGGCTAACCATTCCTGCCCTTGTAGGGCGGTGGCCACCGATCGGATCGACTCCATCCGAAAAGTCCTGATATTTAGGAACTTGTTTAGCCCTTTTAGATTTAATATGGGCCTCACGTCCCCATTTGGTTTGGGGACTGTGAAAAGGTTCGAGTAAAACCCGAATCCGCTTTCTTCCAGGGGAACCTTCATGATTACACCTTGGAGCAATAGTTGTTCTAGTGCCAGAAGGAGGGATCCTCTCTTCTGGGGATCTCTTGGCACGTTTGACCTTATAAATTGGGCAGGAGGAGTGCCTTTTAACTCCAGCTTGTATCCCAGACTTACTGCGGAGAGCACCCATCTGTCTCTGATGGTGTCCCGCCAGGTCTCTGTGAACAACTGAAGCCTTCCCCCCACCCGATTGAGTGGGGGCAACGCTTCATGACTTGGGGGGAGGTTTTGTACCTCTCTTGATCCAGGGCTTCTTGTTACCCTGTGATTGTCCCTGATTTCTGCCCCCTGAATTTGACCGCGGAGGCCGTCGGAACTGCTTCACAGCCGATGTGCCCGGGACTGGAGAAGTAGGCCTCTTAAAAGAAGGACTTCTACTCTTGTTCTTAACTGGTAAGAGTGAACTTTTACCGGCAGAAATTTTCTGGATATATTTGTCCAGATCTTCTCCAAATAAGCGTTCTCCATGAAATGGGAAGCTAACCAGCAGTTTCTTACAGGGAGCTTCAGCAGACCAGTTTTTGAGCCACAGAAGCCTACGCATATGTACTACAGACAGCGTAAAGCGGGAGGCCTGTTGGATTGTATCCTTTATGGCGTCCACCACAAAACACAAGGCTCTAGGCAGGTCAGCTAGGGAAAGAGCCTGCTGATCTGGTAAGTCCCTTAAGACTTGTTTCAACTGATCTTTCACTGCTTGGCAGACTCCAATCGCTGCTACCGCAGGTTGTGTCACCATGCTTGCTGTAGAGAAAGCAGATTTTAGTAAAGACTCCAATTTTTTTTATCTATTGGGTCTTTGAACATTGGAACATTATCTACTGGACATGTCAGTGATTTGTTCACAGAAGAGATGGCTGCGTCCACTGTAGGGACCCTCCATTTTTTTATGAACTTATCCTCCATGGGATAGATCACCGGAAATCTCTTGGGGGGAGCAAATATTTTATCAGGATGCTCCCAATCCTGGTAAATAAGCCCTTCTAATAAAGGGTGGATTGGGAAGGAACAGACAGCCTGGGGAGCTTTTAGCGACCCCAGCGAGGAAACCGTAGTGGTTGGTGGTTCCGCCAGAGGCATTTTAAATGCTGATCGGACCATGTTAGTCAGAGACTGAACCCATAATCTTTCAGCCTGAGATGCTGAGAAAGGTTCTTCCACTGTTGATTCCTCCATAACTGAATCAACCTCATCCTGATCCCCTTCAGGTAGGTCGATCTCTGTGTGGGGCTGTTCCTCCACTAACAGGCACTCTGAAGGAGGAGACGGAGATCGGACGCGCTTTCCCTGTGACAGGGAAGCAGCGATCAATGCTGTTAATCTCTCTTCCAATCCTCCCAGAGTTGAGGATAAAACCTCCTCTGTTATATATACAGGAGCAGGTGGACTGGGGACAGCCGCAGCACCAGGCACTCCTGCGGGGTTTCTACGGCTACTGACCTCTGAATTCTCAGGGGAGATTGGTGCAGTACAAGCATGCCCAATATCCTCAGAGCCCGATGGAGACCCCTTTGGCTTCCTGGAAGACTTATTTCCGGAGCGTCTGGACGACATATCCTTTAAGCACAAAGCTGAGGTATTCCCGTCGTCATACACCAATTTTGCTGGTAATAGTCTAACACAGTTGCTGCTATATACCAGCTGGTGTCCACTAAAGTGCCTTTCTATGGGGATGCCTGCATCAACCGCCTCTGTGTGCCACTGTTTGTTGCTAGCTCTGTTTGCATCCAGCTGACACTTGTACTGTGTCTTTATACAAGCTAGGACGCCTGCACATGCGCAGAAGCGCCGTGGCGCGCATCGAGCGTCATCCACCCGCCCCGCCCCTTTTTTTTCATAGGAGGCGCGTGCACGCGCCCGCGCCCGTGCGCCATTGGCGCCCTTTTCGAAAATCAAACAGGGACTAGGAGCCAGGGCCCTTTTTGCCGGAGGGCCTGTGCGGTGGATGAGCGCAGCAACAGGGCAGAGGAAGTGGATTCCCACAGAGAAACTTACCAACTGCCTGGATCTTTTGACTTGAGAAAACCAAAGATCCACATGACAAGAAAAATGGACCACAGCGGCCTCTAGTGGTTTAACACAGGTACCGCGGTCCTCTTTTTTTTTTCTTGACTACTATTAAAATGTTACATTTTCAGTAGTTACAGGCATACACAGATATTAGCGGGAATACCGTTAGGTAACAGACAGAAAGACAAATTAGGCTTGGGGGTCCCCCAATAGAACCAAGTTCCTGGGGGCCCCCACTTACCTGTTCCCCGCCACAGGACTCTGTTTGGTCCACAGAAGCCCAAACTTCACCTATCACGGCAGGCATTGTAATTAAACCTTCAGGGACCGGGTTCCCAAGGATTCCACTCCCCTGGACCTGTATAGCACCCTGCACAGACAACATCTTGGTCGTGGGTATGACCAGAGCTCTGGATCCCAGGGTCCAGCCCTCCTAAGAGAGGCATTACAGGCAAAACCTTGCTCTTCTGCTGCAAGGCCCGGGTACCGACCATTTAGCTATGAAGCTTTTTTGGTGGGATCCGGAACAGCTTACTAAGGCCCAAAAGAACCTGTACGCAAGCCCAGTGAAAACACATGTTACTCTTTGGCCAACACCTTAGACACTGGCAAAAAACTGAGGTGCTCCCGGATGGGAGGGGCTTATATAGGGGAGGGTACTTCCGGTTTGGAAGTTGCCAGTGCCAGCACCTGAAGGTAAACTATATAACCCATTAGTAATGACTAAGTCGCTCTGTGTCCCGTGATGTACGAAAAAGAAATAGAGAGAGAGATTGAAATTGATGTAAGAAATTCACTTCTACTTTCTTTACTGGCTGCTGGGAGATCCAATTTTAACTTTTTTCCTAGAATTGGATTATAAAGTATATGTAAATCCGAACAATGAACTTCTCTTATTTGCTTCTCTTTGGTCTGTTCAATATATCATTGAAAACATTGTGTTATATACATTTAGTAAGTGCAAAAAATACATGTTGATCTTGTCAGAAGTTCTGAGCTATCTTGTGTGCCCTGTGCACACTTCCTGTGTTATTTTAATTAGTCTAATTTCTTTACCTGCAGGGTCTGTAAAGGAGAAGTACAGCCAAAGCTCATTTGGTTGTACTTCTCCTGTGAATCACAGGATTGCAGTTTGTTCTGCACTCCCGTGACCCATTTTTAGCAGACAGTGAGCCAAAGCCCACTGTTGGCTGACCTCACAGAGCTGGTACAGGCTCGGACAAGAGCGCAACAATAAAAATGGGATCTGCCCACATGCCTGGACTGGCACCCATTTCAGCCTCTCAATGAGTTGCTGAGAGCCTGAGCCAGCTGTTCCCGCCCTCTTCACAGCCCAGCGCTGCAGTGAGCATGGGGGAGGGGGGCAGAGCAGCTCAGGGAGCCCTGAGAACCAATCGATCAGTGGTATTAGATCGCTCGGTTCTAATGCCGCATACACACGCTCAGAATTTGACAACAAATGTTCGATGGGAGCTTGTAGTAGGAAATTCCGACCGTGTGTAGGCTCCATCGGACATTTGCTGTGGGAATATCCGACAACAAAAATTTGAGAGCTGGATCTCAAATTTTCCGACAACAAAATCCGTTCTCGTAAATTCCGAGCATGTGTAGAGAATTCTGATGCACAAAATTTCACGCATGCACTGAATCAAGTACGAGACGGAAGCGCTTGGTCTGGTAAAACTAATGTTCGTGATGGAGATAGCACATTCGTCACGCTGCAAATTTTTAATCTTTTAATGCAGCGCATTCTCTTCTTCTTTATAATGCTAGAATAATGAAGTTGTTTTGCTGCTGATATTCACACAGAGTTCTGACAAATTGATTTCTTTATTATTTCTCGTGATCTCCTGAAGAGATCAAACTGAAGAGCAGTAATGGACTGAAAAGCACGAGGCTGAAAAGCGCGAATCGTTTCTCACCAAACTTCTACTAACACAAGGTTAGCAGAAGAAGCCCAAAGGGTGCACTTGGTATTGAACTTCCCTTTTATAGTGCCGTTGTACGTGTTGTACATGACCGCGTTCTTGACGATCGGAATTTCTGACAACATTTGTGCGACCGTGTGTATGCAAGACAAGTTTGAGCCGACATCCGTCGGAAAAAAATCCACGGTTTTGTTGTCGGAATGTCCAATCGTGTGTACGTGGCATGTTAGAGCCAGCAGGGGACAGATGCAGCATCGGACCAATGCTCCATCCACCTAGATTAGTATAATTCTTAAAAAAAATTCTCTATGTGTCTTTTACCGATTAATATTATATCTGTTTGTGGTTTATTCACCTAGTTTAGAAAAAGGCTGTTACGTTGATTTTTTTCATTCCATTCCATTTGCCCTTTATTGATTAGTAATATATCTTTATGTGGTTTATTTACCTAGATTAGAAAGTGGGGGCACTTTGAGTTATTTTTGAGTTTTTTTTTCACATCTTTTTCCATTTTGCTTTTTTAGAGACAAGTAGTATATCTTTATATCTTTATAAGGTTTATTTACCTAGTTTGTAAAAGTCTTTATGTGGTTTATATACCTAGGTAAAAATATTTAGTATATTCAGTACATCTCTGGATTATATGCACTTTCACCTTGTTTTATCCCATTAAACATTTTTGATGTGTCAGAAATGTATGCTCCTACTTTCCTCTTTGATATGGCAACACAGTGATGTCCCAGAGCCGGTCCAGGCTCGGGCAAGATCACGACAATGAAGTCGGGATCCGCCCACATGCCTGGACTGGCAACCGGCTCAGCCTCTCAATGAGCTGCTGAGAGCCTGAGCTGAATGTTCCTGCCCCATCCACAGCCCAGCGCTCCACTGAGCATGGGGGGGGGCAGAGCAGAGAGCTGTGACTGACAGTCACCAGCTTTCTCCTGAATGAGCCCTGAGAATGGAGCGATCGGCGGTGTTCGATCACTCAGTTCTCAGTGTTAGAGCCAGCGGGGGACAGATGCAGCATCAGACCAATGCTGCATCCAGCTATGTAAGTATGATTCAGAAAAAAAGCCAAACCGCATACTTCTCTTTTGAAGGGATAAACATGGAGAAATGTCCATATATTGCATATGTTTTATTTTTTTTATTTTGCCTTGACATACACTTTAACTCTGTAGATAAAATATCAGCCACATAGAGAGTGCATTGCAGCAAAGTAAAACAACTGTGTAACAGTAGAAATCAGAGCCTGCGTATGCATCAGACAAAGATGGCTACCCCCATGTACATATACAATTAGATAATAATAATTACAGAATATACACTTCAAGGTTTTTTAATCATTAATACTCATTATTAAGATTATTTACATCAAGTTGATCTCTTTACATAGACTGTATATCTGAAATACAATTTAAAGAACATACATTCTATTTAAGACAGGCAACAGATTCAAATCAAGGGGGCAAACAAAGATTATGTTTGTTCTAGTGTAACTTTGTGACTGTTCAAAGGATTAGTATAAAACTATTTTGGACCGTGGATCAGTGCTGTGTTCTGGCCTAGGCCGACAAGGCCTAGGGCGGCACTTTGTGGCCGCCCCCCCCTAAAAATTGCATCCACGCCCTCCTCCCGCACACAGGGCTGTACCTGGCCAGCTAAGACCTGTCCTAGGTTGCTAATGTGGCTTACATGCATATATAGCTAGACCTGCTAATAATGTTAAAACAGTGCATATGCTCATTTGTGAGAGATAACAGCAGAGTTATTTACTGTGACTTTATATATGGATGTCATATAACAATTGTATATTGTGTTCACAGAAGCAAAGAAAAAATATGCCTTTGAGATTATTATATACTATGCAGAAAAGTAAGCTTAATAACACAGCAGAATTGCAACCAGAAAGCATAGAGTTAAGCTTTTGTGACTCATCAGGAGTTTTAGCCAATCACAACCAATCTCACTGAGCAAATGTCTCTGGCCAATCATAGCCAGCATTTCACTCATGTTCTGTCTAGGAAATCTCATAGCACATGTCTAGAATTTCATTTTACATCAAAGTGTGGAGCTGAACAGTTCAGATCCATCCAGAGTCCAGTTTTATGGAAGCAAGTGGCCAAAATAGGTATTTAATACAGTTATATAAGTTCCTATTGTAAATAATGTGATTAGAACTGTATACTGAAACAAGTTATGTGTTCACGTGTAGTTCCAACAAACCAGGTTTGCAAACAATCAAACAAACAAACCAGCAATCAAACCAGGTTTCAGAGCAAACATCAGAGCAAACAGCATATAGAGCAAGTCCCAGAGAGATCATAAAGTGTCTAAAGTATTTTAAAGTGAAAGTACAGATACTGAAGAGAGAAATATATCTACCATTTTATGTAGAATTACAAGATTGAACAGTTGAACCGACATTTGTTATACACGTGTTTGTACATGGACTTCCTGCTGCTAAATTGTCAGTGTTATATAAGAAGAAAAGCTGAAGTGAATAAAGAAGTTATCTTAAAGGTTTGGTGTGCTCTTTAAACCTACTGCTTCCATAGAACGGCGCTAGAGGAATTATAAAGTAACAGATAGTCTTGTTTGGACTAAAAGATCAGAGAAATCAAAATTCTTCTAATGCCATAGCGCATAAAGGCACTTCATAGTGCTGCGCCTGCCACAGTGGAACTATTTAGCCCATAGTGGAACTATTAGCCCAAAGTGGAACTATTAGCCCATTGAGGGTGAAGCGATTGTGCTCCTCAACTTGCACAGTAAAGAGCGCATTTGAGCAGCGGAGCTACCATAGGGGCCATAGAACGTGTGTTTTAGTCAAACTGCAGCCGACTCTTAAAGTGGCAGAACGGCAAAGGCAAGATAGTCACAGAGAGAGCGCCAACCCTCCTGCGATCCCTAGAGAGAGAAAAAGACGCATGGTGGGAAGCCAAAGTCCAGAGTTAGAGTGCCTGCACCGCTACCCACAAAGAGGCCACGTACTGCAGCCAGCTATTTCCCCGCCACTAGGCCCAAAGCCTGCAGCACAAAGCATCGCACGTCAGCGAAAAGCATCGCACGTCAGCGCAAAGCATCGCAAGACAGCACAGAGCATCGCACGTCAGCACAAAGCATCGCACGTCAGCGCAAAGCATCGCACGTCAGCGCAAAGCATCGCAAGTCAGCGCAGAGCATCGCAAGACAGCGCAAAGCATCGCACGTCAGCGAAAAGCATCGCAAGTCAGCGCAAAGCATCGCAAGACAGCACAGAGTATCGCAAAGCATCGCACGTCAGCGCAAAGCATCAGATCAACAAAGACAAGTCTCCTTTAAGACTATTTGTTCCAGCAACCTACAGATCACAGTATCCTGCTCTTCAGAATAAGGTCAGAACTTTCCTTTATTACTATCATTGCACATAGGCTTGACAAGAAAGAGACATTTTCGTGTTCAGGAGTAAAAGGACTGTAAGTAAAGAACAAGGGACAATTGTAGTACACGAACTCTAAAGTATTTTAAAGTGAAAGTCATTTTTACTGCCTGCACCTATTGCTATTGCATTTAAAGTGAAAGTCTTCTTAATATTCGTATTAATTGTTATAGCACTTAAAGTAAAATGTCTAAGCCTAGTATTTCTATGCCACTGTTTGAGGATAAAAAGATAGATAAGATAGAAGGTGAAGAGCAAGTGAACCTGTTTGAGGTAGAAGAGTCTGATGCAGCATTAGTCTTGCCCCAAACAGATGAACTAAGACGTTCAGAACGTATCAGAAAACCGACCCTAAAGATGCTGGAAAATTTGGAGCAAGAAGCAGTATTGAAAGGAAAAAAGTTCACCAGAATGTATGATAAGTGGAAATCCTACATTAAAGATGTTCGTAGAAAGCTAAAGCAAAGCAAGAAAGTATAAAAGGAAACTTGAGTGATATGATAGAGACAGTAGAAGAATCTGAAGCAGAGCTTATGGCAGCATATGTCAACCTGCGGTCATCTACAACACCTCCCCAGGATATTGTAAGGAACATGGACACATGTACTGAAGTCACTAAAGGTTTAGTAAAGCTCATGAGAGAACTATCATCTGAAGCCAATTATGATGAAGTTAAGGCAAGAAAGAGAATGAATGAGCTTTTTATGAGAGACTATGCTAGGTCCTTAGGAGGAACCACAATCACAAGTAGGACTTCTTCCACTAGCAGAAGTGCCAGTAACATATCAGAGTCCTCAAGTACTTTAATAGCCAAAAGAAAGGAACTTGTCGAACAACTTGCTGTCAAGAGAGCAGAAATTGAGATGGAATCTGCAATCGAGGTGCAGCGTCTACGAGTAGCAGAAATGGAAAGGCTAAAGGAAGTCAAGATTATAGAAGCCAGACTAAGAGTACACGAAGAGGACATGAATAGTAATCATATGTCCAAATCTGTACTAAGTGAAGATGCAGACTCCTACTTCCTTTCATACGCCCAGGAGAATGGAAGGAAATCTCCAGTATGTAATGGAGAAAAAAGTCATTGCCCTTCCATCCCTGCTCAGAAAGACGAAGAGAGAGACTCACCCAATTCAGAACTAAGTGAACAAATAAAACAGGATAATTCTGTTCCTAGATGTCACTGCAATAATCAGGAGAATGTTGCGACTATTGTTCCAGCAAGGCGACAGAGAACAGTCCCAGCAAGACTTCCCGTTCCAGAACCTACTGTATTTTCAGGAGACATACTGAAGTTCATAGAGTGGAAGGCAAGTTTTGAAATGATCGTTGAGCATCATTGCTCCAGGCCAGTTGACAAATTATTCTACCTTCAGAAATATGTTGGTGGAGAAGCAAAGAAAGCTCTTGAAGGTAACTTCTATAGAACAGACGAAGAAGCCTACAAGCAAGCTTGGGAAAAGTTAAACGCAAGATATGGTCATCCTTTCTTAGTACAAAGAGCCCTTAGGGAGAAATTGAATAACTGGCCTAAAATAGGTCCAAAAGAACACTTCAAACTCCAAGAGTATGGTGACTTCCTGCAAGCATGCAGCAATGCCATCCCACATGTACGAGGACTAGAAGTACTGAACGACTATCTAGAAAACCACAGGATGCTAGCTAAGCTACCTGAAGAAGTGACTTCTAGATGGAATCGCTATGTGACTGAACAGTTAGATCTAAGTAAGGACTTCCCAAGTTTTGAAAAGTTCTCTGAGTTCGTTAATGAGGAAGCACGAATAGTATGTAATCCAGTAACAGGATCTTACGCCTTAAAGTCCTTAGAAGAAAGGCCTGCGAGGGATATAAGACGTGCAAGAGCAACTAGCTTTGCAACCGACACAACAGAGAAAGGTATAGATACCTACGAGAGCAAGTTCAAAGTTACTACTGGGATCAGTAGAGAGACAGAACCGACAAATCCTCAGACTACTTTTAAGTGTATGTTCTGTGGAGAGAACCACTCTATACACAAGTGCCAACAATTGAAGGAGAAATCCCCAAATGAAAAGAAAAAGTTTGTACTTGTTAACCAACTGTGTTTTGGGTGCCTAAGGAAAGGCCATATTACTAAGGAGTGTAAGAAAAGGGTCACATGCAGCGTTTGCAAAGGACGCCATCCTACACCACTACATGAAGAACGTCCAAAAAAGGATAAATTCTCAATAGCTAAAGATGCTGAGGAAGAAAAGAAAGCATCGGTATTCTCTTGCAGAGTGAGGGAAAGCAACGGCACATCAATGGTTGTACCAGTGTGCATTTCAAATCCTAAAAGGAAGAATAAGAAGGTATATGCCTATGCACTACTGGATGCCCAAAGCGATGTCACCTTCATTGATCAAGAAATCTGCAAGAAATTACAAGTGGCTACAGAACCAGTGAAGCTCAAACTCACCACAATGACGGGGAGAGACACATTAGTGAACAGTCAAAGGGTCAAAGGATTGAGAGTTAGAGGACTTCATTCAAACCTCACATTGGATCTACCTCCAGCTTATACGAAAGACGATATACCTCTAGATCGAGATTGCATACCTACCTGTGAAACAGCCAATAAATGGGAGCACCTATCTGTCATGTCTCATGAAATGTCCCCGCTGAAGGAGTTTGGTTTTGGACTGTTGATAGGTTATGATTGTCCCGAAGCTTTGGTACCACGAAGGGTAATCACAGGAGGAAAGAGTGAACCCTACGCTGTTCAAACTGATCTAGGATGGGGCGTTGTTGGAGGAAAACAGCAGATTGCAAACTCAAGACAGGTGACAGGATTGTGTCATCGAATATCTGTCCAAGAGTTACCATCTGTAAGTTCAGCAGCAGTAATCAAGATCCTTGAATCTGACTTTGCAGACATAAGTTCTAAAGAAAAGAGTGTATCCCAAGAAGACATAAAGTTCATACACATTCTAGAAGAAAGTATTCAACAGAATCAACGAGGTTATCTTGAAATGCCCTTACCTTTTAGAGAACGACCTCGTCTGCCAAATAACAAAAATCTTGCCCTAGCGAGATTGAAATGTTTGAAGAAAAGGATGGGAAGAGATCTCAAATTCAAGCAGGATTATTTGAAATTCATGGAAGGCATCCTTGAAGAAGGACATGCAGAAAAAGTTAATAACCAACCTAAAGAAGGAGAAGTGTGGTACATCCCACATCAAGGTGTTTACCACCCAAAGAAACCAGATAAGATTAGAGTAGTATTTGATTGCTCAGCAAAGTATGATGGTGTTGCATTGAACGATCATCTACTAAAAGGACCAGATCTTACAAACACTCTGCCTGGAGTACTCTATAGATTCAGAAAGTATCCCGTAGCGGTAATTTGTGACGTTGAAAAGATGTTCCACCAGTTTCATGTGAAGAATGAAGATAGAGACTTCCTGAGATTCCTATGGTGGGAGGACGGAGATACAGATACAGAGCCAGCAGAATACAGAATGAAAGTACACTTGTTTGGAGCAGCGTCGTCTCCAGGTTGCGCCAATTATGGTATGAAGTACCTGGCCAATAAAAATGAAAAGGATTGTCCATCAGCAGCGAATTTTCTTAAGAAAAACTTTTACGTAGATGATGGTCTTATAAGTTTACAGTCCTCAGAATCTGCAATCAAACTAGTGAAAGAAAGCCAAGAGTTATGCGCAAGAGGAAACCTGCGCCTTCACAAATTCATCTCAAACAACAGAGAGGTACTGGAATCCATCAGTGACTCTGAACGTGCATCAACAATGAAGAATGTAGATCTCAGTTATGATCATCTTCCAGTTCAGAATGTACTTTGATTGGGATGGAATGTAGAGAATGACGAGTTCTTCTTAGAAACATCCTTGAAAGAAAAAGTTGCAACTAGACGTACCATACTTTCCGCAGTGGCTTCTATATATGATCCATTGGGATTCTTGGCACCAGTAATCCTCAAAGCAAAAGAAATACTACAAGAATTATGTAGACGGAAGTTGGGATGGGATGAACCCATACCTGAAGATTTGAGGCCAAGGTGGGAGGCTTGGATAAAAGACTTGCAAAATTTGAGAGAAGTTCGGATACCTAGATGTTTTGTACCTCATGATTTCGGAGAGTACAAGAAAATAGAACTTCATCACTTTTCAGACGCCAGTAGTTATGGTTATGGACAGTGGTCCTACATCAGAGTGATAGGAGAAGGAAAAATACACTGTGCCCTGGTTATGGGAAAGACCAGAGTTGCACTCACCAGTATTCAGACAATACCAAGACTTGAACTGACAGCAGCTGTTGTTTCAGCATCAGTAAGCAAGTTTCTGAGAGAAGAATTAGAGTTAAAAATAGATGAAGAATACTTTTGGACAGACTCGCGAGTTGTCCTAGGATACATAAACAACGAAGCTCGAAGATTCCATGTCTTTGTCGCCAACAGAGTTCAGAAAATTCGGGAAATAACAAATCCGGAACATTGGCATCACATTGATACAAAGCATAACCCAGCAGATCATGCTTCAAGAGGCCTGAATGTAACAGAATTGAAAAATTCAAACTGGTTCACCGGTCCAGAGTTCCTTTGGGAAAAGGAAATCATACCCAGTGAAGGTTACACAGAATTGTCTATGGGTGATCCAGAAGTTAAACTTGTACAAACATTGAGCACTGCTGCCAAGTGTCAAGATGACATACTTGAGAGTGATAAAAGACACTTGGAAGTTGAGAACCTGATGGAAAATTCCCCAAATTCATGTTCAAATCCTACTATAGGGAACATAGAATTATAGGTAATTTGGTGGGAGTGTAGCTGGCCAGCTAAGACCTGTCCTAATGTGGCTTACATGCATATATAGCTAGACCTGCTAATAATGTTAAAACAGTGCATATGCTCATTTGTGAGAGATAACAGCAGAGTTATTTACTGTGACTTTATATATGGATGTCATATAACAATTGTATATTGTGTTCACAGAAGCAAAGACAAAATATGCCTTTGAGATTATTATATACTATGCAGAAAAGTAAGCTTAATAACACAGCAGAATTGCAACCAGAAAGCATAGAGTTAAGCTTTTGTGACTCATCAGGAGTTTTAGCCAATCACAACCAATCTCACTGAGCAAATGTCTCTGGCCAATCATAGCCAGCATTTCACTCATGTTCTGTCTAGGAAATCTCATAGCACATGTCTAGAATTTCATTTTACATCAGAGTGTGGAGCTGAACAGTTCAGATCCATCCAGAGTCCAGTTTTATGGAAGCAAGTGGCCAAAATAGGTATTTAATACAGTTATATAAGTTACTATTGTAAATAATGTGATTAGAACTGTATACTGAAACAAGTTATGTGTTCACGTGTAGTTCCACCAAACCAGGTTTGCAAACAATCAAACAAACAAACCAGCAATCAAACCAGGTTTCAGAGCAAACATCAGAGCAAACAGCATATAGAGCAAGTCCCAGAGAGATCATAAAGTGTCTAAAGTATTTTAAAGTGAAAGTACAGATACTGAAGAGAGAAATATATCTACCATTTTATGTAGAATTACAAGATTGAACAGTTGAACCGACATTTGTTATACACGTGTTTGTACATGGACTTCCTGCTGCTAAATTGTCAGTGTTATATAAGAAGAAAAGCTGAAGTGAATAAAGAAGTTATCTTAAAGGTTTGGTGTGCTCTTTAAACCTACTGCTTCCATAGAACGGCGCTAGAGGAATTATAAAGTAACAGATAGTCTTGTTTGGACTAAAAGATCAGAGAAATCAAAATTCTTCTAATGCCATAGCGCATAAAGGCACTTCATAGTGCTGCGCCTGCCACAAGGGCCACTATCAGGGGAGTACTGCTTAGCAGTGCAGTGGCTCGCGCCGGGTGCGGAGGGGTCCAGGAAGCAGTTCAAATAAGAGCCGTCAAGCCGCCCCCCCCTACAGCCGCGATTCTGTTGTGGGGAGGGAAACAGCGGGCAGGAAGCTGTGAGGCGGCGCAACGAATCCAATTAGAGCCGCTCACTCTCTCTCTTCTCTCTTCGGGTTACAGAAAGGGAAGGGGGTGGTGGGGGAGATATACAGATAGCCCGCAGCTCTCCTCGCCCTGTCAGAGCCGCTGCCGAGTTCTCTGGCAAATAGAGTAGCGGCGCTGTGACAGGGAGAGGAGAGCTGCGGGCTGTCTGTATATCTCCCCCACCGCCCCCCTTCCCTTTCTCTAATTGGATTCACCGCGCCCTCCCCATGATTGGCCACAGCAGAGGGCTAATCAGAAGACTCTGGGGCATCATGGGAAATGTAGTCACTGCAGAGTTCCGGCCCCAGTGTGTCCATAGACACCAACCTACAGCCCCCAGCAGAAGAGGAGCAAAAGAGAATACTGTGCTGGGGGAAACCAGAGAGCTAGCCACACTGTACCCCTGTACCCGCACCACCAGAGAGCCATGCTGTACTCCGCACCACCAGAGAGCCACGCTGTACCCCGCACCACCAGAGAGCCGCACTGTACCCCGCACCACCAGGGAGCTGCGCTGTACCCCGCACCACCAGGGAGCCACTGCCAGGATACAGACATACTACACTACTGACTAGAATCACCCCGTGCAACCCAGAGTGAGCGAACGTCCAGCCAGAGGGATCACTGTTGCGATTTCGCTGGGTCTGGTAAGAGGGCCTGTTGGCCATTATCCATTACTATTCCCAGGGACTGAGCCATTAGGAAGTGCCTAGCCTGCTATTCTCTAGGCCCTATTGACCGCCACAACATCCCTCTCTGTCCTCTTCCCACGGCGTCCCTCTGTCCTCTTCCCAAGGCGTCCCTCTGTCCTCTTCCCACGGCGTCCCCTCTGTCCTCTTCCCACGGCGTCCCCTCTGTCCTCTTCCCACGGCGTCCCCTCTGTCCTCTTCCCACGGCGTCCCCTCTGTCCTCTTCCCACGGTGTCCCCTCTGTCCTCTTCCCACGATGTCCCCTCTGTCCTCTTCCCACAGCGTCCCCTCTGTCCTCTTCCCACAGCGTCCCCTCTGTCCTCTTCCCACAGCGTCCCCTCTGTCCTCTTCCCACAGCGTCCCTCTGTCCTCTTCCCACGGCGTCCCTCTGTCTTCCTCCGATGAAGATGACAGGGCGGGTCTTAAAAAGGAAGGGGTGTGGCTTTGACAGGAAGGGGTGGGTCATATTTAAATTAGGGGGTGCGCAAGTTTAGTCAGGCCTAGGACAGCACAAAACCTAAATACACCACTGCCGTGGATGCTATTTTCACTCTCTTATCCTGCCTTTTTTTCTGTAAATTTTCTTCAATTACAAAAAAAGTTAATAAAAAAAGAAATCCTTCTACAGAAAAGGTCTGCTTGAAATCTTTCAAATTGTTTTTATTTTTTTCTAGGGGGTTCAGTTCAGATTGAGCACCATGCCTGAATGGCTTTTATTAGTGTCCCTGAAGCCTAACTTCTCCAAGAAAGTTTTTTTTAAAAAAGCATGAAAGTACAGTAAATCCCTACAAACTTTGAAAACAATATTGACTGAAAGATTGTGGTGGGTATTGTTTTCTAGAGAATTCATGAGCTCTCATTTTACTCTTGACCCAAAGCCTTTTCGACATTTAAGCTATTTTCTTGGCAAATCCTTTAGCATTAAAAAGCAAATATACTTAGAAGTCTTAGATGACAGCTGACAAAGTAGGAAGGAATACTAAAAATATTGTAGGAGAACAGAATACGTCTAATTATTAGACTTGTCAATGAAGTGTCATCATAAGTTGTATTTTGCAGAAAGGAAACAAGGGGCTGGAAAATGCCAGAAAATAACAAAACACTTGTCAAAGTAACAGAAAGCAACTCCCTAAAGGAGCTGTACAGGCTGCTTTAATACACAGTTAAAATGTCACCAAAATGACTGTCTCCTACTGAGTAAGCATGTGCTAGAACATTTGCTTGTCACTACACACTATCTAGAGTTAGGCCTCGTACACACGAACGAGTTTCTCGGCAAGAACCAGCAAGAAACTTGCTGGCAGAGATTTCTTGCCGAGAAATTTGTTTGTGTGTATGGTTTCTCGTCAAGAAAAGCGTCTTGAATCTCGACGAGAAAATAGAGAACCTGCTCTCTATTTTCTCGTCGAGATTCTCGTCAGCCTGTTTCTCGACGAGAAAATGGTGTGTGTGTACACTTACCTTTTCGCCGGGAAGCCCGCGCATGCTCGAAATGACTTTGACGCATGCGCGGTAGCTTCCTAGGCATAGGATAAGGTGAACCAAGATGGCGGCGACGCCATCGAATGTGACGAGCGCATGCTCGTCGTATTCGATGACGTCACCGCGTTCGCTCCATTCAAAGAACCGCGGGTTCTTTGAATGGAGCGTGTGTACACTCGGCCGGGACAAGTTTCTTGTCCAAGAATCTCGTCGAAAAAAACGACATGTTTTTTTCGACGAGAATCTCGGCCGTGTGTACGAGGCTTGAGACTCAAAAATCTATGAAAACATCTTTAGTGATGATTACTTAAAGTGACTCTGTTTCTAGATTTAAAAAAAAAACATAAAAAAACAGCAATCTCTACAAAGAAAATTATTAATACTTCACTGTCGACCCTGATAATCTGCATTTGACACAATTTCAGGCACTGTATGTTAGACGCCCGGTCGCCCAACTGTCCTCTGTAGTTTCTTCCACCGCCCCCATGTTACTACTGTGTCCCAATCTAGAGTAGTAGTACTTCACCGGAACTCCTGTCCCACTGCTGATGCTCTCTCCGGCCACAATACAGGTGCTGATTAGTATCCTCTGCCATTCGGCCTCTGCCTGCAGTCTGCCTGACCGCTATGCCCTCTGGTGCAGTCTCGGAGCCAACATGATGACACTAATGCACTGACACAGAGGGCACACACCACGCCGGAACAGGGACACAACACAGACACAATAAGTAAAAAGGTCAAGGTCTGCTAAACCAGTCTCTGACTGTCTCCTGTAGTATGCATGCAGTCTCTGGTCATCTCATGCCATGTCTGCAGTCTCTGACCACTGCTTGTACCATGTCCGCAGTCTCAGATCATCTTTTGGGCCATGTCTGCACTCTCTGATCATCCCTTATACCATGTCCACAGTCTCTGATCATCTCTTTTGCCATGTCTGCAGTCTCTGATCATCTCTTTGGCCATGTATGCAGTAGCTGTACGTCGGTCCCTTTAAGCAGGATAGCAGGTGCGCGCCCACTGAATTGCAGGGGTGCCGATGCTCGTGACCGCCGGCCGCGAGCGTTCACGTGCACGAGAGGCAGAACAGGGATGTGTGTGTGTAAACACACACACATCTCTGTTCTGTTCTGTGAGGAGAGACAGATTGTGAGTTCCTAATAGCTAGGAACAACGTTCTGTCATCTCCTCTAGTCAGTCCCATCCCCCTACAGTTAGAACACACATGAGGGAACACAGTTAACCCCTTGATCGCCCCATAGTGTTAACCCTTTCCCTGCCAGTGACATTTTTACAGTAATAAGTGCATTTTTATAGCACCGATCGCTGTACAAATGCCAATGGTCACAAAAATGTGTCAAAAGTGTCCGATGTGTCCGCCATAATGTTGCAGTCCCGATAAAAATCAGATCGCCGCCATTACGCTTAAAGGGAAAATTAAAACTAGATCACATCTAAGGACCAGTAGTCATCACTATATCAATTTGTTATTTTTTGTATTTTAGGTATGCTTTTGTGCTACCAAAGCAGCCTGACTAATTTTTTCTTTATTTGATATGTTTCTCTGTTCCCCTGTGCTGTTTTGGGACTGGTTGGTACAGTGTTTAACTAAAGATGTTTAGCTAGACACTCCCTGGTTCTCTCTCTGCCGCTCAGTTTTTAGTTTCACTTTACAAGTCGAAATTTAATTAAATGGGAAGTATAACCAAAGCTCTTTTGGTCCTTCTTCTCCTGTGGGTCACAGGAGTGCACTTTGTCGCATGCGCGGTAGCTTCCTAGGCATAGGATAAGGTGAACCAAGATGGCGGCGACGCCATCGAATGTGACGAGCGCATGCTCGTCGTATTCGATGACGTCACCGCGTTCGCTCCATTCAAAGAACCGCGGGTTCTTTGAATGGAGCGTGTGTACACTCGGCCGGGACAAGTTTCTTGTCCAAGAATCTCGTCGAAAAAAACGACATGTTTTTTTCGACGAGAATCTCGGCCGTGTGTACGAGGCTTGAGACTCAAAAATCTATGAAAACATCTTTAGTGATGATTACTTAAAGTGACTCTGTTTCTAGATTTAAAAAAAAAACATAAAAAAACAGCAATCTCTACAAAGAAAATTATTAATACTTCACTGTCGACCCTGATAATCTGCATTTGACACAATTTCAGGCACTGTATGTTAGACGCCCGGTCGCCCAACTGTCCTCTGTAGTTTCTTCCACCGCCCCCATGTTACTACTGTGTCCCAATCTAGAGTAGTAGTACTTCACCGGAACTCCTGTCCCACTGCTGATGCTCTCTCCGGCCACAATACAGGTGCTGATTAGTATCCTCTGCCATTCGGCCTCTGCCTGCAGTCTGCCTGACCGCTATGCCCTCTGGTGCAGTCTCGGAGCCAACATGATGACACTAATGCACTGACACAGAGGGCACACACCACGCCGGAACAGGGACACAACACAGACACAATAAGTAAAAAGGGCAAGGTCTGCTAAACCAGTCTCTGACTGTCTCCTGTAGTATGCATGCAGTCTCTGGTCATCTCATGCCATGTCTGCAGTCTCTGACCACTGCTTGTACCATGTCCGCAGTCTCAGATCATCTTTTGGGCCATGTCTGCACTCTCTGATCATCCCTTATACCATGTCCACAGTCTCTGATCATCTCTTTTGCCATGTCTGCAGTCTCTGATCATCTCTTTGGCCATGTATGCAGTCTCGGATCATCTCTTGTGCCATATACGCAGTCTCTGATCATCTCTTGTGCCATGTCCGCAGTCCCTGATCATCCCTTTTGCCATGTCCGCAGTCTCTGATCATCTCTTGTGCCATGTATGCAGTTTCTGATTATCTCTTGTGCTATGTACGTAGTCTCTAATCATCTCTTGTACCATGTCCACAGTCTCTGTTCATCTCTTTTGCCATGTCTGAAGTCTCTGATCATTACTTGTGCCATGTACGCAGTGTCTGATTATCTCTTGTGCTATGTCCACAGTCTCTGATCACCTCTTGTCCATGCCCTCAGTCTCTTATTATCTCTTGTGCCATACCCTTAGTCTCTGATCATCTCTTGTGCTGTGTCCACTGTCTCTGATCATCTCTTGTCCATGCCCTCAGTCTCTGATCATCTCTTGTGCCATGCCCATAGTCTGTGATCATCTCTTGTGCCATGTATATATTCTCTGATCATCGCTTGTGCCATGTCCATAGTCTCTGATCATCTCTTCTGCCATACCCATAGTCTCTGATCATCTTTTGTGCCATGTCTGCAGTGTCTGATCATCCCTTGTGCCATGTCTGCAGTCTATGATCATCTCTTGTGCCATGTCCGCAGCCTCTGACCACCTCTTGTTCCATGTCCACAGTCTTTGGCTGTCTCCTGTAGTATGTCTGCTGTCTCCGACCGTCTCCTGTAGTATGCCAGCAGTCTCTGTTGACTGTGATGTAAGGGGGAGCACTCTGGACTCTTGTGTAAGCAGAGGACTAGAGACCACCTTACATTAGAGTTCCCCTTTACATCAGAGTACACAGCAGTCCTCCTTACATTAGAGTCTACTAGTTACTCTGTCAGTACATTTCATGTTTTTTGTCAGTAAAACATTGATGTTGTTTGTAAATTTTGGGTGTCCTGTCAGTAAATTTCACTATGTGGGTTGGCAACACTGAACATCATTGACCACATATGGTCATGTCTATATTTGATCAATTGCATCACCCAGGAGACCTCTCCCCTTTGTTCACACTTAGTCGTGGGCGGGCCTCAGAAGCTGTTATCCGCAGGGAGAGAGCAACCGGACTGGACGCGCGTTTTTTTTTCTTTTGACAGACATCATTCATACTGATTGACAGGGATCGTTATCACTGGATGACGTGATTGATGATAGAATGCATCATTTAAGATCTGGTATAGATGGAGAGAATCTCTAACTATTTGTTTACAAACAGAACAAATGAGCTGGGAGCTGTAATTTACAGGTGATTTAACCCCTTTTCACTGTGTGTACACAACAAAGTGGCATCAAAGAAACCTTATTCCATGGGGCTGCATATATGTGTACACGTGTTTGTGGTTGAAGTAAATGAGCTTCTTCCCTTTAGACTGTTGTCGGTTTCAGTTTACTGGGAGAGGCACATTTACTTCTGCTTTGTAAAAGAATCCTCATCTTACTACTATTTGAACATCTTGTGTTTGGGATCCTGTCATTAGCAAGTCTGGAGGTGTACCTAGTTCTTTGGCTCTCATTCCTCAGTGCCCACTGTGCCTCTGTGGGGCTACCTTCTTTCCTCTCCTGGTTCCCGCACTGCACAGCACCACCTGACAGCTATTAACGCAGTGTCTTGTATCTGTTTTACACCCTGACTCCTGAAGTAGCCCTTACCGTAAAACACGTTGAGCTGTGTCCGTCCACCCCCCCCCCCCCATTCTCTTCATCGCTTTGTTATTATATTGTTATTTTTCTGTTTGGTCATTTTTGATCTAATGTACCAGTATATACAGGGTAGGTAGAAGTGACATATAGGAGGCCTTGTTTCGGTATATGCTATGGACCATTGACCTCCGGTTAAAGTCATTTGACAAACTGTTTACCAATCAGAAAGTGCTATATTCTGCCAATGGGAAGTCATATAACCAGTCCCTTTGAAAAACAGTCACGAAAAAGGGAATGCACAAGATACATATACTTTCCAAAGATTTTGAGAGGCCATTTGGGCAAACACAGATACTCCGCATACACCATCATTTATTTAGAAAGCTTAAGAAAACTTAAGCAGCGCCTTTTAGTATACTGGGGAAGCTGGATTGCACAGGCAATTTTATTGTAAATGTGAACCTACCCTTTAATGGTGTAATAAAGTTGTACTACCCAAAAGGTCACGATCAGGCTCAGAGATCAGTAGCTGCAGTAGTAGAACAGATCCCACTGGCCATCTGGATAAGTACACAAGCAGGTCATCCTGGCAGATGACACAAGTTCACCCAAGGTGCAGGGTCCAAGCATTACCTGTACTTACCAGAGCTCCTCATGGTGGAGATTTTGGTGTGTGTTAGTACCAGATCACGGTCCTCAGGATCACCCCACCAGGAGGTGAGAAAGCTGGGGTCCCTAAGCAGATATAACAGGTAAGGATCAAGCAGAGGTATAGTAAGAAAACAAGCCAAAGGTTGGTAACAAGTGGTAGTGGAGATAAGGACAGCTTCAGGTATGCAAAGGTATTAGCTGGAGAGAGGACAAAAATCTGGCAATTGTTTTAGAGTGGGGAGGGATTGGAACCCCTGTGTGTTTTTTACTGTCATCTGAGGCTTGGTTAGAGATACAGTATTTTTCACACATTCTGTCCTGCATACAAGGGTTTCACCACACAGTAAGGAGGGATAATATGCAAAAGGGACATTGAAATATAAATCTCACAGTTTTACTCCACTCCACGTAAGTATTTTTATTTCTGTCTGTGATGCTATTAGAAAGCTCCCCTGACCAACCCAAAACTAAGAAAAATGTTTTAGCGTTATACACTTTACCCTTTAAGAAATGGGCATATATGAATCCAAAGGCCATGAACAGAATATTTTGTGTAAACCTCATTAGAAAAGTTTTTTTTAATGACCAGTTAGCGCCATTGAATCAAATGTATTTATGTTCCACAAACAGAAGCTTAAAGTGACAATTGACAATATCCTTATTCTTCTAAATTAATCTATAACGGCCCCGTAATCTATTTTTCATGAAGTTCTTTTTACTGTTTTTCTGCCTCCCTGTAACATCATCTGTGAGAACCTGAACCTCTCCTTTTTACCATAATTTCTGTTTGTTTGGAACAACCAGTGCCCATTAGTTGTGCACATGTGCAGTGCTCTACGCACACCAAAAATCTTATAGTCCACAGTCCCTCGTCCCTAGTCCAAGAGAGAGCAAGAGACGGTGGATAAGTTTCTACATACAGTGGGATCATGAAGAATGAACTTAGCCACCCTCTAATAGGAAAACAGGTCACAGCAGCAAAAATAGGTATTTGGAGAAGACTGAGAGCAATAGAGGGTACTTTTCTGAGTTAAGAATACATACTTGAATATCATTTTTTTTTAAACCAGAGGTTAGTGTTACTTTAATTGGGAAGGGGCAAATGTAGGTTGATTTTATTGGCTGGGGCAGCCATTGTGTGATGACATCTCTTTACTGTCACTGTCATTGTAAGGTCATAACATATAAGTCTCAACATATAGGATTAATTATGAGGAAGACCCAGTACCCTACATCGACTCTGGAGGGTTGTGTCTGAAACATTAAGAAATGTTCCTGTTTGTGCCATCAGGAATGAACAAACTCTAGAAAGATTGTTTTTCCATGCAGTGTATAGTACATGTCAGACCAGCCATATGCACAGAACAGCTTATCTTTTTATAAACAAACATTACAAATTGGTTGATGATTTTCCAAAATGTATGAGTGACAATCTGATCCTTTTGGTCCTATGAACAGTGGCACCCTCTATATCTGTCATAGTGACACCATCGAAGGCTTTTTACTGTGGGATTTATTTTATGTCCGATTTTTATACCAGTCACTTAAAAATCATACTTCATGTTACTTGTGCTTCATTTAAGAGCAGACTATTACAAACATTTCTACAAATTGTTAGTACATGAGACCTTCTAGGCATGTCTTCTGTGTCCTCTATCAACATTAACATGGTAAGAAAACATATGCTAATATGTTTGTTTTACCTGCACAAATGCATAGCTAGCCTGAGATATGGAAAGCAATAGACAGAGTAAATAACAGATGCATTTGCCCAAACAATTTACAATACTGGAGAAAATATTACCATGAGTCTAAGGTTTGTGTTTGACAGTCAGAATAAACTAGCAGCTGCTAAGTAGCTAAGTTTTCCAGTTGACATCATCTCCTATGAGTTTAGCAGCATAAATTCCATTTATTTCAAAATGACATGAAATAGCTTGCTTGCTTTGCACCAACAATGTCTAATGCCTCTAGTACTGTACATAATCATGTACCATATCAGGCCACATTTAAACAAGTAGCTACTCAGTCTGTTAACCTGCCCAGGTAACATGCCCACTGAGAATTGCGTATAGAATTGCCGTATAATATGGCAAACTGCATTTAAAAAAAAAGAAAAGAAAAAAAAGAATATTAGCTTATTTATAAAGAGAACGCCAAGAAGAAATAATATAGGGACTGGCAATAGGTTAAAGGTTAGTGGTTTATAACTTTTCAATACATTTGTGGATTTTTTCATATACCTTTAACCCTTAACACCTGACCTACATGGATCTTACACAGGGCTTGGACTCACAGTTTGACAGTGAGCAGTGGGGGAGCATGACAAACTTGGGTATCAGTGTACGAGATGAACTTTCATTAGAATCTGAATAGGCAAAGTAACAGATTTCCTTTAGACCCCTTTCACACTGGTGCGCTTTTCAGCCGTTTTAGCGATAAAAATAGTGCCTGAAAAGCGCCTCTCAAGCCACCCCAGTGTCAAAGCCCAAGTGCTTTCACACTGGGGCGGTGCGCTTGCAGGACAGGAAAAAAAGTCCTACAAGCAGCATCTTTGGGGCGGTGCGGGAGCGGGATATACACCCCTTCCCAAAACGCCCTGCCCATTGAAATAAATGGGCATGCAACACGGGCGTTATTAACCCTGTCTTTGGCCGCTAGCGGGGGTTAAAAGCACTCCGCTAGTGGCCGAAACTAGCAGTGCTTTACAGCTAATGCCCGCACCGCTTCAGTGTGGAAGGGGTCTTAAAAATGGCTTAGAAGATTGTTAGTGCCCACTATTTGAGCATTATGCAATTCAGAAACTGTTACTATAATGGTAAAGATGTTCTGATATATACAATGACATACAGCTGGGGTCTCAAGCTGGCAGCTTTCCAGCTGTTGTGAAACTACAAGTCCCATGAGGCATTGCAAGGCTGACAGTTACAAGCATGACTCCCAGAGGCAGAGGCATGATGGGACTTGTAGTTTCGCAACAGCTGGAGGGCCGCCAGTTCAAGACCCCTGCCATATAGTATCTCATTCGACCAAGTCTGTTTGGACTTAACTCTTTAATAAGGCACATACCCTATATTACCAAAAGTATTGGGATGCCTGCCTTTACATGCACATTTGTACTTTACTGTAAGAGCGGCAAGGATGTGGAATTCCCTTCCACAGGCGGTGGTTTCAGCGGGGAGCATCAATAGTTTCAAAAAACTATTAGATAAGCACCTGAACAACCACAACATACAGGGATATACAAGGTAATACTGACATAAAATTACACACATAGGTTGGACTTGATGGACTTGTATCTTTTTTCAACCTCACCTTCTATGTAACTATGAACTTTAATGGCATCCCAGTCTTAGTCCTTAGCGTTCAATATTGAGTCGGCCCACCCTTTGCAGCTTCAACTCTTCTGGGAAGGCTGTCCGCAAGGTTTTGGAGTGTGTCTATGGGAATGTTTGACTATTCATCTAGAAGCGCATTTGTGAGGTCAGGCACTGATGTGAACGAGAAGGCCTGGCTCGCAGTCCTCTCTAATTCATCAGGCCAGTCAAGTCATCCACCCCAAACTTGCTCACCAATGTCTTTATGGATCTTGTTTGTGCACTGGTGCAGAGTCATGTTGGATCAGGAAAGGGCCGTCCCCTAACTATTCCCATAAAGTTGGGAGAATGAAATTGTCCAAAATGTCTTGGTATGCTGACGCCTTAAGAGTTCCCTTCACTGGAACTAAGGGGCCAAGCCCAACCCCTGAAAAACAACTCCACACCATATTCCCCCCTCCACCAAATGATTTGGACCAGTGCACAAAGCAAGGTGCATAAAGATATGGATAAGCGAATTTGGGGTGGAGGAACTTGACTGGCCTGCACAGAGTCTTAACCTCAACCCGAAAGGACAACTTTGGGACGAATTAGAGTGCAGACTGTGAGCCAGACCTTCTCGTCCACATCAGTGCCTTACCTCACAAATGCGCTTCTGGAAGAATGGTCCAACATTCCCATAGACAGACTTCTAAACCTTGTGGACAGCCTTCCCAGAAGAGTTGAAGCTGTTATATCTGCTAACTCATTAATGAACCCTACAGACTAAGACTATGATGCCAGTAAAGTTCATGTGCATGTAAAGGCAGGTGTCTCTATACTTTTGGTAATATAGTGTATGTTGAAACTAACACAATTTTACTTAAGATAGGTGTAGTACAGAGGAAATTGTTCTAGAGAAGCTGGCAATTTAAAAAAATAAACATTCATACGCACCTATGTGAATGAAGCATTGGTCTGATGCTGCATCAGTCCCCCGCTGTCTCTTAGACAAAGAACTGAGTGATGAAGGACTGCCGATTGGTTGGTTCTTGGCCTTCAGGGAACAGAGAGTCTGTGATTGTCAGTTACCGATTATCTGCTCTGCCCCTCTAGCGCTCACTGGAATGCTGTGCAGGTGGTAGAAGCAGCTGGCTCAGCCTCTCAGTGGCTCGCTGAGAGGCTGAGTCAGTTGTCAGTGCAGGCATTTCGGTGGATCCTGAAATTAAAGTTGGGATCGCACCAGAGCCTGGACAGGCTGAATGACATCAAATGACAGTAGACTTTAGCCCGCTGTCGGCTGAATGCGCATCACAGGAGACAGAAATGCAGAACAAAGTGCACTCCTGTGACCCACAGGAGAAGAAGGACCAAAAGAGCTTTGGTTATACTTCCCATTTAATTAAATTTCGACTTGTAAAGTGAAACTAAAAACTGAGCGGCAGAGAGAGAACCAGGGAGTGTCTAGCTAAACATCTTTAGTTAAACACTGTACCAACCAGTCCCAAAACAGCACAGGGGAACAGAGAAACATATCAAATAAAAAAAAAATTAGTCAGGCTGCTTTGGTAGCACAAAAGCATACCTAAAATACAAAAAATAACAAATTGATATATTGATGACTACTGGTCCTTAGATGTGATCTAGTTTTAATTTTCCCTTTAAGCGTAATGGCGGCGATCTGATTTTTATCGGGACTGCAACATTATGGCGGACACATCGGACACTTTTGACACATTTTTGTGACCATTGGCATTTGTACAGCGATCGGTGCTATAAAAATGCACTTATTACTGTAAAAATGTCACTGGCAGGGAAAGGGTTAACACTATGGGGCGATCAAGGGGTTAACTGTGTTCCCTCATGTGTGTTCTAACTGTAGGGGGATGGGACTGACTAGAGGAGATGACAGAACGTTGTTCCTAGCTATTAGGAACTCACAATCTGTCTCTCCTCACAGAACAGAACAGAGATGTGTGTGTGTTTACACACACACATCCCTGTTCTGCCTCTCGTGCACGTGAACGCTCGCGGCCGGCGGTCACGAGCATCGGCACCCCTGCAATTCAGTGGGCGCGCACCTGCTATCCTGCTTAAAGGGACCGACGTACAGCTACGGCGGTTCGCGCGAACTTGCCGACTTGCCGCAGTATAATGACGGCGGCTGGTCGGCAAGTGGTTAAGCTAAAAAACAAAAAAAGTCTGCCTTTAGAACCACTTTAATTCTGACTACCAATAAAACTAGGGTGACCACCTGTCCAGTTGTGAACCAGACAGTCCAGCTCCTAGGCACACTGCCCTTTTCTTCACATCTTTCTTCCGGGATTCCTCCTCTACTGAATCAAAAATGAACCGTGACATTGCAACATAACACAAAATTCAGCATCTGTCTACCTCCTTCATCTATGTAGCCTTCTACTTTTCTTGGCTAATACCTGACAGATTGGCCTTAATTTTGTAATAAAAAAAAAATGTCCACATTTATAATCACGTATGGATAAAGTAGAGTGGATTAAACTGCTAAATGTAATTATGTTAAACAGATTTCCTGTGAGCAACAAATTGCACATGCATTCCCTCTCACTAAGCAATCATTGCAGTTATATCATTTGCTTTGAGAAATGAGGCAAATTCAAGAATGTTAGGGGAGACCTTTCTCCGAAGATATGCTTCTGATGGAAAAGCGTACAGTTCTCTATCGCATAATCAGATGTGATTTCTTGGGAGGGACAGATTATTACTGTCAATCCATAAACCTAAAAATAGAAGCATAACATAATTTGCTGCTGTTACAGTAAAAACAAAAGGGATGCAATGTGGATCACAGAACAATGCACTCAGTTGACTCATTTGTCATAATTAACTTCAAACATATACAACATTTGGATGCACAGCTGTCTCCCGAATTTATGATGCCAGTAATGACATGTCAGCACCTACTGTACTGTATTTTAATGGAAGTTTATCTGGTTCATTTTGGTCACCTTTCCAGTAACCTAGCTGGTTATAACATCCCATTTTTCCCGATGCCTTACTCAATAGAAATGATGGGGGTTGATTTACTAAAGGCAAATATACTGCGCACTGCAAGTGCACTTGCTCCAGAGTTTAGTAAACTAGGTAAAACTTTACTTTTCAAAGAATATCCAATCACATGCAAGGAAAATAAAAAACAGCATTTTTGTTTGTACATGATTGGATTATAAAAAAAAGCAGAGCTTCCCCTCAAATCTAGAGCATATACATGTCAAAGTGCACTTGCAGTGTACAGATTGAGGTTGATTTATTAAAGGCAAATCCACTTTGCACTGCAAGTGCACTTGGAAGTGCAGTCGCTGTAGATCCGAGGGGGGCATGCAAGGAAATAAAAAAACAGCATTTTTGCTTGTACATGATTGGATGATAAAATCAGCAGGGCTTCCCCTCATTTCAGATCTTCCCCTCAGATTTAAAGTGACTGAACTTCCAAGTGCACTTGCAGTGTACTTGTAGTGCAAAGTGGATTTGCCTTTAGTAAATGAACCCCTATGTTTTTCTTTAGTAAATCAACCTCTTGGTGTCCATATCTGACACTTAGGGGTTAATTTCCTAAAGGCTAATAGACCCCCATCATTTCTATGGAGTAAGGCATTGGGAAAAATCGGATGTTATAACAAGGTGACCAAAATGAACCAGATAAACTAGTGCCCATCAGTAATGACTGTCAGTGCTGCCTATTAGTGCCATCTATTAGTGCCCATCAGTGCCACCCATCAGTGCCCATCAAGTGCCACCTATAAGTATCCATCAGTGTCGCCTATCAGTGCCCATCAGTGCTATCAGTGCCACCTATCAGTGCTGCATATTAGTGCCTCCTCATCAGTGCCCATCAGTGCCGCCTCATCAGTGCCTGTCAGTGCAGCCTCATCAGTGCCCGTCAGTGAAGGAGAAAACAAAATTGTATAACAGTAGTGATGAGCCGAACACCCCCGGGTTCGGTTCGCACCAGAACCCGCGAACGGACCGAAAGTTCGCACGAACTTTAGAACCCTATTAAATACAATGGATGCGAACGTTCGAAATATAAAGTGCTAATTATAACGACTATTATGCATGTTATTGTCCTAAAAAGGGTTTGGGAACCCGGGTTCTGCACCAGGGGACATGTATCAATGCAAAAAGAAGTTTTAAAAACGGCAGTTTTTCTGGAGCAGTCATTTTAATGATACATAAAGTGAAAAAAAAAAGTCAAATATTCCTTTAAATATCGTACCTGGGGGGTGTCTAAAGTATGCCTGTGAAGTGCCACGTGTTTCCCGTGTTTAGAACTGTCCCTGCACAAAATTACATTTCTAAAGGAAAAAAAGCCATTTAAAACTGCTTGCGGCTTTAATGTAATGTCTGGTCCCAGCAATATGTATGAAAATAATTGAGAAAAATGGCATAGCTACCCCATCAACCACCCCTACCCCAGCCCATTACCAGCCCCTTTGGGTCTTGTATGGATATTAAGGGGAACCCCGCACACAAAATAAAAAAGGCCCTATATACTCTGAACAGCCGTATACAGGCGGTGCATACAAGACAGGGACTGTAGGTTTGTTCTTATGTAGAATCTGTTTGTAATTTTGAACAGGTACATTGTTTAAGTGTAGCTCCAGCCCAAAAAATCTATTTTTAAGCTTTTTGGAAAACATAGGGAAGGGTTATCACCCCTGTAACATTTGTTTTGCTGTCTGTGCAGTGTGCACCTGTTCAGAACAGTTCACCTCACTTTCCGTCCTAATGACAAATGTTTTTTGAAAATTGGTGATAAAGCATCAGTGGAGAGGAGACACTTTTTTTCCCATATTAACTCTTACAGGAGAGAATTTGCCTTCCTAGGGGTAGATTTCCTCTCACTTCCTGTTGTATCCTTCCGTTTGCAAGGAGGAGTTGTTTGTAAGTTGGATGTTTGAAAGTAGGGGCCTGCCGTATATGCTGTACTCAGCTGAAATTTGCCCCTTACATGTTGGTGTTGCCACAACACTGTGAGCCCTCACAGTTACTCTTGGTGGGCGCATGAATGGGCCCTGCTGTGAATTATTAGATCAAGAATTGTAATTGCATGCCCCTGTTAAACAGGGGCTGAAAAATTGGGCCTTTGGTGGTGGTGGTGGTGGTGTTGACACAACACTGTAAGGCCTCACAGTTAGTCTTGGTGGGCGCAGGAATGGGCCCTGCTGTGAATTATTAGATCAAGAATTGTAATTACATGCCCCTGTTAAACAGGGGCAGAAAAATTGAGCCTTAGGCACTGGTGCCACAACACTGCAACCCCTCACAGATACTGTACTTGGAGCACAGCAATGAGCCCTGTTGCAAAGTATTGCATCAAAAATTGTAATTACACGACCCTGTTAAACAGGGGCTGAAAAATTGGGCCTTAGCCACTGGTGCCACGACACTGCAACCACTCCCAGATACTCTAGTTGGAGTGCAGGAATGAGCCCTGCTGCAAAGCATTGCATAAAAAATTGTAATAACACACCCCTGTTAAACAGGGGCTGAAAAATTGGGCCTTAGCCACTGGTGGCGGCACCCAGAAACAAAAATGTTCTTCCAAGCTATCATCGTCAATCGGATCATTGAGGAGGAGGAGGAGGATAGTCAGTCAACATAACAGGACAGTCTCTCAGCATCAGCATCAGTCTTGAAGGGATGTGACATTTGAAAATAAATTAGTCTGTTATATCAGCTTCAGGTGTTTGGTAGCTGGTGGTGATCCAAGACTGGTTCATCTTTATGAAGGTCAGTCGATCAACAGAGTCGGTGGACAGGCGCACCCTGTGATCCATGACAAATCCTCCAGCAGCACTGAATGTGCGTTCTGAAAGAACGCTGGATGCAGGACAGGCCAGTAGCTCAATTGCATACTGTGCAAGCTCTGGCCAGTGATCCATCCTCAAGACCCAGTAAGCCAGAGGATTTTCGGTGGGGAAGGTGTCCAAGTCTGACCTTGCCCCTAGGTATTCCTGCACCATGTATATCAGACGCTGGCGATGGTTGCTGGAACCGATCATACCTTGGGGCTGCGGACTAAAGAATTGTCTGAACGCTTCAGTCAGACGGCCACCTTCCCCACCGCTCCTTCTTTGACTGACCGAAGCCTCAGCAACTCGTTGTCCAGGACCAGGAGTTTGTAACCTCCCAGTCTCTGGGAACGCGTTGCACAGACCTTTCTGCAAGGCCTCCCGGAGTTGTCTCATCCTCTGCTCCCTCTGCGACGGTAAGATAAGGTCCGCAACCTTACCCTTGTAACGTGGATCAAGGAGAGTGGCCAGCCAGTAATGGTCCCTCTCCTTGATCCGAAGAATACGAGGATCCTTCCGCAGACTTTGCAGGATCAGGGAGGCCATGCAGCGTAGGTTAGCTGAGGCATTCAGTCCGGAGTCCTCTGGGTCACTAAGGACGACATGATCCGCAGCCACCTCCTCCCAGCCACGTACAAGTCCACTGGTTTCTTGGGACTGTAAATCATCCCTAAAAGACTGCTGCTGATGATGCTGAGTGCCAGGCTCCACCTCCATGCTGACACAATCCTCCTCCTCCTCCTCCTCTTCTTCCTGTGCGATGGGTGGGACAGAAGGAACACTGTCTGGGTAAAGGGGGCCTTGAGAGGCAAGGAAGTCCTCCTCTTCCTGCCTCTGTTCTGCCTCAAGTGCCCTGTCCATTATTCCACGCAGCGTATGTTCCAACAGGTGGACAAGAGGTACAGTGTCACTGATGCATGGACTGTCACTGCTCACCATCCTCGTGGCCTCCTCAAATGGTGCCAGGACAGTGCATGCATCCCTGATCATGCCCCACTGGTGTGGTGAAAAAAACCCGAGCTCCCCTGACCCTGTCCTGGTGCCGTAGTCGCACAGGTACTCATTGATGGCCCTCTGCTGCGTGTGCAGCCGCTGCAGCATGGCCAACGTTGAGTTCCATCTGGTGGGCATGTCACATATAAGGCGGTTCTTGGGCAGGTTCAACTCCTTTTGCAGCTCAGCCAGGCGAGCACTGGCATTATAAGATCTAGGGAAATGCACACAGACTTTCCTGGCCTGCCTCAGGACATCCTGTAAGCCCGGGTACCTGCCCAAGAACCGCTGCACCACCAGGTTAAGGACGTGAGCCACACAGGGCACATGGGTCAGTTGTCCCTGTCGGAGAGCGGAGAGGAGGTTGGTGCCATTGTCGCAAACTACCATTCCTGGCTTAAGCTGGCGTGGCGTCAACCACCTCTTGGCCTGCCCCTGCAGAGCAGACAGAACCTCTGCCCCAGTGTGGCTCCTGTCCCCCAAACACACCAGCGCAAGCACGGCATGGCATCTTTTTGCCTGCGTACTTGCGTAGCCCCTTGAACGCCTACGGAGCACCGCTGGTTCCGAGGACAAAGCACAGGAAGAGGCCACGGAGGAAGAAGAGGAGGGGGTGGAGGACAGAGGTGTGTCACAACCAGTAGTAGCATTTTGGAGGCGTGGTGGTGGAACAACCTCCAACACTACTGCACCTTGTCCTGCATCCTTCCCAGCTGCCAAAAGAGTGACCCAATGGGCCGTGAAAGAAAGGTAACGTCCCTGTCCATGCCTGCTGGACCATGAGTCAGCGGTAATATGCACCTTACCGCTGACCGCCCTGTCCAGCGAGGCCAAGACATTGCCTTCCACATGCCGGTAGAGAGCCGGAATCACCCTCCGTGAGAAAAAGTGGCGTTTGGGAACCTGCCACTGAGGAACCGCACATTGCACAAACACACGGAAGGGGGCCGAGTCTACCAACTGAAAAGGCAGCAGTTGAAGCGCTAGCAATTTAGCCAAGCTAGCATTCAACCGCTGGGCATGTGGATGGCTGGGAGTGAACTTCTTTCGACGGTCCAGCAGCTGGGGCAGGGAAATTTGCCTGCTAGAGTCGGACGTTGGTGTACTGCTAGCAGAGTGCCCGCAAGTACTTGGCTGTGACACACCTAATTCTACACCTTCATTCCTCTCAGAGCAGGTTTCAGAGAGGACTGAAGGTATAGTGGGGTTGGAGATCCCAGCTGATGCGGTGCAAGAAGAGGTCAGCTTTGTTCTTTGGTGTGGGTCTTTAAGGTAGGCTTGCCAACGAGCTGCATGGCAGGTCAACATATGTCTGGTCAAGCATGTGGTGCCCAAGCGGGTGATGTTTTGGCCACGCGATATACGCTTGAGACATATGTTGCAAACAGCAGCTGTGCGATCTGATGCACTCGACTCAAAAAAGGCCCACACCAAAGAACTTTTTGAATAACGGGCAGAGGCAGCGCCCTGCACAGGCGGAGCTCTGCGGTGTGATTCCGTCGGTGTGCTGCCCTTACGCTGGCCCCCCGAGGGCATCCTGCCTCGTTGGAGATGTGCCTCCTCCTCCTCCTCCTCCTCTCTCCTATTAGACACCCACGTGGAGTCAGTGACCTCATCATCCCCTCCCTCCTCATCACTGGAGCCAATCTGGCAGTATGCTGCAGCTGCTGGAACATGACTGCCAGATTGGTGTCCTTCTTGAGCATCCCCTCTCTCTGCTCTCACGCTACTGCCTTCCTCTAGCAGGGTATAATCATCAGACCCTTCGAAACGCTGGGCATCCTCCTGGAGCATGTACCCAACACTGTGCTCAAACAGTTCGGGTGACTCCTCAGGAGGACATGGTTGGTCTAGGGAAGGGGTGACTGATGATGACATTGATACCAGGGAAGAGGACGCTTTGGCAGCTGCTTTGCCAGTACCCTGAGCCTGGGTGAGAGAGGATGAGGAGGATGAGGAGGGCTTGGTCATCCACTCTACCAAGTCTTCGGCATGATGCGGCTCAACACGTCCAGCTGCCGAAAAGAAGGACAAGCGTGTCCCATGGCCACGTGCTGATGGCGATGCACCGCGTCCACGACCAGCACTGTTGTCTCTAGACACAGAGCCTGCTTGCCCTCTTTTTTTGGCTCCTGACTGTCTGCCTCTCCTTGTTTGCCTTCCAGACATTCTAATGGCCTGCAGGGAAATGGGAAAAGCAGCAATACAGGCTAAGTTAAGGTGTAATATGGTCAGGAGGCACACTCCGCCCGCTGTAAGTGCCGCAAAATCCTGTTGGTGTAACACACCAGGAAAAAGCAGCAATACAGGCTAAGTTAAGGTGTAATATGGTCAGGAGGCACACTCCGCCCGCTGTAAGTGCCGCAAAATCCTGTTGGTGTAACACACCAGGAAAAAGCAGCAATACAGGCTAAGTTAAGGTGTAATATGGTCAGGAGGCACACTCCACCCGCTGTAAGTGCCGCAAAATCCTGTTGGTGTAACACACCAGGAAAAAGCAGCAATACAGGCTAAGTTAAGGTGTAATATGGTCAGGAGGCACACTCCGCCCGCTGTAAGTGCCGCAAAATCCTATTGGTGTAACACACCAGGAAAAAGCAGCAATACAGGCTAAGTTAAGGTGTAATATGGTCAGGAGGCACACTCCGCCCGCTGTAAGTGCCGCAAAATCCTGTTGGTGTAACACACCAGGAAAAAGCAGCAATACAGGCTAAGTTAAGGTGTAATATGGTCAGGAGGCACACTCCGCCCGCTGTAAGTGCCGCAAAATCCTGTTGGTGTAACACACCAGGAAAAAGCAGCAATACAGGCTAACTTCAGGTGTATAATGTGCAGGAGACTTAGCAACAATGACACTGACACTGTCCCCTGCCTATCCTTCTCTCTCCCTGCACACAAGGTTTATCAAAGTATATGACACTGACACTCTCCCTGCCTATCCTTCTTTCTCCCTGCACACAAGGTTTAGCAAAGAATATGACACTGACACTGTCCCCTGCCTATCCTTCTCTCTCCCTGCACACAAGGTTTATCAAAGTATATGACACTGACACTCTCCCTGCCTATCCTTCTCTGTTCCTACACACAAGGTTTAGCAAAGAATAGATTTGACAAGATTTGACACTGTCCCTGCCTATCCTTCACTTTCCCTGCTCCGGAACACACTACACAAGGCCGCCGCGCTGGCGGCCTTTTATAGTGTGGGGCGTGTACTAAACCCCCTCAGCTATAATTGGCCACAGGCATCCTGCCTGTGGCCAATCATTGCTCTCCTCACTGCCGACGCTGTGATTGGCCAAGCATGCAGGGTCACAGTGCATGCTTGGCCAATCACAGCGCCGGGATTACACTGCGATGGCGCAGTGTATTGTGGGCCGTTCGCGTCACTCGAATTTGGCGCGAACGGCCCAAATCGTTCGTTGTTCGCCGAACAGCCGATGTTCGAGTCGAACCTATGTTCGACTCGAACACAGAGCTCATCCCTATATAACAGAAACTAAGAAAATAAATATTTTTCAAAAATGTCGGTCTTTTTTAATTTGTTCAGCAAAAAATAAAAAACCCAGTGGTGATCAAATATCACCAAATGAAAGCTCTATTTGTGGGAAGAAAATGATACAAATTTAGTTTTGGTGCAGCGTTGCATGACCGCGCAATTGTCAAAGTGTGACAGCGCTGAAAGCTGAAAATTGCCCTGGGCAGGAAGGGGGTGAAAGTGCCCTGTATGTAAGTGGTTAAACTTCTCTTTGGGGTTATAGGGGAAGCACACACTAGTGCTGTGGGGAAAGGGGTAGTGAGTCACATGCTCCACATTACCCAGAAGTAACAAATGCTTTTTGAAGCTCCTAATTGTCAAATTTGGGGCGAAGTTGGGAAACAAAGAGAAACTGAGGAGGCCACGTGTAGCGCCCTCCTCACTCCCCTCTCTTTCTTCAGCTCGTCTGTCTCTTGTCTATGGGTACCTTTCAGAGGGGAAGGGAGCGGGGACACCACGCCAGGCTTTCACCACAGGTGTCAGTGTGATATAAGCAAAGTTCTTTTACCTTCGGGTCAGTGCTGTGCACCTGGAGCCTCCACCAAGAGTTACCTTGAACAATGTCTGTCAGGAAATGAGCCCCACACCATTAAAGTTCAACACTCCTTTATTCTTCTTGAATGAACACAATCAGTTGAACTCCCTTGGTAGAAACAGAACAGAAAAGGAGGTGTGGATGCGAGCAGGCCCAGACACAATGTGTTCTCCACTTTCCTCCCAGAAAGTGGGTTGCGGTCTCCAGGGCCAGATTAAGAACATCATGGGCCTGGTGCTGAGGATTTTGGTGGGGCCTTTTATAAATAATAAATAAATAAATATGCAAAAATGTTTTGTTATAACAAATTAAATTAAAGAGAGAGAGAGAGGGAGGATGAGAAAGAGAGAGAGAGAGAGAGAGAGAGAGGATGAGAGAGGAGAGAGGCATGAGGGGTAAGGGAGCGAGGATGAGAGAGAAAGGGGGGATGAGAGAGAGAGAGGATGCGCATGAGCAAGCGTGGGAATGACATCAACGCAGCCCAGCCAAGGCAAGTGACCGAAGGCACAGAGCCCAGAAGGAAGACCGGGTGAAGATGGAATCGCCCAGGACCCGCCGGATTGATCACAGCGCAGCACTGGAGGACTCAGTCTGACAATTTAAGTGTACCCTAATGTGCTAATATGCTCTACATATTTGTACACTATGGCATAACCTACCTCAGGGCCTCTAAAAAGTAGTAATGTTAGCAAAGTTTACTACCGCTTTATTATCCCAGGATCCCAGGAGCCTCTCATGGGGCACCCTACTGACCCGGTGGCCCTTGGTCAGTGCCTAAGTGCATAGTTGCCAACATTTTAAAAATATTTTTAAGGGGCACTTTTTTTTACCAGTGCTATATTTAGAGTAGCTGAGATCCCCTATGTTCCTCTATACATCACAGTAGTAATCACAAAATGAAATGAGTACTAATAATGGGGCAGAACAAATATGAGGACTGAGAAGATTTCCTTTAGTTGAACTAACAAAAGTGTGCCCACTCTAGAGCTGGTAACATTGAGGATATTCAGTATAATTTTAAAGAACTGTTTTTGTGGGTAAGAGGCATCAGGGAGGAGTATGGACGGTATAAAACTGGGAGGTATGTGCAGTTGATGGAGAGGAATGTGGAGGGTCTAACAGTGGGTACTATGTACAGGAGAGGAGTGTGGAGGGTATGGCAGAAGGCACTATGTACAGGAGAGGAGTTTGAAGGGTATGACAGTTGGCAGCATGCACAGCAGAGGAGTGTTAAGGTTATGACAGAGGGTGATATGTACCGGAAAGGAGTGTGGAGGGTATGAAAGTGGGCAGTATGTACAGGAGAGGAGTGTGGGGGGTATGACAGAGGGTGATATGTACCCGAGAGGAGTGTGGAGGGTATGAAAGTGGGCAGTAGGTACAGGAAAGGAATGTGGAGGGTATGATGGGGGTGGTATGTACAGGAGAGGAGTGTGAAGGGTAAGGTTAGGTTACAGTATGTACAGGAGAGGAGTGTGAAGGGTAAGGTTAGGTTACAGTATGTACAGGAGAGGAGTGTGGATGGTATGATAGTGGGCAGTATGTACAGGAGAGGAGTGTGGAGGGTATGACGGGGGCAGTATGTACAGGAGAGGAGTGTGGAGGGTATGATAGTGGGCAGTATGCACAGGAGAGGAGTGTGGAGGGTATGACAATAGGCAGTATGTACAGGAGAGGAATGTGGAGGGTATGAGAGTGAGCAGTATGTACAGGAGAGGAGTGTGGAGGA
This sequence comes from Rana muscosa, assembly GCA_029206835.1. NCBI lineage: Eukaryota > Metazoa > Chordata > Amphibia > Anura > Ranidae > Rana > Rana muscosa. The sequence continues at coordinate 1,046,357,772 of CM055116.1, read as the reverse complement.
TATGACAGTCGGCACTATGTACAATAGAAGAGTTTATGAAAGTGGGCAGTATGTACAGGAGTGGAGTGTGGACGGTATGATACTGAGCAGTATGTACATGAGATGAGTGTGGAGGGTAAGATAGTGAGCAGTATGTACAGAAGAAGAGTGGGGAGGATATGACAGTGGGCAGTATGTACAGGAGAGAGGTGTGGAGGGTATGACAGTGGGCACTATGTATAGAAGAGAAATTAAGAGGGTATGACAGTGGGCACTATGTATAGGAGAAAAGTGTGGAGGGTATGACAGTGAGCAGTATGTACAGGAGAGGAGTGTGGAGGGTATGATGGTGGGCACTATGTATAGGAGAGAAGTGTGGAGGGTATGACAGTGGACACTATGTATAGGAGAGGAGCATGGAGGGTATGACAGTGAGCAGTATGCACAGGAGAGGAGTGTGGAGGGTATGACTGTGGGCACTATGTATAGGAGGGAAATGTGGAGGGTATGACAGTGGGCACTATGTATAGGAGAGGAGTGTTTAGGCGTAGTGGTTAAGCGGGCCATACATGGATTGAAATTACGCCAATTAAGCAGAGACCAGCCATAGTCGATCTATGTATAGGCTAGCTGGTTTTACACAAGTCAATCTATTATCTGACTTGAGTACAACCAGCCTGTCAGGTTTTTCCCAAAACAATCAGTGCTGCCAGCTATAGTTAGCAACACTGATCATTGTATTCACAGGCAGAACACAATAACACTGCAGGAGTGATTCCCCCATCCACAGGTCAGCAGGTGAGAGGGTGTGTGGGGACAGGCTGGGGAGAGATATTAGTCAGTGGCTGGGTAGGCGCTGGCTAGTATCAGAGCCAGATACACACAGGTTACATACGCCATGATCGTTAGAGCGAGAGCAATAATTCTAGCACTAGATCTCCTCTGTAATTCTAAGCATGTAACCTGTAAAAAAATTTAAAGCATCGCTTAGTATACAAAAAAAAATGGTGCTAACTTTAGTGTTTTTTTGTTTTTTTTTGATGAATGAAACTGTTTATTTCCAAAAAAAAAAACTAAGTTTGAAAAATTGCTGCGCAAATACCGTGTAACATAAAAAGTTGCAAAGACCACCATTTTATTCCATAGGGTGTCTGCTAAAACAATATATATAATGTTTGAGGGTTCTGAGTAATTTTCTAGCAAAAATCAAATGATGATTTTTACATGTAGGAGAGAAGTGTCAGAATTGGCCTGGGTGGCAAGTGGTTAATTACTATAAGACCCCTTTTACACTGAGTGCGTTTTGCAGGCGCTTTGCAGGCGCTTGGAATCCGCCCTCAAACAGCTGCTCTATTCACTCCAGTGTGAAAGCCTGAGGGCTTTCACCCAGGAGGGGTGAGCTGGCAGGGCGTCAGAAAAAGTCCTGCCAGCAACTTCTTTGGAGCGCATTAGGAGCGGTGAACTCACCTCTCCTAATGCGTTCCTGCCCATTGAAATCAATGGGCAGCACCGCCGTACCGCCAGCAATACGCCGCTGTAGCGGTGCATCGCGGGCGGTTTTAACCCTTTTACGGCCGGTAGCGGGGGTTAAAAGCGCCCCACTAGCGGCCGAAATGCGCCGCAAATCCGACGGTAAAATAGCAGCGTTTTACCGCTATTTTACCGCCGACGCTTGGGGCGGCATAGTGTGAAAGCAGTCTTAGTAATATACAAATAATTATTATAAGCACTGTGAGCTCATCCTCTCTGCTGCAGAGTGTGTCAGCTTGTATTTAAACTGTCTGCTCTGTATATAGCTTCTGACAGGCTGCGCAAGAAGCCCTGTATCTCCGGAACCATATTTTGACCAGTGGTGGGGTGAGTCTTCAGCTACATACCTCCCAAATGTGGGGTCTCTGTGGCCCCTGGTTGCCGGGCTACAATCCTCGAAGTCAATCTTTTTTTTTTTGGGCAAATGGGCCTATCTTGAGGAAGGGGCCTGGAGCTGCAGCTCCAATAGCCCCTATGTTAATCCGGCTCTGGCGGTCTCCGAGTGAGGGGGAATTTCCTTCCAGGCGGTCTCCGATGAGAGGCTCACCCGTCACTGGCAATCTGCTGCACCAGGTCTTCGAGTGAGGAGCTCCCCCCGGTCCATTACGCCTTCCGGATTCGGGTACCCACTCCCGGGGTTCCCTAGGATCTCCTTCCCTCGCGGAACTCAGTGTTGGGCACTGAGCTCCAGACCTCCATCTGAGTACCTCACCCCAGGCTAAAGGTGCCTGGGATGGAACACGACCTCCGGCTGTCCTCTAGGCCTAGGCCCACCTAGAGAACCGACACAAACCACCGTCCACAGGCTGAAGGTGCCCTGGACTCCCCCGTGACAAAGATGGCCGGCCCCTTTATACCCTCTCCCAGCAACCATGGCGGGTTCCCCGCCCCACCATACCGCTGCAGAGGGAGGACAAAAAGGAGGCACGGACACACAGCAATGATTCAACCCCAGCCCAGGGCGACAGCGACACCCGCTGGGTTGCAGGGAATTACACATCACCAATGTCTCTGTCATGTTCAAATTTACACCCGGGAAAGTACATACCCGCTACACTCTCCCCCTGGTGGTTTGACACTGGTCCCCAGTGTCTGGAGTAAATCATGCCCTCAACGGCTGACATAATCCAATCCAGAGACCAACTAACAATTGCACAAAAATAAAACTTTTAGAAGAACTACCCAACTAAAACACTGTGTCTGAGCCCTGTAATAAAAAGGGAATAAAGACAGAAGAGAAAACAACAGCATAAAATCATAGCTTTGAATCACATATTCACATTTTACTCCCCCCCATCCTGAATAAGACCCACCCCATCCTCAGTGGTCTTGATGGGATGTTCTCCTACAGAGGGAAAAGAAAGAAATCAACACACATAACCCTGACACCTGTATTCGTGTGAGAGAAAAGAAACTTCTCCGGGAAGAAATCCCTTTTCTCCAAAGAGTGAGTGCGTGAAAAGTGTTTAACGCTGCGCAACACTGCCACCTGGTGACAGCACCGCGGTAACTGCACTCGTGGAACTTTCCTCTCTTCTTTGGCCCTATCTACCCAGAGTCCATGATCTCTTGTAGAAAGTGAAGAACAACAGGAACAGTCCTTAATTTCTTTGGGCACAAAAGCAACGGGCCCCAGAAAGTTCAGCAGCATGATAAGAACGGAGTCTCTTCTCTCCTACAAGTAGAAACGGGGGTGCGGCAGAACAAGTGGCTTCAAGTGTTGATCCATGGTCTCCAGATGATACTCCACATCTTCTCCTTCCTTGCGCCGGATCAACACCTTGTCTGCATGGATGTGCCGTCGCAACATCCATTCTGCCTTGCAGTCTTTAAAACGTTGAGAGGCCTTTGGAGAGCATGCCAGGTACCTGCGGGCGTGGGGAACCTGAAGGTGGGTCCACACAAAGTCATTGTACCAGCGCTCCCGGCACACTTCCACCTCATAGAGCAGTTCCTTCGACAAGTATGAATACTCCCATCCGTACTCTGCAGCAACCTTCTGGCCAAATAGGCGTTGTAGTCTCGACAAAGGAGGCATGGTTGCTTTGTCCCCTTCGCGGGGCAAAACTATTGAGTCCGGGTGGCGAGGGACCTTGATCACATCTGATCTGGGCATTGGTGCCCGCAGTAACAGTCTCTTTTCCCCGGTCTTCGGTACAGATGGCACCGGGGATGTAGAGGCAGGCTGGGGATGGGACCTCTCTTCAGGCGCTGGTGCCTCCACCCGGGGTGTACTTTCCCCTGTAGACATGGGTGGATCCCTGGTCCTCCGGAATGAAGCGAGAGGTACTTTGTCTCAGCCCTTTTCTGCAAACAGTTCATCTATTGCAACGTCGTCTCCCATGTCCGAGAGCGACTCTAGGTCAGAGGTGTCACACTCCTCCGCAGGCAGGTACCCTGTAGTGGAGACCGAGATTTCACCTCTTCCCACACACCAAATCTCTCCGCCAGGCTTACCTCGGCCTTTACTTGAAACGGGACGTCCGGAACTCTTGTCGACGCATCCATCCGGGCCGGGCGTAAGCGGGTGAGACGGTCCACCACAACCGCTGGTCGGGGCTACCATGCCGGTTTTTCTCTTCGGTGGTGGACGCTGCGAGATCGTGGTGACCGAGTCAGCATCCTCGGATTTCTCCCGTTGAGTTTTTACGACCTCCTCCGCGGTCGCTGCAGTGTGCGCAGGGATGGCTGTCACAGCAGTGATTCCTCCTCTCTGAGTGCTGTTGCCCATAGCACGGCCAGGGTAGATGGTTCTCGGCTTCTCAACCGCGGTCCCCACTTCGAACAGGAACTCCCCGCAGGCCTCACATCGCCCGAATGGCTTCAGCTGGCACTCCAGTCCCGAACAGCTGGGACAAATCACACCCAGGGCCTCAACGTCCATGCACGAATACAGGGCGAATTGACCCCTTAGCTTTAGCCGGATCCCCGTATCTGTTACCGGAGCAGCAGCAGTCAATGACGTGGTGGAAGGGTGAACTGGAATCCACGATGTATGTCCGAACATGGCGACCTGTTGCTGATCCATCGCACACTGCAAAGTTTTTGCGCCAACGTCCCACGTGTACACACGTATTGGACTCCTCCCCTTTGCTCCAGTTCACAGGCTTTTCTTCTTTTCTGTTTCTGAGTCACGCCCACGAACTAAGCAATGGGGGTGTGCCTGGTGGCACAGTGCAATAGAAGCCCCCACGTGTAGTACTTCAAACGGCTGAACTTCCCCCTTTTTCCACTCTTCTGCGCGGGCCTTTCCCTTCATTGGGTCATGTCCACGACTTCGAGCAGGGATGCACTTCGGCCAATGAAGGCCTGCCTACTCGCATAACTCTTCCAGCAGACACGTTCAATACTGTGGTGCACAAACACTTTCCGGACCCGAGCCCCCACGTGTAGCGCCCTCCTCACTCCCCTCTCTTTCTTCAGCTCGTCTGTCTCTTGTCTAGGGGTACCTTTCAGAGGGGAAGGGAGCGGGGACACCATGCCTGGCTTTCACCACAGGTGTCAGTGTGATATAAGCAAAGTTCTTTTACCTTCGGGTCAGTGTTGTGCACCTGGAGCCTCCACCAAGAGTTACCTTGAACAATGTCTGTCAGGAAATGAGCCCCACACCATTAAAGTTCAACACTCCTTTATTCTTCTTGAATGAACACAATCAGTTGAACTCCCTTGGTAGAAACAGAACAGAAAAGGAGGTGTGAATGCGAGCAGGCCCAGACACAATGTGTTCTCCACTTTCCTCCCAGAAAGTGGGTTGCGGTCTCCGAGCGAGGGGGAATTTCCTTCCAGGCAGTCTCCGATGAGAGGCTCACCCGTCACTGGCAATCTGCTGCACCAGGTCTTCGAGTGAGGAGCTCCCCCCGGTCCATTACGCCTTCCAGATTCGGGTACCCACTCCCGGGGTTCCCTAGGATCTCCTTCCCTCGCGGAACTCAGTGTTGGGCTGGGCTGCAGGGAATTACACATCACCAATGTCTTTGTCATGTTCAAATTTACACCCGGGAAAGTACATACCCGCTACACACAGTTAAAGGAACCTGTTTTTTGAACAACAGAAAAAAATAATCACAGCACAATTACCTGCTAACTAGCAAAAAAGTATAACCTGTTTTACCAGTTTGCATTAAGAATATATGTTTTTGTTCCATACATTTGTAAATACATATGAAACTACTTTGCCGCTCCAAAGCTTCTCTCTAAAGTGGTCCATAGATCCAGTCTAACAGACCTCCCATCTTGGGACATATATAACAATAAATAAATTGGGAGCGGATTGCATTTGGGGTCACCCATTCCTCCTTAAAGGTACAAACCAGAACCCAGAAAAGTTGAGATCTGCATATAATCTGCCTACATCTATCTACTGTTTTGACACGCAGTTCTCACTGAAGGTAACCTCTGCTGATGCATCTTTTAATCATTTGCTCTGTTTGAATTTCCCAGGTTTGTGAAAGGTTTACCGTACTTTAAAGCAGCAGATCAAACAATTTACATTTCTGATGTTCACCTTACGAAAAAAAATGCAAGCTGAAAAATGTAAAAATAAATAGTGCAGCGCTTTAAAAGTCCATATATCAAAGATAGAAAAACAGCACAGTAAATCAGTATATAATCCCCGTGATCTTCATAGATGACACATGGACTCTTGATTGCATGCAGGTGGTAACAGACACACACACAGTGAGAGACCTCCACCAACAGATAAATTGGCCGCTCACCTTCCAACATGGACCCTTTAATTATAGAGGGTCACTGAAAAACTTTCCCTTACGGGTTAATCCAAAGCAGATGAAGATGTAAACTTCCCCAAAAGGATTAGGGTCATCAATTCCATATAACATCAGGATCATTCAAAAACTGTTTTCTGTGACGTCTTATCAGTGACCAGGATGTGAGGGGGGGGGGGGGGGGTCGGAGCCACAAAACCGTCAGCTAATGGAAAACTGAAAAATGTGTTTGTTTCACCATGTTTTACTTCCTAGTTTAAATCCATACAAAATCAATGAGAGAAATAAACTTTCTATGTGTTTTATTTTACTCATTACAAAACCGCTAGTTCATATTTGGAGAGGTAACAAAAGCCCATTATCATTATTACTTGACATATATTGCCATGGGTTTATACTACATAAAAATCGTAATTGTCATAAATGTGAGGTTGTTCCTCTAACCTTCCAGTGAGTACTCTTTATGAGCAAACACAGGTAAAATGGCTTTAGGAACATATAAAACAATTTACATTATTTTTATGCCAGGAGACATAACCGTTCTGAATGCACAAGGCAGGCTGAGAAACATTTCATTAGAATGCTAATGTGAGCATACCATATGCACATCTTAAGAGCTATTGAGGTGTTGAAGAAGGTTGTCTATGTCAGCTGAAACACAGAGAGGTGTAGAATATATAGAGCAAATGGCTTTACAGATTTCTGTGGCTTTTTGTTCTATTCTTTAGTCTGTTTTGCCTTTTTGTTTCTTCCTATGGCTTCTTAAATGAGAACAGTTCTATAAAGATTTGTACTGTTATTTTCTAACATATTCAAAGATAAGGGAATGAGGGTAGAGGCAGAATTGTTACATGGCCTCACCGGCATAAAGGATGTTTTGTCATTTTCATGTGCTATTTTAGGGCACAACAAGTACCCATGGTAAGAAAAGGCTAAGGGGTTGATTTACTAAAGGTAAATAGACTGTGCACTCTGCAAGGGCAGTTGCTCCAGAACTTAGTAAATGAGGTAAAGCTTCACTTTGCAAAAGAATACCCAATCAAGTGCAAGGAAAATAAAAAAACAGCATTTTTGCTTTCACATAATTGGATGATGGAAGTCAGCATAGCTTCTGGTCATTTACTAAGAACCCTTGCAGAGTGCAACTGCACAGTCTTTTTGCCTTTAGTAAATCAACTCATGTGAGTCTACTTCTTCTATACTGTACACACAAATACAACCACTTAGGCCTCATTCACACGGGCACCGTCAGTTTAGCCACGTTAAAAACGTATCAGTTCTTATCCGTTGCTTCATCCGTCTTCCATTCCTTTACTCTCCATTTTCATCTGTTTTCCGTTCCGTTAACATCCATTTACATCGGCTAATGTACTCGTTTACATCCATTTTTGCATCAGCTTTTGCATAGTTTTAATCCGTTTACAGCAGTTTCTGTGGCATTGATGACATTACCCAGAAAGCATGAGTAACGGCGCATCTGCGTGCGCAACGGTAGTTTTGGTATTTACAAAACATTTGCGCCGGTAACGCAGCACTATTCCCTATTTACTATAGTGTTCTCGGCGCACGGGAGGAGGCGCTTAGTGCGCCACTATGGACCTGGTGCACGGCATCTTCAAATTAAAATATAAAGAAGCTGGAAGTGCCAATATAATGGGGGTGATGTGGGGTGATGTGAGGAAGTTTAGTGACAACTGCTTAAAGCGGAGCTCCACTGTTCTGGGAGACACTCGGCTCCCAGAACACAAGAGGACCAGTCAGAACGGCACAGCGCGACTCGCGCATGCGCCATAAGGAACCGGGCAGTGAAGTCGCAAGGCTTCACTTCCTGGTTCCCTCAACGAGGATGGCGGTGGGGGCAGCAGAGTGACAAGCGTTTGCTCGTCCTCTGCTGCGGACGTCGCTTGACTCCAGGACAGGTAAGTGTCCTAATATTAAAAGTCAGCAGCTGCAGTATTTGTAGCTGCTGGCTTTTAATATATTTTTTTTCGGCGGAGCTCCACTTTAAGTAACAAATATGCCCAAAATAGAATGAGAAAGTAACTTTTTCTGAACCAGCCTGCTGCGCCGGCAATTACGTTTAGAACTGCGAGGGATCTTTTTATGCTCTGCGCGGCAATTTTACTCGTTCAAATGCGCCTGTTCACTGCGCCGGCAAAATCTTAGTAAATGTCAAGTCACGTAAATGCATTGACATAAGTTGAACAGGCGCACCTCCTAAACTTGCCGTTATATAACAGTCCCTGCACAAAATGACATTTCTAAAGGAAAAAAAAAGGCATTTAAAAGCACTCGCGGCTGTAATGAATTGCTGCTTCCCGACAATACAGAGAAAAGTCATTGAAAGTCTTTGAAAAAAAAATCGTGGGGGTTCCCCCAAATTCCAATACCAAGCCCTTCAGGTCTGGTATGGATATTAAGGGAAACTCCGCGCCAAACTAAAAAATGACGTGGACTCCCCCTAAAAATCCACACCAGATTCTTCCTTCGGTGTTCTCGTCCGCATCTTGCTCCGGCTTCTTGTTCCCCTCTTCTTTCTCCGGCCGATCCGATTGAATTCGAGGTTCCCGCTGTGTGACGCTTCAGTTCATCAGTTCTCCTCTGGGTCCGCTGACACCCGGTGACCGCGCCCACCTCTGACGCACATGGATTTCATGGGGACTCTCCCCGTGGTGTCAGAGGGGGGCGGGGTCACCGGGTGGCTGCGGACTCAGAGGAGAACTGACAGAAGAACTGAAGCGTCACACAGCAGAAGAATTGAAGCGGATCGTCCGGCGAAAGAAGAGGGGAATAAGAAGCCGGAGCAAGATGAGGACGAGAACACAGAAGGAAGAAGGAAGATGAAGATAAAGAACAAGATGGAGGAAGAAACCCAAATGGAGAAAAGAAGAAGATGGAAGAAGAAGGTGGAAGAAGAAGGAAGAAAGGAGAAGACATTAATAAAGGAATTGTCAAAAACCGGCTATTGTCATTTTTAAAATTTTTGACACTTTTTTTGTGAAATGGTAGGGGTACATTTGTACCCCATTACCATTTCACACAAGGGGGGCCGGGATCTGGGGGTCCCCTTTGTTAAAGGGGGCTTCCAGATTCCGATAGGCCCCCCGCCCGCAGACCCCCACAACCACCGGGCAAGGGTTGTGGGGATGAGGCCCTTGTCCCCATCAACATGGGGACATGGTGCTTTGAGGGGTCACAGACCCCCAAAGCATCCTCCCCATGTTGAGGGCATGTGGCCTGGTACGGTTCAGGAGGGGGGGCGCTCTCTCATCCCCCCCTTTTCCTGCGGCCTGCCAGGTTGCGTGATCGGATAAGGGTCTGGTGTGGATTTTTAGGGGGACCCCCACGCAATTTTTTTTTTCGTTTGGCACGGGGGTCCCCTTAAAATCCATACCAGACCTGAAGGGCCTGGTATGGATTTTGAGGGGAACCCCCACGCAATTTTTTTTTTACATTTGGCGCGGAGATCCCCTTAATATCCATACCAGACCTGAAGGGCCTGGTAATGGAATTTGGGGGGACCCCCACGCATTTTTTTTTTCAAAGACTTTCACTGACTTTTATCTGTATTGACGGGAACCAGCAGATAATTACAGCCGAGAGTACTTTTAAATGACTATTATTTTACTTTAGAAATGTCATTTTGCTCTCGGACTGTTATAAACATGGAAAACATGTGCTACTTTACAGGCATACTATAGACACCCCCAAGGTATGATATTTAGGGCCAGTTCACACCGGATGCAGTGCAGTGCGTTTTTTTGATGCATGAAAAACGCAAAGAAAGTTGATCACATTAATGCCAATGGCATAGTTCACACCACTGCAGTCCATTCCAGTGCGTTTCAGAAAGGAAAAAAAAATTGGTCATGCTGCATTTTTTATGTACAGAACTGTACTGGACCGCAGTAAAACACATGAAAAACGCACCGAAATGAACCAAAAACGCACTGGAACGCACCAGAACGCACCTAAATGCACCAAAGACGCACTGCAACACACTTGTCCTTATTAGGGCCAGTTCACACGCAGTTCCATTCAGTTCCGTGTGCTTTTTTTCTGCACAAAATGCATGCACAGTATTTTCCTGTATTCCAATGGCTCTAGTTGGCTCTAGTTCACACCATGCAGTCAGTTTCTGCACCGGAAACTGACCGTAAACTGACTGTATGGTGTGAACTAGAGCCAACAAGAGCCATTGGAATGCATGGAAAACGCTGTGCATGCATTTTTAGTGCAGAAAAAATGTGCACGAAACTAAACAGAACTGCGTCTGGTGTGAACTGGCCCTCAAGGTTAAGTGAAAAGAGGGGGAAAAAAGCACTGGACTGCATCAAAAACGCACCAGGAACGCATCAAAAACGCGCATGCAGAAAAGTACCTGGAACGCATCCGGACTGCGTTTCTATGGTGTGAACTGGCCCTTAGGGCCTGTTCACACCATAGAAACGCAATCCGGATGCGTTCCAGGTGCTTTTTTGCATGCACGTTTTTGATGCGTTCCAGTGCATTTTTGGTACGTTTTTGATGCAGTCCAGTGCTTTTTTTTCACCCCTCTTTTTCATTAACCATAGATAAGGACAAGTGTGTTCTAGTGCGTTTTTGGTGCATTTAGGTGTGTTCCGGCGCGTTCCAGTGCGTTTTTAATGCGTTTTGCAGCGTTCCAGTACAGTCCAGTACAGGTAAAATGCAGCATGTTCTACTTTTTTTGGGGAACTGGAACACACTGGAACAAACACTGCCATTTAGAACCATATAACCAACTTTCCATGCATTTTTAATGCATAAAAAACGCAATGGACTGCATGTGGTGTGAAATGGCCCTTAAGCAATTTGGCATATTTAAAGGCACTTCTCCTTGTTTTGTTTTTGGTGTGGTCCAAATTGGTGACATTGATATATGTCCCTTAGGGTGGGACCTGGGCCCCCATTTTAAGGCCAATAACTAGAAGATAAGCCAGCCAAGTGGGAACTAGCAAAATTAACAAGTCAGTTCCCATAGACTGCAATGGTATTTGTTGTATAACTTTTGCCCATGTTAGGCTCTTTGTTTGCCCCCCGGACTGGGGGGTGTTTGTCCCGTCTCTAATTTTGTAAAATGCTGGATGATGTGCTTAATTTTGGACGGGGGGGGTGGGGGGGGGGCTTCTTATTTTCTGCTAGCTGCATATGTGTTGGTCTGAGCATGCTCAGGAACTTCGTTTTTTTTTGGGTGCTTTTTGTGTGTGAACAGCACCTGGATATTTCTGGGCATGCTCAGAGAGAGTGCATTTTTTGGGTTAGTAATTAAAGGACATCCTTAACCACTTGCCGACCGCACCATAGCCGAAAGACGGCTACAGGGCGGTCGAGTTATTCTGGGACGACGTCCCAGAATCTTGCTCCAGCGCGCCCCCTGGGGCGCGCTCCCGGAAATATCCGTGACCGCCGGGTCAGGAAGACCCGGCGCATCACGGATAGTGGTAGATGGCCGCTAATCGCGGCCGTTTACCACGTGATCGCTCCGTCAAATGACGGAGCGATCACTTGTAAACAAACCGGCGTCATGTGATGACGCCGGTTTCCTCTCTCCACTCTCTGTACCGATCGGTACCGTGTGAGAGGAGAGGGGAGAGAGCGGATGGTAGCAGCGCTGTGGGCTGAATGTGTAGTGCCCACAGCGCTGCTATGTGACAATTGAAGTCACACATCCATCCATCCCTGCTCAGCCATCCCTGCTCATACTCTGAAATACACGGCAATACCCTGCCCATACTCTGAAATACCCTGCCCATACTCTGAAATACCCTGCCCATACTCTGAAATACCCTGCCCATACTCTGAAATACTCTGCAATACCCTGCAATACCCTGCTCATACTCTGCAATACCCTGCAATACCCGGCAATACCCTGCCCATACCCTGCAATACTCTGCAATACTCTGCAATACTCTGCAATCCCCTGCAATACCCTGCAATCCCCTGCAATCCCCTGCAATCCCCTGCAATACTCTGCCAATACCCTGCCAATACCCTGCCAATACCCTGCAAAAAAAAAAAGCGTTTTAACCACTTCCTGCCCGCCGGCCTTCATATGACGTCCTTGACTTTGTGCGGGGATATCTGAATGATGCCTTCAGCTACAGGCATCTATCAGATATCAGCTTTTTCAGCCGGCGATTCCCTACACCATAAGAACAATCATATCGGCTCTTCCATCGCTTGATCATTCTTACGGGAGGCGAGAGGGGACGTCCCCCCCTCCCGCCGCCCTCCGGTGCTTCTACCTACTCACCGCTACGATCAAAGCCAGGATCGTTTTTTTATTTTTTTATTTCAGGCTTCCCAGCCTAGAGGTGAGATGTGGCGTCTTATTGACCCCATATCTCACTGTAAAGAGGACCTGTCATGCCATATTCCTATTACAAGAGATGTTTACATTCCTTGTAATAGGAATAAAAGGGATCAAAAAATTTATTTTTGGGGAAAAAAGTGGCAAGCTAAAATAAATAAAGTAAAATGAACAATAAATTTTGCCCCTTACCACGTGATCAGCTGTCAGCCAATAACAGCTGATCACGTGATGTAAAAAAACGCTTGGTACTGGTCTTTGTTTTCTCCTTGTGCTGACAGCGTGAGCATAAAAAAAGACAATCACCGGCATATGTGCAAGGGACATCGGGCCCGAAGAGGAAGGCCTCGTACACACGAACGAGTTTCTCGGCAAAAACCAGCAAGAAACTTGCTGGCAGAGATTTTTTGCAGAGAAATTCGTTCGTGTATATGGTTTCTCATCAAGAAAAGCGACAAGAATCTCAACGAGAAAATAGAGATCCTGCTCTCTATTTTCTCGTCGAGATTCTCGTCAGCCTGTTTCTCGACGAGAAAATTGTGTGTGTGTACACTTACCTTTTCGCCGGGAAGCCCGCGCATGCTCAAAATGACTTTGACGCATGCGCGGTAGCTTCCTAGGCATAGATAGGGTATACCAAGATGGCGGCGACGGCATCGAATGTGACGAGCGCATGCTCGTCGTAGTCGATGACGTCACCGCGCACGCTCCATTCAAAGAACCACGGGTTTTTTGAATCGAGCGTGTGTACACTCGGCCGGGACAATTTTCTTGTCCAAGAATCTCGTCGAAAAAAACGACATGTTTTTTTCGACGAGAATCTCGGCCGTGTGTACGAGGCCGAAGAGTCAATTCTGCGTCATCTGTGACAATTAGTAGCCCCTGCCAGCGCCACCTATCAATTCCCACCACTGGTGCCAATCAGTGCCACCTAGCAGTGCTGCCTATCAGTGCCCATCACTGCCAACTATCATTGCCACCTAGCAGTGCCACTTCTCAATGCCCACCAGTGCCAACTAGCAATGCCACCTTTCAGTGCTCACCCTTGCCACCTTATCGGTGCCCATCAGTGCTGCCCATCAGTGCAGTCTCATCAGTGTACATCAATGAAGGAGAAAAATTACCTTTTTTCGAAATTTTCTAACTAAATATTTACCACTTCCCTACCACCCACCGTCAATTGACATCCTTGGCTTTGTGCAGTGACATCTGAATGATGCCTGCAGTTGCAGGCATCATTCAGATATCATTCTTTTCAGCCGGAGATTCTGTGCACGATAAAAATGATCATAGCGGCAGTTCCGCCGCTTGATAGTTCTTATAGGCGGCGGGAGGGGACGCCCCCCCTCCCGCCGCCATCCGGTGCTTCTCCGGGCTCTCCCGTGCCATCGGGGGCCCGGAGAACGAATTGGCTGGCACCGGATGGGAAGCATAGAGATGACTGGTGACCAGATGGTCACCAGTCGGTGACCAGATGGTCACCAGTCATCTCTATGACCGTCGGAGGCCCTGGTGTGATGGTATGACGTCACGACGGGTTCCCATATGTAAACAAAGCCGTGATCTTGGCTGTCAGCATGAGATCGTGAATGTTTTTTACCGATCTCTTGCTTTCCAGCCTGGAGGAGAGATGTGGGGTCTTATTGACCCTGCATCTCTCCATAAAGAGGACCTGTCACAATAGATTCCTATTACAAGGGATGTTTACATTCCTTGTAATAGGAATAAAAGTGATTAAAAAAAAAAAGTACAAAAAAGTGTAAAAAAAATAAAATAAATGAAAACGCCCCTGTCCCCTGTAGCTCGCGCTCAGAAGCGAACACACACGTAAGTCCCGCCCACATATGTAAACGCTGTTCAAACCACACATGTGAGATAAACCCTGCGTGCGTTAGAACAAGTGCAACAATTCTAGCACTAGACCTCCTCTGTAATGCGAAAATGGTAATGTGTAAAAAAAATTAAAGCATCGCCTATGGAGATTTTTAAGTACTGAAGTTTGGTGTCATTCCATGAGTGTTCGCAATTTTAAAGAGTGACATGTTAGGTATCTATTTACTCAGCATAACAACATCTTTCACATTATATAAAAAAATTGGGCTAACTTTACCGTTTTTTTATTTTTTAATTCATTGAATCCTTTTTTTTTCCCAAAAAAAGGCGTTTGAAAATTTATTGCGCAAATACCGTGCAAGATAAATGAATTGAAATGACCGCTATTTTATTACCTAGGGTGTCTGCTAAAAAAACTTATATAATGTTCGGGGGTTCTAAGTAATTTTATAGCCAAAAAATTATGATTTTCACATGAAAGAGAACAGTGCCAGAATAAGCCCGGTGCTGAAGTGGTTAAAATATCCTATTTTTTTTTTGGGTTACAGTGTTGTATGACCGCGCAATTGTTATTCAAAGTGCATCAGCGCTGAAAGTTGAAAATTGGTCTGGGCAGGAAGGGTGTTTAAGTGGCCAGTAAGCAAGTGGTTAATATAAGGCTATATGCACACGGACGTTTTTCCAGCCGCTTGTTTGAGCGTTTTTTGCAGCTTAAAAACGCCTCTCCATGTTAGCCTATGGCCTCATGGCCACCATGGCGTTTTTGAGCTGTAAATGGCATAGCCGTTTTTAGGCCCCATGTACACGGGACGCTAGTGCAAAGTCTTCAGAACTAAGATTGAAAGCGGCTTTTATAAAAGCTTGCTTTGTCGCGTTTGCATGCTGCGTTTTACCGCATTTGCGTCTATAAGCGTATAGTTAGGAAACATCATAAGGACCCGCCCTAAGCTCAAAAAACAGTATTATTAACCATTTCAGCTATTTTGTGAGACCAGAGTGAGTATCAGCAGCTGAGAGAGCAGCAGTGTACTTGTATTTAGCGTGTCACTTGCCACATCACTTGCCACAAGTTGTGGATTGTCAACTTGCCGCAAGTTGTGGATTGTCCACTTGCCATGTCACCTGCCACAAGTTGTGGATTGTCCACTTGCCACGTCACCTGCCACAAGTTGTGGATTGTCCACAATGCAATGGAAGCAATTACATATTTTATATATATATATATTTTTAATGGTTTTTCATCATTTGCCATAATTTTTGAGTTTTTGGATGTAAAAAAATAGGTCACCTTTAAAAACGCTTATAAACTAAAACGCGGCTAAACGCCGGCACCGCATCTGAAACGTGGAAATCTTTGGCGTCTGAACGCATTTTTTGGCTTTCTGAAAAACGAGGTTAAACACAACTGCCTTAGGGCCAGTTCACACCTTGGAAACGCAGTCCGGATGCATTCCAGGTGCTTTTCTGCATGCGCGTTTTTGATGCAGTCCAGTGCTTTTTTCCCCCCTCTTTTTTCTTAGGCCTCATGCCCACGGACGGACATTTTAAAAGACAGTCTGTAAGGCTCGATTCACACTAATGCGCTTTTTGGTGCATTTTGCAGAAATGCAGGGAAATTTTTTAAGCACTTAAGCCCCGGACCAATATGCAGCATAATGACCAGGCCCCTTTTTGCGATTCGGCACTGCGTCGCTTTAACTGACAATTGCGCAGTCGTGCGACGTGGCTCCCAAACAAAATTGGCGTACTTCTTTTCCCACAAATAGAGCTTTCTTTTGGTGGTATTTGATCACCTCTGCGGTTTTTATTTTTTGCGCTATAAACAAAAATAGAGCAACAATTTTGGAAAAAAAATACATATTTTTTACTTTTTGCTATAATAAATATCCCCAAAAAATATATAAAAAAAAAATTCCCTCAGTTTAGGCCGATACGTATTCTTCTACATATTTTTGGTAAAAAAAAAACGCAATTGGCGTTTATTGATTGGTTTGCGCAAAAATTATAGCGTTTACAAAATAGGGGATAGTGTTAAGGCATTTTTATAAAAAAAATTTTTTTTACTAGTTATGGTGGCTATCAGCGATTTTTTTTGTGACTGCGACATTATGGCGGACACATTGGACACTTTTGACACATTTTTGGAACCATTGTCATTTTTACAGCGAACAGTGCAATAAAAATGCACTGGTTACTGTAAAAATGACACTGGCAGTGAAGGGGTTAACCACTAGGGGCGCTGGAGGGGTTAAGTGTGCCTACGGGAGTGTTTCTAACTGAGGGGGGCGTGGCTACGAGTGCCACATCACCGTGTCACTCGTAGCCACTCGTCTGCTCTATTCTGCTCTTGACCACCACCCTTTGGTCAACTTCTGCTATTGTTTGTTGATCTTAATATTGTTTCTGGGCATGCGTGTTTGTACTTCGGACAAAAGTCCGATGGATTTCTGTACACACGATAGGACTTTGCACCATAGGACTTTTGTTGCCAAAAAGTTTGTCGGTTTGCAGAGCGAACTTTTGTCCGATGAAAACCGAAAAAATTTGTCCGATGGAGTGTACACACGGTAGGATTTTTTTGAAAACGTGCTCATTTTGGAGTTTGCTGTCAAAAAGTCCTACCGTGTGTATGGGGCTTAACACATACTTTAGTTATGTCTAGACAGGTGCACTGCCGAAAAAAAAAAAATTGTTTTTGTTTTTTTTTTGTTTTTTTGCTTTTTCGGAAAATCAGGAAATTCGGAATTCGGAAATTCCGAATTTCCGAATTCCGAATTTTCGAATTTCCGTATTTCCAAAAAAACAAATAAAACTAAAATGAAAAAAATTAATTTTTCGAATTTCCAAAAAAACGAATTTCCGATTTTCGGAAATTCGGAAATTCTTTCCAAATTTCCTATTTTCGAATTTTAGATTTTCGAATTTTAGATTTTCGATTTTTTTTCGAAATTTCAAAATTTCAAAATTTCAAATTTTCGAAATTTCGGAAATTCGAAATTTCGAAAAAAAAATCGAAAATCTAAAATTCGAAAATCTAAAATTCCGAAATTCCGAATTTCAGAATTTCGAAAATCCGAATTTCCGATAATTCGGAAATTCGGAATTTCGGAAATCCGAAAATCCGGAAATTGAAAAATTCGGAAATTCGCAAATTTCAGAATTAAAGAATTTCTCTAAATTCGTAAAAAACGAATTAGAATCTAAACGAATTGCACATGTCTAGTTATGTCTGATTGCTGGTAGGCTGGATTTTTATCTGGCTTCTTATATCTATCTGAGAAGGCTGTGGCAAGATCTTTCAGATTATTCCTGCTCTATCCTAAAGCAGGGGTTCTCCCCTTTTCAGTTGCAGAAGTCTCAGCATTCCCTCTGCAATTTCAATAGTGAAAATTAATCATCCAATAGGTAATGTGAGAGAAAAAGTAATGTTCTCAACAATTTAAAAGAGTGTTTGTCATGGAAAAATAAACCCAACTCCTGCCACAAGTATTCAGCCGAACACCCCCCGGTGAGCCGAACACCCCCGGTTCGGTTCGCACCAAAACCTGCGAACACACCGAAAGTTTGCGCGAACTTTAGAACCCTATTAAAGTCTATGGGACTTGAACGTTCGGAATCAAAAGTGCTAATTTTAAAGGCTAATATGCAAGTTATTGTCCTAAAAAGGGTTTGGGGACCTGGGTCCTGCCCCGGGGGACATGTATCAATGCAAAAAAAAGTTTTAAAAACATCATTTTTTTCGGGAGCAGTGATTTTAATGATTAGTGATGCTTAAAGGGAAAAAAAAGTGAAATATTCCTTTAAATATCGTACCTGGGGGGTGTCTATAGTATGACTGTGAAGTGGCACATGTTTCCCGTGTTTAGAACTGTCCCTGCACAAAATGACACTTCTAAAGGAAAAAAAGTCATTTAAAACTGTTTGCGGCTTTAATGTAATGTCTGGTCCCGGCAATATGAATGAAAATCATTGAGAAAAATGGCATGGGTACCCCCCCTCCCCCCAGCCCATTACTAGCCCCTTTGGGTCTTGTATAGATATTAAGGGAAACCCCTCATCCAAATTAAAAAAAGGAAAGGCGTGGGGCCCCCGGGCCCTATATACTCTGAACAGCAGTATACAGGCGGTGCAAACAAGACAGGGACTGTAGGTTTGTTGTGACGTAGAATCTGTTTGTAATTTTGAACTGGTAATTTTTTTAAGTATAAAAAAATAATTTTTTAAGCTTTATGGAAAACATAGGGAAGGGTTATCACCCCTGTAATATTTGTTTTGCTGTCTGTGCACCTCTTCAGAAGATTTTACCTCACATTCTGACCCAATGACAATTGGTTTTTGTAAATTTTGGGTTTTTAGGTGCACACTGTGCAAAGGACACAGTACACTAACTGAAAATACTGCAGCTCCCTGCCTGTGGTATTAGTATGAGAACACCAGCAATTGTATTGAGGTAAGCTTTAGGTGCACACTGTGCAAAGGACCAGTGCCATCTTAAGAGCATTATAGGCTCCCGGGCAATACAGTGCACTGGGGCCCTGTCTACACAATCACGCATGAGAATTTACTGACAAAAATCGTGAAATTTACTGGCAGAACCCCATTTTTTACTGCCAGTGCAAAAAAGTACCTAAAATTACAGTTTTCAGTGCCAAACAATGCAAATGTCGGTAATTAAACTATAAACATATACCGGTAGCTAGTGTCTTAGCAATGTGTTTAAGTTAAACAAAAGTAAAAAAAAACATTTCTTCATTGACATGAAGGTTAGGTTACTATAACCCAGCCAGCACAGAGCTTCCTCTTACATCAGAGTCTGCAGGATTCCCCCTTACAGTGCAAGGGAACTCTTATGTAAAGGGGAACGCTGCAGATCATGATGTAAGGGGGAACTCTGATGTGGAGGGGGGCTCTGGTGACCAGAGACCACCTTATAGCAGAGTTCACTGCTTTCTCTTTACATCAGAGTTCCCACTTACATCAGGGTCCGCAGACTGAGTTCCCCCTTGCACTGTAAGGGGGAATCCTGCAGGCTCTGATGTAAAGGTGAACACCAGGAACTCTGATGTGTGGGGCACTCTGGTGACCAGAGACCACCTTCCGTAGAGTAAATACACTAAGGTAAGGGGGGGGCACTAATATAGGAGGGGGAACCTTTATATCAGTGCCCCCTTACATTTTTGTATTCATTCCCCCCTTACATGAGCAACCCCTCGCCCCTTAGACTGGCCTGGCGGCGCTATCACTGACCTCCTCTCAGGTGCACCATGCAGGGCTCAGTCAGATGGCTCCAGCTTGGCTGCTCTGGTTTTATCCTATAGTCTCCTCATGTCTGACTTCTCCCGTGACCCCCATCCCAGCGGCGCTCTCACTCTTGACTCCTCTCCAGACTCTTCCTCAGAGACTGTAGACACGATACAGGAGATGGTTAGAGGCTGTAGACACGATACAGGAGATGATCAGAGACTGCAGACATACTATAGGAGAGGGTCAGAGACTGCAGACATACTATAGGAGATTGTCAGAGGCTGGCGGACATGGTACAGGAGATGGTCAGAGGCTGGCGGACATGGTACAGGAGATGGTCAGAGGCTGGTGGACATGGTACAGGAGATGGTCAGAGGCTGGCGGACATGGTACAGGAGATGGTCAGAGGCTGGCGGACATGGTAGTTTCCTCCTCTGTTCCCCTTCATATTAAATTTACCACCATACTTCAGTCACTCTCATATACTGCCCCTGGCCTCTTCTCTCTGAGACTGACTGGGTCACTGTCTATCTCCCCCCCAATTGAGTGAGCACAGCAAACTGAGCAACAGACCACCACTGCCCCCCACCCCTCAATCTCTTTGTGCAAGCTGCACATTCAGCCACTCACCGTACGACACCGACCAGGGTACTCTGTGTCTGTACTGGCTGGTGGCTGGGCAGGTTACAGGCTCTGTCCACTCCACGAGTCACCACTCTGCTCCGTCCATCCACCCTCAGCTCCTCCTGCTTTTTTTTAAGTCTGGCTGGCTGCGGGCTGCGCTGGTGGTGTGGCTGACGTCATCAGCAGACAGACAGAGGCAGCACTCGGAGGATCGGATCTTCTCAGCGATTTCAGCAAACAGCGCATGCGCAGTTCTGACCCGCCGCTCTTCACCATTTTTTACTGGGGTCGCTGGGCAGCCGGTGGGGCCACCCAGGCAAGTGTGGCCCCTGGGAAACTTCCCAGCGTGCCCAGTGGAAAAGACGGCCCTGCAGAGGACACTAAAACAAAATACTGCAGCTCCCTGCCTGTATTTGTATGAGAACACCAATTGTATTGAGGTAAGCTTTAGGTGCACACTGTGCAAAGGACACTAAAACAAAATACTGCAGCTCCCTGCCTGTATTTGTATGAGAACACCAATTGTATTGAGGTAAACTTTAGGTGCACACTGTGCAAAGGACACTAAAGCAAAATACTGCAGCTCCCTGCCTGTATTTGTATCAGAACACCAGCAATTGTATTCAGGTAAGCTTTAGGTGCACACTGTGCAAAGGACTCAGTACACTAAGTGAAAATACTGCAGCTAGCACAATCATCTGCTTGCCTGTCAGTATAGAGAATAACAGGAACGGATCTAGCTAAACTGAATACAGTGTGTAAATATATATACAACACCTAGGATGCATATATATCCTCCTCACACTGTAACTGAAGCTAACTGACTCGCCTGCCTGCTCTATCTAACTCAAATTAAATGACACTATCTCTTTCTCTCTCTCTCTCTGTCTTTAACCACCGCCGCAACACACTACACAAAGGCCGCCACGCAGGCGGCTTTATATAGTGTGGGGCGTGTACTAAACCCCCTGAGACATAATTGGCCAAAGCCACCCTGGCTTTGGCCAATTATGGCTCTCTGTTTTTTCCGCGCTGTGATTGGCCAAAGAATGCGGGTCATAGTGCATGCTTGGCCAATCATCAGCCAGCAATGCACTGCGATGACGCAGTGAATTATGGGCCTTGACTCGAATTTGGCGCGAATGGCCCATAGCGAATGGCCCAAATTCGGCGAACGGCCGAACAGGCGATGTTTGAGTCGAACATGGGTTTGACTCGAACTCGAAGCTCATCCCTATTTGCCACTTCTCGAAGAAGAAACTAATTAGCCTCATCCTGCCTCATGCACCTTTCTATGGACCAGTGAGGCTGCCCATGACAGTGATGGACCAATAGGAATTTATGGTGAGGGATCTTAGTGGTAGGCTACAACACTTCCCATAAGTTTTGGAGTGTTACCTGCCAAAGAATCCCACTGATCGCAACAGGGGGGGGGGGAGTTGGGGGATGCTGAAGATATTTCCACGTTTTGGTATCTAAAATTTATACGAGTAACAGTTTTGGGTGCCAGAGGGTGATGTAAATTACAGGGCTAATGCTGACAAAGAGCAAGGGCAGCTTCAGTAAGTGCTAATTTGAAATATTTTATGTATGCGAGCAATCTGGAAATTGTTACCTGATGACAGTGTCTCTTTAGGCTCAAAAATAATCCGCCCACCGCACTTGAAGAAATTAAGCTATTGCTGGAACGTGGAGGCACCATATCTAACTCAAGTCACTCTTCTCTTTCTATTCTTGAATCTATTTAGAACTAGCTTCTTTTTTTCAGTGGTATACTTCTTCATATGAAGAGGCAGTTTCATTGTGTAAAGAATTAAATAACTAGCACTATGATTTCACCCAGATATAATTTAGTTTTCCCATAAAGTTGTTAATCACTTTTTCTCTTGGCTTTATTTCAGTAATTTTAATAACTATAAGCTAATTACTACTGCGCCGACTGTAATCCAACAGTTACAAAGGCTTGTTTACATTGGCTTTTGTAAATGTCTGCATTCACGTTTATATTAAGACCAAGTTCTATTTTATGATGAATTTAGCACACGCCAGACTTTGTATTATCTGGAAAGACATCTTTTACCCATCAGATACTGAATTAAACTGTCACTTTCAGACAGAATTAAAATGTTTCAACAGCCAGGCCATTTTATCGTTTTTACATGAAACAGATATTACACTGAATAATCCCATGCCGAGTGATAGTTGGTGATTCAAAATTTTGACATTGAGTGCCTGTGATGGATTTTTATTATCCTGGAGCAACATTGACGTGTCAGTCAAAAAAGTAATACAGTAATTCATGCATACAAATTGACTTGTCTAACAGGCAGGACTGCACTCAAGTCTCATCTGCTGATATATGATCAATAGAATGCCACATAATCTGCTCTGTAGAGGCTATTATTTGTTTAACTGGAC
This sequence comes from Rana muscosa, assembly GCA_029206835.1. NCBI lineage: Eukaryota > Metazoa > Chordata > Amphibia > Anura > Ranidae > Rana > Rana muscosa. The sequence goes on along the minus strand of CM055116.1, from coordinate 1,046,335,089 downwards.
TGAAGATGGTTTTAGATGTTTTAAGATAAGCATTTATCTCTGTTACATAATAATGTTGTAATGAGGGTCATGGTTAGGAATTGTAGCATGTGCTAAGAATATTGAGTTAATAGAGAAACTTTAGGCCAGGGGAAAATGGCCTAAAAAAAAAAAAAAAAAATGGACACTTCCTTGGGCCAGTAGGGTGGATTATGAATGTGAAGTTTCTAAAACATCCTTTACCTCTTGGAAAGGTGGCAACACAGAGAATCTAAGGCTACGGTGGCAATAAGATATGCTGCCCATCTCCCACCAGTTGGATCCTGCACCATCTTCTTCTGGGGACATGTCTACAACAACCACACTGCCACAGCACCTTGCAAGGTGCTAAAAGCACATTCCCAGTCATACATGAGTAGCTATTGCTGGGAGATATATGTATGTATATATATATATATATATTTATATATAAAACTTTATTTTATATAGTGCCTTTAAAGGTAGCTTCTCAAAGCACTTTACAAGGAAAGCACAAGAAATACACAGGATAACATAAAGGAATAAGGGACAATTACCGTATTTATCGGTGTATAACACGCACAGGCGTATAACACGCACCCCAACTTTAAGAGGGAAGTTTCAGGGAAAAAAAATTCAACAGCCCCCTGCGTATAACACGCAGGCACAGTTTACCCTCTATTTTCAGGGTAAAAAAGTGAGTGTTATACGCCAATAAATACAGTAAATGAATGCTTGTCTAAAGAAAAAAAGTTTTTAAATTTGATTTGCATGCATTTAGAGAATATTACTCTCTGATGTTCTTAGGAAGCGAATATCAGAGTTTTGGTGCATTGCAGGAGAAGGCTCTGTCTCCCATCGAGTGTGGGTGAGTATCCCCCACACAGCAAGCCAGAATTTGAGGAGACGAGGTTACGAGAAGGGGGGAGTAAGTTGATAAAAGTTCAGACAGATAATGGGATGCCAAGCCATGAAAAAACCTTATAGGTGAGCAAGAGGATCTTAAAGTCTATGCAAACCTGATGGAAAGCCAGTAAAAGGACTCCAGGATAGGGTTAATATGATCACTTGTACCAGACCTAGTCAGGATTCTGGCTGCAGAATTTTGAACATATTGAAGTCGATTAATAGTGGATTTAGGTACACCAGCGAGTAGAGCATTGCAGTAGTCAAGTCGGGAGAACACAAATGTATGGATTAGCTTTTCAGCTACAGTGTATGATAGCATAGAACGCAGCGGAGCAATGTTTCTCAAGTGGAAAAAGGATGTGCTAACAAAATATCACCTCTAGACTTTTCAATTTAGACTGAAGCTCAAGTACAGTGCCATCTATAGATAAGCCATTAGGACTGGCCTTACGTAATTGAAGCGGGGTGCCAAAAGGCATGACTTCAGTCTTGCCACAGTTTAATCAAGCAAATTATGGGCCATCCAAGTTTTTATATCACAAACAGGGATGAGCCGAACACCCCCCTGTTCGGTTCGCACCAGAACCTGCGAACAGACAAAATGTTCGTGTAAACTTTAGAACCCTATTAAATACAATGGACTCGAACGTTCGAAATCTAAAGTGTTAATTATTAAGGCTAATATGCAAGTTATTGTCCTAAAAAGTGTTTGGGGACCTGGGTCCTGCCCCAGGGGACATGTATCAATGCAAAAAGAAGTTTTAAAAACGGCCGTTTTTTCGGGAGCAGTGATTTTAATAATGCTTAAAATGAAAAAATAAAAGTGAAATATTCCTTTAAATTTCGTACCTGGGGGGTGTGTATGATATGCATGTAAAGTGGCGCATGTTTCCCGTGCTTAGAACTGTCCCTGCAAAAAATGTCATTTTTGAAAGAAAAAAAATGCATTTAAAACTGACTCGCGGCTATTAATGAATTGTCGGCTCCCGGCAATACATACAAAAGTCATTGAGAAAAAAAAAAAAAAAAAAGCGTGGGGGTTCCCCAGAATTCAATTACCAGGCCCTTCAGATCTGGCATGGATTTTAAGGGGAACTCCACCCCAAGTTTAAAAAAAAAATGGCGTGGAGTCCCCCTAAAAATCCATACCAGACCCCTTATCCGAGCATGCAACCTGGCCGGCCGCAGGGGAAAAGGGGGGGACGAGAGAGCGGCCCCCCCTCCCTCCTGAACCGTACCAAGCCACATGCCCTCAACATGGGGAGGATGTCCCCATGTTGATGGGGACAAGGGCCTCATCCCCACAACCCTTGCCCGGTGGTTGTGGGGGTCTGCGGGCGGGGGGCTTATCGGAATCTGGAAGACCCCTTTAACAAAGGGGACCCCCAGATCCCAGCCCCCCCTATGTGAATTGGTAACGGGTACATTGTACCCCTACCATTTCACGAAGAAAGCGTAAAAAAAATGTTTAAAAAAACACACAAACACCTTGAAAAAGTCCTTTATTTAAAAAAATAAATAAATAAACATTCCAGCGGTGAAATCCAGTGTCCCGCGGCGATCCCGATGTCCAGCGCTGTCCTTCATTGGTTGTGCCTGAGCGGACATGATGGGGAACTCCCTCTCAGTATTTTAAATGTATAGACCCGCCCCTTCTAATGTTCCCCATCAGGTCCGCTCAGCGGACGAGATGCAGAACATGAGAAGGGGCGGGTCTATACATGTATTACCAAAGTGAGAGCAGTTCCCCATCAGGTCCGCCCCCTCGGTATGTCAGACCCGCCTACGTCATTGGCTTGAGCGGGGAACTTCCTTCACTGTGTAATTTAAATTTACATAGTGAAGGAAGTTCCCCGCTCAAGCCAATGACGTAGGCGGGTCCGACATACCGAGGAGGCGGACCTGATGGGGAACTGCTCTCACTTTGGTAATACATGTATAGACCCGCCCCTTCTCATGTTCCGCATCTGGTCCGCTGAGCGGACCTGATGGGGAACTTTAGAAGGGGCGGGTCTATACATTTAAAATACTGAGAGGGAGTTCCCCATCAGGTCCACTCAGGCACAACCAATGACGGACAGCGCTGGACATCGGGATCGCCGCGGGACACTGGATTTCACCGCTGGAATGGGTTTTTTTTTTTTTTTTTTTTTTTTAAATAAAGGACTTTTTCAAGGTGTTTGTGTGTTTTTTTAAACATTTTTTTACGCTTTCTTCGTGAAATGGTAGGGGTACAATGTACCCCTTACCAATTCACATAGGGGGGGGCCGGGATCTGGGGGTCCTCTTTGTTAAAGGGGTCTTCCAGATTCCGATAAGCCCCCCGCCCGCAGACCCCCACAACCACCGGGCAAGGGTTGTGGGGATGAGGCCCTTGTCCCCATCAACATGGGGACATCCTCCCCATGTTGAGGGCATGTGGCTTGGTACGGTTCAGGAGGGAGGGGGGGCCGCTCTCTCGTCCCCCCCTTTTCCCCTGCGGCCGGCCAGGTTGCATGCTCGGATAAGGGGTCTGGTATGGATTTTTAGGGGGACTCCACGCCATTTTTTTTTTAATTTGGGGTGGAGTTCCCCTTAAAATCCATGCCAGATCTGAAGGGCCTGGAATGGATATTTGGGGGAACCCCACGTCAATTTTTTTTTATTTGCGGCGGGGTTCCCCTTAATATCCATTCCAGACCTGAAGGGCCTGGTAATTGAATTCTGGGGAACCCCCACGCTTTTTTTTTTTTTTATCAATGACTTTTGTATGTATTGCCGGGAGCCGACAATTCATTAATAGCCGCGAGTCAGTTTTAAATGCATTTTTTTCTTTCAAAAATGACACTTTTTGCAGGGACAGTTCTAAGCACGGGAAACATGCGCCACTTCACATGCATATCATACACACCCCCCAGGTACGAAATTTAAAGGAATATTTCACTTTTATTTTTTCATTTTAAGCATTATTAAAATCACTGCTCCCGAAAAAACGGCCGTTTTTAAAACTTCTTTTTGCATTGATACATGTCCCCTGGGGCAGGACCCGGGTCCCCAAACACTTTTTAGGACAATAACTTGCATATCAGCCTTTATAATTAGCACTTTAGATTTCTCCCATAGATTTTTCGAATTTGCCGCGAACACCCCAATTTGTTCGCTGTTCGGCGAACGGGCGAACAGGCAATGTTCGAGTCGAACATGAGTTCGACTCGAACTCGAAGCTCATCCCTAATCACAAACACAGTTATATCTATATATATATATATATTGTGAGGGTGTTAACTCGGCAGCGGGTGTGTGTGACCCCCTGGATGGGTTCATCACACAAAACAGGCACAGCAGACAGAGTTTGTAGTTGCAAAAAACAAAAGGTGCGGTTTATTCAAACTATTTACAAGGGAAAAACAGCAAAACAAAAAGAAACATGAAAAGAAATCCTGGTCAACTTGACCGCTCACTACACACGTTGGTGTCCCTAACTAACAACTGGGTACAGCCTTGTGCTCTCCCAGTCCCTAGCTCCCTGCTTTTAGAAGTTCTTACAATAACCACACAGGCTTTGGCTCACCGCACAGAGATCACACTCCCCAGACTATCCACACAGATCTGGTTCCAGGTTGGAGCATCTCCCTTATCATGCTGGGAGTTCTTGTAGAGGCCTCAATGAGCCACTTGATTCAGCTGGGCTCATTAACTCTTGCCCTGCAAGACTCCCAGCACTCCCCCTAGTGGTATAAATCGGCATAAAGCCTGAATCTAGGACATATATACCTTCCATCCTGGATGCAACCTGGTGATTTTACCTGCCTGCTGTCACAATATATATATATATATATATATATATATATATATATATAACATGTTAGACTTACCTGCTCTGTGCAATAGTTTTGCACAGAGCAGCCCTGAACCTGAATTATATTTTATACTATATGTATAAAATCTTTAAAATAATAATTTAGTAAATGATGAAGGATTTGTGGAATCTTGTGGGTTATATATGGGATATCTAATGAAAGAGACCAAAAGTAGCTTCCTGTGTTGCTAAGCTTCCTTTGTAACCTTGGATGGAGAAAGGGGGAGTAAAATGCCGTACACCTGGGCCAAATTTCTGACATTCGACCAGTGTGTATGGCAGTCGGTCTGACAGAAGCCAGCCGAACGTCCAGCTTTTGTCAAAGGGGCATGACCGAAAAAGGTCCAGTGCATTCTGATGGGGTGGGCCCACTGTCAGAACACAATAGCTTAGCGGGGGGAGATTGCTGTACTAACATCTGATTGTTAGTACAAGATCTCCTCCCAAGCTCTTCAGTATTTTTTTCCTTCAGCCTGCTGGGTTGAACGAAAGAAAACAGATAGTGTGTAGTAGCCTTAAGTGAAAAAATTCACTGCTCTAATGTATTCACTTGTGGGTTTGTAAATCCTGAGCTTTATAAAAACAGACTTTTTTCCAGAAAAAGGTAAAGAAGAATTACAATTGATGTGAAAAGCAAGGCTAAAGCTCCATCATCTGGCTTAAGATTCAAATGAATAATATTAAAATGCAGTATTTATTTTCCCATAACTCCCAATCATTAAAAAATTATTACCGTATATACTTGAGTATAAGCCGACCCGAATATAAGCCGAGGCACCTAATTTTACCACAAAAAACTGGGAAAACGTATTGACTCGAGTATAAGCCTAGGGTGTCCATCTGCATGCCTCACTGTGCCTCACTTTGCCTGTGTCCATGTGCATGCCTCACTGTGCCTCACTGTGTCCATGCTCCACTGTGCCTCACTGTGCCCATGCTCCACTGTGCCCATGCCTCACTGTGCCCATGCCTCACTGTGTCCATGCCTCACTGTGTCCATGCCTCACTGTGTCCATGACTAGACTTACGTTTAACATGGGAGTATATGGAAGGGGTGCCCGGCTTTGAAAAATCGTGCTCCCCGGCCGTAGGTCCCTCAGACAGAAAACTTTGCACACTTGTAGAGAACTGGGGCTACATGTGTGCCAAGTTTCGGGACCAGGAGACCTACGGAAGGCCAGTACCAGGTCCTCAAAGTTACCAGAGAAATTACCGTTTAACATGGGAGTCTATAGAAGGGGTGCCCGGCCTTAAAAAAATCGATGCTCCCTGGCCGTAGATTCTCCGGAAAACAAACTTTGCACACTTGTAGAGGAAGAGTTGGACTATATGTGTGCCAAGTTTAGGGTCCAAGGGACCTACGGCCGGCCAGTACCGGGTCCCCAAAATTACCGCAGAAATTACCATTTAACATGGGAGTCTATAGAAGGGGTGCCCGGGTTTGAAAAATCGGTGCTCCCCGGCCGTAGGTCCCCCGGACAAAAAACTTTGCACACTTGTAGAGGAGCTATATGTGTGCCAAGTTTGCGGTCCAGGGGACCTATCGCCGGCCAGTACCGGGTCCACAAATTCTGGGAGATCAGGCGCAAAAAGGTGACAAAAAAAATGTGCTGAAAAACTCGGCTTATACTCAAGTATATACGGTACTATCCACTTTCCTCAACCATTCCACTTAAAACCACATTCACAATATGGCCATTTTAATTGTGACTAGGGATGAGCTCGGTGTTCGAGTCGAACATAGGTTCGACTCGAACATCGGCTGTTCGCGCGTTCGGCGAACAACGAACGATTCGGCCGTTCGGACCAAATTCGAGTGACGCGAACGGCCCACAATACACTGCGCCATCGCAGTGTAATCCCGGCGCTGTGATTGGCCAAGCATGCACTGTGACCCTGCATGCTTGGCCAATCACAGCGCCGGCAGCGAGGAGAGCAATGATTGGCCACAGGCAGGATGCCTGTGGCCAATTATAGCTGAGGGGGTTTAGTACACGCCCCACACTATAAAAGGCCGCCAGCGCGGCGGCCTCGTGTAGTGTGTTCCGGAGCAGGGAAAGTGAAGGATAGGCAGGGACAGTGTCAAATCTTGTCAAATCTATTCTTTGCTAAACCTTGTGTGTAGGGACAGAGAAGGATAGGCAGGGAGAGTGTCAGTGTCATATACTTTGATAAACCTTGTGTGCAGGGAGAGAGAAGGATAGGCAGGGGACAGTGTCAGTGTCATATTCTTTGCTAAACCTTGTGTGCAGGGAGAGAGAAGGATAGGCAGGGAGAGTGTCAGTGTCATATACTTTGATAAACCTTGTGTGCAGGGAGAGAGAAGGATAGGCAGGGGACAGTGTCAGTGTCATTGTTGCTAAGCCTCCTGCACATTATACACCTGAAGTTAGCCCGTATTGCTGCTTTTTCCTGGTGTGTTACACCAACAGGATTTTGCGGCACTTACAGCGGGCGGAGTGTGCCTCCTGACCATATTACACCTTAACTTAGCCTGTATTGCTGCTTTTTCCTGGTGTGTTACACCAACAGGATTTTGCGGCACTTACAGCGGGCGGAGTGTGCCTCCTGACCATATTACACCTGAACTTAGCCTGTATTGCTGCTTTTTCCTGGTGTGTTACACCAACAGGATTTTGCGGCACTTACAGCGGGCGGAGTGTGCCTCCTGACCATATTACACCTTAACTTAGCCTGTATTGCTGCTTTTTCCTGGTGTGTTACACCAACAGGATTTTGCGGCACTTACAGCGGGCGGAGTGTGCCTCCTTACCATATTACACCTGAACTTAGCCTGTATTGCTGCTTTTTCCTGGTGTGTTACACCAACAGGATTTTGCGGCACTTACAGCGGGCGGAGTGTGCCTCCTGACCATATTACACCTGAACTTAGCCTGTATTGCTGCTTTTCCCATTTCCCTGCAGGCCATTAGAATGTCTGGAAGGCAAACAAGGAGAGGCAGACAGTCAGGAGCCAATTACAGAGGGCAAGCAGGCTCTGTGTCTAGAGACAACAGTGCTGGTCGTGGACGCGGTGCATCGCCATCAGCACGTGGCCATGGGACACACTTGTCCTTCTTTTCGGCAGCTGGACGTGTTGAGCCGCATCATGCCGAAGACTTGGTAGAGTGGATGACCAAGCCCTCCTCATCCTCCTCATCCTCTCTCACCCAGGCTCAGGGTACTGGCAAAGCAGCTGCCAAAGCGTCCTCTTCCCTGGTATCAATGTCATCATCAGTCACTCCTTCCCTAGACCAACCATGTCCTCCTGAGGAGTCCCCCGAACTGTTTGAGCACAGTGTTGGGTACATGCTCCAGGAGGATGCCCAGCGTTTCGAAGGGTCTGATGATGATACCCAGCTAGAGGAAGGCAGTAGCGTGAGAGCAGAGAGAGGGGATGCTCAAGAAGGACACCAATCTGGCAGTCATGTTCCAGCAGCTGCAGCATACTGCCAGATTGGCTCCAGTGATGAGGAGGGAGGGGATGATGAGGTCACTGACTCCACGTGGGTGCCTAATAGGAGAGAGGAGGAGGAGGAGGAGGATGAGGAGGAGGCACATCTCCAACAAGGCAGGATGCCCTCGGGGGGCCAGCGTAAGGGCAGCACACCGACGGAATCACACCGCAGAGCTCCGCCTGTGCAGGGCGCTGCCTCTGCCCGTTATTCAAAAAGTTCTTTGGTGTGGGCCTTTTTTGAGTCGAGTGCATCAGATCGCACAGCTGCTGTTTGCAACATATGTCTCAAGTGTATATCGCGTGGCCAAAACATCACCCGCTTGGGCACCACATGCTTGACCAGACATATGTTGACCTGCCATGCAGCTCGTTGGCAAGCCTACCTTAAAGACCCACACCAAAGAACAAAGCTGACCTCTTCTTGCACCGCATCAGCTGGGATCTCCAACCCCACTATACCTTCAGTCCTCTCTGAAACCTGCTCTGAGAGGAATGAAGGTGTAGAATTAGGTGTGTCACAGCCAAGTACTTGCGGGCACTCTGCTAGCAGTACACCGACGTCCGATTCTAGCAGGCAAATTTCCCTGCCCCAGCTGCTGGACCGTCGAAAGAAGTTCACTCCCAGCCATCCACATGCCCAGCGGTTGAATGCTAGCTTGGCTAAATTGCTAGCGCTTCAACTGCTGCCTTTTCAGTTGGTAGACTCGGCCCCCTTCCGTGAGTTTGTGCAATGTGCGGTTCCTCAGTGGCAGGTTCCCAAACGCCACTTTTTCTCACGGAAGGCGATTCCGGCTCTCTACCGGCATGTGGAAGGCAATGTCTTGGCCTCGCTGGACAGGGCGGTCAGCGGTAGGGTGCATATTACCGCTGACTCATGGTCCAGCAGGCATGGACAGGGACGTTACCTTTCTTTCACGGCCCATTGGATCACTCTTTTGGCAGCTGGGAAGGATGCAGGACAAGGTGCAGTAGTGTTGGAGGTTGTTCCACCGCCACGCCTCCAAAATGCTACTACTGGTTGTGACACACCTCTGTCCTCCACCCCCTCCTCTTCTTCTTCCTCCGTGGCCTCTTCCTGTGCTTTGTCCTCGGAACCAGCGGTGCTCCGTAGGCGTTCAAGGGGCTACGCAAGTACGCAGGCAAAAAGATGCCATGCCGTGCTTGCGCTGGTGTGTTTGGGGGACAGGAGCCACACTGGGGCAGAGGTTCTGTTTGCTCTGCAGGGGCAGGCCGAGAGGTGGTTGACGCCACGCCAGCTTAAGCCAGGAATGGTAGTTTGCGACAATGGCACCAACCTCCTCTCCACTCTCCGACAGGGACAACTGACCCATGTGCCCTGTGTGGCTCACGTCCTTAACCTGGTGGTGCAGCGGTTCTTGGGCAGGTACCCGGGCTTACAGGATGTCCTGAGGCAGGCCAGGAAAGTCTGTGTGCATTTCCGCAGATCTTATAATGCCAGTGCTCGCCTTGCTGAGCTGCAAAAGGAGTTGAACCTGCCCAAGAACCGCCTTATATGTGACATGCCCACCAGGTGGAACTCAACGTTGGCCATGCTGCAGCGGCTGCACACGCAGCAGAGGGCCATCAATGAGTACCTGTGCGACTACGGCACCAGGACAGGGTCAGGGGAGCTCGGGTTTTTTTCACCACGCCAGTGGGGCATGATCAGGGATGCATGCACTGTCCTGGCACCATTTGAGGAGGCCACGAGGATGGTGAGCAGTGACAGTGCATGCATCAGTGACACTGTACCTCTTGTCCACCTGTTGGAACATACGCTGCGTGGAATAATGGACAGGGCACTTGAGGCAGAACAGAGGCAGGAAGAGGAGGACTTCCTTGCCTCTCAAGGCCCCCTTTACCCAGACAGTGTTCCTTCTGTCCCACCCATCGCACAGGAAGAAGAGGAGGAGGAGGAGGAGGATTGTGTCAGCATGGAGGTGGAGCCTGGCACTCAGCATCATCAGCAGTCTTTTAGGGATGATTTACAGTCCCAAGAAAACAGTGGACTTGTACGTGGCTGGGAGGAGGTGGCTGCGGATCATGTCGTCCTTAGTGACCCAGAGGACTCCGGACCGAATGCCTCAGCTAACCTACGCTGCATGGCCTCCCTGATCCTGCAAAGTCTGCGGAAGGATCCTCGTATTCTTCGGATCAAGGAGAGGGACCATTACTGGCTGGCCACTCTCCTTGATCCACGTTACACGGGTAAGGTTGCGGACCTTATCTTACCGTCGCAGAGGATGAGACAACTCCGGGAGGCCTTGCAGAAAGGTCTGTGCAACGCGTTCCCAGAGACTGGGAGGTTACAAACTTCTGGTCCTGGACAACGAGTTGCTGAGGCTTCGGTCAGTCAAAGAAGGAGCGGTGGGGAAGGTGGCCGTCTGACCGATGCGTTCAGACAATTCTTTAGTCCGCAGCCCCAAGGTATGATCGGTTCCAGCAACCATCGCCAGCGTCTGATATACATGGTGCAGGAATACCTAGGGGCAAGGTCAGACTTGGACACCTTCCCCACCGAAAATCCTCTGGCTTACTGGGTCTTGAGGATGGATCACTGGCCAGAGCTTGCACAGTATGCAATTGAGCTACTGGCCTGTCCTGCATCCAGCGCTCTTTCAGAATGCACATTCAGTGCTGCTGGAGGATTTGTCACGGATCACAGGGTGCGCCTGTCCACCGACTCTGTTGATCGACCGACCTGAAGCTGATATAACAGACTAATTTATTTTCAAATGTCACATCCCTTCAAGACTGATGCTGTTGCTGAGAGACTGTCCTGTTATGTTGACTGACTATCCTCCTCCTCCTCAATGATCCGATTGATGATGATAGCTTGGAAGAACATTTTTGTTTCTGGGTGCCGCCACCAGTGGCTAAGGCCCAATTTTTCAGCCCCTGTTTAACAGGGGCGTGTTATTACAATTTTTTTATGCAATGCTTTGCAACAGGGCTCATTGCTGTGCTCCAAGTACAGTATCTGTGAGGGGTTGCAGTGTTGTGGCACCAGTGCCTAAGGCCCAATTTTTATGCCCCTGTTTAACAGGGGCATGTAATTACAATTCTTGATCTAATAATTCACAGCAGGGCCCATTCCTGCGCCCACCAAGACTAACTGTGAGGCCTTACAGTGTTGTGTCAACACCACCACCACCACCACCACCAAAGGCCCAATTTTTCAGCCCCTGTTCAACAGGGGCATGCAATTACAATTCTTGATCTAATAATTCACAGCAGGGCCCATTCATGTGCCCACCAAGAGTAACTGTGAGGGCTGACAGTGTTGTAGCACCAGCAGCATCACCAAAGGCCCAATTTTTCCTACCACTGTTCAACAATGGCATGTAATTACAATTCCTGATATAATAGTTCACAGCAGGGCGTTCCAGCGCCCACCAAGAGTAACTGTGAGGGCTCACAGTGTTGTGGCAACACCAACATGTAAGGGGCAAATTTCAGCTGAGTATATATGGCAGGCCCCTACTTTCAAACATCCAACTTACAAACGACTCCTCCTTGCAAACGGAAGGATACAACAGGAAGTGAGAGGAAATCTACCCCTAGGAAGTCAAATTCTCTCCTGTAAGAGTTAATATGGGAAAAAAGTGTCTCCTCTCCACTGATTCTTTATCACCAATTCTTGTTTCAATAAAAACCCCAAATTTTCAAAAAACATTTGTCATTAGGACGGAAAGTGAGGTGAACTGTTCTGAACAGGTGCACACTGCACAGGCAGCAAAACAAATGTTACAGGGGTGATAACCCTTCGCTATGTTTTCCAAAAAGCTTAAAAATAGATTTTTTGCCTGGAGCTACACTTAAACAATGTACCTGTTCAAAATTACAAACAGATTCTACATAAGAACAAACCTACAAACCTGTATACGGCTGTTCAGAGTATATAGGGCCTTTTTTATTTTGTGTGCGGGGTTCCCCTTAATATCCATACAAGACCCAAAGGGTCTGGTAATGGGCTGGCGTGGGGGGGGGGGGGTGTGTGATGGGGTAGCTATGCCATTTTTCTTAAAGATTTTCATCCATATTACCGGGACCAGACATTACATTAAAGCCGCAAGCAGTTTTAAATGGCTTTTTTTCCTTTAGAAATGTAATTTTGTGCAGGGACAGTTCTAAACACGGGAAACACGTGGCACTTCACAGGCATACTTTAGACACCCCCCAGGTACGATATTTAAAGGAATATTTGACTTTTTTTTTTTCACTTTATGCATCATTAAAATGACTGCTCCAGAAAAACGTCAGTTTTTAACCACTTAACGACCGCTCACTGTATATATACGTCGGCAGAATGGCACCGACAGGCACAATCACGTAGGGCATACGTGATCGCCTTTGTACAGTTGGGGGGTCCGATCGGACCCCCCTTCTATACAGTGAGCGGCCGTTAATCGTTGGGGAGCGTTCGGAGATGAGGGGGCGACCATTCGATTTCGGCCACCCCCTCGCGATCGCTCCCGGCCAATGAAAATGCTTCCTCTGCCATGTGATGTAAACACAGGCAGTAGGAAGTGATGTCATCTCCCTCGCGGCGGTCTTTTCGATTCCGGCGCCGAGGAGAGAGGAAGCAGGTTAGTGCACCAGCAGTCCACTGACACGTAGGTACACATAGGCACACATTTCACCCCCCAGTCACCCCCAGATCACCTCCCAGGTCACCCCCCAGCCCCCAATCACAGTGTCACTGATTGCGGTGATCATTTATTTTACTGATCACTGCTTTTAGTGTCATCTGTGATAGTAAAAAGTTGCAGGGCAGTTAGGATTAGGCCCCTTTAGGTCCAGGGTAGCCCCCTAACCCCCCCCTAATAAAGGTTTAACCCCTTGATCGCCCCCCAGGTAACCCTTTCACCCCCTAACGCCAGCGTCACTAAGCGATCGTATTTTCGATCGCTGTATTTAGTGCCGGTGGTGCCCTAGATAGCCAGTTAATTATTTTTAGGTTCGCCGCAGGTTTTTATTAGCGTCAGGTACCCCCATATATTATTTTAACCCCCTGATTGCCCCTAGAGTTAACCCTTTCACCAGTGATCACCGTATAAGCGTCACTGGTGACACTGGTTACCCAGTTAGTTATTTAGTTATTTAGGTAACCCGTCAGGTTTTTATATAGCGTCGGGTACCCCCATATTTAACCTAATAAAGGTTTTAACCCCCTGATTGCCCCTAGTTAACCCTTTCACCAGTGATCACCATATAAAGGTTACGGGTGACGCTGGTTGGTTAGTTTGCTTTTTATAGCATCAGGGCACCCGCCGTATATAACCCAATAAAGGTTTAACCCCCTGATCGCCTGGCGGGTGAGATCAATTAGGTTTTAGCGCCAGAGAGGGTCTGCGTCGCCCCAGGCAGCGTTAGGTTAGTGCCAGTAACGCTAACACCCACGCGCAAAGCATACACCTCCCTTAGTGGTATAGTATCTGATCAGATCTATACTAGCGTCCCCAGCGGTTTAGGGTTCCCAAAAACGCAGTGTTAGCGGGATCAGCCCAGATACCTGCTAGCACCTGCGTTTAGCCCCTCCGCCCAGCCCAGCCCAGCCCACCCAAGTGCAGTATCGATCGATCACTGTCACTTACCAAACACAAAACACATAACTGCAGCGTTCGCAGAGACAGTCCTGATCCCTGCGACCGCTAACAGTTTTTTTGTAGCGTTTGATATATTTGCTGACGACAGTCGGGTGCTTTTTTTTCCTGTGAATCTTACTAGTGTACCCCTAAATTTAGAGCCCAAAATGGCAAGTCGAAGGTACACTAGTAAAGAGGCCTACGAGATTCTGAGCATGACAGATAGTGAAGAGGAGGTCACGTATCTGTCAGATTCAGGCTCAGAATATCTTCCCGTAGAAGACAGTGACGTCAGCGGCCCCACGTCAGATAGCTCTGATGACGAAGTTGAGGTCCCTGCTAAGGTCAGGTGTACCCGATCCCGATCTTCTGAGGTTGTTGAGGAGCAAGAACCGCAGGGCTCTCGTATCATGGAGCAGAGGAGTACTAGCGCCGCTATTCCTTCTGGTGAATTGGCAAGCACCAGCGGCCTAGTACAGCCTGGGCGTACATCCAGCACTGCAGTATCACGTGGTGACGTGGCGAGTCCCATAAGTGCAGTTCAAGCTGGCGAGGTGGCAAGCACAAGTAGTGTCCCGCTGCCACCAATAAGAAGACAAAGGCAGGCCCGTCGTACCCATAGTGCCCTTCCTGCAGAATTCGCCTATCCTGATTGGGTCCCCACCACTTCTGCAGAACCCGTACTTCCCCCATTCACTGCCCAACCCGGTATTCAGGTGGAAACAGCTGATTTTATGCCAATCGATTATTATTCGCTGTTTTTCACGGAAGATCTCTATAGATCTATTGTGGACCAGAGTAATTTATATGCTGGTCAATTCATCGCCGCTAATCCCCAGTTGCCTTCCATTGCCAAAGATTGGAAACCAATTACGGTTTCCGAATTTAAGACCTTTCTGGGCCTTTCCCTCAACATGGGCACACATAAATTCCCGTCATTGCGTGCTTATTGGTCCACGCACCCAATTGACCACATGCCCGTGTTCTCTGCCTCCATGCCCAGGAAACGATACGAGCAGATTTTGCGGTTCATGCACTTCAACGACAATGAACTTTGTCGTCCACGTGGGGACCCTGAATACGACCGGCTCTATAAAATTCGGCCCCTCATAAACCACTTCAACGAACGTTTTGCAGCCTTGTTTATTCCCGATCAAGTTGTCTGCGTTGATGAGTCCCTGATTAAATTTTCTGGCCGCTTGGCTTTCAAGCAGTACCTTCCCAGCAAGCGTGCCAGATACGGGGTCAAGCTCTATAAGTGCTGTGACAGGGCAACAGGCTATGTATGGAGCTTTATGGTTTATGAGGGAAAAGACAGTCAGGTTGAGCCGGTCAACTGCCCGGATTACATAGGGAGCGCTGGCAAGATAGTGTGGAACTTGGTGTCACCCTTATTCGGAAAGGGGTACCACTTGTATGTGGACAATTATTACACGAGCGTGCCACTGTTTAGTCACTTGTTTGATCATCAGATTGGAGCATGTGGCACCGTGCGACCTAATCGCCGGGGCTTTCCCCAGCGGCTTATAGATGCCCGTCTTAGGCTGGGGGAGAGAGCCTGCGTAAAGTGTAATAACTTGCTCGCTATGAAGTGGAGGGACAATAAGAATGTTTTCCTTCTTACCTCCCTTCATGCAGACATGACAGTCCAAATTCCTACGGCGACTGGTGTTGTGGAGAAACCCCTCTGTGTCCACGAATATAACAAAAATATGGAAGGGGTGGACCTCAACGACCAGTTGATGGCGCCGTATCTAATTGACCGTAAGGCGAGACGCTGGTACAAAAAAGTGTCTCTATCCTTATTTCAATTGGCTTTGCTGAACGCTCATGTGCTATACAGAGCTTCAGGCGGGACTTTATCTCTTCTAAAATTCCAGAATGAGATAGTCACAGAACTCCTGTATCCAGGCGGTTCTGCACCTCACCATCCTCTACCAAATGCAGTAAGCCGGCTGCATGAGAGGCATTATACGCATCTCCTCCCGAGTACCCCTACCCAACTAACCCCCCAAAAAAGATGTCGTGTCTGTAGCAAGCGCGGATTTAGGCGTGACACCCGTTATTATTGTCCACTCTGTCCTGACAAACCTGGTCTTTGCCTTGGTGAATGTTTTGAACGCTACCACTCAAAAGTGAAGTTTTAGCGTAGGGTACAGCATTTCACAGACTAGGACACACTTACACAGGGTCTCCCAAGATGCCATTACATTTTGAGAGACCCGAACCATTACAGTTGTTAAAGTTTAAAAAAAAAAGTGTAAAAAAGAAAAAAAAAAACGTAAAAAACAAAAACACAAAAAAATATAAAAGAAAAAAACCAAAAATAGTTGTAGTTTTATTGTTCTCTCTCTCTCTCTCTCTCTCTCTCTCTCTATTTTCTCTCTATTGTTCTGCTCTTTTTTACTGTATTCCATTCTGCAATGTTTTATCATGCTTGCTTTTCAGGTATGTAATTTTTTGTTTTCAGGTGCGCCATTCAACTGCAGCGCGGAATTATTTATCTTGACAGCAACAGCGTTTGCTCCCACGATACATAAAGCCGTGACTCCAGTGCTGTAGGAGGTGATTTCACCACCACAGTTAAAAAAAAAGAGCATATATGCCGAAGCATGGGGGCAGCAGGGGCGGAGGAGCGATTTTGCTCCTAATGCCGCGTATATACGGTCGAAATTCTGACGGAGGCTTGCCCGTGGAAAAGTTCGACCGTGTGTACGCGGCATAACTTTTTTGCGGGAGGATGCCCCCATGCTTCGGCATATATATATTTTAGGCACAGGTTGCGTTAAAAAAATGTTTTATTTTTTACTAGGTTTTGTTTTGGTATTTGCTTTGCAGGTATGGTATGGTAAGGTCTTACTGTTGTACTGTAATGTTACTTTGTTTTAATGTTAACCATCATTTGCTTAGCAGGTATGCCATTCAGTTGCATCGCGGATTTATTTATCTTGACAGCAACAGCGTTTGCTCCCACGATACATAAAGCCGTGACTCCAACGCTGTAGGAGGTGATTTCACCACCACAGTTAAAAAAAAGAGCATATATGCCGAAGCATGGGGGCAGCAGGGGCGGAGGAGCGATTTTGCTCCTAATGCCGCGTATATACGGTCGAAATTCCGACGGAGGCTTGCCCGTGGAAAAGTTTGACTGTGTGTACGCGGCATAACCTTTTATGCCGCGTACATACGGTCGAAATTCCGACGAAGGCTTGCCCGTGGAAAAGTCCGACCGTGTGTACGCGGCATAACTTTTTTGCGGGAGGATGCCCCCATGCTTTGGCATATATGCCCATCATTAGAAGTGGGTGGATGAAGGGAGGTATTCTAATGGTGGGCATACCCACCGATCAATCTCTTTTTTTCGTTCAGCCAACAGGCTGCATGAAAAAAAAGATTACAATACATGTCCAACAAGGACCAGCAACGTACTGGTATGTTGCTGGACTTTGAATGGTTATACCAGATTGATGCCTGCGGGTATCATTCTTTTCAGCCAGCGGCCGGCTTTCATGTAAAAGCAATCCTAGTGGCTAATTAGCCTCTGGACTGCTTTTATAAGCAGTGGGAGGGAATGCCCCCCCCGGATATAAACAGCGCCATTGGGAAATTAGGAAAGCATTTTATCACACCGATCTTGGTGTGGTCAGATGCTTTGAGGGCAGAGGAAAGATCTAGGGTCTAACCCCCCATTTTTTTTCAAAAAAAGAGTACCTGTCACTACTTATTGCTATCATAGGGGATATTTACATTCCCTGAGATAACAATAAAAATGATTAAAAAAAAAAATATGGAAGGAACAATTTAAAAATAAAATAAAAAAGCAAAATAAATAATAATAAAAAAAAAAAAAAAAAAGCACCGCTGACCCCCCCTGCTCTTGCGCAAAGGCGAACGCAAGCGTCGGTCTAGCGTCATATGTAAATAGCAATTGCATCATGCATGTGAGGTATCACCGCGAAGGTCAGATCGAGGGCAGTAATTTTAGCAGTAGAACTCCTCTGTAAATCCAACGTGGTAACCTGTAAAGGCTTTTAAATGCTTTTAAAAATGAATGTAGTTTCTCGCCGCTGCGCGTTTGTGCGCAATTTTAAAGCATGTCGTGTTTGGTATCCATGTACTCGGCCTAAGATCATCTTTTTTATTTCATCAAACATTTGGGCAATATAGTGTTTTTTAGTGCATTAAAAATAAAAAAAGTGTGTTTTTCCCCCAAAAAATGCGTTTGAAAAATCGCTGCGCAAATACTGTGTGGAAAAAAAAATGCGACACCCACTATTTTAATCTGTAGGGCCTTTGCTTTAAAAATATATATAATGTTTGGGGGTTCAACATAATTTTCTTGCAAAAAAAAAAATGTTTTCATGTAAACAAAAAGTGTCAGAAAGGGCTTTGTCTTCAAGTGGTTAGAAGAGTGGATGATGTGTGACATAAGCTTCCTAATGTTGTGCATAAAATGCCAGGACAGTTCAAAACCCCCCCAAATGACCCCATTTTGGAAAGTAGACACCTCAAGCTATTTGCTGAGAGGCATGTTGAGCCCATTGAATATTTTTTTTTTTTTGTCCCAAGTGATTGAATAATGACAAAAATAAAAAAAAATAAAAAATTTACAAAAAGTTGTCACTAAATTATATATTGCTCAAACATGCCATTGTTACATGTGGAATTGCACCCCAAAATACATTCTGTTGCTTCTCCTGAGTACGGGGATACCACATGTGTGAGACATTTTGGGAGCCTAGCCGCGTACAGGACCCCGAAAACCAAGCACCGCCTTCAGGATTTCTATGGGTGTAAATTTTTGATTTTACTCCTCACTGCCTATCACAGTTTCGGAGGCCATGGAATGCCCAGATGGCACAAAACCCCCCCAAATGACCCCATTTTGGAAAGTAGACACCCCAAGCTATTTGCTGAGAGGTATGTTGAGTATTTTGCAGATCTCGCTTTTTGTCACAAAGTTTTAAAAATTGAAAAAAGAAAAAAAAAAAATATGTCTTTCTTCATTTTCAAAAACAAATGAGAGCTGTAAAATACTCACCATGCCTCTCGGCAAATAGCTTGGGGTGTCTACTTTCCAAAATGGGGTCATTTGTGGGGGTTTTGGACTATCTTGGCATTTTATGGCCTTCAAAACTGTGATAGGTAGTGAGGAGTGAAATCAAAAATTTGTGCCCTTAGAAATCCTGAAGGCGGTGCTTGGTTTTCGGGGGCCCGTACGCGGCTAGGCTCTCAAAAAGTCCCACACATGTGGTATCCCCGTACTCAGGAGAAGCAACCAAATGTATTTTGGGGTGCAATTCTGCATATAACCATGGCATGTTTGAGCAATATATCATTTAGCGACAACTTTTTGTACATTTTTTTTTCTTTTTGTCATTATTTAATCACTTGGGACAAAAAAAAAATATTCAATGGGCTCAACATGCCTCTCAGCAAATTCCTTGGGGTGTCTACTTTCCAAAATGGGGTCATTTTGGGGGGTTTTGTGCTATCTTGGCATTTTATGGCCTTCAAAACTGTGATAGGTAGTGAGGAGTGAAATCAAAAATGTATGCCCTTAGAAACCTTGAAGGCTGTGCTTGGTTTTTGGGGTCCCGTACGCGGCTAGGCTCCCAAAAAGTACCACACATGTGGTATCCCCGTACTCAGGAGAAGCAGCAGAATGTATTTTGGGGTGCAATTCCACATATAACCATGGCATGTGTGAGCAATATATCATTTAGTGACAACTTTGTGCAAAAAAAACAAAGTTTGTCATATTCCCGCAACTTGTGGCAAAATATAAAATATTCCATGGACTGAACATGCCTCTCAGTAAATAGCTTGGGGTGTCTACTTTCCAAAATGGGGTCATTTGGGGGGATTTTGTGCTATTTTGGCATTTTATGGCCTTCGAAACTGTGATAGGTAGTGAGGAGTGAAATCAAAAATTTACGTCCTTAGAAAGCCTGAAGGCGGTGCTTGGTTTTTGGGGCCCCGTACCCGGCTAGGCTCCCAAAAAGTCCCACACATGTGGTATCCCTGTACTCAGGAGAAGCAGCAGAATGTATTTTGGGGTGCAATTCCACATATAACCATGGCATGTGTGAGCAATATATCATTTAGTGACAACTTTTTGTACATTTTTTCTTTTTTTTTTCTTTTTGTCATTATTCAATCATTTGGGACAAAAAAAAAATATTCAATGGGCTCAACATGCCTCTAAGCAAATAGCTTGGGGTGTCTACTTTCCAAAATGGGGTCATTTGGGGGGGTTTTGTGCCATTTTGGCATTTTCTGACCTTCAAAACTGTGATAGGTAGTGATAGGTAGTGAGGGGTGAAATCAAAAATTTATGCCCTTAGAAACCTTGAAGGCGGTGCTTGGTTTTTGGGGTCCCGTACGCGACTAGGCTCCCAAAAAGTCCCACACATGTGGTATCCCCATACTCAGGAGAAGCAGCAGAATGTATTTTGGGGTGTAATTTCACATATGCCCATGGCATGTGTGAGCAATATATCATTTAGTGACAACTTTGTGCAAAAAAAATAAAGTTTGTCATATTCCTGCAACTTGTGGCAAAATATAAAATATTCCATGGACTAATCATGCCTCTCAGTAAATAGCTTGGGGTGTCTACTTTCCAAAATGGGGTCATTTAGGGGGGTTTTGTGCTATTTTGGCATTTTATGGCCTTCGAAACTGTGATAGGTAGTGAGGAGTGAAATCAAAAATTTGCGCCCTTAGAAATCCTGAAGGCGGTGCTTGGTTTTCGGGGGCCCGTATGCGGCTAGGCTCCTAAAAAGTCCCACACATGTGGTATCCCCGTACTCAGGAGAAGCAGCAGAATGTATTTTGGGGTGCAATTCCACATATAACCATGGCATGTGTGAGCAATATATCATTTAGTGACAACTTTTTGTAATTTTTTTTTTTTTTTTGTCATTATTCAATCACTTGGGACAAAAAAAAAATATTCAATGGGCTCAACATGCCTCTCAGCAATTTCCCTGGGGTGTCTACTTTCCAAAATGGGGTCATTTGGGGGGGTTTTGTACTGCCCTGCCATTTTAGCACCTCAAGAAATGAGATAGGCAGTCATAAATTAAAAGCTGTGTAAATTCCAGAAAATGTACCCTAGTTTGTAGACGCTATAACTTTTGCGCAAACCAATAAATATACGCTTATTGACATTTTTTTTACTAAAGACATGTGGCTGAATACATTTTGGCCTAAATGTATGACTACAATTGAGTTTATTCGATTTTTCTTATAACAAAAAGTAGAAAATATCATTTTTTTTCAAAATTTTCGGTCTTTTTCCGTTTATCTCGCAAAAAATAAAAATCGCAGAGGCAATCAAATACCATTAAAAGAAAGCTCTATTTGTGGGAAGAAAAGGACGCAAATTTCGTTTCAGTACAACATTGCATGTCCGCACAATTTACAGTTAAAGCAGCGCAGTGCAAAATTCTGAATTCACCTCTGGTCCTCTAGCTACCAAATGGTCCGGGGCTTAAGTGGTTAAAACTTCTTTTTTCATTGATACATGTCCCCTGGTGCAGAACCCGGGTTCCCAAACCCTTTTTAGGACAATAACATGCATAATAGTCATTATAATTAGCACTTTAGATTTCGAACGTTCGCATCCATTGTATTTAATAGGGTTCTAAAGTTCGTGCGAACTTTCGGTCCGTTCGCGGGTTCTGGTGCGAACCGAACCCGGGGGTGTTCGGCTCATCACTAATTGTGACTAACTTTGTGCAGCACCATCTCACCCTTAAATTGCCCTACCCAGGAAATCTCAGGTCTTTCAGGATCTTAGTAAAGCAGCCACTGGGGAAATCAAAAACCGTACATGACTTACGTATGTGTTCGCTTCTGCACGTGAGCACTGTGGGATGGAGACGCTTTAAATTGTTTTGTTTTTTCTTCTTAATTTTTTTTTTTTACACTGTCCCTTTATTTATTTTTTATTTGATTAATTTTATTCCTATTACAAGGAATGTAAATATCCTTTGAAATAGAAATAAGGATGACAAGTCCTCTTTACGGAGAGATCTGGTGTCAAAAAGACCTCAAATCTCTCCTTTGCCTTTAGCGGCGGGTGGGGGCTTAGGCAGGGGGAGTCGGAGTCCCCTCCCGCTGCATCTGAAAGCGATCCAGCGGCTAATGAGCCGCTTAGACCGCTTTCATGAGAAAGCCAGCCTCCGACAGAATTTTTTTTTTACCGGGGATATGGCTTTCAGCTTCAGCCACAACCTTGGTAAACCACTTGCAAACCGCAATGTATATGTAGCACACAGACCCTTTTTTCCCGCTTACCTTCACTCACAGGTTTAAGGCACACCATGCCACATGCCCGTATCCTCCTGGTATAAGAGGATGAGCGGTGTTCTTGCAATTTTTGGGTCCTGCGGCGAGTTACCCCCTTCCACTGGTTCTCGTCCCTAGAGTGTAGGGAAGAGTCTATCTTTCCTGCTTAAGAAGGCCAATGTCCAGACACTGTCAACTCCAACAGTGAGTTTATTTTTCCTTTGCTTAATAACAACAGGGGGAGGTTGAAGAGAGAAAGAAGTTGGATAGGGAGGTAGATACAGGCACACAACACCTATCGTTACACTTTGCCACTCAAGCCTGAGTGGGCTTTGCTCACCCGTATAGTCCCCTCTCACGGTTCTAGCAGCCGCAATGAAGCACAAACGGTTACTTTGATTTCGTCCCCTTCACTGACAAGTTCAGGAGATCCTCTGCCACAGAATCCTGAAATTCCTGAAGTAGAACTTTGAAATCCCTGTAGATTATTAGAGACCATAGGTGCTAATGGGGCACACTACAGGAGCTATCTTGCAACTCACAAATTTTTCCTTCTGATAGGCAACCAGGCCCTCCTGAGACAGTGACTTCCTTCACCGGCCCTCCGGACAGGTCCTCCCCTGGTTTCCTCTATTTCAGAGCGGGCCACCCTCACTCGGGCTACCTGGGACTCCAGTGGTTGGTTGTAGACCCAGTTGAAGGTACTGGGCCTACCTGGAACTCTATAGCCTCGGGCTAAAGGTGCCCGAGGCTCCTCGACCGGTTCACGCACCCCCCCGGCCAGCAAGGCCAAAACGGCGTGACTTTGCCACCAGGGGTCCTCCTTGGAATCCCCCCGATACACCACACCAGATAATGGCGTCTGCCCTTTATGTGCCCTCTCCCGGCATGCACAGCAGACAGAACCCGCCCACCGCACAGCAGCCGAGAGAGGACACCCAATCCTGCAACGCCACCTGTGGTTCAACCCGAGACCTAGGCAACACCGCCACCTACAGGTCAAGGGGAACTACACTCCAGGCAACACCACAGCAGAGCAGAGCCCAAACTAACAGAATTATAGAAGTATTGCGGTCGGCAAGTGGTTAAGAACTACCTGTGCCCAATTCAGGCAAGAAATTGTGTCAGTAAAATTACTGACATGTGCAGAGAAAACCAGGTTGTTCTCACTACTGCCAAATTTAAGTACTTTCCTGTTGCTATGGCATCAACATAATCTTAAAGAAGTAACATCAGTTCTCCGATTAGGAATCTGTCAGTAATTAAGACCAGTTCTGAGCTTGTACTCAAAGCGGGATATGCCTGTGTAAAGCGGTCATGAATGAAATTTCTCACACAGAACTCTATCCCTGGTCCCATTCAGCTGTGGGCCAGAAGATCCCCCAGCTGAAAGCTAAATGTAAACAAAGGGGCTGAAGGATAGTGGCAATGTCATTACCCAAATATGGCAATGCCTATATATGTGTAAAAACTTGTCACTGGGTGGGTTGAGCCTGAAGGGGAACTGAGATGCTAATTCCCCATCAGGTCCTCTTTACTTTTGATTGACAGCACATGGCAGTCCATCCAGACCGAATTGTTGCCATTGATCCACCCACAAGCCCCCCTCCCTCTACAGCACTTTTAAAGATGGGCAAGTACAGTAGTATAGCATGTAGTCAGCGTGCAGTTCTAACACATTTTGGTTAACAAGTGTCTGCTCACATGACTTCCAGAATTGACATGACTATTCAAGGAGGCTCCAGATTGGATACTGGTAGCAGTGACAATGGGTACATTCAGTAATAGGGCTTTAAGATGATGCCAGGTTTGTTTATGTAGTGCACCCCTAAGGAGCCGCAAGTAAACTAAGATCCCCCACCCTGCACAGCCAGGCACACCAAATTTTCACAGGTACTCTTGAATCAGAGAACAGTCTGTGACTTCGCTTTTGTTGTTTATTGAGGGTAATAACTTGGATAGGGATGGGAGGTTATGGGATGCCCAATTTTACTTCAACAACAACTTTAGGGGCAACTCTTCTTATTTACAGTCTCTTTATATAACTCCTCTTCTTCACTCCAGCACACACTTGCTGGAAACCCTGTCAACACTGACTAAACTGTGAAGTCACTCAGTCAGATGAAAGCAATAGCCCATTACAGGCAGGAGCCTGAGGCCCCTTAGGTCTATAGCAGAATTTCAGTGTCCAGCTTGCATCACTCATGTGGTCTCTGATCCCAGCACCACCTCTTCAGGCACTGCCAACTCTCCTGACTGCAGCTGCCCCTTTTGCCAGCCCTCCGGGCTAACTTCTCCCCACAGTCCTACAGACTGACCACTCACCAGCCCTCCCGGCTGACTCTCAGGAGATCTCCCAGATGTGCTGACCTGCTCCTGCTGTCCTCTCTCCTTGCTTGTGTGCCTCCAGGAAGGGTTTACTCCATGTGTTTTGGTAGGAATCTTCCAGCACCCCAGGCCCAAGGTCAGCCCCCTGGACTAGGGGGCAACTTCAAGTACCACTGACAGCCTCCTTAGCACTCTATGTCCGTCTTCCACCCAACTGCCCCTGCTGACATGACTCATGCCTATTTATGAGGTGGCCTGCACCCTGCCAGCTCTGTACAGGCGGGCCCCTAGTTACAAACTTCAGACTTACAAATGACTCCTACTTACAAACGGAGGGAGACAACAGGAATTGAGAGGAAATCTACCCCTAGGAAGGGAAATTCACTCCTGTAAGAGTTATTATGGGAAAAGGGTACCTCCACTGATGCTTTATCGCCAAGGCTTGTTTCCACAACAACCAAAAATTTTCAAAATCCAATTGTCATTGGGATAGAAAGTGAGGTAAAATCTTCTGAACACGGGCACAGACAGCAAAACAAATGTTACAGTGGTGTTAACCCTTCCCCTTTGTTATCCAAAAAGCTTAAAAATTTGCTTTTTGTGGCTGGAGCTACACTTAAAAAATTTACCTGTTCCGACTTGCAAACAGATTCAACTTAAAAACAAACCTACCTACCTATCTTGTTTGTAACCTGGGTACCGCCTGTACTGGGTATTGGCTGAGGTCCTCGTAAATATTCCAAGCAGCTCCTCCTAACCTCCACCCACTATGTCTAGAACATTCTCCAATGTCCTAGAAAACAGGGGGAGGCACCAGAGAAGCTGCTAGGATGAGTCACCCAGCCCTGAACTAAAATAACCCAGACCCAGATTACACAGCTCAGGCTTAGTCCTGAGTTAACTATGTTTTGCCTGCCCTAGCAGGCCTACACTAACAAACCTAAATTAACTGTAGCACTCTTCTAGAGGGTGCTACACTTATGTTGGTACATCTGTGCCTGATCATCTTTGAGCACTCCCAGAAACGTGGGGGTCAATTCACTACAATGTTTACCGCATGAGATAACGTGGTCACGTGACTCATTTGCATAAATTACTGCATGCTGTAAATTAAGTCCAATTCCTAAAAAAATATATGACTATTATGCGGTATTTATCACAAAAAAAAAATGTGCCGGTAAATATCATTGAAAAGCTCTTAAGTCCAATTCACAAACGGACCAGAGAGTAAAAAAACATGTGATATTAACCACCAAGGTTTTGCTGGCAGTTTCACATGCGCATTTGTCAAAAAAAAGCCTGTGGCGGGGGACCGCCAACGCCCTTCAGACAAAAGTCCTACGCTTTGTCCGACTGGAATCCGATCGTGTGTATGAGGCTTCAGAATTATTACTAAGAAAAGGACACTTACCTGCTTTTTCATTTTTATTTTTATTATCCTTTTACATTTAAAATAACATATAAAAATCTGCCCATACCTACATCCTCATTTATAAAGATGCCTGAAACACCATCTGTCTGTTGCCTACTGTTAGCTGAGATCAGAAAATCTGAATCTGATTAAAGGATGTGTTACTACCAACAGTTCTTATAAGGAGACTTTTAAAATCAGGAATATGTGTCTGCCACGTTCTTTTCTATTTCCTCCCCCATAGCGTGTCCTTTGGGATTTGTTACTGCCATCTGTATTTTACTAATTCAAGTCTCCTTTGTGCTGCTTCTGCTTTCTTAAAGGTAATATGTTGTTTTGAATATACTTTCTTTATTTCTTCTAATTCGGCAGATAAATATGAAATGTTCCGTGTGAGTATTTTATATTTTTACCTGTTTCTAGACAAAAAGGGGAGCTGTGTGCTAGACCTGTTGGCATTTGGATCTATATGTGAGACTTTCATTATTACTTGACTATGTTTTGTTCTCTACTTTTCTATTTGACTGTAAACTGCAACTTCCTGGAAAATAAAAGGAATCACAAATGTCACATGTTTGTCAGGCTGATTTTAACCACCTCGCGCCCGCCGTACGAGTATATACGGCCGCGAGGTGGTTGTTACATGCCGGGAAGCCGTTATTATACGGCCTCCGCTAATTTGGCCACTGGGGGGCGCGCGCACGTACCCGGCGCGTCACTGCAATGCCGATGCGCGTGCCTGGCGGCCGCGATGTCCGCCAGGCACCCGCGATCGGCGGTTACACAGACAAGGACAAGGATCTGTGTGTGTAAACACACAGATCCATGTCCTGTCAGGGAGAGGGGACCGATGCTGTGTCCCTTGTACATAGGGACACAGATCGGTCACCTCCCTCAGTCAGTCCCCTCCCCCCACAGTAGCAATCACACATTAGGGAACATATTAACCCCTTCCTCGCCCCCTAGTGTTAACCCCTTCCCTGCCAGTCACATTTATACAGTAATCAGTGCATTTTTATAGCACTAATCGCTGTATAAATGTGAATGGTCCCAAAATAGTGTCAAAAGTGTCCGATGTGTCCGCCATAATGTCGCAGTCACGTAAAAAATCACTGATCGCCGCCATTACTAGTAAAAAAATAAAAAAATATATATAAAAATGCCATAAAACTACCCCCTATTTTGTAAACGCTATAACTTTTGCGCAAACCAATCAATAAACGCCACTTGCCAAAAATATGTAGAAGAATACGTATCGGCCTAAACTGAGGAAAAAATAAAAAAAAAATTCCAAAAAAATTGGGATATTTATTATAGCAAAAATCTAAAAAATATTGCTTTTTTTCAAAATTGTCGCTCTATCTTTGTTTATAGCGCAAAAAATAAAAACTGCTGAGGTGATCAAATACCACCAAAAGAAAGCTCTATTTGTGCAAAAAAAAGGACGTCAATTTTGTTTGGGAGCCACGTCGCACGACCGCGCAATTGTCATTCAAAGCGTGACAGTGCTGAAAGCTGAAATTTCGCCTGGGCAGGAAGGGGGTATATGTGCCCAGTAAGGAAGTGGTTAATTACCTGCCGAATAGAGAGGTAAGCCCAACTCCAGGCACCCCTATGTTTTTTTTTTTTTTTTTTTTTACACTTCAATTCTATTAACATCCTCATTTATATGTACAGCAGGAAGACATATTTATGGCTCTCATCTGAGCATAGAGCGCTAATAATGTAATAGCGCAATGAGAGTATCAATGAAAAAATTTAAGATTTAAAGGAAAATAAAATAGCTGTGCCTGAAAATAAGTAGTGTTTGTTCAGCCAAAATTTAGCAGAAAAAAATGTCTGGTTACAATATAAATGCACATTTATGCATACATGATGTATGTACTTGCGTTTGTATGTATGGCATTTGAGCATAAATGTATTTTATGGGCAAGAATAATAATTAGTTCTTGCCAATACATTTACTTGCACATAAGCTTATGTATGTCCATTTCATAGGCATGCGCACAGGGTGTGCCGGGGGTGCCTGGGCTCACCTTAATCACCCTGTGCAGTGCTGATTTCCCCTGCTTTCTGGCGCCCTGTCTCCCCCTGTAGTGCTGCCAGCTTCCCTCCTCTCCTACCGGCTACTGCGGGGGATGTTTCAGGATGGAGAGCAGGGTAAGGGGTTGGCAAATATTTCATTTACCGACCCCTTCCTTTTCTGAATGAACACAGTGAGTGATCTGTACCGGTCACTCCTGAGTTTACTATGCGTCAGTGAAGAATTAACAATGTTTACTATGCTTCAGTTTGTGAATAAACAGGAAGCCAGTTCAGCACAGAGCCCTTCCCATTAGTTCACTGTCCTGTGCAGCTGAGGCTGCAGTGTAAGGGACTGGGTAAGCTCTGTCCTCAGTCCCTTTCTCTATCTCAAAAGCGAGAAAGTAATACAAATAAAAACTACTGACACCAATCTCTGCTCAACTGACACTGTCCACTGCTCTGCTGATATACATGCATGTGTGTTTGTGCTCTGGGGTGCACACCCTAATGCAAAAGGCTGAGCACACCAACGGTCCATTTAGATGTGTTTATGTATGTACACATGTTTTTTTATGCTCAAATGCTCAAAACATGGCTTTGGTGTTTTTTTTCTTCCTGTAAACACTACTCCTTAAATACACAGTGTTCTTTGCTGTGCAGAGTATTGAAATTATGCGCTGGAAGCTCCTTATTTGCAGCAATAGCTTTGCTTTTATGGAGGAATATCAGAACATGTCTTTTCATGGAACAGGAACAAGGAAACTACACACACTTAGGAACGAAGGTACTTCCTCTAAGCTACACTACCATAGAATACACTCTATAATACTGCAGTGCCATCTGCTGCTTAGATAGGTTTAATGCATACAGTATTGTCAGTTTATTAGCAACCATGCTGTTGTTCTTTCCAACATGCTTGGCCACATAGGCTGATATAGAGGTACTTTACAGCCATAAAAAAAGCCTGTGTTTTTTTTAAGCTTCATGAGCTTAAAAGCCCTAAAGCTGAACTCCAGGAAACATAAAAAATATGCCTTGCAATGGGACTGCACCCCACTGCAGGGGTTAACTGCTTGTTTCTGTCTAGGTGATTTGTAAAAGTGGATTTACTTACCCAATCCTACACTCCTGCGGGCTCCCCTGCACTGCTGGAGCAGTCCCCACAGCTTCTCCCCCCATAGTGCGGCGGTGGTCTAAGGTCCCCTGATGTCATCAAGAATGATGCAAAGCTCTGCATAGGCTGTGAGGATGCTAAGGGACAATTCACTGTCAGAGCATGGGGTAGCACTGTCTGCTGAAGGAGTGGAGGAGAGTAAATAAAAGGTCTTTCACTGTCCCCTAGACTAGACAAGCCATTAACCCTTGCAGAAAAGGTACAGGTCCACTGCAAGGAAGTATTTTTGGGTATCAGTTAGGCTTTAAAGTAAGTAAATTTGCTGTGCTCTCCTTTTGGAAAACACAAAATGCTCTGTTATCCTGTGTTACAGAATCAGCTTACTTGCTTGCTTCTCTTTAGCCACTTGACCTTCGGAAGATTTTACCCCCTTAATGAGGAGCCATTTTTTTCCTGTTCGGCACTGTGCTACTTTAACTGGCAATTGTGCAGTCATGCAACGCTGTATGCCAATTTATTTTATATAATTTTTTTTCCCATATAAACAGAAGAAGACCGAAAATTTTGAGATTTTCTCATTTCTGTTATAAAACATATCCAATAAAATCAAATTTCTTCATAAATTTAGGCCATAAAGTATTCTGTCTGTTGCATCTACAAACTATGGTGTATATATATATATATATATATATATATATATATATATGAACATTTTTCAAACACGATGTGTTTAAAGGGGTTGTAAAGGTTTGTTTTTTATTTTTTAAATAGGTTCCTTTAAGCTAGTGCATTGTTGGTTCACTTACCTTTTCCTTAGATTTTCCCTTCTAAATATTTTTTTCTTTGTTTTCTTTGTCTGAATTTCTCACTTCCTGTTCCTCCTCAGTAAACTGTTCAGTAAGCTGTTCTGGCTGACTAAACACCACTCGGATGATGGTGTGAAGTTTAGTGAGGAGAAACAGGAAGTGAGAAATTCAGACAAAGAAAAAAAACATTTAGTAGGTAAATCAAAGGAAAAAGGTAAGTGAACCAACAATGCACTAGCTTAAAGGAACCTATTTAGAAAATAAAAAACAAACCTTTACAACCCCTTTAAGGCCTATCTCATTTCTTGAGGCCCTTAAAATGTCAGGACAGTACAAATACCCTCAAAATAACAAATTTTTGGTAACGTAAGTAGACAGTTTCAGGTGTTTTCGCATGGCAAGTTTTCTGAAGTATTATTTGTGTCACAATTTTTTATTTTGTTTTTACATACTGTCACCAGTGCAGTACAGCATCATTATAAAACTGGTGTGGTAGTGATCAGAGATACCGACTGGTGACAGTATGAACTTATTCAACATTTTTTAAACATTTTTCTTCTTTTAAAAAAATGTTTTTTACTATTTTTTTCTACATCATCACTTTACTTTAATCAGAGTAGTTCACTGTCATAGTGACACTGTACTACTCTAGGGGGTGATCAGGTTATTTTTTTTTTTTTTTACTTTGATTGCTGTTACAATAATTATTACTGTAAGGGTCCTTTCACACGGGGCGGATCCGTGAAGATCCGCCCCGTGAAGCTCCGCTTGCTCAGTGGGGATCGCTCCGTTGATCCCCGCTGAGCCGACGGATGACTGGGCGGTCCCCGCACACTGTGCAGGGACCACCCTGTCAGAGCGCCGCTCTCCCCTATGGGGAATCGGATGACGACGGACCGTAGAGTCCGTTGTCATCCGATCCGCTCCGCCGACGGAAGGAAAAATAGGGTTTTCCTCCATCACACTTTGGCGGAGCGGAGCGGATGTCAGCGGACATGTCTCCGCTGACATCCGTGCTTCCATAGGGGTACATGGAGGATCCGTTTCAGGTCCGCCTAAAAAACTGACAGGCGGACCTGAACGGACCTCTGTGTGAAAGAGCCCTATCAGTGACATTTTGAACTGTCATGAACGAGTTACATTCATAACAGCTGTGATCACTTGTAATCTGTGATTGGCTACAGCTAATCACAGGGTGCTGTGATTCGCCCAGGTACCACGTGATAACTGTGGGCCAATCACAGCATCACAATATTAAGCACAACTGTTATGAATTAAACCCATTCATAACAGTTGTGTTGACACTGAGACCATGTGCTTAGTAAACAAAGGGGAACCTGTGTTCACACTGACTACACAAATGAAAAAAAAGGAGTTTTGCTTGCATGTGATTGATGAACACAGATGCCCCTTATTTACTAAGCCAGGTGAGCGTTCATTTTTCTGGCAGGTTGTGGACAAAGGAGTGTGCTACATTCACCCAAAAAAACTTTATTAAAGTACACATGGTATGTGAAGCACACTCAGTAATTCTGCCCTGCAGCCGCTCACCCCTTGCAATTGACAGCAGAGAGTTACAATATGGGAGACAGCAGCTGTCTGAGAAGGGACCATCTGACATAATAAGGGGAATTTACTAAGACAAGAGTAGCTGTGCCTGGCAAACAATTAGCTTCCAGCTTGCATTTTCAAAGTTTAACTAACGAAGCTGAAGATAGAAGCTGATTGGTTACAATGCACAGCTGCATCATATTCTGTCTTCTCGGGTTTTAGTAAATTTCCCCCCAATATTAGACTGTTCAGACACAAGCTAGAAATATACAAAGTAGCACTGTACCATTTGCATTTTAATATGGCGGGTTAACTCTGGTGCCTGCCACATCCCTATTAAATCAAATTGCTAGATATGCTGTATTGACCTTATAGGACTTTAAAGGCAGTATGTAGCCCGTGCTACTTACAAGACCTATAGTACATTTTTATTGATACAAAATTAACCGGTTCCCAACCGACTCACGTCTTTTTACAGGGGCAGAATGGCACACCTTCGCAAAAGGGGTTTCCATTAAGAGCCGCTAGAGGGCGCAGTGCACAGTGGGGGACAAAATGTGCGATCACGTGCACGAGAGCCAGCACAGGGATTTGTGTGTGCAAACACAAAAATCCCTATTCTGTCAGTAGGAACAAACAACATGTCTTCTCTCCCCTAAGTAGGAACAACAATATGTCTCCTCCTCTAGTCAGTCCTAACCCCATACAGTTAGAACACACTGAGGGAGCACACATTTAAACCCTTGATTGCCCCCTAGTGTTAACCCCTTCCTTGCCAGTGACATTTATACAGTAATCAGTGCATATTTATAGCACCGATCGCTGTATAAATGTCAATGATCCCAAAAATGTGTCAAAAGTGTCCGATCTGTCCATCGCAATGTTGCAGTACCGCTAAAAATCGCAGATCACCACCATTACTAGTAAAAAAAAAAAAGCCATAAATCTTTCCTATAGTTTGTAGATGCTATAACTTTTGTGCAAACCAATCAATATAAGCTTTTTGCGATTTTTTTTTTTTTTTTTTTTTACCAAAAATATGTAGAAGAATACATATCGGCCTAAACTGAAGAAGAAATTTGTTTAAAATAAAAAATTGGGGATATTTATTATAGGAAAAAGTAAAAAATATTGTTTATAGCACAAAAAATAAAAACCGCAGAGGTGATCAAATACCACCAAAAAAAGCTCAATTTGTGGGGAAAGAAGGATGCAAACTTCATTTGGATACAGTGTCGCATGACCGTGCAATTGTCAGTTAAAGCAACGCAGTGCCAAATTGTAAAAAGTGCTCTGGTGAGGAAGGGTGTAAAATCTTCCGGGGCTGAAGCAGTTAAAGGGGTTGTAAAGGGTTGTTTTTTATTTTCTAAATAGGTTCCTTTAAGCTAGTGCATTGTTGGTTCACCTACCTTTTCCTTAGATTTCCCTTTTAAATATTTTTTTTTTCTTTGTTTTCTTTGTCTGAATTTCTCACTTCCTGTTTATCCTCAGTAAGCTGTTCAGTAAGCTGTTCTGGCTGACTCCACACCACTCGGATGATGGTGTGAAGTTTAGTGAGGAGAAACAGGAAGTGAGAAATTCAGACAAAGAAAAAAAACATTTAGAAGGTAAATCAAAGGAAAGGGTAAGTGAACCAACAATGCACTAGCTTAAAGAAACCTATTTAGAAAATAAAAAACGAACCTTTACAACCCCTTTAAGTAAAAACCGTTGTTACGGCTTAATATTGCATGAAATTGTACAAATGACAAATTGCAATATAGTATTAGAAGATGCAAACTCATAAACTGCACTAGTTTCAGAAACATATAGCTCCTTCTTCAGAGGTATCATGAAAGTTCACATCTCTACAATACAATCAAAGTGATGTTACAAACATAGCAACAAGCAGTAAAAAAGTAGCAGTAATCATAAAAACATTTGCGGTTGTTACATTCCACCATGCCAGCCAAAGGAGGCCAGATTCCTCAGAAACACAGAGACAGACACCATAACCACTGAGGCCACCAAAGTGCAACTCCTGTAGAAAATGCACACAAGTAAACAAAGGCCAGGAACTACTTACACACTGTATATACTGTAAATAGAGCAAATCGGGTGCCTACCCATAAAGTATAAATGTGGAGTAGTTCATACAGGGTGTCAAAATGGAATAAGAGTCACACAGAAAGGAATCATGGGAGGTAATCTGAACAAAAAATATATCCAAAATCATATAATGAGTATCTATGGGTGGTATCACTATCTATATATTGAATGTGAGGTAGTGTTTCGCGCTACTCAAGAGTAATAAACAGTGACTAGAGTGCCTATCAATGGCTGCAAAATAAATCTGTGTTCACTTAACACATAAAAGGTAATATAAAGACTGGGGGGGGGGGATTTTGCGCTAAAGAAAACCAGCATCACACACAAAACACGCTTCTATATCACATAAATCTAATAGTGAATAAGTACTCATATAATGTGCATATATAATATATACTATAGTGCAATCACCAAAGTAAAGTGCAAGTGCATATGTAAACACAATAGTGCAGAAAGTTCAATATTGCAATGGTTGCTGTTCAGGATAATTCAAATGGGTATTTAGTCAATGGTCAATTCCAAGATTCTAGATGTTCCAAAATTGCAGATGTCATCAAATGGTTCAAATGATAAACGAATTGAAGTATTGAACCTGCGGTGAATCCTACACCTGTCTCCCAATGTTCTCACCTCAATAACATGGATCACTGGCATGTAGTTTCACTGGCATGGACTATGATCTTATATCTCTTTTATTCCTCTCATTTCTTCTCCACTCTTAAATAATATTTGGATAGTGTCCTCTACCAATCACGCTCTCTATGAAAGAGACAAGCGGGTGGGAGGAAGGGGAGGGGGAGAGAGAGAGGGGGAGACCAAGCTCCAATCGATGCAGCCGGGAGAGGGACAGGAAATAAAGCCTCCAATAGTGTAGTATTTCAATAAAATATATAGGCTTTATTAACTTATAAAATGGACTCTTACATCAATTTAAAAAATAGTCAGCATGTAGGAGATATTCGGCGTGTAACCGCTATCTTACTGTTATCCTGCTGTCTTACGATCCGTCCGTATGATGCCGCTATCCTCCCTACGGCGTTACGTCACGTACCTCGTGACTTCTTCAGGGGAGCCTGATTGGTTGTTAGGGCATCACTCAAATAGTGTATTGGACCGGAAGTCTTGCGGTCGCCATTTTCTTGTATACCACAATAAACTATATGGGCGCCGCCATTTTCCCTATGTCTAGCTAGCGGTAAATCTCCATATCAAATGAAAGCATAACAAAACAAAGAATGTTTACATAACAAAACGAAAAATGTTTGAGCGAAAATGTTAATTTCCCTCATCTTTTGTTGTGGGATGGTACTGTGAATAGAGTAATAATTACTCATCTAGATAGTCACTGAATGTAAATTCCACACTACTACCTCAGATCATAGCAGCCACAGCGGGCTGACTGGGCTAATATCCATCCTGGGAAACAGTATAAATGCTACAATGACATAAATCACCAATTCCGTCAATGAAGTGGAAATTAATATTAAATTAAAATGAATATA
Organism: Rana muscosa; assembly: GCA_029206835.1. Lineage (NCBI taxonomy): Eukaryota > Metazoa > Chordata > Amphibia > Anura > Ranidae > Rana > Rana muscosa. Next base: position 1,046,300,177 of record CM055116.1, on the reverse strand, counting down.
TGGATCTATAATTCATACCTATGGTGGTGTGTATATATATAATAAGGCCTCTTGTTCATACGCACTCATTGCTGACTGGATGGCATCATACTTCTGATCCAGTTCAGCAGGGCAACTAACTATATTATACAAATATAACCATACTATCCAATGGAAAATAGAATGATATAATATAATAATTACAAACATATAATGCTAAAATTATTTAAAATATTTTAAAATTAAAAATTACTTAAAAAACAATTCAGATCGAACTCTACATTCATTCCCCTGGGTGTCAATGTTCTAAGCGTATGTATCCACCGAGACTCTTTCTGACTGATATTTCTCACTAGATGGCTTCCTCTCCAAGAGCCTTTAAATTTGTCTATGCCCCAAAATTGCAAATCTATAGGGTCCCGATTGTGGACCTGTGCAAAATGTCGTGACACACTATGTTTCGGGAATCCGTTGATAATGTTTTGCACATGTTCTTTAATTCTTACTTTTAAGGCTCTCTTAGTTCTACCTACATACTGTAGGTTACAACTACATTGTAGTACGTATACGACACCTTCTGTATGACACCCTATAAAATCCTTTATAGGGTGTGTATTACCTGTACTGGTACTCTTAAATTCTGTCCTTTTGCCTTGGAACTTTTTGGCATGTTTACAGGCGTAGCAGTTTCTACAAGGGTAAAAACCTGTTCCATTAAAGAAGGAATAACTAGGTTTGGGGGGCGGGACTACAATTGATTTAACTACTAGGTCCCTGAGTGTCGGTGCCCTCCTATATATTATTTTAGGTCTATCTGGCAAAATAAGATTGAGGTCTTTATCTTTTTTTAAAATGTGCCAGTATCGCTCCACCAACCTGGCTACATCTTTATGTTGAATGTTAAAATCTAAGATAAGACACGGTGCCTCTTGATGTTGATTGTTTTTATTTTTATTTTGTAGCATCTTGTTTCTGTCTAGTTCCCTGACATCTAGTATTTGCTTGTCAAGCCAAAGATGATCATAACCTTTTTCTTCAAACCTCTTCCCTATTTGTTGGGCTTGTTCATTATAATTAGGGATGAGCTCGGTGTTCGAGTCGAACATACGTTCGACTCGAACATCGGCTGTTCGATCGTTCGACGAAGATCGAACGATTTGGGCCGTTCGCGCCTAATTCGAGTGACGCGAACGGCCCACAATGCACTACGCCATCGCAGTGTCATCCAGGCGCTGTGATTGGCCAAGCATGCACTGTGACCCCGCATGCTTGGCCAATCACAGCACCGGCAGCGAGGAGAGCAATGATTGGCCACAGGCAGGATGCCTGTGGCCAATTATTGCTGAGGGTGTTTAGTACACGCCCCACACTATAAAAGGCCGCCAGCACGGCGGCCTAGTGTAGTGTGTTCCGGAGCAGGGAAAGAGAAGCATAGGCAGGGACAGTGACATTTTTTTTTCTTGCTTAACCTGGATTCCTTTAGTTTAGGGAAAGAGAAGGATAGGTAGGGAGAGTGTCAGTGTGTTTTACTGTGCTAATCCTTGTTTCTAGGGACAGGGAAGGACAGTGAGGGAAATTCTCCTTGTGCTATACTGTGCTAAAGCATTGATCATCAACCATCTTTAAAAAAACATTTTTTCTAGGGACAGAAAACTATAGGTAGGGAGAGTGTCAGTGTGTTTTACTGTGCTAATCCTTGTTTCTAGTGACAGGGAAGGACAGTGAGGGAAATTCTCCTTGTGCTATAGTGTGCTAAAGCATTGATCATCAACCATCTTTAAAAAAACATTTTTTCTAGGGACAGAAAACTATAGGTAGGGAGAGTGTCAGTGTGTTTTACTGTGCTAATCCTTGTTTCTAGGGACAGGGAAGGACAGTGAGGGAAATTCTCCTTGTGCTATACTGTGCTAAAGCATTGATCATCAACCATCTTTAAAAAAACATTTTTTCTAGGGACAGAAAACTATAGGTAGGGAGAGTGTCAGTGTGTTTTACTGTGCTAATCCTTGTTTCTAGTGACAGGGAAGGACAGTGAGGGAAATTCTCCTTGTGCTATAGTGTGCTAAAGCATTGATCATCAACCATCTTTAAAAAAACATTTTTTCTAGGGACAGAAAACTATAGGTAGGGAGAGTGTCAGTGTGTTTTACTGTGCTAATCCTTGTTTCTAGGGACAGGGAAGGACAGTGAGGGAAATTCTCCTTGTGCTATAGTGTGCTAAAGCATTGATCATCAACCATCTTTAAAAAAACATTTTTTCTAGGGACAGAAAACTCTAGGTAGGGAGAGTGTCAGTTTCTTTCACTGTGCTAATCCTTGTTTCTAGGGACAGGGAAGGACAGTGAGGGAAATTCTCCTTGTGCTATACTGTGCTAAAGCATTGATCATCAACCATCTTTAAAAAAACATTTTTTCTAGGGACAGAAAACTATAGGTAGGGAGAGTGTCAGTGTGTTTTACTGTGCTAATCCTTGTTTCTAGGGACAGGGAAGGACAGTGAGGGAAATTCTCCTTGTGCTATAGTGTGCTAAAGCATTGATCATCAACCATCTTTAAAAAAACATTTTTTCTAGGGACAGAAAACTATAGGTAGGGAGAGTGTCAGTGTGTTTTACTGTGCTAATCCTTGTTTCTAGGGACAGGGAAGGACAGTGAGGGAAATTCTCCTTGTGCTATAGTGTGCTAAAGCATTGATCATCAACCATCTTTAAAAAAACATTTTTTCTAGGGACAGAAAACTATAGGTAGGGAGAGTGTCAGTGTGTTTTACTGTGCTAATCCTTGTTTCTAGGGACAGGGAAGGACAGCGAGGGAAATTCTCCTTGTGCTATAGTGTGCTAAAGCATTGATCATCAACCATCTTTAAAAAAACATTTTTTCTAGGGACAGAAAACTATAGGTAGGGAGAGTGTCAGTGTGTTTTACTGTGCTAATCCTTGTTTCTAGGGACAGGGAAGGACAGTGAGGGAAATTCTCCTTGTGCTATAGTGTGCTAAAGCATTGATCATCAACCATCTTTAAAAAAACATTTTTTCTAGGGACAGAAAACTATAGGTAGGGAGAGTGTCAGTTTCTTTCACTGTGCTAATCCTTGTTTCTAGGGACAGGGAAGGACAGTGAGGGAAATTCTCCTTGTGCTATACTGTGCTAAAGCATTGATCATCAACCATCTTTAAAAAAACATTTTTTCTAGGGACAGAAAACTATAGGTAGGGAGAGTGTCAGTGTGTTTTACTGTGCTAATCCTTGTTTCTAGGGACAGGGAAGGACAGTGAGGGAAATTCTCCTTGTGCTATAGTGTGCTAAAGCATTGATCATCAACCATCTTTAAAAAAACATTTTTTCTAGGGACAGAAAACTATAGGTAGGGAGAGTGTCAGTGTGTTTTACTGTGCTAATCCTTGTTTCTAGGGACAGGGAAGGACAGTGAGGGAAATTCTCCTTGTGCTATAGTGTGCTAAAGCATTGATCATCAACCATCTTTAAAAAAACATTTTTTCTAGGGACAGAAAACTATAGGTAGGGAGAGTGTCAGTGTGTTTTACTGTGCTAATCCTTGTTTCTAGGGACAGGGAAGGACAGCGAGGGAAATTCTCCTTGTGCTATAGTGTGCTAAAGCATTAATCATCAACCATCTTTAAAAAAACATTTTTTCTAGGGACAGAAAACTATAGGTAGGGAGAGTGTCAGTGTGTTTTACTGTGCTAAACCTTGTTTCTAGGGACAGGGAAGGACAGTGAGGGAAATTCTCCTTGTGCTATAGTGTGCTAAAGCATTGATCATCAACCATCTTTAAAAAAACATTTTTTCTAGGGACAGAAAACTATAGGTAGGGAGAGTGTCAGTTTCTTTCACTGTGCTAATCCTTGTTTCTAGGGACAGGGAAGGACAGTGAGGGAAATTCTCCTTGTGCTATACTGTGCTAAAGCATTGATCATCAACCATCTTTAAAAAAACATTTTTTCTAGGGACAGAAAACTATAGGTAGGGAGAGTGTCAGTTTCTTTCACTGTGCTAATCCTTGTTTCTAGGGACAGGGAAGGACAGTGAGGGAAATTCTCCTTGTGCTATAGTGTGCTAAAGCATTGATCATCAACCATCTTTAAAAAAACATTTTTTCTAGGGACAGAAAACTATAGGTAGGGAGAGTGTCAGTGTGTTTTACTGTGCTAATCCTTGTTTCTAGGGACAGGGAAGGGCAGTGAGGGAAATTCTCCTTGTGCTATAGTGTGCTAAAGCATTGATCATCAACCATCTTTAAAAAAACATTTTTTCTAGGGACAGAAAACTATAGGTAGGGAGAGTGTCAGTGTGTTTTACTGTGCTAATCCTTGTTTCTAGGGACAGGGAAGGACAGTGAGGGAAATTCTCCTTGTGCTATAGTGTGCTAAAGCATTGATCATCAACCATCTTTAAAAAAACATTTTTTCTAGGGACAGAAAACTATAGGTAGGGAGAGTGTCAGTGTGTTTTACTGTGCTAATCCTTGTTTCTAGGGACAGGGAAGGACAGTGAGGGAAATTCTCCTTGTGCTATAGTGTGCTAAAGCATTGATCATCAACCATCTTTAAAAAAACTTTTTTTCTAGGGACAGAAAACTATAGGTAGGGAGAGTGTCAGTGTGTTTTACTGTGCTAATCCTTGTTTCTAGGGACAGGGAAGGACAGTGAGGGAAATTCTCCTTGTGCTATAGTGTGCTAAAGCATTGATCATCAACCATCTTTAAAACAATTTTTTTTTTCTAGGGACAGAAAACTATAGGTAGGGAGAGTGTCAGTTTCTTTCACTGTGCTAATCCTTGTTTCTAGGGACAGGGAAGGACAGTGAGGGAAATTCTCCTTGTGCTATAGTGTGCTAAAGCATTGATCATCAACCATCTTTAAAAAAACATTTTTTCTAGGGACAGAAAACTATAGGTAGGGAGAGTGTCAGTGTGTTTTACTGTGCTAATCCTTGTTTCTAGGGACAGGGAAGGACAGTGAGGGAAATTCTCCTTGTGCTATAGTGTGCTAAAGCATTGATCATCAACCATCTTTAAAAAAACATTTTTTCTAGGGACAGAAAACTATAGGTAGGGAGAGTGTCAGTTTCTTTCACTGTGCTAATCCTTGTTTCTAGGGACAGGGAAGGACAGTGAGGGAAATTCTCCTTGTGCTATACTGTGCTAAAGCATTGATCATCAACCATCTTTAAAAAAATATTTTTTCTAGGGACAGAAAACTATAGGTAGGGAGAGTGTCAGTGTGTTTTACTGTGCTAATCCTTGTTTCTAGGGACAGGGAAGGACAGTGAGGGAAATTCTCCTTGTGCTATAGTGTGCTAAAGCATTGATCATCAACCATCTTTAAAAAAACATTTTTTCTAGGGACAGAAAACTATAGGTAGGGAGAGTGTCAGTGTGTTTTACTGTGCTAATCCTTGTTTCTAGGGACAGGGAAGGACAGTGAGGGAAATTCTCCTTGTGCTATAGTGTGCTAAAGCATTGATCATCAACCATCTTTAAAAAAACATTTTTTCTAGGGACAGAAAACTATAGGTAGGGAGAGTGTCAGTGTGTTTTACTGTGCTAATCCTTGTTTCTAGGGACAGGGAAGGACAGTGAGGGAAATTCTCCTTGTGCTATAGTGTGCTAAAGCATTGATCATCAACCATCTTTAAAAAAACATTTTTTCTAGGGACAGAAAACTATAGGTAGGGAGAGTGTCAGTGTGTTTTACTGTGCTAATCCTTGCTTCTAGGGACAGGGAAGGACAGCGAGGGAAATTCTCCTTGTGCTATAGTGTGCTAAAGCATTGATCATCAACCATCTTTAAAAAAACATTTTTTCTAGGGACAGAAAACTATAGGTAGGGAGAGTGTCAGTTTCTTTCACTGTGCTAATCCTTGTTTCTAGGGACAGGGAAGGACAGTGAGGGAAATTCTCCTTGTGCTATACTGTGCTAAAGCATTGATCATCAACCATCTTTAAAAAAACATTTTTTCTAGGGACAGAAAACTATAGGTAGGGAGAGTGTCAGTTTCTTTCACTGTGCTAATCCTTGTTTCTAGGGACAGGGAAGGACAGTGAGGGAAATTCTCCTTGTGCTATAGTGTGCTAAAGCATTGATCATCAACCATCTTTAAAAAAACATTTTTTCTAGGGACAGAAAACTATAGGTAGGGAGAGTGTCAGTTTCTTTCACTGTGCTAATCCTTGTTTCTAGGGACAGGGAAGGACAGTGAGGGAAATTCTCCTTGTGCTATACTGTGCTAAAGCATTGATCATCAACCATCTTTAAAAAAACATTTTTTCTAGGGACAGAAAACTATAGGTAGGGAGAGTGTCAGTTTCTTTCACTGTGCTAATCCTTGTTTCTAGGGACAGGGAAGGACAGTGAGGGAAATTCTCCTTGTGCTATAGTGTGCTAAAGCATTGATCATCAACCATCTTTAAAAAAAAAAATTTCTAGGGACAGAAAACTATAGGTAGGGAGAGTGTCAGTGTGTTTTACTGTGCTAATCCTTGTTTCTAGGGACAGGGAAGGGCAGTGAGGGAAATTCTCCTTGTGCTATAGTGTGCTAAAGCATTGATCATCAACCATCTTTAAAAAAACATTTTTTTCTAGGTACAGAAAACTATAGGTAGGGAGAGTGTCAGTGTGTTTTACTGTGCTAATCCTTGTTTCTAGGGACAGGGAAGGACAGTGAGGGAAATTCTCCTTGTGCTATAGTGTGCTAAAGCATTGATCATCAACCATCTTTAAAAAAACATTTTTTCTAGGGACAGAAAACTATAGGTAGGGAGAGTGTCAGTGTGTTTTACTGTGCTAATCCTTGTTTCTAGGGACAGGGAAGGACAGTGAGGGAAATTCTCCTTGTGCTATAGTGTGCTAAAGCATTGATCATCAACCATCTTTAAAAAAACATTTTTTCTAGGGACAGAAAACTATAGGTAGGGAGAGTGTCAGTGTGTTTTACTGTGCTAATCCTTGTTTCTAGGGACAGGGAAGGACAGTGAGGGAAATTCTCCTTGTGCTATAGTGTGCTAAAGCATTGATCATCAACCATCTTTAAAAAAACATTTTTTCTAGGGACAGAAAACTATAGGTAGGGAGAGTGTCAGTTTCTTTCACTGTGCTAATCCTTGTTTCTAGGGACAGGGAAGGACAGTGAGGGAAATTCTCCTTGTGCTATACTGTGCTAAAGCATTGATCATCAACCATCTTTAAAAAAACATTTTTTCTATGGACAGAAAACTATAGGTAGGGAGAGTGTCAGTGTGTTTTACTGTGCTAATCCTTGTTTCTAGGGACAGGGAAGGACAGTGAGGGAAATTCTCCTTGTGCTATAGTGTGCTAAAGCATTGATCATCAACCATCTTTAAAAAAACATTTTTTCTAGGGACAGAAAACTATAGGTAGGGAGAGTGTCAGTTTCTTTCACTGTGCTAATCCTTGTTTCTAGGGACAGGGAAGGACAGTGAGGGAAATTCTCCTTGTGCTATACTGTGCTAAAGCATTGATCATCAACCATCTTTAAAAAAACATTTTTTCTAGGGACAGAAAACTATAGGTAGGGAGAGTGTCAGTTTCTTTCACTGTGCTAATCCTTGTTTCTAGGGACAGGGAAGGACAGTGAGGGAAATTCTCCTTGTCCTATAGTGTGCTAAAGCATTGATCATCAACCATCTTTAAAAAAACATTTTTTCTAGGGACAGAAAACTATAGGTAGGGAGAGTGTCAGTGTGTTTTACTGTGCTAATCCTTGTTTCTAGGGACAGGGAAGGACAGTGAGGGAAATTCTCCTTGTGCTATAGTGTGCTAAAGCATTGATCATCAACCATCTTTAAAAAAACATTTTTTCTAGGGACAGAAAACTATAGGTAGGGAGAGTGTCAGTGTGTTTTACTGTGCTAATCCTTGTTTCTAGGGACAGGGAAGGACAGTGAGGGAAATTCTCCTTGTGCTATAGTGTGCTAAAGCATTGATCATCAACCATCTTTAAAAAAACATTTTTTCTAGGGACAGAAAACTATAGGTAGGGAGAGTGTCAGTTTCTTTCACTGTGCTAATCCTTGTTTCTAGGGACAGGGAAGGACAGTGAGGGAAATTCTCCTTGTGCTATACTGTGCTAAAGCATTCCTCATCAACCATCTTTGAAATCCTTGTTTTTTGGACAGTCAGGGAAATTGTCGTTGTGCTATTCTGTGCGAAAGCAATCATCCTCAATAGGGATGAGCTTCGTGTTCGAGTCGAACATACGTTCGACTCGAACATCGGCTGTTCGATCGTTCGACGAAGATCGAACGATTTGGGCCGTTCGCGCCAAATTCGAGTGACGCGAACGGCCCACAATGCACTACGCCATCGCAGTGTCATCCAGGCGCTGTGATTGGCCAAGCATGCACTGTGACCCCGCATGCTTGGCCAATCACAGCGCCGGCAGCGAGGAGAGCAATGATTGGCCACAGGCAGGATGCCTGTGGCCAATTATTGCTGAGGGTGTTTAGTACACGCCCCACACTATAAAAGGCCGCCAGCACGGCGGCCTAGTGTAGTGTGTTCCGGAGCAGGGAAAGAGAAGCATAGGCAGGGACAGTGACATTTATTTCTTTCTTGCTTAACCTGGATTCCTTTAGTTTAGGGAAAGAGAAGGATAGGTAGGGAGAGTGTCAGTGTGTTTTACTGTGCGAATCCTTGTTTCTAGGGACAAAGAAGGAAAGTGAGGGGAATTCTCCTTGTGCTATAGTGTGCTTTAAAAAAACATTTTTTCTAGGGACAGAAAACTCTAGGTAGGGAGAGTGTCAGTTTCTTTCACTGTGCGAATCCTTGTTTCTAGGGACAAAGAAGGAAAGTGAGGGGAATTCTCCTTGTGCTATAGTGTGCTTTAAAAAAACATTTTTTCTAGGGACAGAAAACTCTAGGTAGGGAGAGTGTCAATTTCTTTCACTGTGCGAATCCTTGTTTCTAGGGACAAAGAAGGAAAGTGAGGGGAATTCTCCTTGTGCTATAGTGTGCTTTAAAAAAACATTTTTTCTAGGGACAGAAAACTCTAGGTAGGGAGAGTGTCAGTTTCTTTCACTGTGCAAATCCTTGTTTCTAGGGACAGGGAAGGACAGTGAGTGAATTCTCCTTGTGCTATAGTGTGCTTTAAAAAAACATTTTTTCTAGGGACAGAAAACTCTAGGTAGGGAGAGTGTCAGTTTCTTTCAGTGTGCGAATCCTTGTTTCTAGGGACAAAGAAGGAAAGTGAGGGGAATTCTCCTTGTGCTATAGTGTGCTTTAAAAAATCATTTTTTCTAGGGACAGAAAACTCTAGGTAGGGAGAGTGTCAGTTTCTTTCACTGTGCGAATTCTTGTTTCTAGGGACAGGGAAGGACAGTGAGTGAATTCTCCTTGTGCTATAGTGTGCTTTAAAAAAACATTTTTTCTAGGGACAGAAAACTCTAGGTAGGGAGAGTGTCAGTTTCTTTCACTGTGCGAATCCTTGTTTCTAGGGACAAAGAAGGAAAGTGAGGGGAATTCTCCTTGTGCTATAGTGTGCTTTAAAAAAACATTTTTTCTAGGGACAGAAAACTCTAGGTAGGGAGAGTGTCAGTTTCTTTCAGTGTGCGAATCCTTGTTTCTAGGGACGAAGAAGGAAAGTGAGGGGAATTCTCCTTGTGCTATAGTGTGCTTTAAAAAAACATTTTTTCTAGGGACAGAAAACTCTAGGTAGGGAGAGTGTCAGTTTCTTTCACTGTGCAAATCCTTGTTTCTAGGGACAGGGAAGGACAGTGAGTGAATTCTCCTTGTGCTATAGTGTGCTTTAAAAAAACATTTTTTCTAGGGACAGAAAACTCTAGGTAGGGAGAGTGTCAGTTTCTTTCAGTGTGCGAATCCTTGTTTCTAGGGACAAAGAAGGAAAGTGAGGGGAATTCTCCTTGTGCTATAGTGTGCTTTAAAAAATCATTTTTTCTAGGGACAGAAAACTCTAGGTAGGGAGAGTGTCAGTTTCTTTCACTGTGCGAATCCTTGTTTCTAGGGACAGGGAAGGACAGTGAGTGAATTCTCCTTGTGCTATAGTGTGCTTTAAAAAAACATTTTTTCTAGGGACAGAAAACTCTAGGTAGGGAGAGTGTCAGTTTCTTTCACTGTGCGAATCCTTGTTTCTAGGGACAAAGAAGGAAAGTGAGGGGAATTCTCCTTGTGCTATAGTGTGCTTTAAAAAAACATTTTTTCTAGGGACAGAAAACTCTAGGTAGGGAGAGTGTCAGTTTCTTTCAATGTGCGAATCCTTGTTTCTAGGGACAGGGAAGGACAGTGAGTGAATTCTCCTTGTGCTATAGTGTGCTTTAAAAAAACATTTTTTCTAGGGACAGAAAACTCTAGGTAGGGAGAGTGTCAGTTTCTTTCAGTGTGTGAATCCTTGTTTCTAGGGACAAAGAAGGAAAGTGAGGGGAATTCTCCTTGTGCTATAGTGTGCTTTAAAAAATCATTTTTTCTAGGGACAGAAAACTCTAGGTAGGGAGAGTGTCAGTTTCTTTCACTGTGCGAATCCTTGTTTCTAGGGACAGGGAAGGACAGTGAGTGAATTCTCCTTGTGCTATAGTGTGCTTTAAAAAAACATTTTTTCTAGGGACAGAAAACTCTAGGTAGGGAGAGTGTCAGTTTCTTTCACTGTGCGAATCCTTGTTTCTAGGGACAAAGAAGGAAAGTGAGGGGAATTCTCCTTGTGCTATAGTGTGCTTTAAAAAAACATTTTTTCTAGGGACAGAAAACTCTAGGTAGGGAGAGTGTCAGTTTCTTTCAGTGTGCGAATCCTTGTTTCTAGGGACAGGGAAGGACAGTGAGTGAATTCTCCTTGTGCTATAGTGTGCTTTAAAAAAACATTTTTTCTAGGGACAGAAAACTCTAGGTAGGGAGAGTGTCAGTTTCTTTCACTGTGCGAATCCTTGTTTCTAGGGACAAAGAAGGAAAGTGAGGGGAATTCTCCTTGTGCTATAGTGTGCTTTAAAAAAACATTTTTTCTAGGGACAGAAAACTCTAGGTAGGGAGAGTGTCAGTTTCTTTCACTGTGCGAATCCTTGTTTCTAGGGACAAAGAAGGAAAGTGAGGGGAATTCTCCTTGTGCTATAGTGTGCTTTAAAAAAACATTTTTTCTAGGGACAGAAAACTATAGGTAGGGAGAGTGTCAGTTTCTTTCACTGTGCTAATCCTTGTTTCTAGGGACAGGGAAGGACAGTGAGGGAAATTCTCCTTGTGCTATACTGTGCTAAAGCATTGATCATCAACCATCTTTAAAAAAACATTTTTTCTAGGGACAGAAAACTATAGGTAGGGAGAGTGTCAGTTTCTTTCACTGTGCTAATCCTTGTTTCTAGGGACAGGGAAGGACAGTGAGGGAAATTCTCCTTGTCCTATAGTGTGCTAAAGCATTGATCATCAACCATCTTTAAAAAAACATTTTTTCTAGGGACAGAAAACTATAGGTAGGGAGAGTGTCAGTGTGTTTTACTGTGCTAATCCTTGTTTCTAGGGACAGGGAAGGACAGTGAGGGAAATTCTCCTTGTGCTATAGTGTGCTAAAGCATTGATCATCAACCATCTTTAAAAAAAACATTTTTTCTAGGGACAGAAAACTATAGGTAGGGAGAGTGTCAGTGTGTTTTACTGTGCTAATCCTTGTTTCTAGGGACAGGGAAGGACAGTGAGGGAAATTCTCCTTGTGCTATAGTGTGCTAAAGCATTGATCATCAACCATCTTTAAAAAAACATTTTTTCTAGGGACAGAAAACTATAGGTAGGGAGAGTGTCAGTTTCTTTCACTGTGCTAATCCTTGTTTCTAGGGACAGGGAAGGACAGTGAGGGAAATTCTCCTTGTGCTATACTGTGCTAAAGCATTCCTCATCAACCATCTTTGAAATCCTTGTTTTTTGGACAGTCAGGGAAATTGTCGTTGTGCTATTCTGTGCGAAAGCAATCATCCTCAATAGGGATGAGCTTCGTGTTCGAGTCGAACATACGTTCGACTCGAACATCGGCTGTTCGATCGTTCGACGAAGATCGAACGATTTGGGCCGTTCGCGCCAAATTCGAGTGACGCGAACGGCCCACAATGCACTACGCCATCGCAGTGTCATCCAGGCGCTGTGATTGGCCAAGCATGCACTGTGACCCCGCATGCTTGGCCAATCACAGCGCCGGCAGCGGGGAGAGCAATGATTGGCCACAGGCAGGATGCCTGTGGCCAATTATTGCTGAGGGTGTTTAGTACACGCCCCACACTATAAAAGGCCGCCAGCACGGCGGCCTAGTGTAGTGTGTTCCGGAGCAGGGAAAGAGAAGCATAGGCAGGGACAGTGACATTTATTTCTTTCTTGCTTAACCTGGATTCCTTTAGTTTAGGGAAAGAGAAGGATAGGTAGGGAGAGTGTCAGTGTGTTTTACTGTGCGAATCCTTGTTTCTAGGGACAAAGAAGGAAAGTGAGGGGAATTCTCCTTGTGCTATAGTGTGCTTTAAAAAAACATTTTTTCTAGGGACAGAAAACTCTAGGTAGGGAGAGTGTCAGTTTCTTTCACTGTGCGAATCCTTGTTTCTAGGGACAAAGAAGGAAAGTGAGGGGAATTCTCCTTGTGCTATAGTGTGCTTTAAAAAAACATTTTTTCTAGGGACAGAAAACTCTAGGTAGGGAGAGTGTCAATTTCTTTCACTGTGCGAATCCTTGTTTCTAGGGACAAAGAAGGAAAGTGAGGGGAATTCTCCTTGTGCTATAGTGTGCTTTAAAAAAAACATTTTTTCTAGGGACAGAAAACTCTAGGTAGGGAGAGTGTCAGTTTCTTTCACTGTGCGAATCCTTGTTTCTAGGGACAGGGAAGGACAGTGAGTGAATTCTCCTTGTGCTATAGTGTGCTTTAAAAAAACATTTTTTCTAGGGACAGAAAACTCTAGGTAGGGAGAGTGTCAGTTTCTTTCAGTGTGCGAATCCTTGTTTCTAGGGACAAAGAAGGAAAGTGAGGGGAATTCTCCTTGTGCTATAGTGTGCTTTAAAAAATCATTTTTTCTAGGGACAGAAAACTCTAGGTAGGGAGAGTGCCAGTTTCTTTCACTGTGCGAATCCTTGTTTCTAGGGACAAAGAAGGAAAGTGAGGGGAATTCTCCTTGTGCTATAGTGTGCTTTAAAAAAACATTTTTTCTAGGGACAGAAAACTCTAGGTAGGGAGAGTGTCAGTTTCTTTCACTGTGCGAATCCTTGTTTCTAGGGACAAAGAAGGAAAGTGAGGGGAATTCTCCTTGTGCTATAGTGTGCTTTAAAAAAACATTTTTTCTAGGGACAGAAAACTCTAGGTAGGGAGAGTGTCAGTTTCTTTCACTGTGCGAATCCTTGTTTCTAGGGACAAAGAAGGAAAGTGAGGGGAATTCTCCTTGTGCTATAGTGTGCTTTAAAAAATCATTTTTTCTAGGGACAGAAAACTCTAGGTAGGGAGAGTGTCAGTTTCTTTCACTGTGCGAATCCTTGTTTCTAGGGACAGGGAAGGACAGTGAGTGAATTCTCCTTGTGCTATAGTGTGCTTTAAAAAAACATTTTTTCTAGGGACAGAAAACTCTAGGTAGGGAGAGTGTCAGTTTCTTTCACTGTGTGAATCCTTGTTTCTAGGGACAAAGAAGGAAAGTGAGGGGAATTCTCCTTGTGCTATAGTGTGCTTTAAAAAAACATTTTTTCTAGGGACAGAAAACTCTAGGTAGGGAGAGTGTCAGTTTCTTTCAGTGTGCGAATCCTTGTTTCTAGGGACAAAGAAGGAAAGTGAGGGGAATTCTCCTTGTGCTATAGTGTGCTTTAAAAAAACATTTTTTCTAGGGACAGAAAACTCTAGGTAGGGAGAGTGTCAGTTTCTTTCAATGTGCGAATCCTTGTTTCTAGGGACAGGGAAGGACAGTGAGTGAATTCTCCTTGTGCTATAGTGTGCTTTAAAAAAACATTTTTTCTAGGGACAGAAAACTCTAGGTAGGGAGAGTGTCAGTTTCTTTCAGTGTGTGAATCCTTGTTTCTAGGGACAAAGAAGGAAAGTGAGGGGAATTCTCCTTGTGCTATAGTGTGCTTTAAAAAATCATTTTTTTCTAGGGACAGAAAACTCTAGGTAGGGAGAGTGTCAGTTTCTTTCACTGTGTGAATCCTTGTTTCTAGGGACAGGGAAGGACAGTGAGTGAATTCTCCTTGTGCTATAGTGTGCTTTAAAAAAACATTTTTTCTAGGGACAGAAAACTCTAGGTAGGGAGAGTGTCAGTTTCTTTCACTGTGCGAATCCTTGTTTCTAGGGACAAAGAAGGAAAGTGAGGGGAATTCTCCTTGTGCTATAGTGTGCTTTAAAAAAACATTTTTTCTAGGGACAGAAAACTCTAGGTAGGGAGAGTGTCAGTTTCTTTCAGTGTGCGAATCCTTGTTTCTAGGGACAGGGAAGGACAGTGAGTGAATTCTCCTTGTGCTATAGTGTGCTTTAAAAAAACATTTTTTCTAGGGACAGAAAACTCTAGGTAGGGAGAGTGTCAGTTTCTTTCACTGTGCGAATCCTTGTTTCTAGGGACAAAGAAGGAAAGTGAGGGGAATTCTCCTTGTGCTATAGTGTGCTTTAAAAAAACATTTTTTCTAGGGACAGAAAACTCTAGGTAGGGAGAGTGTCAGTTTCTTTCACTGTGCGAATCCTTGTTTCTAGGGACAAAGAAGGAAAGTGAGGGGAATTCTCCTTGTGCTATAGTGTGCTTTAAAAAAACATTTTTTCTAGGGACAGAAAACTCTAGGTAGGGAGAGTGTCAGTTTCTTTCACTGTGCGAATCCTTGTTTCTAGGGACAGGGAAGGACAGTGAGTGAATTCTCCTTGTGCTATAGTGTGCTTTAAAAAAACATTTTTTCTAGGGACAGAAAACTCTAGGTAGGGAGAGTGTCAGTGTCTTTTACTGTGTGAATCCTTGTTTCTAGGGACAAAGAAGGAAAGTGAGGGGAATTCTCCTTGTGCTATAGTGTGCTTTAAAAAAACATTTTTTCTAGGGACAGAAAACTCTAGGTAGGGAGAGTGTCAGTTTCTTTCACTGTGCGAATCCTTGTTTCTAGGGACAGGGAAGGACAGTGAGGGAAATTCTCCTTGTGCTATAGTGTGCTAAAGCATTCCTCATCAACCATCTTTGAAATCCTTGTTTTTTTGACAGTCAGGGAAATTGTCGTTGTGCTATTCTGTGCAAAAGCAATCATCCTCAACCATATTTAGAAATCCTTAAGTAAAGGGACAGAGAAGGACACCTGAAGGTAGCCCTTATTGCTTTTTTCCCATCTCCCTGCAGGCCATCTATTAGAATGTCTGGAAGGCAAACAAGGAGAGGCAGACAGTCAGGAGGCAATAAAAGAGGGCAAGCAGGCTCTGTGTCTGGGGGCAACAGTGCTGGTCGTGGACGCGGTGCATTGTCATCAGCACATGGCCATGGGACACGCTTGTCCTTCTTTTCGGCAGCTGGACATGTTGAGCCACATCATGCCGAAGACTTGGTAGAGTGGATGACCAAGCCCTCCTCCTCCTCCTCATCCTCTCTCACCCAGGCTCAGGGTACTGGCAAAGCAGCTGCCAAAGCGTCCTCTTCCCTGGTATCAATGTCAGACTCATCATCAGTCACTCCTTCCCTAGACCCACCATGTCCTCCTCCTGAGGAGTCCCCCGAACTGTTTGAGCACAGTGTTGGGTACATGCTCCAGGAGGATGCCCAGCGTTTCGAAGGGTCTGATGATGAAACCCAGCTACAGGAAGGCAGTAGCGTGAGAGCAGACAGAGGGGATGCTCAAGAAGGACACCAATCTGGCAGTCATGTTCCAGCAGCTGCAGCATACTGCCAGATTGGCTCCAGTGATGAGGAGGGAGGGGATGATGAGGTCACTGACTCCACGTGGGTGCCTAATAGTAGAGAGGAGGAGGAGGAGGATGAGGAGGAGGCACATCTCCAACGAGGCAGGATGCCCTTTGGTGGCCAGCGTAAGGGCAGTACACCGACGGAATCACACCGCAGAGCTCCGCCTGTGCAGGGCGCTGCCTCTGCCCGTCATTCAAAAAGTTCCTTGGTGTGGGCCTTTTTTGAGGCTAGTGCATCAGATCGCACAGCTGCTGTTTGCAACATATGTCTCAAGCGTATATCGCGTGGCCAAAACATCAGCCGCTTGGGTACCACATGCCTGACCAGACATATGTTGACCTGCCATGCAGCTCGTTGGCAAGCCTACCTCAAAGACCCACACCAAAGAACAAAGCGGACCTCTCCTTGCACCGCATCAGCTGGGATCTCCAACCCCACTATAACTTCAGTCCTCTCTGAAACATGCACTGAGAGGAATGAAGGTGTAGAATTAGGTGTGTCACAGCCAAGTACTTGCGGCCACTCTGCTAGCAGTACACCGACGTCCGATTCTAGCAGGCAAATTTCCCTGCCCCAGCTGCTGGACCGTCGAAAGAAGTTCACTCCCAGCCATCCACATGCCCAGCGGTTGAATGCTAGCTTGGCTAAATTGCTAGCGCTTCAACTGCTGCCTTTTCAGTTGGTAGACTCGGCCCCCTTCCGTGAGTTTGTGCAATGTGCGGTTCCTCAGTGGCAGGTTCCCAAACGCCACTTTTTCTCACGGAAGGCTATTCCGGCTCTCTACCGGCATGTGGAAGGCAATGTCTTGGCCTCGCTGGACAGGGCGGTCAGCGGTAAGGTGCATATTACCGCTGACTCATGGTCCAGCAGGCATGGACAGGGACGTTACCTTTCTTTCACGGCCCATTGGGTCACTCTTTTGGCAGCTGGGAAGGATGCAGGACAAGGTGCAGTAGTGTTGGAGGTTGTTCCACCGTCACGCCTCCAAAATGCTACTACTGGTTGTGACACACCTCTCTCCTCCACCCCCTCCTCTTCTTCTTCCTCCATGGCCTCTTCCTGTGGTTTGTCCTATGAACCAGCGGTGCTCCGTAGCCGTTCACGGGGCTACGCAAGTACGCAGGCAAAAAGATGCCATGCCGTGCTTGCGCTGGTGTGTTTGGGGGACAGAAGCCACACTGGGGCAGAGGTCCTGTCTGCTCTGCAGGGCCAGGCCGAGAGGTGGTTGACGCCACGCCAGCTTAAGCCAGGAATGGTGGTTTGCGACAATGGCACCAACCTCCTCTCCGCCCTCCGACAGGGACAACTGACCCATGTGCCCTGTGTGGCTCACGTCCTTAACCTGGTGGTGCAGCGGTTCTTGGGCAGGTACCCGGGCTTACAGGATGTCCTGAGGCAGGCCAGGAAAGTCTGTGTGCATTTCCGCAGATCTTATAATGCCAGTGCTCGCCTGGCTGAGCTGCAAAAGGAGTTGAACCTGCCCAAGAACCGCCTTATATGTGACATGCCCACCAGGTGGAACTCAACGTTGGCCATGCTGCAGCGGCTGCACACGCAGCAGAGGGCCATCAATGAGTACCTGTGCGACTACGGCACCAGGACAGGGTCAGGGGAGCTTGTTTTTTTTCTCCACGCCAGTGGGGCATGATCAGGGATGCATGCACTGTCCTGGCACCATTTGAGGAGGCCACGAGGATGGTGAGCAGTGACAGTGCATGCATCAGTGACACTGTACCTCTTGTCCACCTGTTGGAGCACACGCTGCGTGGAATAATGGACAGGGCACTTGAGGCAGAACAGAGGCAGGAAGAGGAGGACTTCCTTGCCTCTCAAGGCCCCCTTTACCCAGACAGTGTTCCTTCTGTCCCACCCATCGCACAGGAAGAGGAGGAGGAGGAGGAGGAGGAGGAGGATTGTGTCAGCATGGAGGTGGAGGCTGGCACTCAGCATCATCAGCAGCAGTCTTTTAGGGATGATTTACAGTCCCAAGAAACCAGTGGACTTGTACGTGGCTGGGAGGAGGTGGCTACGGATCATGTCGTCCTTAGTGACCCAGAGGACTCCGGAGCGAATGCCTCAGCAAACCTACGCTGCATGGCCTCCCTGATCCTGCAAAGTCTGCGGAAGGATCCTCGTATTGTTCGGATCAAGGAGAGGGACCATTACTGGCTGGCCACTCTCCTTGATCCACGGTACAAGGGTAAGGTTGCGGACCTTATCTTACCGTCGCAGAGGGAGCAGAGGATGAGACAACTCCGGGAGGCCTTGCAGAAAGGTCTGTGCAACGCGTTCCCAGAGACTGGGAGGTTACAAACTCCTGGTCCTGGACAACGAGTTGCTGAGGCTTCGGCCAGTCAAAGAAGGAGCGGTGGGGAAGGTGGCCGTCTGACCGATGCGTTCAGACAATTCTTTAGTCCGCAGCCCCAAAGTATGATCGGTTCCAGCAACCATCGTCAGCGTCTGATAAACATGGTGCAGGAATATCTAGGGGCAAGGTCAGACTTGGACACCTTCCCCACCGAAAATCCTCTGGCTTACTGGGTCTTGAGGATGGATCACTGGCCAGAGCTTGCACAGTATGCAATTGAGCTACTGGCCTGTCCTGCATCCAGCGTTCTTTCGGAACGCACATTCAGTGCTGCTGGAGGATTTGTCACGGATCACAGGGTGCGCCTGTCCACCGACTCGGTTGATCGACTGACTTTCATCAAGATGAACCAGTCTTGGATCACCACCAGCTACCACACACCTGATGCTGATATAACAGACTAATTGATTTTAACATGTCACATCCCTTCAAGACTGATGCTGATGCTGAGTGCCTGTGCTGTTATGTTGACTGGCTATCCTCCTCCTCCGAGTCCTCAATGATACGATTGATGATGATAGCTTGGAAGATCATTTTTGTTTATGGGTGCCGCCACCAGTGGCTAAGGCCCAATTTTTCAGCCCCTGTTTAACAGGGGCGTGTAATTACAATTTGTGAAGCAATACTTTGCAACAGGGCTCATTGCTGTGCTCCAAGTACAGTATCTGTGAGGGGTTGGAGTGTTGTGCCACCAGTGCCTAAGGCCCAATTTTTCAGCTCCTGTTTAACAGGGGCGTGTCATTACAATTTTTGAAGCAATACTTTGCAACAGGGCTCATTGCTGTGCTCCAAGTACAGTATCTGTGAGGGGTTGGAGTGTTGTGCCACCAGTGCCTAAGGCCCAATTTTTCAGCCCCTGTTTAACAGGGGCGTGTCATTACAATTTTTGAAGCAATACTTTGCAACAGGGCTCATTGCTGTGCTCCAAGTACAGTATCTGTGAGGGGTTGTAGTGTTGTGCCACCAGTGCCTAAGGCCCAATTTTTCAGCCCCTGTTCAACAGGGGCATGTAATTACAATTCTTGATCTAATAATTCACAGCAGGGCCCATTGCTGCACCCACCAAGAGTAACTCTGAGGGCTTACAGTGTTGTGGCAACGCCACCACCACCACCACCACGAAAGGCCCAATTTTTCAGCCCCTGTTCAAAAGGGGCATGTAATTACAATTCTTGATCTAATAATTCACAGCAGGGCCCATTCCTGCACCCACCAAGAGTACCTCTGAGGGCTTACAGTGTTGTGGCAACACCACCACGCAAGGCCCAATTTTTCAGCCCCTGTTCAACAGGGGCATGCAATTACAATTCTTGATCTAATAATTCACAGCAGGGCCCATTGCTGCACCCACCAAGAGTAACTGTCAGGGCTTACAGTGTTGTGGCACCAGCACCACCATCAAAGACCCAATTTTTACTACCACTGTTCAACAATTATATGTAATTACAATTCCTGATATAATAGTTGACAGCAGGGCGTTCCAGCACCAACCAAGAGTAACTGTGAGTGCTTACAGTGTTGTGCCAACACCAACAACTAAGGGGCCTATTTCTGCAGAGTATATACGGCAGGTCCCTACTTTCAAACATCCAACTTACAAACGACTCCTACTTGCAAACGCAAGAAGACAACAGGAAGTGAGAGGAAATCTACCCCTAGGAAGGAAAATTCTCTCCTGTAAGAATTAATATGGGAGAAAGGTGTCTCCTCTGTACTGATGCTTTATCACCAATCCTTGTTTCAAGAAAAACACCACATTTCAAAAACAGTTGTCATTGGGACGGAAAGTGAGGTGAAATGTTCTGAACAGGGGCACAGACAGCAAAACAAATGTTACAGGGGTGATAACCCTTACCTATGTTTTCCAAAAAGTTTAAAAATAGATTTTTGGGCTGGAGCTACACTTAAACAATGTACCTGTTCAAAATTACAAACACATTCTACATAAGAACAAACCTACAGTCCCTGTCTTGTATGCACCGCCTGTATACGGCTGTTCAGAGTATATAGGGCCTTTTTTATTTTGTGTGCGGTGTTCCCCTTAATATCCATACAAGACCCAAAGGGGCTGGTAATGGGCTGGGGTAGGGGGGGGGGGTCATGGGGTAGCTATGCCATTTTTCTTAAAGATTTTCATCCATATTACCGGGACCAGACATTACATTAAAGCCGCAAGCAGTTTTAAATGTTTTTTTTTTCCTTTAGAAGTGTCATTTTGTGCAGGGACAGTTCTAAACACGGGAAACACGTGGCACTTCACAGGCATACTTTAGACACCCCCCAGGTACGATATTTAAAGGAATATTTGACTTTTTTTTTTTAACTTTATGCATCATTAAAATGACTGCTCCTGAAAAACGACCGTTTTTAAAACTTCTTTTTGCATTGATACATGTCCCCTCGTGCAGAACCCGGGTTCCCAAACCCTTTTTAGGACAATAACATGCATAATAGTCATTATAATTAGCACTTTAGAATTCGAACGTTCGCATCCATTGTATTTAATAGGGTTCTAATGTTCGTACGAACTTTCGGTCCGTTCGCGGGTTCTGGTGCGAACCGAACCCGGGGGTGTTCGGCTCATCACTAATTATAATCAGTATTCTTGCTACAATTTCTTTTTAATCTTATAAGTTGGCCCTTGGGTATGTTATATAGCCACGATTTATGGTGGCAGCTTTCCAAAGATAAGTAGCTATTTGCATCCACTGATTTAAAGAAGGTTTTGGTGGTAATCTTATCTCCTTCTAGTTGGAGAGTTAAATCCAGAAAGTCCACAGTTTTAGCATCGATTTTCCATTCAAGTTTGATGTTTTTATCATTTTGGTTTAATGTATTGAGGAAGAGTTCTAGCTTGTCTCTACTTCCATTCCATATTAGTATCAGGTCATCAATATATCGTTTATATAATGTCAATTCTGGGGGCATCTCTGCATATATGGCCTCTTCCTCCCACTGGGCCATAAACGCATTGGCTACACTTGGGGCGAATTTGGCTCCCATAGCTATGCCCACATTTTGTTTGTAATATGCCCGATCGTGCCAAAAATAATTATACTTGAGACAAAAGTCTAAACATCTAATCAGGAACTTTCTTTGTTTGCAGGCGAGGTTACTATATGTTCTTAAAAGCCATTTAGTGGATGAGGGAAATTAACATTTTCGCTCAAACATTTTTTGTTTTGTTATGTAAACATTCTTTGTTTTGTTATGCTTTCATTTGATATGGAGATTTACCGCTAGCTAGACATAGGGAAAATGGCGGCGCCCATATAGTTTATTGTGGTATACAAGAAAATGGCGACCGCAAGACTTCCGGTCCAATACACTATTTGAGTGATGCCCTAACAACCAATCAGGCTCCCCTGAAGAAGTCACGAGGTGCGTGACGTAACGCCGTAGGGAGGATAGCGGCATCATACGGACGGATCGTAAGACAGCAGGATAACAGTAAGATAGCGGTTACACGCCGAATATCTCCTACATGCTGACTATTTTTTAAATTGATGTAAGAGTCCATTTTTTAAGTTAATAAAGCCTATATATTTTATTGAAATACTACACTATTGGAGGCTTTATTTTCTGTCCCTCTCCCGGCTGCATCGATTGGAGCTTGGTCTCCCCCTCTCTCTCTCCCCCTCCCCTTCCTTCCAAATGGATGGTGTTCAGGTCCAGACAAATCAATAGCCCAAAAAATGTGCTTAGTAGCAACTTACAAGGTTCACTTATAGACCAAGGGAGTGTGGAATATACACACTCATGCCTTGGAGAGTAATAAATACTGGGCTCTTTGGAGGATGTTGTTGCTTAATTCTCTTGGAACAAAGAGAGAAAAGTCTCAAAAAACTGTGTCATTAGCTGGCTTTAAGCCTATTCACCGTTGATCAGAAGCAGCAAGTCAGGGCTCACGGGAGCCAAAAACACAGGAAGAGAGGGACGAGGGGGATGGAAAACCTGGTAAATAAAAGAAAGTGTCTGAGAGTAAGAAAATAAAATAAAATGAAATAAAATAAAATAAAATATTAGTCTGGAGAGAAGTCATGGGTAAAGGCAGACTCTCCATGAGATGCATCATTGAGGAAAACATGAAGTAGTGGCTTACCTCAGCAAGGTGCTTGTCTCTAATGAAAACCAAAGATCATTCTGGCTGTGCAGCAATGATATGCTGCACCTGCCCTGATTAAATACCTGGCAAATGGGAGTGGTATATACTTGATAACCAATCCATGATCTAAATGTGTGCCCCACCTGTCAGTAATGGAAAAATTAGTGTCCATCCTTGGTCAGCTATCCATCGGACATTCCGTGGGTACAGCTGACGATATTAATCCTCCTCCATAGTATGGCTCCCCGGCCTAAAGCAACGTCCGGTGCCACCGCGTCATAATGCGCGGCGACATCAGACGTCAACACTGGCCGCCGACACAGAAGAAGGAAGCGGCGTGCATACTGGTAGATGGAGGAAACCAGTGCGCATGCGTCGGATGCACAACTAACCGGCGCATGCACAAAAAGCCGCAATCCATAATGGGGAAGCCTCCAGCCAACAAATGGAGACATAGAGGCTCCCTTGTGCCGGGGAGATCCAACAAGCCAGTACAGTCAAGGGTCAGGGCACCAAAAGTCAGCCAAATGGAACACAGAAAGAATATATAAAATAGAAAGGATTGAACCTCCAATATTTATTTATTTTCCCTTTTATTTCCCTTTTTTTTCCATTTTTTTTTTCATTTTTTTCTTCTTTTCTTTGTTTATCCCTTTTGGTTGGAATTTTCATTATCATCTAACTACTTTGTTTACTTATTTGTTTACTTATTTGTGTATATCTATATTTATCTCTATAGAAATATACCAGCAAGCTCGCATTCAAAACCCCTGAAGAAGGAAGTATACCCATCATAATAGGAACAATATGCCTTTTATGCTTTTCCGAAACATGTAGGGTTGTTGCCGTAATCACTTTTTTCTGACTGTTATCAGTATAATGTGTATTGCGACCATTGAGCGGCTGTATTCTTGTATCATGTTGGGTATTCCATGATTGTTTTTATCACATATCTCTTTATATATTTTTTCTTATTAAAATTCTAATTTTTTATACAAATTTTTCACCTTCTGTTATCCTGTTTTGGCTTTCTGCCCGTACAATCCCCTGGGGCCTTCCTCTTTCTTGTCAGTTTGTATTGCTGTCTGTCAGTGGCAGCTGGTGCTCAATATTTTGGCGGGGGGCAAACCAACCTGCTTCCCCCTCATGCGGGAGATAGACGGTGGTGATCAGTGCCCCCCCAATGGGAGACAGACGGAGGCGATCAGTGTATCCACCCCCCCCAGGAGACAGACAGCTGTGATAAGTGGCCTTACCTTAGGAGGCAGATGCTGCTCCTCCCTCCAGCTTGCCGAGGTCAGAGCCGGGGCAGTTGCTTCTCCTCCCAGCTGAACAGGCGTTGCTTCTCCTCCAGGACGAACAGGAAGTGGGTCCTGAGACTCCCAGCCAATCGGGTCTCAGGACACGCTTCCTGATTGGCCAAGAGGAGAAGCAGGAAGACATTAGCGAATATTAATTTGCTAATGTCACACAAGTGAGTGGGCTCAGGGCGCATTGCTCTGCGTCACGAGCCCACCCTTTTTTTAAGCTAATTAGAGCCTTAGGCTTAAAAAAAAAAAAAAACATTGAAATCCATGCGTCCAGCACCCTGCATGTAGATTAGGGCCCAGGCGCATGGATTGGGGGGGGGGCGCCACTGCTGTATGTGTCCATGTTAGGGAGATTCACACTCTCTTTTTGTCCTGTTTACCATTATCATTGAAAGTGAAAGTAAAAGAAAATCGCTAATTTTGTCCTGTTTTTGTTCCCCCCCTGCGGGAGACGAACGGCAGTGTTTAGTGCCCCCCCCCCCCCCCACGGGAGACAGGGGGCTGATCAGTGTATCCTCCCCCTTCTTATTAAAATTCTAATTTTTTATACAAATTTTTCACCTTCTGTTATCCTGTTTTGGCTTCCTGCCCGTACAATCCCCTGGGGCCTTCCTCTTTCTTGTCAGTTTGTATTGCTGTCTGTCAGTGGCAGCTGGTGCTCAATATTTTGGCGGGGGGCAAACCAACTTGCTCCCCCCTCGTGCGGGAGATAGACGGCGGTGATCAGTGCCCCCCCAATGGGAGACAGAGGGAGGTGATCAGTGTATCCACCCCCCCCAGGAGATGGACAGCAGTGATGAGTGGCCTTACCTTAGGAGGCTGATGCTGCTCCTCGCTACAGCTTGTCGAGGGAAGAGCCGGGGCTGTTGCTTATCCTCCCGGCTGAGCAGGCATTGCTTCTCCTCCCGGAAGAACAGGAAGTGGGTCCTGAGGCCCAATTGGCCGGGAGTCCTTAGACTTGTTTGGCCAGGAGAAGTAGGAAGACATTAGCGAATATTAATTTGCTTATGGCACACAAGTGGGTGGACTCGGGGTGCATTGCTCTGCCCCGAGCCCACCCTTTTTTAAAGCCAATTAGAGCCTCTGGCTCTAATCATGTGCTTCATGTAGATTAGGGGCCAGGCGCATGGATTATGGGGGCGCCCCTAATGGTTGGGCCTCCACTGCTGTCTGTGTCCCCGTTAGGGAGATTCACACTCTTTTTGTCCTGTTTACCATTATCATTGAAAGCGAAAGTAAAAGAAAAATAGCTAATTTTGGGTTGTCCCCAGAAAAGTAATAGAAGGGAAATCTTCCAATGGGGACACTTGTTCTGGTGACCTGGGGGTCCCCAAGGATTCCCCTAATTTGCAGGTATTTTCTCTCAGTTGCTGTTTGGCTATGAGACAGGAAGTAAATGAAAATCTCTGAAATGGGACACAGATAGTGAAAAAAAAAAAACATCCCTTGCTCTAACCAAAATGAAAATTTTTTTTTTTGCCAATAGTTCTTCTTTAAGCCAGTGTGCTGAGATTTGCGCTCGCTGTCCCGTCCCCCCTCCCCCGTGTCCGCTGTGGGGGAAATTTGTTGTTTTGTCCCCCTAGAGACACAAGTCAACATTGGTAAGCAAAAAGTCAACCATTCCAGTGTATCATTTTGATTATTACACCTATTACTCTTTATTCAAATTATGCTTCTGTATTTGATTGATATGATGTTTTGTTTCAGATTTTGCTCTTTCCACCTGAAGAAGTGGATAGATCCATGGAACATGTAGAGGAGCAAGCATCATCCTCATGGTTTTCATCCCCCAGGGGTGCTACATTATCTGTGGCTTGTGTATTCCAACATAATATTTTGTCAACTTGTGTGATTTTAATTATGTATTATTTTATTATTATTATTATTATTATTATTATTATTTATTGTATTATTTTAATTATGTATTATGTATTACGTATTTTAATTATTATTTATGTACAAGGAAAACACGTTTTAGTTGTATCAATAAACGTATTCAATTTTATGTCATTTCAAATGTGTTATTAATGGGTACCGAGATTTAAGCCATCAATTTAAGCTGTCTTGGGGTTATTTCCCCTTGTTTTTTATATAGTCAACCCTAGATGATGGTACCCTCCCCCTCTCTGTTTTTTTGAGATGAGTGTTGCTATCTATTTGAGGCATTTATTAAATTTTTATTTTTACGCATATTATTCTTTCTTTTTTTTTGTTACATTAAAAAAGCTTAAATTTAAAAAAAGCCTGCACTCCCTACTTTTGCAATGCTTTATATCAGAATCATCAATTTTAGTGTAATTTTTAAACAGGACAAATTATAGAATAGTAATGTCTTTTAACTAACACTGATCAAAGTAAAAACATATAAAATAATTTTTGCAAGACAATATATAGAAAGGAAATATATATTATCTGTTTTATTGACAAAGCTTTAAGACAATGTTAAAAAAATTGTTTCACAGGGAGTATATACAGCTATGAAACTGAATTGGTTAATAATGGGCAAAATTTTATTTTTTTACATTTTCTTTACCGGAATGTTGTATATATAATAATGTTGATAAAAAATACAAGGGTAATATACATAGAGATATTAACAACATGTTAAATAATATAAAATCTAAAGGCTTAAAGGGGTTGTAAAAGTTTGTGTTTTTTCACCTTAATGCATCCTATGCATTAGGGTGAAAAAACGCCAGGCAATCACGGAAACCCCACACCCCCCCCCCCCCCGTTTTACTTACCTGAGCCAGTTCACCTGCTCTGCGCATCCCCGGCATCCTCTTCTCCATGGAGTCTCTGCGTTGATTGGATAAATTGATAGCAGCACAGCCATTGGCTCCCGCTGCTGTCAATCAAATCCAATGACGCGGCCGCCGGGGGGCGGGAGCGCACCCGCAAGGTAACCCCCTCGGGAGAGAGCTTCCCAGAGGGGGTTAGCTATTGCGGGGAGGAGCCGCGAGAGCCGTCATGGGACCCCAGAAAAGGAGGATCGGGACCACTCTGTGCAAAACAAAACTGCACAATGGAGGTAAGTATGACATGTTTGTTATTTAAAAAATAAATAAAACGGAACCTTTACAACCACTTTAAAGTGCTTGTAAACGATCACCTTGTAAAACAACCCATTCAGTGTAAAATAGAAACGAAAGGCAAAATATTTGTGTATAGGTATAAAAAAAAACATAAAAATATACCCTTTCTTACCTTTTTTATAAGTGATAACATTCCCTCTGTTCTCAGCTGCATAAGGGCTGCAGGAGGAGAATCAGCAGCACAGCTTCCCAGTGAATGGCTGTGCAGCGGCGGGGGGGGGGGGTCAGGACTAGTCTGATCAATTGAGGAGAGCAGGCTAAGTTTTCAGCACAGCTAGACGAGTGACCCGGTGTGCTCTCCTGCTTAGTGTGGTCAGTTTTTAATAGGAGAGCAAGGGGACTGGCAGGAACGCCAGGGATTTCACATAAAGGAAGCAATACAAAGAGAACATAATACTTTCTCATACAAGTACATAGTACAGCAGGCACATATCAGGAATATGAAATGTTGGGGTAACAAACGCTTTAAAGTGGTTGTAAACCCACTTATGCAACTTGCACCTACAGGTAAGCCTAGATTAAGGCTTACCTGTAGGTGCATGAAATATCTCCTTAACCTACATGGTTAAGGAGATATTTGCTGTAAAACACAGCACCGATGAAGTCACACGCATGCACACTAGCGGGCCGGCATCATTGCCGGTTTTATGAATGGGATCTTGCCGGCCCGAGCGTGCATGCGTGTGACATCATCGCCACTCCGGCCAATCACGGCGCCGGAGTGGCGATACACTGACGGCAGTGACAGGACATCGATGCAAGATGGCGGCGGCGGAGGTGACCGAGGACCGCTGCGGGGGCTTCGATCTCAGGTAAGTCATTCATAATGAGCTAGTATGCTATGTATGCATACTAGCTCATTATGCCTTTCTTTTGCAGGGTTTTTTTTTTAAATGGCTTTACTTCCTCTTTAATAACAAAGCACATAGTGCACAATGGCAAATCATAGGTGCTTGCTTTGATAGCAATAGGCCTATAGGTAACTACATTTTAATAATTAGAATTTCTAAACAGTCATCACTTGGTAATACATGACTTGACCATACAAAAAAATATATAAATCATGACAGTGCATGGGTCCCAAATAGATTAGTATATACTGTACATTACACAGGTAATGTACAAAATGCAGGTAGAAAATGGGCTATTTTTACTATAGCAGGCAACAGCTAAAACTTCCCTGCCAAATAAACTGTAACCCACTCCCCACAATTTACTATGTAAACCTTAGTCAGAGCAGCACCCAGACTGGATGGAAGTTCTCTTATGCCGCGTACACACGATCGGACATTCCGACAACAAAACCGTGGACTTTTTTCCGACAGATGTTGGTTCAAACTTGTCTTGCATACACACGGTCACACAAATGTTGCTTGGAAATTCCGAACGTCAAGAACGCGGTGACGTACAACACTACGACGAGCCGAGAAAAATTAAGTTCAATGATTCCGAGCATGCGTCAAATTGATTCCGAGCATGCAAAGAACTTTTGTGCGTTGAATTGTGTACACACGATTGGAATTTCCGACCGCAACTTTTGTGGTCGGAAAAATTGAGAACCAGCTCTCAAACATTTGTTATCGGAAATTCCCACAGCAAATGTCCGATGGAGCATACACACGGTCTGATTTTCCGACAACAAGCTCACATCAAACATTTGTGGAAATTCTGACCATGTGTACGCGGCATAAGGGTTCTTCTCAGCTGTGTCATGTGAAACATCAGACCCTAGAAAGTTCCTTGATTCTCTACCACCACTCTGATCGGAGGTCTGCCGGGTCCACTACCCCTATGCTGGTGCTCCTGCATCGCTGCAGGCAAAGTGTGTTGCAGCTTTGCAAGGGCATCTGCATAGCTGTAATGCCTGCGATTCTGTGCACTCCTAGAGCACCCTCATCTGGATGTACCCCAAGGGAATCACCCTTTTTACCAAGGAACCCCTAGGTAAATCAATGCCCCAGCAATATCAATGATTTATTTAATTGCCTTTCTGTCTGTAATTAGGCCTTTTAAGCTTTCACTCGTGTAGACTGCACAGAAACAAGTCCACGGACAAAGCAAACATCACAGGTACATTTGACATAAAATAAAAGTTTATAAGCTTACAGTTTAGTGTCATCAATTTCAATTCCAAAGAAACAGGCAATGCCAGGGTAAATACATCATAGCTCAGATAAGAGTGATTTCTAAAGATGTACATTTTTCAAGGTGACAGAAACATCACAAATAAAGAAAAAAATACATTTTCTCATGCCGTCTATTAAAAGATGAAGCACAAACTGCACAAAAATTATACAGCAGTAATAAATGTTATCACTGAGCCATTAAGCAGCAGCGCTAGGCATACTTGTTCACATTTAGTGATTGATTAATTGAGGCCCAGTCCTTGAATGTAGCTTATTTATATTCCTAATACCCCTTTTACACGACATTGACTCCATTACAAATCGCTGAGTGGAAACTTGCAGACTGGGCATAAGTAAGATAAAAGGCAAAAAGTAACAAAAATTGCAAGCTCAATGGCCTGGTAGATTGTTTAGAGTGGGTCTATAATGCAAAACTAAAAACCAATTGTTAACACTTTAGTCTCAATAACTGTTACTTGAGTTTATGCCTTTTGTGATAAAAGTCAGCTATTATTTAGTATTTTTCTTGTGCATAAAAGGCCATGAAAGCTGCATCCGATTATTCAGAACTTAGAGAAGTCAGTGGTGAATAGTTTCCTTAGGATTTTAAAACATTGAGCATGGTTTGCCCTCTAAATGGGCTTGCAATGTTAAGTATTATACAGTACTTATTTATTTATCTGTCGATCTTTATGAAAAACATCTTTATGAAAAACATCTTTATAAAAAACGTTTATATATTGTAGCTCCCAACTTTTCCTGATTTCGAGGGACTGTCCCTGAAATCCCTCTTTCCTCCTCATTTGTCCCTCTATTTGTCTTATCTGTATATAAAATGCACTGTTTATCTTTCAAAAAGTTGTCCTCAGTGCTGCATTTGTAAATTTCCAAAGCCAGTATGAAGGAATAGTAGCGGTAAAAAAAAAAAAGAACTTGTGGGTTTAACTAATATGAAAATGTACTGGTTATATGAACCTAAAACTTACTTTCCCTTTGGCCATAATATTGAGTGGGATATCAATTGTTTTTTAGATAATAGTTAAGTGATCTTGATATTTCATTTCTGCATCTGTGGTTAGGTTTTGTTAATTTTCAGCTATACATTTTTTTATCTCTGCAATTGTACTATGTATATGAGAGGATTTCATGAGATTATTGTATGAATTTATCTTTATTTATTATGTATTATTTGTTGGGGACATTGCTTGTTTGTTTTGAATATATATGTAGCCTGTTCGTTTTTTTATACATATAGTTTTTAAATATTTGACATAATACATTTTTGCTAATTGCAATTATAGCATTTGTGTACTGTTGTAGTACATTCTTGGTTGGGGTCATTCACTGTTGACTTTGCAGCCTAATTTTTCACTTTCCTGTTTCTTATCTACAACAAAATGACACAGTTTTGCCTTTACTATTGGAAGCCTGTGGCAAAATGGCACCGAAACCAGAAGTGACGCATTCGTCCATGGAAAAATTGCGTTTTGGGTGGAAGTGCTGTCGTATGACACTTCATCTCTAGACTACATATATAGGGCCAGTCATATCACACACTAGGGGCCCCTGAGGATGAGCATTGGCTGGAAACGCATTGGGCGGGGCTATTTGCCTCATATCACGCCGCCGCAATTGTCAATTATGGTGACATTTGCATGTGAGTGGCTTTATTGCGATTTGCATTTCATGTATCATGATTTTTTTAATCTATTTTAATAAACAGTACTGCACTATGACGCCCTGTTTCATTTATATGGTATAATGAAGTGGTTGGAGAAACTGAATGTCCCATAACATTTATTGTCGAGATCCTGAGTATTGTTGGAGATTGGTGATAATGTTGTGATTGATCCGGATACTCCTTATTGGGCACATTGTTAATATATGTGATCTGGTGAGTTTGCACTGCATGCGGGGAAGCTGGAGTGTGGCACGGAGTCTGTCAGTTTGTCATCAGCACGGGTGTTTCTCCCCTACTCACCCTTCACATTGATGTAACCTACCACACTATGAGTTTTTTATTGTTATATTAAATATTATGGAGGAAATAACTATACTTTACAAAGAATGCAACAACATATGTAAGTGTGCAATTAGGGCGGCTAAGATACACAAAAGACACATAGCGGAGAAGAGCAAAAAAAATCCCAAGAAATTCTTTAAGTATATAAACAGTAAAAAAGGGAGGGCAGACCATATCGGCCCCATAAAGAATGAGGAAGGACATCTAGATACAAAGGATGGGGAGATGGTGGAGGTATTGAATTTATTCTTCTCCTCAGTCTTCACGAGGGAATAGGGGGGCTTCAGTAACCAAAACTGCAGTGTTTGTCCTCATGACACATCACAGGAAACACCCTCATGGTTAACAGAGGACAGAATTGGAAATAGACATGGGAAACTTAACATTTAATAAATCACCGGGACGGCTTGCACCAAAGGGTACTTAGGAACTCAGTCAAGTAATTACCAGACCATTGTTTCTAATTTTTTCTGACAGTCTACTGACTGGAATGGTACCAGCTGACTGGAGAAAAGCCAATGTAGAACCAATATTTAAAAAAGGGCCAAAATACATCCCTGGGAATTACAGACCAGTTAGCCTAACATCAATAGTATGCAAGCTCTTGGAGGGGATGATAAGGGACTATATACAGTAGGTGCCGCCGATATTGTATATCTATCGCGCTCCCATCGCCGAGATTCTCGGCGACAGGAGTGCCGAGATCTCGGCAGCAGGGTGGCGACACGTGTCGCGCTCGCTGCAATAGCGAGGAGACGCGACACGTGTCGCGCTTGCTGCAATAGCGAGGAGACGCGACACTGTATTGAGCGGGGATCCGACGCGGATTCCCGCCAATACCAGGCACTGCGTTTGGTATGAATCCTGAGCGGGAACTCCACGCCAATTTTTAAAGAAAAAAACGGCGTGGGTTCCCCCTCCAGGAGCATACCAGGCCCTTGGGTCTGGTCTGCATTTGAAGGGGAACCCTACACTGAAAAAACGGCGTGGGGGTCCCCCTCAAGATCCAAACCAGACCCTTATCTGAGCACGCAACCTGGCAGGCCGCAGGGGAAGAGGGGGGGACGAGAGCGGCCCCCCCTCCCTCCTAAATCGTACCACGCCACATGCCCTCAACATGGGGGGTTTGGTGCTCTGGGGCAGGGGGGCGACCTGCGGCCCCCCCACCCCAGAGCACCCTGCCCCCATGTTGATGAGGATAGGGCCTCTTCCCGACAACCCTGGCCGTTGGTTGTCGGGGTCTGCGGGCGGGGGGCTTATCGGAATCCGGGAGCCCCCTTTAATAAGGGGGCCCCCAGATCCCGGCCCCCCACCCTATGTGAATGAGTATGGGGTACATCGTACCCCTACCCATTCCCCTGGTGGAAAAAAATGGCAATAAAAACACAACACAGTTTTTAAAAGTATTTTATTGCACCGCTCCAGAAGTCTTCTTCCGACTTCGGGGGTCTCCGGTGTCGTCGCCGCGCTCTCCGGTTCTTTCTTCTGCCGGCCACCGCTATCTTCTTCCAGCTCTTTTGCTAGCGGGGCCCGGTCTTCTCCGTCGCCTTCTCCCCTCTTCTTCTTTCCGGTTCTTTCTTTCTTCTGCCAGGCCTCCGCTAACTTCTTTTTAGCTCTTTTGCTAGCAGAGGCCCGGTCTTCTCCGTCGCCTTCTTCTTCTCCCACTCTCCGGTTCTTCTCCCGCTCTCCGGTTCTTTCTTCCGCTGGGCCTCCGCTAACTTCTTTTTAGCTCTTTTGCTAGCGGAGGCCCGGTCTTCTCCGTCGTCTCGTCCGACTCTCCGTTGTCCTTCTGCCAGCCCCTCCACTAACTTCTTGGTAGCTCTTTTGCTAGTGGAGGAGCCGGTCTTCCCGTCGTCGCCGTCGGCGTCTTCTTCCCTCTTCTCCTCCTCGATGTTGACTCGACGCTTCCTCTCGCAGTAATGATAAATCTTCGGTCCGCAGAGATTAATATAGGCTTCTCATGACGTCACAGTCACATGGTCCCATGACGTCACAGTCACATGCTCCGGGGGCAAACCCCCCATGTTGAGGGCATGTGGCCTGGTACGGTTCAGGAGGGAGGGGGGGCGCTCTCGTCCCCCCCCTTCCCCTGCGGCCTGCCAGGTTGCGTGCTCGGATAAGGGTCTGGTTTGGATCCTGAGGGGGACCCCCACGCCGTTTTTTCGGCGTAGGGTTCCCCTTCAAATCCAGACCAGACCCAAGGGCCTGGTATGCTCCTGGAGGGGGAACCCGCGCCGTTTTTTTCTTTAAAAATTGGCGTGGAGTTCCCGCTCAGGATTCATACCAAACGCAGTGCCTGGTATTGGCAGGAATCCGCGTCGGATCCCCGCCTGTCGGCAATGCGTGTCGCTCATCGTGAAAGGAACATTTTTTCCTTTCCCGATGACGAGACAGCTCAGCGCTGGTTCTCGCGACGGAGCTCATAGGGTGTCAATATTGCCGCTAGAAGCGGCGAGATTGACACAATATCGGCGGCACCTACTGTACAAGATTTTAGTAATGAAAACGGTATCATTAGCAGTAATCAGCATTCATTTATGAAGAATCGTTCTTGTCAAACCAATCTATTAACCTTCTATGCGGAGGTGAGCTGCCATCTAGATAAAGGAAGGCCTGTAGATGTGGTGTATCTGGATTTTTCAAAAGCATTTGACACAGTTCCCCATAAACAGGGTTCTGTGCTGGGACCAATCCTGTTTAATTTGTTCATGAACGACCTGAAGGATGGGGTAAACAGCTCAGTCTCTATATTTGCTGATTACACTAAGCTAAGCAGGGCAATAACTTCTCTGCAGGATGTGGAAACCTTGCAAAAAGATCTAAACAAATTATTGGGGTAGGCAACTACATAGCAAATGTGATTTAATGCAGAAAAAATTTAAATAATGCATTTGGGTGGCAAAAATATGAATGCAATCTACTCACTAGGGGGTGAACCTCTGGGGGAATCTAGGATGGAAAAGGACCTGGGGGGTCCTAGTAGATGATAGGCTCAGCAATGGCATGCAATTCAAAGCTGCTGCTAACAAAGCAAACATAATTCTCCCACTCTACAAGACTTTGGTACGGCCTCACCTGGAGTATGCTGTCCAGTTCTGGGCACCAGTCCTCACTAGGGATGAGCTTCGAGTTCGAGTCGAACTCATGTTCGACTCGAACATTGCCTGTTCGCCCGTTCGCCGAACAACAAACAATTTGGGGTGTTCGTGGCAAATTCGAAAAGTCTATGGGAGAAATCTAAAGTGCTAATTATAAAGGCTTATATGCAAGTTATTGTCCTAAAAAGTGTTTGGGGACCGGGGTCCTGCCCCAGGGGACATGTATCAATGCAAAAAAAAGTTTTAAAAACGTCCGTTTCTTTAGGAGCAGTGATTTTAATAATGCTTAAAGTGAAACAATAAAAGTGAAATATTCCTTTAAATTTCGTACCTGGGGGGTGTGCATGATATGCATGTAAAGTCGCGCATGTTTCCCGTGCTTAGAACTGTCCCTGCACAAAGTGTCATTTTTTAAGGAAAAAAAGTCATTTAAAACTCACTCGCGGCTATTAATGAATTGTCGGCTTTTATCAATACATAGAAAAGTCATTGATAAAAAAAAAAAAAAAAAAAGCATTGGGGTTCCCCCAAATTCAATTACCAGGCCCTTCAGGTCTGGAATGGATATTAAGGGGAACCCTGCCGCAAATTTAAAAAAAAAATGGCGTGCGGTTCCCCCTAAATATCCATACCAGGCCCTTCAGATCTGGCATGTATTTTAAGGGGAACTCCACCCCAAATTTAAAAAAAAATGGCTTGGAGTCCCCCCAAAAATCCATACCAGACCCTTATCCGAGCACGCAACCTGGCCGGCCGCAGGGGAAGAGGGGGGGACGAGAGAGCGGCCCCCCTCCCTCCTGAACCATACCAGGCCACATGCCCTCAACATGGGGAGGATGTCCCCATGTTGATGGGGACAAGGGCCTCATCCCCACAACCCTTGCCCGGTGGTTGTGGGGGTCTGCGGGCGGGGGGCTTATCGGAATCTGGAAGACCCCTTTAACAAAGGGGACCCTCAGATCCCGCCCCCCTATGTGAATTGGTAAGGGGTACATTGTACCCCTACCATTTCACGAAGAAAGTGTCAAAACGTGTAAAAAAAAACACACAAACACCTTGAAAAAATCATTTATTAAAAAAAAAAAAATAATCCATTCCAGTGATGAAATCCAGTGTCCCGCGGCGATCCGATGTCCAGCGCTGTCGGTCATTGGCTGAGCCTGAGCGGACCTGATGGGGAACTTCCTTCCCAGTCTATTACGTGTATAGACCTGCCCCTTCTAAAGTTCCCCATCAGGTCCGCTCAGCCAATGACTCGGTGTAAGGCTGAGGACCTGATGCGGAACATTAGAAGGAGCGGGTCTATACATGTATTACAAAGTGAGAGAAGTTCCCCATCAGGTCCGCCCCCTCGGTATGTCAAACCCCGCCTACGTCATTGGCCTGAGCGGGAAACTTCCTTCACTGTGTAATTTAAATTGACACAGTGAATGAAGTTTCCCGTTCAGGCCAATGACGTAGGCGGGGTCTGACATACCGAGGGGGCGGACCTGATGGGGAACTTCTCTCACTTTGTAATACATGTATAGACCCGCCCCTTCTAAAGTTCCCCATCAGGTCCGCTCAGCCAATGACTCGGTGAGAGGCTGAGGAGCTGATTCAGAACATGAGAAGGGGTGGGTCTATACATGTATTACACAGCAAATGAAGTTCCCCATCAGGTCCGCCCCCTCGGTATGTCAGACCCCGCCTACGTCATTGGCCTGAGCGGGAAACTTACTTCACTGTGTAAATTTAAATTACCCAGTGAAGGAAGTTCCCCGCTCAGGCCAATGACGTAGGCGGGGTCGGACATACCGAGGGGGCGGACCTGATGGGGAACTTCGTTCGCTGTGTAATACATGAATAGACCCGCCCCTTCTCGCGTTCCGCATCTGGTCCGCTGAGCGGACCTGCTGGGGAACTTTAGAAGGGGCGGGTCTATACATTTAAAACACTGCGGAGGAAGTTCCCCATCAGATCCGCTCAGGCACAACCAATGACGGACAGCGCTGGACATCGGGATCGCCGCGGGACACTGGATTTCATTGCTGGAATGTTTTTTTAATTTATTTTTTTAGTAAAGGACTTTTCCAAGGTGTTTGTGTGTTTTTATTTACATTTTTTTACACTTTCTTCGTGAAATGGTAGGGGTACAATGTACCCCTTACCAATTCACATAGGGGGGGCCGGGATCTGGGGGTCCCCTTTGTTAAAGGGGTCTTCCAGATTCCGATAAGCCCCCCGCCTGCAGACCCCCACAACCACGGGCAAGGGTTGTGGGGATGAGGCCCTTGTCCCCATCAACATGGGGACGTCCTCCCCATGTTGAGGGCATGTGGCCTGGTATGGTTCAGGAGGGAGGGGGGCTGCTCTCTCGTCCCCCCCTCTTCCCTTGCGGCCGGCCAGGTTGCATACTCGGATAAGGGTCTGGTATGGATTTTAGGGGGGACTCCACGCCATTTTTTTTTCAATTTGGGGTGGAGTTCCCCTTAATATCCATTCCAGACCTGAAGGGCCTGGTAATTGAATTTGGGGGAACCCCCACGCTTTTTTATTTATTTTATGAATGACTTTTCTATGTATTGATAAAAGCCAACAATTCATTAATAGCCGCGAGTGAGTTTTAAATGACTTTTTTTCCTTCAAAAATGACACTTTGTGCAGGGACAGTTCTAAGCACGGGAAACATGCACCACTTTACATGCATATCATACACACCCCCTAGGTACGAAATTTAAAGGAAAATTTCACTTTTATTTTTTCATTTTAAGCATTATTAAAATCACCGCTCCCGTAAAAACGTCTATTTTTTAAACCTTTTTTTGCATTGATACATGTCCCCTGGGGCAGGACCCGGATCCCCAAACACTTTTTAGGACAATAAATTGCATATTAGCCTTTATAATTAGCACTTTAGATTTCGAACGTTCGAGTCCATTGTATTTAATAGGGTTCTAAAGTTCACATGAACATTCTGTCTGTTCGCAGGTTCTGGTGCGAACCGAACAGGGGGGTGTTCGGCTCATCCCTGGTCCTCACTAAGGATGTACTGGAAATGGAGCGAGTACAAAGAAGGGCAACAAAGGAAATAAAGGGTCTGGAGGATATTAGTTATGAGGAAAGGCTGCGAGCACTGAATTTATTCTCTCTGGAGAAGAGACGCTTGAGAGGGGATATGATTTAAATTTACAAATACCATACTGGTGACCCCCACAATAGGGATTAAACTTTTTCATGGAAGGGAGTTTAATAAGACATGTGGCCACTTACTAAAATTAGAAGAAAAGAGCTATCATATTTGGGTTGTCCATTCATTGGCGAAACACTCATTGAGATTGGCACCTCATCCCAAAAAATTATTATAAAAAAGAGGTAGGATGAAAGGGATTTTTATGGTGCAGAGGTTGATCAAAGAGAGAGAGCTTCTAATATGATATAATTGATAATTTTATTAATAAAAAAATAGACAAAAGGAATATAAAACATATAAAACCAATCAAGGGTTTTTAGGTACATATACAGTACTATACATAGGTGGTGGTCATAATGCATAGAGTTTGGATGAACATAAAATCGCATGGAAACCCAACATGTTTCGCTTGAAACAGCTTCCTCAGGGGTTTGCGATGACCATCCGCACTTGTCAAATATGACTATACAGAAGAGAAAAAGAAATATACAGTTATACATTGAAATGCATTACATATCATATCCAAACAAATTAGGTATGAACAAGGTCTAATTGTTATGCTGGACCCCTCCCATTGTTACTTACCCTGCCGTCTGTACTGTCTGCTGCTCAACACCGAAAAACGCAGGATCAAGAGCAAAAGTCACCCCGTATATAGAAAATGCGGATAGGTGACCACAGTGGACACTATATAGGAGACCGGCTGAATGTCAAAAACAGAAAAACAGAAATCAGAGAGGAAGAAAATAAATTGTGAATTTTAAGTTCTAAATTAGGAAACGATGGTACGCAATTAAGCAAACCATACAGAGACGGAGAAGTCTGTCTACTATGCAATAAATAAATAATTGCAATTAATAGATATGACTTACGTAGAGCCAGGTAAACAAAGATATGTTCACTTGCTGAGATGGAAAGGCTGTCTGCTTGCAAGAAACCACAGATGGAGATTGTGGAGGCCACTAAGAGAAACCACATTGTTTGGAATTTGTTTACATATACAGGTTAGTGTAAATGACATGGTGTGCCTATAACCCCCAAAGAAAAATTAGGCACACATAGTTTAAAAATTAATTATTAATTAAATTAGTCAGGCAGTTTAAACGACTAAATGTATATGAAACATATATTAAATAGGATAATGATCTTGTAAATAGATATTTATTTTAATAAAAATATATTATCTACTCGTGTGAAATTGCTTTTGAAGTTAGTTCCATATCAAAGTGGAACGTAGTGGACAATAGTCTCAATAAATGGATGTGACAAGATCAAGTAGATGGATTAAAAGTAATACTAATTCTAAAGCCCAACAGTCCAATGTGGAAAGAGGGACAGACCCACTTTAGCCTATGGTAGCTATATCCTATATATTAGGTGCAGTTCAACATTGTTAAGTACAGCCTGAGATAAAGAGGTTATAATCATAAAGAGTATCAACGGGCAGAAAAAAGAGCAAGAAGGTATATGACTATTACCTTTAAATAGTTGAACCGCCAGCCAGAACTCCACCAACCCACAACGCTGCGAACAGTGTGTGAGCTGGTTATATAGTGTCCACCCATACGGTCGGCGTCTGACATCACCGACCGTAGAGCGGGCTAGAAGCGCGTGACGTCAGCCCGTAGGACACGCCAACTGCTGGGGACTGCAAGGTCCAGAATGCGTCAGGGCAGGGGGAGGGGCCGCTCACCGTCACACCACGCAGGACGGATAGAGCGGGTACCGCCCTCTGGAGAGTTCCACCAATGGAAGATGTCGGCTGACAGCCACTGGAGAAAAGGTGGAAAACAGCCCGACCTAACCAGAATGCATGTCACCAGGGTTAACGCCGCGCTAATAAATGGGCCATCCATGGGGGATCGTAGATGACCCTGGGTGCCCATGCAGTCATACCGCATAAATCAAGGGGGGACAGTGGCCTGAGGGAAACGGCAATGAACAACAGACAGGACTGACGGCAGTTGTCAAAGGAATAAGTACAAAAACCAGAGCAGCGAGCCTAGCTGAGGGACCGAATCAGAAATCATATGGCCCGACACTCTGAGGGGGGGGGAGAGAGAAAAGGAACCAGCAGAACAAAAAAGACCAATATGTGTCACCAGATAACCATGGTAAATTAAAACATTGTATATAAATGTAAGGTGGATATGGTATCAAAACATAATATGCAACATTATAAACTAACAAATGTATAGATGAAAATTAAAGCTGGAATGTCCATAGCATGAAGGGTCAAGAAGAAATACTCAAGACCATTGACGCTAAGACATACACCATATAACTGTGGCCACAGTAGACAACAACAACAAAAAAAAAAAAAAAGGGAGAAAAAAGGGGGGGGGGGACTTTTTACAAGATCAATAAACAGAAAACCCGAAATAAATCCTAGGTATAGCATCAAAGAAATGATCTAAAACTAAGACTTTCGTTGAATCCCGGAGGATGGGTGGCCCTGAGGTCATAGATCCATCGCGACTCAAGTTGGAGAAGGGTCCTGTCTACACTTCCCCCCCTTGAGTCGAGCGGGACATGCTCCAGGGCCAAAAATTTGATGACATTGGGGTCAAAATTATGATAATTGCCGACATGCCTACTAACTGCTGTCACTACTTTTCTATTGAGAATGGGTTTCATATGGTCCTTTATTCTCTTAAAGAAGGGTCTTTTGGTTTTCCCAACATAGTATCCCCCGCATTGACACTGAGCCAGATAAATCACCCCCACTGATTGGCAGGTGACTAAATCACGGGTAGAGTGCCAATTGCCATTAGGTAATTTAAACTTAGTTTTGGTGTCTACAAAGCGACAAACATCGCAGTGACCACAAGGCGATGTGCCGCCAATAGATGTATTTGTGGAAACTGAAGTAGGTTTGAAATGACTATGAACCAGGCGATCTCTCAAAGAGGAGACCCGTTTAAAGGTGATTTCTGGGTGTTTTTTTATGTATTTATTCACAGTCGAATCTGCTAATAGTAATGGCCAGAATTTTGTTAAAATGTTTCTCATTTCTTTATATTGGGAAGCATACCTAGTAATTACTCTAACCGTATCTGTGGTTGCAGAATTTTTTGAAGAGAAAATTAGAGAACTTCTTTTTTGGGTTTTTACCCGATTGAAGGCTCGTTTTAAACATCTATGGCTATAGCCTCTGGCTTTTAATCTCTGGTAGAGGTCTTTCGAGGTAGCTTTAAAATCTGTATCCCTACTGCAGTTCCGCCTAAGCCGAAGATATTGGCTATAGGGGATACTACGCAGGAGAGGTGCAGGATGTGCACTGCTGGCATGAAGGATGGTATTTCCAGCAGTGGGTTTCCTATATAGACATGAGTGAACTAGCCCTGTGTCATCAATAAAAATATTGAGATCCAAAAAACTAATAGTGGTTTGACTGTAATTGATGGTAAATTTTAAATTAAAATCATTAATGGACAAAAGATCAAAAAATTGCTGTAATTGAATCTGATCACCCGACCAAAAAATCAATAGGTCATCTATATACCTATACCAGGAGATGATATAGTCCAAAAAGGGAGCAAGATCCTCTCTAGAGAAAACCTGTCGTTCCCACCCCCCCAGGTACAGGTTGGCATACGATGGGGCACACTTAATCCCCATCGCAACCCCCTGCACCTGGAGGTAGTGGGAAGATCCAAAAAGAAAAACATTATGTTTCAAGATATAACTCAGTAACTCCAAAACGAAATTGTTATATATCCGTGAGGAGGGACCTCTCTCTGAAAGATGGCCCCTAATGACCTCCAAACCCCTATCATGGGGTATTGTGTTATAAAGGCTTTCAACATCCAGAGAGACAAGCCAGGTGTTAGCTGGAAGTTGAATACCCTCAATTAATCTCAATAAATCGATAGTGTCCTTTACATACGATGAAAGAGAGGTGACATGAGGAGACAGATAGCTATCAACCAAGGCACTGGCATTTTCGGTGAGACTGGAACAGCCTGAAATTATCGGCCGTCCTGGCGGATTAGTTAATGATTTATGTGTCTTTGGCAGAGCATAAAACGTAGGAGTCCTTGGATTCTTAATGTCCAAGAACTTCCACGTATCATGATCTATGGTGCCTTGCTGAAACGCTTTAAGAATAATGTGACGATACTTGACATAATAATTTTCCAACACAGTTTTAGAGATTGGTCTGTACCATTCGACATTAGACAAAATCTTCATACACATAATCTCATAGTTCTCCACATCCATGATGACAAGATTACCGCCTTTGTCTGCGGGTTTGATTATTATCTCAGAATTATTTTGTAGAGATTTGATGGCCGCTTTTTGTGATATGGTTAAATTTGAAGTTGCTGAGGAGACCGGATTCATTGTTTGAATACTATGTGAGACCTGTTGAACAAAGGCCCAAATATTGGGATTGGTGTTCAACAGTGGAAAGTTTCGAGATTTGGATCTAAAAGATTGAGGAGGGGGGAAGGACATGCCAGCGATAGACAAATCCGGTGTATGGCTCCACCAGGAATCCTCATCACAGGCATGGCCCTCCTCCCAGAGATCCATCAAATCCGACATTGCATTCTGTTCAGCAATGCGTGACTTGATGTTATCAATGTCACATGTGGATGATTCAGCTAAAGGTTTATCATAGATTACTTTATACATGAGACGACGTGCAAACAAATGTACGTCTTTTATGAAGTGAAATTTGTCAACATTAGAATCTGGGCAAAAGGTCAATCCTAATTTCAATATTTGGATCTCACTTTCAGAAAGGCTATATCTGGACAAGTTAATTATAGATAATTCCAAATCATCGTCGACCTGTTTGGTGAAATTAAGTGCATTACCTGAAGGTGAAGGAAAATCTATTCCTTCACTAAAAAAATTGGTGCAATCCTGGTATCAGATGGTAAGAGCGTCCCAGACGGTGATACCATTATATCTGAATTACTCACCTTCGGAATTGCACCAAGGTGCATAGGTGATGCAGTGACAGACGTAGAGAGTGCGGTGGAAACGATAGCATGCGATGCTGTGGGTTGAGGACCTCGAAGTGTATTAGAAGAAGGGTGCAATAGGGTGGAAAGGTGAGAGGAAATCAATTTAGATTGAGCGTCGGATGGTTGACGTGGTAAAGGAGTACCGAGTTGGTGTCGCAATGATTCGGTCGATGCTGCATCCGAATTGCCTTTGCGCTTTTTGGGCAGTCTGTCCCCAGACAGATCGCGGTAAATCGTGGATTGACTAGAAGATAAAGAAGAATTAGTGGAACGATTTGATGCATTTTCGTCTTTTTTAGCACTTCTATAGCTGTTTGATCTGAATGGTTTCGGATTGGTATTAACATTCCATTTATATGCAAAGTTGTTAGTATATGAGTTTTTGTCACGTACAAATTTATCTTCTTTTGTCCTAATGACATCTATTGTATAAGATTCTATATGTTCTTTGAGAGTCTGTTCTTTTTTCTTAAATCTTGTACTGGTCATGACTAAACTGTACTCTTCATACCATTTGGAGACAGATGCATCCAATGCGATTAAATCATGCTCGTATTGAGT
Source organism: Rana muscosa (assembly GCA_029206835.1). NCBI lineage: Eukaryota > Metazoa > Chordata > Amphibia > Anura > Ranidae > Rana > Rana muscosa. The sequence continues at coordinate 1,046,257,511 of CM055116.1, read as the reverse complement.
ACATAGGATGGTCATCATGCCTATTGAACAGGATTGTAGGTTCACTTCCCATTGTATTTTGAGAAGATCCCCTACCTTCCTGAGGTTTGGAAAGATCTGAACCCTTAGGCCCCAGGGTACTATGTTATTTTCATTATATTTTTCAAAATATCGTTTATGCCAAAAAATTCACACTTTTTTCTCCAATATTCTTTGAAGTCTAAGAAACGCTTGGTCTAAATCTCTATCCGAAATGTTTCCAGATCTACTATTTAATTGTACCCTGTTCATAAGTCCCTCCCATGCTTCACCACTAAAGGCAGCCATGGTGAGACGAAGAGAAAAAAAAAAAAAACACACACAAATATATATATATATATATATAGAACAGACAAAGACTCAACAGATTCCACGTACTGATTTACCACAGTATGGCGGTAAATAATGTTAAACAATTTAATAAGTGAACATAACACTCTCTCATTGATATACGATATACAATCGTGAATAAATTGTTTGTTGTGTTCCCCAATGATAGACGGAAAAATGGTGTATTTAAACACCGGATAGAGCTATCATATTTGGGTTGTCCATTCATTGGCGAAACACTCATTGAGATTGGCACCTCATCCCAAAAAATTATTATAAAAAAGAGGTAGGATGAAAGGGATTTTTATGGTGCAGAGGTTGATCAAAGAGAGAGAGCTTCTAATATGATATAATTGATAATTTTATTAATACAAAAATAGACAAAAGGAATATAAAATATATAAAACCAATCAAGGGTTTTTAGGTACATATACAGTACTATACATAGGTGGTGGTCATAATGCATAGAGTTTGGATGAACATAAAATCGCATGGAAACCCAACATGTTTCGCTTGAAACAGCTTCCTCAGGGGTTTGCGATGACCATCCGCACTTGTCAAATATGACTATACAGAAGAGAAAAAGAAATATACAGTTATACATTGAAATGCATTACATATCATATCCAAACAAATTAGGTATGAACAAGGTCTAATTGTTATGCTGGACCCCTCCCATTGTTACTTACCCTGCCGTCTGTACTGTCTGCTGCTCAACACCGAAAAACGCAGGATCAAGAGCTATGTTGGGAAAACTATGTTGGGAAAACCAAAAGACCCTTCTTTAAGAGAATAAAGGACCATATGAAACCCATTCTCAATAGAAAAGTAGTGACAGCAGTTAGTAGGCATGTCGGCAATTATCATAATTTTGACCCCAATGTCATCAAATTTTTGGCCCTGGAGCATGTCCCGCTCGACTCAAGGGGGGGAAGTGTAGACAGGACCCTTCTCCAACTTGAGTCGCGATGGATCTATGACCTCAGGGCCACCCATCCTCCGGGATTCAACGAAAGTCTTAGTTTTAGATCATTACTTTGATGCTATACCTAGGATTTATTTCGGGTTTTCTGTTTATTGATCTTGTAAAAAGTCCCCCCCCTTTTTTCTCCCCTTTTTTTTTTTTTTTTGTTGTTGTTGTCTACTGTGGCCACAGTTATATGGTGTATGTCTTAGCGTCAATGGTCTTGAGTATTTCTTCTTGACCCTTCATGCTATGGACATTCCAGCTTTAATTTTCATCTATACATTTGTTAGTTTATAATGTTGCATATTATGTTTTGATACCATATCCACCTTACATTTATATACAATGTTTTAATTTACCATGGTTATCTGGTGACACATATTGGTCTTTTTTGTTCTGCTGGTTCCTTTTCTCTCCCCCCCCCCCTCAGAGTGTCGGGCCATATGATTTCTGATTCGGTCCCTCAGCTAGGCTCGCTGCTCTGGTTTTTGTACTTATTCCTTTGACAACTGCCGTCAGTCCTGTCTGTTGTTCATTGCCGTTTCCCTCAGACCACTGTCCCCCCTTGATTTATGCGGTATGACTGCATGGGCACCCAGGGTCATCTACGATCCCCCATGGATGGCCCATTTATTAGCGCGGCGTTGACCCTGGTGACATGCAATCTGGTTAGGTCGGGCTGTTTTCCACCTTTTCGCCAGTGGCTGTCAGCCGACATCTTTCATTGGTGGAACTCTCCAGAGGGCGGTACCCGCTCTATCCGTCCTGCGTGGTGTGACGGTGAGCGGCCCCTCCCCCTGCCCTGACGCATTCTGGACCTTGCAGTCCCCAGCAGTTGGCGTGTCCTACGGGCTGACGTCACGCGCTTCTAGCCCGCTCTACGGTCGGTGATGTCAGACGCCGACCGTATGGGTGGACACTATATAACCAGCTCACACACTGTTCGCAGCGTTGTGGGTTGGTGGAGTTCTGGCTGGCGGTTCAACTATTTAAAGGTAATAGTCATATACCTTCTTGCTCTTTTTTCTGCCCGTTGATACTCTTTATGATTATAACCTCTTTATCTCAGGCTGTACTTAACAATGTTGAACTGCACCTAATATATAGGATATAGCTACCATAGGCTAAAGTGGGTCTGTCCCTCTTTCCACATTGGACTGTTGGGCTTTAGAATTAGTATTACTTTTAATCCATCTACTTGATCTTGTCACATCCATTTATTGAGACTATTGTCCACTACGTTCCACTTTGATATGGAACTAACTTCAAAAGCAATTTCACACGAGTAGATAATATATTTTTATTAAAATAAATATCTATTTACAAGATCATTATCCTATTTAATATATGTTTCATATACATTTAGTCGTTTAAACTGCCTGACTAATTTAATTAATAATTAATTTTTAAACTATGTGTGCCTAATTTTTCTTTGGGGGTTATAGGCACACCATGTCATTTACACTAACCTGTATATGTAAACAAATTCCAAACAATGTGGTTTCTCTTAGTGGCCTCCACAATCTCCATCTGTGGTTTCTTGCAAGCAGACAGCCTTTCCATCTCAGCAAGTGAACATATCTTTGTTTACCTGGCTCTACGTAAGTCATATCTATTAATTGCAATTATTTATTTATTGCATAGTAGACAGACTTCTCCGTCTCTGTATGGTTTGCTTAATTGCGTACCATCGTTTCCTAATTTAGAACTTAAAATTCACAATTTATTTTCTTCCTCTCTGATTTCTGTTTTTCTGTTTTTGACATTCAGCCGGTCTCCTATATAGTGTCCACTGTGGTCACCTATCCGCATTTTCTATATACGGGGTGACTTTTGCTCTTGATCCTGCGTTTTTCGGTGTTGAGCAGCAGACAGTACAGACGGCAGGGTAAGTAACAATGGGAGGGGTCCAGCATAACAATTAGACCTTGTTCATACCTAATTTGTTTGGATATGATATGTAATGCATTTCAATGTATAACTGTATATTTCTTTTTCTCTTCTGTATAGTCATATTTGACAAGTGCGGATGGTCATCGCAAACCCCTGAGGAAGCTGTTTCAAGCGAAACATGTTGGGTTTCCATGCAATTTTATGTTCATCCAAACTCTATGCATTATGACCACCACCTATGTATAGTACTGTATATGTACCTAAAAACCCTTGATTGGTTTTATATATTTTATATTCCTTTTGTCTATTTTTGTATTAATAAAATTATCAATTATATCATATTAGAAGCTCTCTCTCTTTGATCAACCTCTGCACCATAAAAATCCCTTTCATCCTACCTCTTTTTTATAATAATTTTTTGGGATGAGGTGCCAATCTCAATGAGTGTTTCGCCAATGAATGGACAACCCAAATATGATAGCTCTATCCGGTGTTTAAATACACCATTTTTCCGTCTATCATTGGGGAACACAACAAACAATTTATTCACGATTGTATATCGTATATCAATGAGAGAGTGTTATGTTCACTTATTAAATTGTTTAACATTATTTACCGCCATACTGTGGTAAATCAGTACGTGGAATCTGTTGAGTCTTTGTCTGTTCTATATATATATATATATATATTTGTGTGTTTTTTTTTTTTCTCTTCGTCTCACCATGGCTGCCTTTAGTGGTGAAGCATGGGAGGGACTTATGAACAGGGTACAATTAAATAGTAGATCTGGAAACATTTCGGATAGAGATTTAGACCAAGCGTTTCTTAGACTTCAAAGAATATTGGAGAAAAAAGTGTGAATTTTTCGGCATAAACGATATTTTGAAAAATATAATGAAAATAACATAGTACCCTGGGGCCTAAGGGTTCAGATCTTTCCAAACCTCAGGAAGGTAGGGGATCTTCTCAAAATACAATGGGAAGCGAACCTACAATCCTGTTCAATAGGCATGATGACCATCCTATGTACTCAATACGAGCATGAGTTAATCGCATTGGATGCATCTGTCTCCAAATGGTATGAAGAGTACAGTTTAGTCATGACCAGTACAAGATTTAAGAAAAAAGAACAGACTCTCAAAGAACATATAGAATCTTATACAATAGATGTCATTAGGACAAAAGAAGATAAATTTGTACGTGACAAAAACTCATATACTAACAACTTTGCATATAAATGGAATGTTAATACCAATCCGAAACCATTCAGATCAAACAGCTATAGAAGTGCTAAAAAAGACGAAAATGCATCAAATCGTTCCACTAATTCTTCTTTATCTTCTAGTCAATCCACGATTTACCGCGATCTGTCTGGGGACAGACTGCCCAAAAAGCGCAAAGGCAATTCGGATGCAGCATCGACCGAATCATTGCGACACCAACTCGGTACTCCTTTACCACGTCAACCATCCGACGCTCAATCTAAATTGATTTCCTCTCACCTTTCCACCCTATTGCACCCTTCTTCTAATACACTTCGAGGTCCTCAACCCACAGCATCGCATGCTATCGTTTCCACCGCACTCTCTACGTCTGTCACTGCATCACCTATGCACCTTGGTGCAATTCCGAAGGTGAGTAATTCAGATATAATGGTATCACCGTCTGGGACGCTCTTACCATCTGATACCAGGATTGCACCAATTTTTTTAGTGAAGGAATAGATTTTCCTTCACCTTCAGGTAATGCACTTAATTTCACCAAACAGGTCGACGATGATTTGGAATTATCTATAATTAACTTGTCCAGATATAGCCTTTCTGAAAGTGAGATCCAAATATTGAAATTAGGATTGACCTTTTGCCCAGATTCTAATGTTGACAAATTTCACTTCATAAAAGACGTACATTTGTTTGCACGTCGTCTCATGTATAAAGTAATCTATGATAAACCTTTAGCTGAATCATCCACATGTGACATTGATAACATCAAGTCACGCATTGCTGAACAGAATGCAATGTCGGATTTGATGGATCTCTGGGAGGAGGGCCATGCCTGTGATGAGGATTCCTGGTGGAGCCATACACCGGATTTGTCTATCGCTGGCATGTCCTTCCCCCCTCCTCAATCTTTTAGATCCAAATCTCGAAACTTTCCACTGTTGAACACCAATCCCAATATTTGGGCCTTTGTTCAACAGGTCTCACATAGTATTCAAACAATGAATCCGGTCTCCTCAGCAACTTCAAATTTAACCATATCACAAAAAGCGGCCATCAAATCTCTACAAAATAATTCTGAGATAATAATCAAACCCGCAGACAAAGGCGGTAATCTTGTCATCATGGATGTGGAGAACTATGAGATTATGTGTATGAAGATTTTGTCTAATGTCGAATGGTACAGACCAATCTCTAAAACTGTGTTGGAAAATTATTATGTCAAGTATCGTCACATTATTCTTAAAGCGTTTCAGCAAGGCACCATAGATCATGATACGTGGAAGTTCTTGGACATTAAGAATCCAAGGACTCCTACGTTTTATGCTCTGCCAAAGACACATAAATCATTAACTAATCCGCCAGGACGGCCGATAATTTCAGGCTGTTCCAGTCTCACCGAAAATGCCAGTGCCTTGGTTGATAGCTATCTGTCTCCTCATGTCACCTCTCTTTCATCGTATGTAAAGGACACTATCGATTTATTGAGATTAATTGAGGGTATTCAACTTCCAGCTAACACCTGGCTTGTCTCTCTGGATGTTGAAAGCCTTTATAACACAATACCCCATGATAGGGGTTTGGAGGTCATTAGGGGCCATCTTTCAGAGAGAGGTCCCTCCTCACGGATATATAACAATTTCGTTTTGGAGTTACTGAGTTATATCTTGAAACATAATGTTTTTCTTTTTGGATCTTCCCACTACCTCCAGGTGCAGGGGGTTGCGATGGGGATTAAGTGTGCCCCATCGTATGCCAACCTGTACCTGGGGGGGTGGGAACGACAGGTTTTCTCTAGAGAGGATCTTGCTCCCTTTTTGGACTATATCATCTCCTGGTATAGGTATATAGATGACCTATTGATTTTTTGGTCGGGTGATCAGATTCAATTACAGCAATTTTTTGATCTTTTGTCCATTAATGATTTTAATTTAAAATTTACCATCAATTACAGTCAAACCACTATTAGTTTTTTGGATCTCAATATTTTTATTGATGACACAGGGCTAGTTCACTCATGTCTATATAGGAAACCCACTGCTGGAAATACCATCCTTCATGCCAGCAGTGCACATCCTGCACCTCTCCTGCGTAGTATCCCCTATAGCCAATATCTTCGGCTTAGGCGGAACTGCAGTAGGGATACAGATTTTAAAGCTACCTCGAAAGACCTCTACCAGAGATTAAAAGCCAGAGGCTATAGCCATAGATGTTTAAAACGAGCCTTCAATCGGGTAAAAACCCAAAAAAGAAGTTCTCTAATTTTCTCTTCAAAAAATTCTGCAACCACAGATACGGTTAGAGTAATTACTAGGTATGCTTCCCAATATAAAGAAATGAGAAACATTTTAACAAAATTCTGCAGATTCGACTGTGAATAAATACATAAAAAAACACCCAGAAATCACCTTTAAACGGGTCTCCTCTTTGAGAGATCGCCTGGTTCATAGTCATTTCAAACCTACTTCAGTTTCCACAAATACATCTATTGGCGGCACATCGCCTTGTGGTCACTGCGATGCTTGTCGCTTTGTAGACACCAAAACTAAGTTTAAATTAACTAATGGCAATTGGCACTCTACCCGTGATTTAGTCACCTGCCAATCAGTGGGGGTGATTTATCTGGCTCAGTGTCAATGCGGGGGATACTATGTTGGGAAAACCAAAAGACCCTTCTTTAAGAGAATAAAGGACCATATGAAACCCATTCTCAATAGAAAAGTAGTGACAGCAGTTAGTAGGCATGTCGGCAATTATCATAATTTTGACCCCAATGTCATCAAATTTTTGGCCCTGGAGCATGTCCCGCTCGACTCAAGGGGGGGAAGTGTAGACAGGACCCTTCTCCAACTTGAGTCGCGATGGATCTATGACCTCAGGGCCACCCATCCTCCGGGATTCAACAAAAGTCTTAGTTTTAGATCATTTCTTTGATGCTATACCTAGGATTTATTTCGGGTTTTCTGTTTATTGATCTTGTAAAAAGTCCCCCCCCCCTTTTTTCTCCCCTTTTTTTTTTTTTGTTGTTGTTGTCTACTGTGGCCACAGTTATATGGTGTATGTCTTAGCGTCAATGGTCTTGAGTATTTCTTCTTGACCCTTCATGCTATGGACATTCCAGCTTTAATTTTCATCTATACCTGTACATTTGTTAGTTTATAATGTTGCATATTATGTTTTGATACCATATCCACCTTACATTTATATACAATGTTTTAATTTACCATGGTTATCTGGTGACACATATTGGTCTTTTTTGTTCTGCTGGTTCCTTTTCTCTCTCCCCCCCCTCAGAGTGTCGGGCCATATGATTTCTGATTCGGTCCCTCAGCTAGGCTCGCTGCTCTGGTTTTTGTACTTATTCCTTTGACAACTGCCGTCAGTCCTGTCTGTTGTTCATTGCCGTTTCCCTCAGGCCACTGTCCCCCCTTGATTTATGCGGTATGACTGCATGGGCACCCAGGGTCATCTACGATCCCCCATGGATGGCCCATTTATTAGCGCGGCGTTGACCCTGGTGACATGCATTCTGGTTAGGTCGGGCTGTTTTCCACCTTTTCGCCAGTGGCTGTCAGCCGACATCTTCCATTGGTGGAACTCTCCAGAGGGCGGTACCCGCTCTATCCGTCCTGCGTGGTGTGACGGTGAGCGGCCCCTCCCCCTGCCCTGACGCATTCTGGACCTTGCAGTCCCCAGCAGTTGGCGTGTCCTACGGGCTGACGTCACGCGCTTCTAGCCCGCTCTACGGTCGGTGATGTCAGACGCCGACCGTATGGGTGGACACTATATAACCAGCTCACACACTGTTCGCAGCGTTGTGGGTTGGTGGAGTTCTGGCTGGCGGTTCAACTATTTAAAGGTAATAGTCATATACCTTCTTGCTCTTTTTTCTGCCCGTTGATACTCTTTATGATTATAACCTCTTTATCTCAGGCTGTACTTAACAATGTTGAACTGCACCTAATATATAGGATATAGCTACTATAGGCTAAAGTGGGTCTGTCCCTCTTTCCACATTGGACTGTTGGGCTTTAGAATTAGTATTACTTTTAATCCATCTACTTGATCTTGTCACATCCATTTATTGAGACTATTGTCCACTACGTTCCACTTTGATATGGAACTAACTTCAAAAGCAATTTCACACGAGTAGATAATATATTTTTATTAAAATAAATATCTATTTACAAGATCATTATCCTATTTAATATATGTTTCATATACATTTAGTCGTTTAAACTGCCTGACTAATTTAATTAATAATTAATTTTTAAACTATGTGTGCCTAATTTTTCTTTGGGGGTTATAGGCACACCATGTCATTTACACTAACCTGTATATGTAAACAAATTCCAAACAATGTGGTTTCTCTTAGTGGCCTCCACAATCTCCATCTGTGGTTTCTTGCAAGCAGACAGCCTTTCCATCTCAGCAAGTGAACATATCTTTGTTTACCTGGCTCTACGTAAGTCATATCTATTAATTGCAATTATTTATTTATTGCATAGTAGACAGACTTCTCCGTCTCTGTATGGTTTGCTTAATTGCGTACCATCGTTTCCTAATTTAGAACTTAAAATTCACAATTTATTTTCTTCCTCTCTGATTTCTGTTTTTCTGTTTTTGACATTCAGCCGGTCTCCTATATAGTGTCCACTGTGGTCACCTATCCGCATTTTCTATATACGGGGTGACTTTTGCTCTTGATCCTGCGTTTTTCGGTGTTGAGCAGCAGACAGTACAGACGGCAGGGTAAGTAACAATGGGAGGGGTCCAGCATAACAATTAGACCTTGTTCATACCTAATTTGTTTGGATATGATATGTAATGCATTTCAATGTATAACTGTATATTTCTTTTTCTCTTCTGTATAGTCATATTTGACAAGTGCGGATGGTCATCGCAAACCCCTGAGGAAGCTGTTTCAAGCGAAACATGTTGGGTTTCCATGCGATTTTATGTTCATCCAAACTCTATGCATTATGACCACCACCTATGTATAGTACTGTATATGTACCTAAAAACCCTTGATTGGTTTTATATATTTTATATTCCTTTTGTCTATTTTTGTATTAATAAAATTATCAATTATATCATATTAGAAGCTCTCTCTCTTTGATCAACCTCTGCACCATAAAAATCCCTTTCATCCTACCTCTTTTTTATAGAAGAAAAGAGGTTTAACCCTAAGCTGCGTAGAGGGTTCTTTACTGTAAGAGCGGCAAGAATGTGGTATTCCCTTCCACAGGCGGTGGTTTCAGCGGGGGGGCATCGATAGTTTCAAAAAACTATTAGACAAGCACCTGAACAACCGCTACATACATACATATACAATGTAATACTGACATATAATCACACACATAGGTTTTACTTGATGGACTTGTGTCTTTTTTCAACCTCACCTACTCTGTAACTAAATGAGTTCTAACTCTTCAACAGTGGGCTCCTACAGAAGATCCACTTGAGCACCTTGAATGTGATTTACATGCGAGTTGTTTCTTGTGTCTGGTGAGTGCCCACTTCTACCATACTTTTACTATATGGATTATCATAGGGTTACACAAATTTTGGACTGATTCAGCACTTCCTTGCATTCGACACTATTATTTATTTTGTGTGTTTTTTATCAGCGCTGCAATATCTATTTATATTTTTCACTAGAGGGTGGTGTGTTTTTCCTCTATTGCTAGCAGCTCTAATCTTTACTAGCGCTGATCTTCTTTCTTTCTTTGTTGAATCCTATTTTTTGTTTAATTCTCCTTTAACCGCTTAAGGACCAACTGCCGTCATTATACTGCGGCAGGTTGGCTCTTCTGGGCGAATCGCTGTAGGTGTACGTTGGACGCTTTGAGAGCAATAGGGGGTGAGCGGCCACCCGTGATTGCTCCAAAGAGAGCAAGAACGGGGGATCTGTGAATGAAAAAAGACAGATCCCCATTCTGACAGGGGAATAAAGAGAGATCTGCTGTTCCTAGTGATTAGGAACAGTGATCTGTCTCCTCCTCCAGTTCGTCCCATCCCCCCACAGTTAGAAACACCTCCCAGGAACACATTTAACCCCTTGATTGCCCCTAGTGTTAACCCCTTCCCTGCCAGTGACATTTACACAGTAATCAGTGCATTTTTATAGCACTGATCGCTGTATAAATGTCAATGGTCCCAAAAATGTGTCAAAAGTGTCCGATCTGTCCGCCGCAATGTCTCAGTCCTGTTAAAAATCGAATATCGCCACCATTACTAGTAAAAAAAATTATAATAATAAAAATGCCATAAATCTATCCCCTATTTTGTAGACGCTATAACTTTTGCGCAAACCAATCAATATACGCTTATTGCGTCTTTTACCAAAAATATGTAGAATACATATTGGCCTAAACTAATGAAGAAATTCATTTTTTACAGTTTTTTTGGGGCATATTCTACCCTGTAGATTTGTGAAACAAATCCTTTACTTGATGGGCCACCAAGGCTAGTTTTCGCAAACAAGGTTAGGTCAGGAAACTCAAGCGTGCCTGTCAAGATTTGAGCACAGTGACAGATTTGCATTAATCCAAAGAAAACATGTGTAGCACCCTACTCCAGTTGGGTAGGCGCTATGTGTTAAATTTAGTTATCTGAGCTGTAGTTTAGCTCAGAAGGATTATGCTAAATTTGTTGGCTTTGTTTCAGTCTAGCTGGGTTGCGCGTTTTCCACCTGACAGTAGCTGTAGCTGTCGCCAGGGGTCAGGGTTGGAAATGCAGCAGGCTGGGTGTATTGGATATTCCTTCGCCAGAAGTGGCTCGGAGGGCCGTGGTCAACCCGCTGTGCATTCTGGGAGGGGGTACTTAAGAGACAGAGACCGCTCTTTTGGGGTTCATTGCCGGATACTGACCTGAGAGCCCTCCTGGCCTCAGAGATGTGCGAGCCATTTTCTGCCTTGGGGCCTGCTGGCCCGAGGCTCTGCAACTGAGTTGCTGGGGCCTACTGGTCCAGGGATGGAAACAAGACAAAGTTTGGTTTGGTATGGCGCACTTTGGAAAGGGCTGTATAGAGGTCTATAACGAAGGAAAGGAGGGGGGAGGGGTAATGCACTGGGTGGAGTTGTGAAAGCTCAGTTATTAATAGTTCAGTAGTAAATATGTATGTCCATGTATGGAAGAAAAGTTTAGGGCGAGATTGCTGAAATTGATTAGATGGCTGCCAGTTCAGATTGGAAGCTAGAAGAGGCTCTGGAACAGACAAGACGAAAAAGGGAACGGCGCCCTCTAAATGCAGCAAGTAAAAACAGTTTTTAATTAAAGGGTTAAAATACACTCACATTTGAGCAGTGGTAATCGAGCGTGTCAGGGGTTGACAGGAACTTCATCCGCAGATCCTCAGGGGTGATGGTGGTTTCACGGGCAGTTGGGCTGGAGTCCTCGATCCTGTGTCTCTTCCTGCACTGGATGTTGAGCAGCGCCGGCCGGAAACTTCGATCTGGACTGTGTGTGCTCCGTAGGGTCCTGGGGTCATCACTTCCGGGTCAGAGGTATGCGGGAGGTGCTTCGCGTTCAGGACATGCGTGTCCCTTCATCAGGCTAGTATGGCGGCCATCTTTGATGTGGTAATTTGTACCAGAGTGAGGATAGGTGGGCGGGTTTGTCTTGTATTTTTGGCAACCATGGTAACCGCGCAAGCTGGGGCATGCTGTGTGCGGCGGGGATCATACTGGGCTGATAGGTCGTGACACTCCAGGGAGGCAATGGCACAGGATGAGCCCAAGAAAATATACACATATATAGAGAATAGCTTAGGCTGTGTATTTCGTGTGTTATTAAGAATTATACATAGTAGACTGTATACTATAAATTATACTACATAAAACAAAACAAACTATAAACTATATTCTGGTTCTATATTGATACTTACGGCCAAATACTGGGAATTTAATAGGAATCGTAGGGATATGATAAGAATATCTATATAGAGAAATATAAGGTTACGTTTTTTAAAAAAAGGGGGTTTCTTTACAGAATTATACTAATAATGAAGAAGATAACGTTAAAAATAAATAATAATTAAATAAAGATAAAAAAATATATATAATAAATAATAAATATAAATATAAAAATGAAAATGAAAATGGAATTAGAATGGAATTAAAATAGAATGTGATATATGAAATATGATATAGGATCTGAAAAAATGAATCTTATGGTGCTGGGGAATATGTATACATATGTACTTGGATTATGGCACTGGGGGTGTGTACGTGATGGATACACGCAGGACTATGTGCATGCATCCATATCAGCTGCACATATTCATATGGACGCATGCCCACAAGAACATATGGGTGCATAAATCTAGAATATTGGGGAAATATAGATTAATAGGGTAAGGTATACATATACATTAATTTGATAGGTACATGAGGATATGCACCTGCAATTACTTTTAAGGCAATAGGGGAGTATTGGGTCACAGCAGGATGTTTATTTCTATGCCCTCATTGAGGCCTCCAGGCGATAAAGTATCCAGAGTATAGATCCAATAGTTCTCTCTCTCGCATAGTCTCTTGTATCGTTCAGCGGTGGGGAGGGTGTGGGGTATTGATTCAATCACCACTACTTTTAGTCCTATAGAGAGTTGTTTATGATATTGCTTGAAATGTCTGGGTACACTATGCTTATCCGAGCCCTTCTCCACTAAATTTCGGTGCTCTCCAAAACGTTTTCGCAGTGTTCGTATGGTGCGGCCTACATAGAGCAAGCCGCAGGGGCATGTGAGGCAGTATATCACGTACTCTGATCCACAATTATAGAAATCTGGAATGGTATATAGTTTTCCATTATGGGTGAAGTTTTTTTGTCTATGTGTGACGTGTGAACAGGTAAGGCAGAGGCGTTTTTTACATTGGTACATGCCTTTAATGTCAAAGAACATGGATGGTGCACTAGCCGTAGGGCGCAGTGGTTTGAGTTTGCTGGGGGCTATTAGGGTTTTGATGTTTTTGGCCCGCCTGTAAGTTACTAGGGGTTTTTCACTGAGGACGGACTTAAGGTGTGGATCTTCATTAAGAATAGACCAGTGCTTTGCAAAGATTTTTTCCATTTTTTTGAATTTGTTGTGAAACTGAGTCACAAATCTGACTGGTTGTGTAGTGTCTCCTGTGTTTTTGTTGGTTGACTCCTCTTTGGTGGTCGGTATATTGGCAGTTTGATAGTGTTTGTAGGCTTCATCTACAATCGGGTCAGGGTAACCCTTTTCTTTGAATTTAGTCTTGAGAATTAGGCCCTGAGTATTATAGTCCTGTTCGCGGGTACAGTTGTGTTTGAGACGGCAGAATTGGCTTTTTGGGATGTTTTTTACCCACCGGGGGTGATGGCAGCTGTTATAATGCAAATAAGAGTTTCCTGTGGTGGGTTTGGTGTAGTTGGTAGCACAAATGGTGTTATTATGGTGGAATAATTCTAGATCTAGAAAGGCCAGTTTTTCGCTCTCAGATACTGAGGTGAAGGATAGTCCCATGGCATTGTCATTGCAGTGCTGGACGAATGGGGGGATAGATGACTCAGGCCCATCCCAAATAATAATAATGTCGTCAATGTATCGCCCATAATAGACTAAATGGGATGTGTGTGGGTTATTGTTGAGGATGTGGCGTTGTTCCCAGTAGCCCATAGTTAGATTGGCATAGCTAGGGGCAAAATTAGCGCCCATAGCTGTCCCTTGTATCTGGATGTAAAAGTCTCCTTGGGATTCAAAATAGTTGTGGGTGAGGCAGTATTCCAAAATATCCATTAAGAATTGTGTCTGACGTGAGTTGAGTAAAGGTTCATTATTGAGGTAATCTTGTATGGCCATGAGTCCGATGTTATGAGGAATCGAAGTATACAAGGAAACGACATCTAGGGAGAGCCACCGATAAGTCGGTTCCCAGGTATAATGTTGCAGCATATCGAGGAGGTGGATGCTGTCTTTGATATAGGAAGGTAGGTTTTGCACTATGGGTTGTAAGAAATGGTCCAGATAAATGGAAAAATAGCTAGTGACGCTTTCCATTGCTGCGACTATTGGTCTGCCAGGGTTTTTTTTTTGGTCTTTGTGTACCTTTGGTAAATGATAGAAGTAGGGTCTTTTATAGAAGTCGTGCCTTAGGTATGCAGCTTCATGTGCTGTAATTACACCATCTGTAGTGGCTTTATTGACAATGTTATGTGCTTCGATAGAAAAAGTCGGTAATGGGTCTCTAGGGAGTTTCCTATAGGTGGAACCATCTGATAGGAGTCGGGCATTCTCCATTAGATAATCGGTGCGGTCCTGGACTACAATTCCGCCACCCTTATCTGCAGACCTAATGACAAGTTTTCTATTCTCTGTGAGTAGTTTTAGGGCTCTGCGTTCTGCGTTGGTGAGATTGGATACAGGGTTGGTTCTGTTAGTGGTTTCGTTGCACATTCGTAAAATGTCTGCATAGACAACCTGGTAGAAGGTTTGGATGAATGGGCCTTTGGCAAATGTCGGGAAAAAGATAGATTTTGGTCTAAACTTAGTACGTTGGGTAGGTGGAGAGGAGACAAGGTGTTGTGTCAAGGTTTCCACAAGATGATCAGTATATAATTCTTCTAGTTGGTCCAATGCCCTTAACTCGGGTGAACCCAGAATGGTGGTGGTGGAGGAATCATCATTAGGGGAGTCTTCAGTGGGACTATAGCATATGGTATTGTCATTGTTGTCATCCAAGACAGTATTAGAGGGCTGGCTGTGTTTCTTGGATGCTTGCATATTATAGTAACGTTTTATGGTGACGTTTCTAATAAATCTATTGAGATCAAGGAAAATGGTGAATGGATTTGGCTTTGCTGAGGGTGCGAAAGTCAGGCCCCGAGCCAGCAGTGTTAGCTCAGGTGTGGATAAGGTATGATTAGAAAGATTGAACATTTTTATAGTCTGCGTACCTTTTCCCTCCCCCCTGTGTCTGCGTCTCCCCCCTCTTCTGCCTCTGTGGAGAGCTTTCTTTTTGGGCAGGAGAGGGGGGGGCACTAAAAAAGAAGGAGTAGGAGAGGCCGCAGGAGTGTCTAATACAAAAGTGGATGTTGATGGCGATTTTGTGTTGCCATCACTGGATGGGGGAACAGGCTGAGTATTTGACTCATGGTTCGAATCAGAAGGTATATCATTTTCTGCTGTGACCCTGTCAGATTGTGTTGGCGATGTGGGGATTAGTTTTAGGGTGGGGGGTTCATTTATTTTGGTTATTTTGGGAGGTGGGATAGTGGGCTTGGTGGTGCGAGAGTCACGCACCAAGCGTGGATGGAGATGGGAATCTAGGGACATAAGAGGACGTGGATTATTAGCAAATGATGGTGACCCACTGCAATTGTTGTGGTTAGGTGGATGTCTAAGTTTAGTAAAGGGGTGAGGGGAAGGGTTGGGCCTCAGGGAGATAGTGGGTCTGGGTTTACAGTTCATCAATGGGATAATGATATGACCCTCAGGCCTGGGTGGGGCAGGCATCTGGATAGAGATATTGGAATCTTCATGTGGCCTTAGCGGTTTTGTAACGGGTCTCGGTTTTTTCCAACAAAAAATTCTATCAGTATTATAATCGTCAAAGTCTCTACGTATCTTCTGTAGTTTGTTTTTAATGAGGCAATCCTCTTCATATTTGGTGTTGAGTTTCAATTTTTTGTACCAGGAGGTGGGCAAGGAGGGGATGTGAGATTTCAGATCCTGTATTAGTTCTAATAGTTTGATAGTAAGAATGTCATATTGGTTGTTGCGCTGTCTAACAATAATTTCCATCCATTTCTGTGTGCAAAACTCAGATATGGTGGACCATTCGGAGGCTAGATCTATACTCAAAAACGAAACGAGCATGTTTTTTGGTTCCTAAGTCCTCTGGGAGAAATTTTGTGGTGTAGATATAATTCTAAAAAGAATCTATCCCACCACTGTTGGTTGATGGCGTTGATGGTATCTTCTATTTTGCGGAATTTTGCGCATGTGTGTCTATACGTATGTCGTGGGACGGATGTTGTGGGGAGAAAGTATCCGTCTGGAAAATGTTCATATAGTTCATCCAGAATTGTGTACTTGACTGTTTCTATTTTGAGTATAATCTCCATGGTTGCCTGACCAGAAGGTGAAGAGGTACAATAAATTGTACAGGGATGGGTGATTTCAGCAAAATGTATAAATTGCAGTTTTAAATGTTCAGAGTAGATAAATAATCGCTGCAGCCTATGACCAATGGCAGCACATACCCATGTACTTCTTAGAGGAAATGAAAACAAGACAAAGTTTGGTTTGGTATGGCGCACTTTGGAAAGGGCTGTATAGAGGTCTATAACGAAGGAAAGGAGGGGGGAGGGGTAATGCACTGGGTGGAGTTGTGAAAGCTCAGTTATTAATAGTTCAGTAGTAAATATGTATGTCCATGTATGGAAGAAAAGTTTAGGGCGAGATTGCTGAAATTGATTAGATGGCTGCCAGTTCAGATTGGAAGCTAGAAGAGGCTCTGGAACAGACAAGACGAAAAAGGGAACGGCGCCCTCTAAATGCAGCAAGTAAAAACAGTTTTTAATTAAAGGGTTAAAATACACTCACATTTGAGCAGGTTGTCTATGCAGACATTTTACGAATGTGCAACGAAACCACTAACAGAACCAACCCTGTATCCAATCTCACCAACGCAGAACGCAGAGCCCTAAAACTACTCACAGAGAATAGAAAACTTGTCATTAGGTCTGCAGATAAGGGTGGCGGAATTGTAGTCCAGGACCGCACCGATTATCTAATGGAGAATGCCCGACTCCTATCAGATGGTTCCACCTATAGGAAACTCCCTAGAGACCCATTACCGACTTTTTCTATCGAAGCACATAACATTGTCAATAAAGCCACTACAGATGGTGTAATTACAGCACATGAAGCTGCATACCTAAGGCACGACTTCTATAAAAGACCCTACTTCTATCATTTACCAAAGGTACACAAAGACCAAAAAAAAACCCCTGGCAGACCAATAGTCGCAGCAATGGAAAGCGTCACTAGCTATTTTTCCATTTATCTGGACCATTTCTTACAACCCATAGTGCAAAACCTACCTTCCTATATCAAAGACAGCATCCACCTCCTCGATATGCTGCAACATTATACCTGGGAACCGACTTATCGGTGGCTCTCCCTAGATGTCGTTTCCTTGTATACTTCGATTCCTCATAACATCGGACTCATGGCCATACAAGATTACCTCAATAATGAACCTTTACTCAACTCACGTCAGACACAATTCTTAATGGATATTTTGGAATACTGCCTCACCCACAACTATTTTGAATCCCAAGGAGACTTTTACATCCAGATACAAGGGACAGCTATGGGAGCTAATTTTGCCCCTAGCTATGCCAATCTAACTATGGGCTACTGGGAACAACGCCACATCCTCAACAATAACCCACACACATCCCATTTAGTCTATTATGGGCGATACATTGACGACATTATTATTATTTGGGATGGGCCTGAGTCATCTATCCCCCCATTCGTCCAGCACTGCAATGACAATGCCATGGGACTATCCTTCACCTCAGTATCTGAGAGCGAAAAACTGGCCTTTCTAGATCTAGAATTATTCCACCATAATAACACCATTTGTGCTACCAACTACACCAAACCCACCACAGGAAACTCTTATTTGCATTATAACAGCTGCCATCACCCCCGGTGGGTAAAAAACATCCCAAGAAGCCAATTCTGCCATCTCAAACACAACTGTACCCGCGAACAGGACTATAATACTCAGGGCCTAATTCTCAAGACTAAATTCAAAGAAAAGGGTTACCCTGACCCGATTGTAGATGAAGCCTACAAACACTATCAAACTGCCAATATACCGACCACCAAAGAGGAGTCAACCAACAAAAACACAGGAGACACTACACAACCAGTCAGATTTGTGACTCAGTTTCACAACAAATTCAAAAAAATGGAAAAAATCTTTGCAAAGCACTGGTCTATTCTTAATGAAGATCCACACCTTAAGTCCGTCCTCAGTGAAAAACCCCTAGTAACTTACAGGCGGGCCAAAAACATCAAAACCCTAATAGCCCCCAGCAAACTCAAACCACTGCGCCCTACGGCTAGTGCACCATCCATGTTCTTTGACATTAAAGGCATGTACCAATGTAAAAAACGCCTCTGCCTTACCTGTTCACACGTCACACATAGACAAAAAAACTTCACCCATAATGGAAAACTATATACCATTCCAGATTTCTATAATTGTGGATAAGAGTACGTGATATACTGCCTCACATGCCCCTGCGGCTTGCTCTATGTAGGCCGCACCATACGAACACTGCGAAAACGTTTTGGAGAGCACCGAAATTTAGTGGAGAAGGGCTCGGATAAGCATAGTGTACCCAGACATTTCAAGCAATATCATAAACAACTCTCTATAGGACTAAAAGTAGTGGTGATTGAATCAATACCCCACACCCTCCCCACCGCTGAACGATACAAGAGACTATGCGAGAGAGAGAACTATTGGATCTATACTCTGGATACTTTATCGCCTGGAGGCCTCAATGAGGGCATAGAAATAAACATCCTGCTGTGACCCAATACTCCCCTATTGCCTTAAAAGTAATTGCAGGTGCATATCCTCATGTACCTATCAAATTAATGTATATGTATACCTTACCCTATTAATCTATATTTCCCCAATATTCTAGATTTATGCACCCATATGTTCTTGTGGGCATGCGTCCATATGAATATGTGCAGCTGATATGGATGCATGCACATAGTCCTGCGTGTATCCATCACGTACACACCCCCAGTGCCATAATCCAAGTACATATGTATACATATTCCCCCAGCACCATAAGATTCCTTTTTTCAGATCCTATATCATATTTCATATATCACATTCTATTTTAATTCCATTCTAATTCCATTTTCATTTTCATTTTTATATTTATATTTATTATTTATTATATATATTTTTTTATCTTTATTTAATTATTATTTATTTTTAACGTTATCTTCTTCATTATTAGTATAATTCTGTAAAGAAACCCCCTTTTTTAAAAAAACGTAACCTTTTATTTCTCTATATAGATATTCTTATCATATCCCTACGATTCCTATTAAATTCCCAGTATTTGGCCGTAAGTATCAATATAGAACCAGAATATAGTTTATAGTTTGTTTTGTTTTATGTAGTATAATTTATAGTATACAGTCTACTATGTATAATTCTTAATAACACACGAAATACACAGCCTAAGCTATTCTCTATATATGTGTATATTTTCTTGGGCTCATCCTGTGCCATTGCCTCCCTGGAGTGTCACGACCTATCAGCCCAGTATGATCCCCGCCGCACACAGCATGCCCCAGCTTGCGCGGTTACCATGGTTGCCAAAAATACAAGACAAACCCGCCCACCTATCCTCACTCTGGTACAAATTACCACATCAAAGATGGCCGCCATACTAGCCTGATGAAGGGACACGCATGTCCTGAACGCGAAGCACCTCCCGCATACCTCTGACCCGGAAGTGATGACCCCAGGACCCCACGGAGCACACACAGTCCAGATCGAAGTTTCCGGCCGGCGCTGCTCAACATCCAGTGCAGGAAGAGACACAGGATCGAGGACTCCAGCCCAACTGCCCGTGAAACCACCATCACCCCTGAGGATCTGCGGATGAAGTTCCTGTCAACCCCTGACACGCTCGATTACCACTGCTCAAATGTGAGTGTATTTTAACCCTTTAATTAAAAACTGTTTTTACTTGCTGCATTTAGAGGGCGCCGTTCCCTTTTTCGTCTTGTCTGGTCCAGGGATGGTCCTACGCGGTCTTGCCTGCGGGAAGAATTGGAACAATTGGGGACTCAATTGAGGGACGCGTCCTGGCCGGTTTGCCAGGCGGTGCTGCCGGCTGGCTGAGGGATTCTGGCACGTGAGCTGTGTATTTTTGAAGGAACTTTTTGCAAAGTGTCAGTGTGGTTACACGATCTTGTGGCAGAGGATTGTGGAATGATGTGACGGCACACATCAAGTCTGTTGCGGAGACTTTGAACGAGCTTCGCACCGGTTGCTAGGTCAGTGGGAGTAGGCCTATCCGTTGGTTGCTGAATCCAGCGTGGAACTGATTTGTCCTCTGGATCTGGGATTGTGCCCGTGGTCTGCGGGGCAGGGTGCCTGGACCTCCCCTGTCCCTCTACCCCTCTGTTGGAACTGGTATAATAAAGCTCTTGAAAAAAAAGTAATCAAGCGTTGGTGTGAACATTCATGAAAGCTCTTCAAGAGGGATCCCTGACACGAGTGTGGTGAACAGAAAGGTAACGGTAGGCCCAAAACTTTAAACCAGCAGCTCCTACGGGGGTGGTGCTACACATGGAGGCTCGTCCGGGATATCTGCCGTTACCTATAGCAACTAGAGTGAACTGTTCATCTGGGACTTATGCTACAGAGGGCTCTGGACTGTGTCATTTTTTTTGCCCGTCAAGAAGAAGGGTGAGAACTTTGCGATCACTTCTGGGCCACGTGGGCTGTGGGCGTAGCCAAGAGGGTAATAGAGCCCGTGAGCTATGTGCCAAAAAGAACGGATGGGAGGAGTTCCTGCCTGCTTGCCGCGTGGGACGCCGCGTGTGTGTCGAGCGTTCGGAAAGAGATGGAGCACCGCCATGTCTTCAACCCTGTCGAAGCGGTCTGCTATGGGGCCCGGGATGTTTCCTGTGGGTGCCTCTGCGGGTGTCATGCTACCGGGGACTGTACTGACAGGCGCTGGTATTCGTCTGGAGCCGCATGGGTGGTTCATGCTCTATACAATCGGTGATGTAGAGGCTTTGGGGGTGCTGTGCGGCAGGTGCGGGGGACTGGCTATTCACCCCCGTCCATTCGTTTGGTGTCTACGATGTGGGGGTTGCCTGTTTGCTGTGGAGCGGCCTGCCATGCCGCCTCGTGCCTGCGAAGTGGACTGGACCACGGGCAGCGTAACAGAGGGGGTTGCTGCCTTCGATCCAGTGGTTGGGCCTGCATCTGTCGCATCTGCTGTCATGAGAGATCCCGGGGGGGTGGCGCTGTTGCTGCTATGGGAGGGTCATCGGCGAACAGTGCCGGTGTTGTTGCCTCGGCTGTGTCTGCCTCCACTGTGCCTGTTCTCGCTGCAGATGCCCAAAGGAGGGTGGGATGCGTGGAGGCCTCCCGCGGCCGTGGTCATGGCCTACCCCGGAGACTACCCGAACTGGAGTCGGAGAGGAGTCTGATCTCCGGGAGGTCTGCGGCAGGAACGGGTGAGAGATCTAAGGGGAATATGGACTGTGTGTGATTATCTGCCGACGGCGGAGCTTGGAGATTTGGAGATAGACTCTTTGTCAGAAGTCTGTGGCAATATATTGGAGACTATGTCGCAAGTACTATCATGGGCAAATAGCGATGATGTCGCCTCTGCTTTTACTTTCTCCGAGTATGCAGCTATGGACTCGGGGGAGACAACACCCAGGGTAGAACCCCCAGTTGTTACTGATGAAATCCTGGCCCGGGGTACCAGTTCGCTAGGTTCAGGAAAACATTTTGCAAGTGTTATGGTGCACAAGTCCACAAACTTCTGTGTACCTCCTGGATATGAAAGTACCAGATCCCTGCCAAGACTTGCCCGGTCACAAAGGTTGCTTAATAAAGGGGTGGAAAGAGAATATGGACTGGAATTCCCCTATGTTCCCAGGGAAATTATGCAGGAAGTTGAGTCTTGCAGGGAATAGTGGTACCACAAGGCTGTTTGGGACTATCTTTCAGTGCCAAAACCGTTCCAGAAGATGGGCTATTCCCTTGCCATGGATGATCGCTTCAAGGGGTGCTTGCTACACTGGAGTTATGGTAGACATATTCACAGAGACAAAGGGGTCATTTGCCAACCAGGGAAGGATGATGTGGTATACTTTATCACCACCATTGACAAGCAGGGGAAATCCCTAACTTTACCTGATCCACAATTTTACTGGTGAAAAGTTACGGTGACTGTCCTTGGTTTTGTTTTGCACCTTGCCAAAAGAAAGGAAGATTTTCTTTCTGAAAGGACTGTGGGTATGTAGCTAGATAGTTCTAGGGTACCGGAAGATGTTGGAGTCAAGATTTCGTCTATGGGTCCAGTACTTAAAACTGAGGACTGTGATATGTTATATTTCTGCCACTAGGTGGTAGGAGTTTACTCAGCAAAACTGGACTCTCATACTTTTTCCTTAGCTACCTGCACCCAATGTGTGTATATATATATATTGTGACAGCAGGAAGGTAAAGTCACCTGGTTGCATCCAGGGGGGTAGATATATTTCTCCCAGATTCAGGCTTTATGCCGACTTATACAACTAGGGAGTTGATGAAGCCCAGCTGAGGCTAGTGGGCTCATGGATGACTCATACCTCTAGGGAGAGGGCTGGGCGTCGTGCAGGCAGGGAGTTGATGAGACCAGCTGAAGCCTGTCAGTTCGTTTAAGGCCTCTATAAAAACTCCCAGCTTCATTAGATGGTAGCTCATGCCTGGACCCAGACCTGTGTGGACTGTCTAGGGAGAGTGAACCCCTGTGCGGTGAGGCAAAGCCTGTGTGGCTATTTGTTTGGACTTTTACTAAACCAGGGACTTAGGGACTAGGACAGCACCAGGCTGATCCCAGTTGTTAGTTTAGGAAACCTGCATGTTTAGTCAGAGGTCAAACTGACCAGGATTTATTTTGTTTATGTTTCTTTTTGGCTTTGCTGTGTTTTTGTCACTGTACATAGAGAAATAAACCGCACCTTTTGATTTTGAAAAACCACAACCTCCGTCTGCTGGCCCTGTTTTTGTGTGGGGAGCCCAACCAGTGGGTCACACACACCCGCTACCGAGTTAACCCCCTCACAGTTGGTGGAGAATGCGGGCAGTTTTTTTAAGCCAGCATGGAGGAGATACTGAAACAGCTGGCTCTAGCAAATGCCAATCAACAGCAGACAAATGCAGGTTTGCAAAGGAGCCTTGCAGCCCAGCAGCAAGCTCATCAACAAGCCCAGCAGCAATCTGAGGCCCTCTTCATAGACCTGTTACAGAAGCAAGAGCAGAGACTACAACAAATGGAAGCAGTAATGCAGCAACGTCCGCAGACCAGTGAGGAAAGCCGTCCCACTAATACCGCGTCCTTTGGGGTGAGTCGTTTATTGACAAAAATGACTGGAGAGGATGATCCAGAGGTATTTTTGACCACATTTGAAAGGACTGCTGAAAGAGAAAAGTGGCCTGAGGAGCAGTGGGCTGGACTGGTGGCTCCTCTGTTAACTGGTGAATCGCAGAAGGCTTACTATGACCTAGAGCCTGACCAAGCAAAAGACTATGTGATGCTAAAAGCTGAAATATTGGCAAGGCTGGGTGTCACCCTGGCTGTCCGGGCTCAGCGTGTGCATAACTGGACTTTCCAGCTTGGAAAACCCCCCAGGTCTCAAATGTATGATCTCATTCACCTGAGCAGGAAGTGGCTACAGCCAGAGACTTTGTCCGCACCAGAGATTGTGGAACGTGTTGTAATGGATCGGTTTTTGAGAGCTCTTCCTACTGCCATCCAAAAGTGGGTAAGCCATGGAGACCCAGAGACGGCCGGTGGTCTTGTGGATCATGTAGAGAAATACTTGGCTACAGAGAACCTGACGGCCTCTTCCAGAGACTCTCGGACTTTCCACCCTAAGACCAGACCATCCCCAGGGGCGGATAAGAGGATTCCAAGGGGTGAGGGTGGAGAGAGTGAGAGGGTGGGAGCTCTACCCAAAGTTTGGCGAGAACAGCCTGGGAAGTCAGGGGCTCAAGAGGCAGCCAAATGGATTGTTTGCTACCGCTGCCGGCAAGCGGGACATATTGCAGCAAATTGCCCGGTTGTGGAGGAACCCATGCAATGTGACTTTCTGATGGACAGACGTCAGTCGCTGTGTGCGACAGTCGCATGCACTGCCATTCGGGGAACTGAGAAACATTTATGCAAAATGTGTATTAATGGTAGAAATGTTGTGGTATTACTGGATTCAGGTAGCCTTGTGACCCTGATAAAGGCTGAATTAGTTAAAACAGAGGTCTCTGGGAATAGCAAGGTAGCTGTTATTTGTGTGCATGGGGACACCCGAGAGTATCCAGTGACTACAGTGTGTTTCGAGACCCCCAAAGGTACCCTCTCTCATCCAGTGGGGTTAGTATCTCAATTACCGCATGATGCCATTGTGGGAAGGGATTTTCCGAAGTTCTGGGAACTGTGGGATGATCCTGAGCCCCCCACTGGTGCCCCTATGTACCAGGAATGTGATAGCCAGAACTCCTCTGAGAGTGGTGAGGACTCTCCAGAATTTCCCTTGTCAGTATTGGCAGGGGAGACTCAAGAAACTGGAGAGGAGCCCACCTCCTCAGACGAAAACCTACCGTCTGTGGAGTTTTCTGATCTGGAGGTTCACAGGGAAAATTTTGCCACAGAACAGTTAAAAGACCCCGCCCTAATAAAGGCACGGGAAAACGTAGTGGAAATAGATGGCGAGTTAGTGAACCCAGATAATACCTGCACTTACCCATACTTCAGCGTAGAGAAGGACCTACTGTATCGGGTGGCAAAAAGGGCAGAAGAAACCGTTGAGCAGCTTGTGGTGCCCAAACCTTACAGGAAGTTGGTGTTGGAGTTGGCCCATGGGCACATTCTTGGAGGTCATCTGGGGACAGAGAAAACCCGAGAGAGGGTATTACAGAGATTCTATTGGCCTGGGGTGATGAAGGACATAGAAAATTATTGTTCCTCCTGCCCTGTGTGTCAGAGGTCGGCCCCGATGCCACATTTCCGTAGCCCGCTGGTCCCTCTACCCATCATTGAGGTCCCGTTTGAGAGAATCGCAATGGATTTGGTAGGTCCTATAATCAAGTCCGCTAGGGGGCACCAGTACATATTGGTTATAATGGACTATGCCACCCGTTATCCAGAAGCGATCCCTCTCAGAAATACCTCGGCCAAAACCATAGCCAAAGAGCTATCTCTTGTTTTTAGCCGGGTGGGTATTTGTAAAGAACTGCTTACGGACCAAGGTACACCCTTTATGTCCCGGGTTATGAAAGAGCTGTGTAAATTGTTCAAAGTGACGCAATTGCGTACATCTGTGTATCACCCCCAAACCGATGGGCTGGTTGAAAGATTCAACAAAACCCTAAAACAAATGTTGAAGAAAGTGGCGGATAGAGATGGAAAGGATTGGGACTGTCTACTTCCTTATTTGATGTTTGCTATTAGGGAGGTGCCCCAATCCTCTACGGGATTCTCCCCCTTTGAGTTACTGTATGGGAGACACCCAAGAGGGCTGTTGGATATTGCCAAGGAAACTTGGGAAAGTGAGAGTTCTCCCCACAGGAGTGTGATTGAGCATGTCGCCCTGATGCAAGATCGAATTGCACAGGTAATGCCCATCGTGAAGGAACATTTGGCCCAAGCGCAGAGTTGGCACAGCAGAGAGTGTACAACCATGGAGCAAAGACCCGTACCTTTTCCCCGGGGGATAGGATATTGGTACTTGTCCCTACGGTTGAAAGTAAATTCCTTGCCAAATGGCAAGGCCCCTACGAGATAATGGAAAAAGTGAGCGAAGTGAATTACAAGGTCAGACAACCAGGAAGGCGAAAGCCCGAACAGATATATCACGTTAATCTGTTGAAAGCCTGGAGGGATAGAGAGTCCCTAGTCGCAGAAACTTGGTCACCAGCTCAAACTGGTTGCGTGATTCCGGAGGTTGGAATAGCAGCCACCTTGTCACAACCCCAACAACAGGAGGTTAAGGAGTTTGTGCTTCGCAACAAGGAGGTGTTCTCTGAGCTGCCGGGACAAACATCTGGGGTAGAGCATGATATTATTACCCCGCCCGGTGAAAGGGTGAAGTTAAAACCCTATCGGATCCCAGAGGCCCGACGGGAGGCAATACGGGAGGAAGTACAGAAAATGCTGAACTTAGGGGTGATAGAGGAGTCCCAAAGTGATTGGTCTAGTCCCATTGTGTTGGTGCCTAAACCGGATGGGAGCTGGCGATTTTGTAACGATTTTCGTCAGTTGAACAAAGTTACAAAATTTGACACCTACCCCATGCCACGTATAGATGAGTTGATCGACCGGCTGGGAACAGCCCGATACATGACGACTCTTGACCTCACAAAAGGGTATTGGCAAATTCCCCTGGCCAAGTCGGCCAAAGAGAAAACCGCATTTGTAACCCCAGACGGGGCGTTCCAATATAAGAGAATGCCGTTCGGGTTACAGAATGCGCCGGCCACATTCCAGCGGAAAATGGACCAGATACTGAGGCCCCATCGGAAGTATGCTGCGGCTTACCTGGATGACGTAATTGTCCATAGCACAGATTGGGCCTCACATCTGCCAAAAGTGCAAGCAGTCCTAGACTCTATCCGGGAAGCGGGGTTTACGGCTAACCCCAAGAAGTGTACCATTGGGCAGGAGGAGGCCAAATATCTTGGGTACACCATTGGCAGGGGAGTGATAAAACCCCAACTCAACAAAGTCGAGGCCATCCAGAGTTGGCCACGTCCCAACAGCAAGAAGCAGGTACGGGCCTTTCTGGGAATCGCGGGTTATTATCGGCGCTTCATTCCCCACTTTGCTTCCAAGGCTGTGCCCCTAACCAACCTGACGAAAGGGAAAGGGTCGGTCATGATTAAATGGACCCCCGAGGCTGAGGCAGCATTCCAATTCTTGAAACAAGCCTTATGTAGCCAGCCAGTGTTGTACTCACCCGACTTCTCTAAAGACTTTGTCGTACAAAGTGATGCGTCAGATGTGGGGTTAGGAGCAGTATTGTCCCAGGTCTGGAACGGGGAAGAGCACCCAGTCATTTACCTCAGCAGGAAGTTGAAGTCCCATGAGGTAAATTACGCCACGGTTGAAAAGGAGTGTTTAGCGGTGAAGTGGGCTCTAGATTCCCTTCGGTACTATCTGCTAGGTAGGCACTTTGACATGGTTACGGATCACGCTCCGTTAAAGTGGATGGCTCAAAACAAGGAGACAAATAGAAGAGTGAATAGGTGGTTCCTGGCCCTACAGGAATTCAACTTCACAGTAAAGCATCGCCCTGGCGTTCAAATGGGGAATGTGGATGCTTTGTCTCGAGTACATGAATGCCTGATTGCTGGTGTTCCAACCCCAAGGTTAAAACAATAGGGGGGGGTATGTGACAGCAGGAATGTAAAGTCACCTGGTTGCATCCAGGGGGGTAGATATATTTCTCCCAGATTCAGGCTTTATGCCGACTTATACAACTAGGGAGTTGATGAAGCCCAGCTGAGGCTAGTGGGCTCATGGATGACTCATACCTCTAGGGAGAGGGCTGGGCGTCGTGCAGGCAGGGAGTTGATGAGACCAGCTGAAGCCTGTCAGTTCGTTTAAGGCCTCTATAAAAACTCCCAGCTTCATTAGATGTTAGCTCATGCCTGGACCCAGACCTGTGTGGACTGTCTAGGGAGAGTGAACCCCTGTGCGGTGAGGCAAAGCCTGTGTGGCTATTTGTTTGGACTTTTACTAAACCAGGGACTTAGGGACTAGGACAGCACCAGGCTGATCCCAGTTGTTAGTTTAGGAAACCTGCATGTTTAGTCAGAGGTCAAACTGACCAGGATTTATTTTGTTTATGTTTCTTTTTGGCTTTGCTGTGTTTTTGTCACTGTACATAGAGAAATAAACCGCACCTTTTGATTTTGAAAAACCACAACCTCCGTCTGCTGGCCCTGTTTTTGTGTGGGGAGCCCAACCAGTGGGTCACACACACCCGCTACCGAGTTAACCCCCTCACAATATATATATATATATATATATAAAACCACGGTATAAGAATAAAACAGTTCAGTCTCTGTGATATTAAAATACACAAAACAGCGCTTAAAAATCAATAATGATAGACTCGTGGAAAAACCACTGAATAAAGAAAGTCTTAGATGTAGTCAAGGTGATGTAAACAATCCAAAGTGCTGAATGTTGTCTTAGTAGTAATCCTAGCGTGCACCTTCCACCAGGGAGAAACAATAATCTCAATCCACTGTGTGATGCACTCTCCCCAAGGGGGTTAAACTCACCAGAAGATTAAAAAATCTGAGCCTTAAGCAG
This sequence comes from Rana muscosa, assembly GCA_029206835.1. NCBI lineage: Eukaryota > Metazoa > Chordata > Amphibia > Anura > Ranidae > Rana > Rana muscosa. The sequence goes on along the minus strand of CM055116.1, from coordinate 1,046,228,960 downwards.
ATACACCAGCCAATTTTCCACGGACCATCACCAGCAGGCGGGGACAGCAGGCACAGGAGATCCACACAAGGTCATAAAAACAAGGACCAGCAATATAGTGTTATCCTGTTTTATATTCCCAAGTAGCCCATACACTGAAAGCCCCCTTAAACCTATCTACGTACATCAAATCACAAAAAATGAGCATAAAAGTGACCCCAGAGGGCGCTATCACCAGATCCAGCCGTCCATGGAGAGCAGGCGAATCCTTGCAGACACCGCAGCAGCTTCCTAGTAGGAGAGCGGAGTGTGTGAAGCGCACACGTCACTTCTGGGTTAGCGGGGATGTCGTGGGTCATGGTCCTACGTGGTCTTGCCTGCGGGAAGAAGCGGAACAATTAGGGACTCAATTGAGGGATGCGTCCTGGCCGGTTTGCCTCGCGGTGCTGCTGGCTGGCTGAGGGATTCTGGCACCGTGAGCTGTGTACTTTTGAAGGAACTTTTAGCAAAGTGTCAGTGTGGTTACACGATCTTGTGGCGGAGGATTGTGGAATGACGCGACGGCACTCATCGAGTCTGTGGCGAAGACTTTGAACGAGCTTCGCACCGGTTGCTAGGTCGGTGGGAGTAGGCCTATCCGGTGATTACTGAATCCAGCGTGGAACTGATTTGTCCTCTGGATCTGGGATTGTGCCCGTGGTCCGCGGAGCAGGGTGCCTGGACCTCCCCTGTCCCTCTACCCCTCTGTTGGAACTGGTATAATAAAGCTCTTGAAGAAAAAGTAACCAAGCGTTGGTGTGTACATTCATGAAAGCTCTTCAAGAGGGATCCCTGACACGAGTGTGGTGAACAGAAAGGTAACAGTAGGCCCAAAACTTTAAACCAGCAGCTCCTACGGGGGTGGTGCTACACATGCTTGGGGAGATTATTGGTCTTTTGAAGATGCTGAAAGAAGCCATTCATCTAGTTCTGACATCCACCTGGTGGCCAAAGTGGAAATGGCCCTTTTCCTGCCGAAGTTGAGACATCTGTGAAGTTAGGCTCTCTGGGACATCAGGGGTAAATAGGAAGGAAGTTTCAAGAGATGCAGTATTTGTTAAGGGTTATTGACTCTTAGCTCGTCACCAAAGTATGTAAGTACGTTTTTATGGTCTCAAGCCACAAATAGTTCCATATGTACAATATAGAAGGAGAATCAATATAAAACACCCTTCCATTGGTACTACACTCCAGACAGGCTACATGCCGTATACCTTTTAGCTGCTGATAGATGCTGGAGATGCAAGAAGGCTGTTGCACCGATTCAGTATATATTCGTATTGCTCTCATTGGCACTCCTATGACTCACCCCTCTCCCTTCCTGGCAAACTCCCACAAGAGTGAGAGAGAGAGAGCTGTGCATGATGTCATAAGCCTAGGCTAATGACAGACAAGAAACAGGAAGTGGGCTGTAGAAGGTTTTTACTGGCAGAAAAAAAATGTTTTACTATCCAAAGTTAAAACAACAAGGGCAGAAGATTTAATAGATGGAAAGTTGAAAAATGACTGAAGGTCCGCTTTAAGTAACTCTGTTGATAAATACGATGAGGTTTGGAAACTGTGACATATTTAGGAGTATCCTCCCTAACCTACTTTGTACTTTTGTACCGATATATTTATGTTTTTTTGTTTTTTTTCCACCCTTATGCCCCGTACACACGATCCGAAAATCGGACGACAGATCGTCCGACTTTTTTCGTTTACTAGTCGCAAGTAGAAATTGAATAGGTTACCAAAGTCACGAAAATTCTCGTACGACAGAAAAAAAAATCGGAAGTGATGTCATGTGTTGTAATGTATTTGTATTGTATTTTCGGACGACAACTGTACTGACTAAACGAAAATCGTACGATTAGGTATTGTACGAGGAAAATTTTCGTGCATGTCCGATAAAATAATATCGGATGAACTGACATGATCGGCTCACGGAAGCCCTGTACTAACGGTCCGATTATCGTACGATTCTTCCTCGGACGACATTTTTCGTACGATATTCGGATCGTGTGTACGGGCCATTACTCCTCCTGTTATGCTTTCATGTTAATTGAATACTACTAATACTAATACTGTCAGATTAATGTTTCTCATGTTTCTAGTGGCACTCGTTGACGGGGTGGTACATTTGACTCTCTGGCCTCGTACACACGACCGATTTTCTCGTCGTAAACAGTCAAAAAAAGTGCCGCGAGAGTTTTTTTGTCTAGAAAAACGTTCGTGTGTATGGTTTTACGACGAGAAACTTGACGAGAATCTCGACGAGAAAATAGAGAACCTGCTCTCTATTTTCTCGTCAGGAGTCCAGATTTCCTCGTCGTGTTTCTCGTCGGCCTGTTTTGTGACGAGAAAATGGTTCGTGTGTACGCTTTTACGACTCTTCCAAAAGCGCGCATGCTCACAAGCAACTATGAGACGGGAGCGCATCTTCTGGTAAAACAAGCCTTCATAATGGAGAGAGCACATTCGTCACGCTCATAAATATTTCATCGTTTAAATGTTCTGCATTGAATTCTTCGTTAGAATGTTACATTAATCAAAACGAGAGACCTTCTTTTGCTGCTGATATTCACACAGAGTTATGCCTTATTTTTAACCTTTTTCATGCTGCTCTTTATAAGATTTATGTGTATTATATCGTGCAAGTTTTTAGGAATAATTTAAATGGTTAGATTTTTCAAAATGATGTTAATTATAATTTCTCAATGTTTTGATAGCGATCTCCCATTTAATTTTCTAATCTATATTTTTAAAATTTCACACCATGTTTTTGAGCTAATCAGATTTAGTTATTCTTTTGGGGGGGTGATATCTGTGCCTTTTATTGTCAGTCAAATGTATCTGCTTACTCCAAAGCTTGTTTTTTTTTATTTAAAAATACACATAGTCAAGTATGAACTTAAACAAAAAACACATTTATTCATGTTTATAAATTAAATAAAGAGAAGGCAGCGCTGGAGAAGCTGCTGCCATTTGTGCATCCCAGGGACCCCAGAGCACACAGCAACCCTGTGTGGACACTAAAATTGGGAGCTTGAGAAGGCCCACATTTCAGAACACAATCTGATGCTGGCCTCCCAGAGGTCAGGAACAGCAGCAGGTGAGATATATGTCCCAAGTGTGTGGTACTACAGATAGCAGAACAGGTGTCTGGGATTATGAGGCCCAGAGCCTGGGGGGAGATGCCTGTGGTGAACTTCAAGTCCTGAAGACTTCTCCCTGTCGCCAGGTAACGCAACGTGGCGATGAGCCTCTGCTCAGCACTGATGGCTTCCCGCATAACGGTGTCCTTCCTGGTAATATAGGGGGACACCAAAGCCAACAGTTCCTGAAAAACGGGGTCAGACATCCTCAGAAAATTCCTGTAGTCCTCAGGATTATTCTCGACGATCTCCCGCAGCAGAGGCATGTGGCAGAATTGGTCCCGCTGGAGCAACCAATTCTTGGTCCATGAACTCCTCCTCACACCATTCATGGACTGGTCTTGGTCCAAAACAAGCAGACCAACACCAAGCGCACGCACAGCACGAACTCGACGACGAGAACGTCCAGGCGACATGGCTAGGAAACGGTCGTCTAATCAGAACGTACAGAACAGAACGCACTTTAGAACAGCAAGGCCTATGAATAACGAACTGAAATTCAGAAACGAACAGGCAATAACGCACTGTAAAACAGATACGACCTGCCTAGACGCCCTGAAAGTCAAGATACGAACCCACAAGCACAAACTGAACGGCAGAAAACGATCTGAAAAGTACGAAGACTGAAAAGCGCGAATCGTCTCTTCCCAAACTTTTACTTCAGACGCGGTAACACGAGATCAGCAAAAGCAGCCCAAGGGGTGGCGCCAAGAAAAAAGATCTTCCCCTTTATAGTGCCGTCGTACGTGCTGGACGTGAGCGCAGAGAACCACGAGGAAATTGGAAAATGACAGTGTGTACGCATAGAAAGCTTGACGAGAAAATCGACAAGCTTAACAAGAATCTCGTCGAAAAAAACGACGTGTTTTTTACGACGAGAAAATCGGTCGTGTGTACGAGGCCTCAGACTCACACTTTTAGAAGCCTGACTCACTATCTCTGTCATTGATCGCTCATTCCACAGTGCCAGGTGTACTTGGTTTTGAAGCTGTTATCCTTTGAATAACCCATAGAACCCATATTGCCTAAATGTGCGCTTATTTGTCTAAGCATTGTTTCTTATACTTGGCATATACTGTGTATTGTCCTTCTCTACTCTATTGTATAGTAAAAATTATTTTCAATGAAATAGAAAGTAATCCAAAAATATTACAAGTTTTAATGCAGCTTATTGTGTACCTGTAAGCATGAGCCCTAGTGTTGTAAGGAGCACTGCCGGATAATAACATAACACTGCACTCTGCAGTATTCTCCTGTGAGTCCAGGGCAGGGGTGAGTCCTTAAAGTTGAATTAAAGGCAACATTTTTTGCCTGTTTTCTTTGCCATCTGTGTCCCATTAGGGAGATTTCCCTTTCACTTCCTGTCCCTTAGCCAAAACAGGAAGTAAAAGGAAATCCCTCCTAAAGGAGGAAACCCTGGGATGTCACCAGGGTCACCAGAACTAGTGTCCCCATTGGAAGATTTCCCCTCTGTTAATTTTCTGGTGTCTACCCAAAATGTGGTATATTCTTTCACTTTTGAAGATAACAGTAAACAGAACAAATACAGAGATTGAGTCTCCATAACGGGGGCATGGACAGCAATAATAACCGACAGGTATTTTAATCTCTCTCACTGTACAAAACTAAAAAAATTAGCTTTTAGTTTACTTTAACGTCCTGGGCTCACAGGAAGTGGGTTGAATAATGCCAGGCTTCATTCATCCTGGAAGAGGACTGGCATTGCATTGCGGAACAAGAAGCGTCCTGGGCTGGGGATAGTCCTGTAGAGGAGGTGCCACAGTTGAGGATCCATTACCAGTAATATTTTTTTCCCATGACTTGGGTTTTAAAGCTTTGGTTTAAAATCCATGTAAAGCATTCTGCTGCACCTATACTTTCATCACCAAGTAAACTGATCCCATAAAAAATATTTGTATAGTATTTCCACAGTTATTAAATCAAAATTAACTGCACTGTATGACTGTATAGCATGGGATATGCCATTAATAATAAATGCTGTTTGCTAAACCCTCTGCATTATATTTACCAGGCAAATGTATGATTAATGATTCATTAATTTAATTCTACATTGTTCTCTATACTTTCAAATATTCAAAGTAATTTGTGTATGGTACAACACAGTTTCCAATTAGGTCTCTGCAAACTAAAAATAACTGTTTGATCAAATGTATAGAATGGAGGTCACTGTGATTTCCTAACAATTTCTCAAATTGACATACTATGCATTAAACATTTTATACTGTATATTTGTGTGTTTCTTTTTTTTTTTTTAATCAGTTCTCATTCTTTTAATTTACTTCATAATTAAGGATGAAGGTCAAATTATATACACAATTTATATATAATTGTACATCTGTTAACTTTGATTATATAAATTAGATTGTATAATTTAAATGGGTCCATGATGTCTCAGTCAGCTAATTAGTAGAGTGTAAAGATTGAATTAATACAATAAACACACTTGCTTTTAAGGCATCTCTTGAAACAGGGGCAAATGCTCCCAGGAAAGCAATTCCCTTAGTGCAGTTGCAAATATTCCTTTTCTATAAGAACCATCATTTTAATTTTCTTGTAACATGTCACATAGTTTGATACCTACATGTAATTCATATATACAGTATACATATATATATATATATATATATATATATATACACACTGAGCAAAATTCTAAATGCAACACTTTTGTATTTGCCCCACATTTATCATGAGCTGAACTTAAAGATCTGAGACTTTTTCTATGTACACAAAAAGCCTATTTCTCTCAAATATTGTTCACAAATCTGTCTAAGCCCAGGTTCACACTGGGCTGCGGGAGTGAAGCCGTGCGAGTTCAGCTGAACTTGCACGATTTCACTCTCGCTGGCGGTCCCGATTTCAGCCGCGATTACAAAGACATCTGACACAGATGTCAATGTAAATCGCGGCCGAAATCGCAAAAAGTAGTACAGAAACTACTTTTTGAAATCGGTGCAGTTCCGCAGATGCGGCGTCGCACCGATTAGGACGGTGCCATTGCCGGCAATTTGCGGAAAATATCGCTGATTTGACATGCGATTTGACATGTCAAATCGCATGTCAAATCGCACCAGTGTGAACCAGGGCTAAATCTGTGTTAGTGAGCACTTCTCCTTTGCCGAGATAATCCATCCACATCCCTGGTGTGGCATATCAAGATACTGATTAGACAGCAAGATTATTGCACAAGTGTGCCTTAGCCCTGGTTCACACTGGTGCGATTTGACATGCGATTTGACATGTCAAATCGGCTAAATTTGCCGCAAATTGCGGCCAATGGCACCATCCTAATCGGTGCGACGCCGCATCTGCGGCGCTGCACCGATTACAAAAAGTAGTTTTTGTACTACTTTTTGCGATTTCAGCCGCGATTTACATTGACATCTGTTTCAGATGTCTTTGAAATCGCGGCCGAAATCGGGACTGCCAGCGGGAGTGAAATCGTGCGAGTTCAGCTGAACTCGCAGGCTTCACTCCCGCAGCCCAGTGTGAACGTGGGCTTAGGCTGGCTACAATAAAAGGCCACTCTAAAATGTGCAGTTTTACTGTATTGGGGGGGGTCCGGGGGTCGGAAAACCAATCAGTATCTGGTGTGACCACCATTGGCCTCATGCAGTGCAGCACATATGAAAAACACCAGAGAAAAATGTAATACATTAAAGTGTTTGTTCACCAATGCCAGAAGTCTGCCAAGCAAAATAGGTGAGTTAGAAGCTCTGGTGCATGAGGAGAGCTATGACGTAATCGGTATTGCTGAAACTTGGATTCGATCCTCACATGACTGGGCTATTAATATTCCTGGCTATGCACTCTTTCGGAAAGACAGGGTAAAAAGGAAAGGTGGCGTGGTCGGTCTCTATGTGAGAAGTGATCTCAAAGCAAGCGTGAAAGAGGACCTGGTTGATGGAGAGTGTGATGAGGCTGAAGCATTATGGGTGGAACTGCATATAGATGTGCGTAGTTCAAAGTTAATCATTGGAGTTTGTTATAGACCACCCAATGTTAATGAGGAGGTGGAGACTCAGCTCCTTGCACAGATGGAAAGGGCTGCAAGGGCTGGGACGGTGATAATAATGGGGGATTTTAACTACCCAGAAATTGACTGGAGTAATGGCACTGCTGGGACAGTTAAAGGGCAAAAATTTATAAACCTATTGCAGGACAATTTTATGGTCCAGTTTATTGAGGCCCCGACTAGGAATGATGCTCTGTTGGACCTGGTAATCTCAAACCATGCAGAGCGTATTACTAATGTTCAGATAAAGGAACACCTGGGTAGCAGTGACCATAACATGATTTCATTTGATGTTAGCTGTAAGCAAGAAATACATATAGGAAAGATAAAAACACTTAATTTCAAGAAAGCTAATTTTCCAAGGATGAGGGCTGCTCTCCAGGACTTAGACTGGGAGGGAATATTGGCATCAATGGGCACAGAACAGAAATGGGAATTCTTCAAATAGACTGTTTGTGAACTCACAGCAAAGTATATTCCCATGGGCAATAAGTTTAAAAGGCTAAAAATAAAACCTATGTGGCTCACGGTTAAAGTTAAAAAAGCTATAAACATATATACACCCTGCATAATAATAAGAAGAAGAAGAAAAGAGCCTTTAAAAAATATAAAAATGAAGGAACACTAGTGTAATTTAAATGTTACAAAGAATATAACAGGAGATGTAAAAAGGAAATCAAGGATGCAAAAATTCAAAATGAACGACTGATTGCAAAAGATAGTAGGACAAACCCCAAAAAATTCTTCAAATATATTAATAGTAAAAAGGTCAGGTCTGAGCATGTAGGTCCTTTACAAAATAATCTAGAGTGGGTGACTGGGGACAAAGAGAAGGCTAATTTATTAAATACTTTCTTCAGCTCTGTGTATACAAAGGAGCATGGGGGAGATCATGTCCAAAATGGGAGTGGTAGTGACACAGCCCCAAATCCACAATGGCTCAAAAGTGATATGGTCCAGAAATATTTAGACAGAATAAAGGTGGATAAAGCACCTGGACCAGATGGCATACACCCACGGATCCTAAAAGAATTGAGCTCTGTAATTTCAAAGCCATTGTATCAAATCTTTAGGGACTCATTAATGACAGGAGTAGTGGAGAAGGATCTGGGGGTTTTGGTAGATCATAAGCTCAATAATGGCATGCAATGCCAAGCTGCGGTTTCCAAAGCGAGCAAAGACCTTTCTTGTATTAAGAGAGGTATGGTCTCCAGAGAGAGAGATATCATTTTGCCCCTGTTCAAATCATTAGTAAGACCTCATCTGGAATATGCAGTTCAGTTTTGGGCACCAGTTCTCAAAAAGGATATCGGGGAACTGGAGAAAGTGCAGAGAAGGGCAACCAAACTGATAAGAGGAATGGAGGAGCTCAGCTATGAGGAAAGATTAGAGGAACTGAATTTATTCACTTTTGAGAAGAGGAGAATAAGGGGGGATATGATTAACATGTACAAATATATAAGGGGTCCATATAGTGAACTTGGTGTTGAGTTATTCACTTTACGGTCAACACAAAAGACAAGGGGGCACTTTTTACGTCTAGAGGAAAAAAGATTTAATCTCCAAATACGGAAAGGTTTCTTCACAGTAAGAGCTGTGAAAATGTGGAACAGACTCCCTCCAGAGGTGGTTCTGGCCAGCTCAGTAGATTGCTTTAAGAAAGGCCTGGATACTTTCCTAAATGTACATAATATAACTGAGTACTAACATTTATAGGTAAAGTTGATCCAGGGTAAATCTGATTGCCTCTCAGGGGATCAGGAAGGAATTTTTTTCCCCCGCTGTAGCAAATTGGATCATGCTCTGCTGGGGTTTTTTGCCTTCCTCTGGATCAACTGTGGGTATAGAATTGGATATATGGGATTGTACGATATTTTTTTTTTTTTTTTTTTTTTTTATGGTTGAACTGGATGGACTTTGTCTTTTTTCAACCTGACTAACTATGTAACTATGTAACATCTCCTTCACATACAGTTGATCAGGTTGTTAATTGTGGCCTGTGGAATGTTGGTCCATTCCTCTTCAATAGCTGTGTGAAGTTGCTGGATATTGGCAGGAACTGGAACATGCTATCATATATGCCGATCCAGAGCATCCCAAACATGCTCAATGGGAGACATGACCGCTGAGTATGCTGGCCATGCAAGAACTGGGATGTATTCAGCTTCCAGGAATTGTGTACAGATTCTTGCAACATGGGGCCGTGCATTATCAAGCTGCAACATGAGGTGATGGTCGTGGAGGAATGGCACAACAATGAGCCCCAGGATCTCGTAACAGTATCTCTGTCCATTCAAAAGCACCTGTGTTCGTTGTCCATAGCATACGCCTGCCCATACCATAACCCAGTGGCGGCTGGTGCTCAAAATTTTTGGGGGGGGCGCAAACAAACTGAAAAAAATAAAATAAATCAATTGCCGCCACTGTGCCCATTAAACGCAGCCACTGTGCCCAAATGCCACCAGTTTGACCCCTCAAATACAGCCAGTTTGTTTCCATATACAGCCAGTTTGTCCCCATATACAGCCAGTGTGCCTCCATATATATATAACCAGTGTGCCCCCATATATACAGCCAGTGTGCCCCCCATATACAGCCAGTGTGCCCCCCATATACAGCCAGTGTGCCCCCATATACAGCCAGTGTGCTCTCATCTACAACCAGTTTGTCCCCATATATAGCCAGTTTGTCCCCATATATAGCCATTGTGCCCCCATATATATATATAGCCAGTGTGCCCCCATATACAGCCAGTGTGCCCCCATATACAGCCAGTGTGCCCCCATATATATAGCCAGTGTGCCCCCATATACAGCCAGTTTGTCCCCATATATATAGCCAGTTTGTCCCCATATATATAGCCAGTGTGCCCCCATATACAGCCAGTGTGCCCCATATATATAGCCAGTGTGCCCCCATATACAGCCAGTTTGTCCCCATATATATAGCCAGTTTGTCCCCATATATATAGCCAGTGTGCCCCCATATATATAGCCAGTGTGCCCCCATATACAGCCAGTTTGTCCCCATATATACAGCCAGTTTGTCCCCCATATACAGCCAGTTCCCCCCAAATGCAGCCAGTTCCCCCCAAATGCAGCCAGTTTGTCCCCCATATACAGCCAGTTCCCCCCAAATGCAGCCAGTTTGTCCCCCATATACAGCCAGTTCCCCCCAAATGCAGCCAGTTTGTCCCCCATATACAGCCAGTTCCCCCCAAATGCAGCCAGTTCCCCCCAAATGCAGCCAGTGTGCCCCCATATACAGCCAGTTCCCCCCAAATGCAGCCAGTTTGTCCCCCATATACAGCCAGTTCCCCCCAAATGCAGCCAGTTTGTCCCCCATATACAGCCAGTTCCCCCCAAATGCAGCCAGTTTGTCCCAAATGCTGCCAGTGTGCCCCCATATACAGCCAGTTCCCCCCAAATGCAGCCAGTTTGTCCCCCATATACAGCCAGTTCCCCCCAAATGCAGCCAGTTTGTCCCCCATATACAGCCAGTTCCCCCCAAATGCAGCCAGTTTGTCCCCCATATACAGCCAGTTCCCCCCAAATGCAGCCAGTTTGTCCCCCATATACAGCCAGTTCCCCCCATATTCAGCCAGTTTGTCCCCCATATACAGCCAGTTCCCCCCATTTTCAGCCAGTGTGTCCCCCATATACAGCCAGTTCCCCCCATATTCAGCCAGTGTGTCCCCCATATACAGCCAGTTCCCCCCAAATGCAGCCTGTCCCCCCCCCCCCAGCCCTGCACTTAACTTCCTTGGTCCGCGCCATCCTCGATGTGTTCTCCCGCCCTCGATGTCGCTTCAGCCAATCAGGTTACCGGTAACCAGATCCGGTGAACCTGATTGGCTGAAACCTCCACAGTCTTCTCCAAGGAACGCACCCCCGTGCGTACCTGGGAGGAGTTTTTGGAAGCTGATTACAGCCTGAGAGCTGTATTCGGAAAGCCTATCAGAGCCGCTGGCTCTGATAGACACTTCCAAGTCACACCCACCGCCGGCCACCGCTCTAATTCATATGGCCGGCGCTCACCAGGAGGCTGGCCATATGAATAGTGGGCAGTGCAGCAGCGGTGACAATACACAGATTCATGCAATGCATGAATCTGTGTATTGTCTTTCAGTGGCGGTGCGGGAGCGAGAGGGGGCGACGCTCCAGCGCCCTCTATGGACGCACCGCCACTGCCATAACCCCACCGCCACCATGGGCCACTAGATCCAGAACGTTGACATCAGCAAACTGCTCACCCACCCAACGGCATACACGCTGTCTGCCATCTGCCCTGTACAGTGAAAACTGGGATCATCCGTGAAGAGAACACCTCTCCAAAGTGCCAGACACCATTGAATGTGAGCATTTGCCCACTCAAGTCGGTTACGATGAACTGCAGTCAGGTCGAGACCTCGATGAGGACCACAAGCATGCAGATTAGCTTCCCTGAGATGGTTTCTGACAGTTTGTGCAGAAATTCTTTGGTTGTGCAAACCGATTGTTGCAGAAGCTGTCCGGGTGGCTGGTCTCAGACGATCTTGGAGGTGAAGATGTTGGATGTTGTGGTCCTGGGCTGGTGTGGTTACACATGGTCTGAGGTTGTGAGGCCAGTTAGATGTACTGCCAAATTCTCTGAAACACCTTTGGAGACAGCTTATAGTAGAAAATGAACATTCAATTCAAGGGCAACAGCTCTGGTGGACATTCCTGCAGTTAGCATGTCAATTGCACGCTCCCTCAAAACTTGCGACATCTGTGGCATTGTGCTGTGTGATAAAACTGCCCATTTTAGAGTGGCCTTTTATTGTAGTCAGCCTAAGGCACACCTGTGCAATAATCATGCTGTCTAATCAGCATCTTGATATGCCACACCTGTGAGGTGGATGGAATATCTCGGCAAAGGAGAAGTGCTCACTAACACAGATTTAGACAGATTTGTGAACAATATTTTAGAGAGAAATAGGCCTTTTGTGTACATAGAAAAAGTCATAGATCTTTGCGTTCAGCACATTATAAATAGGGGCAAACACAAAAGTGTTGCGTTTATAATTTAGCTCAGTATATATATATATATATTTATGTATATATATATATATATATATATATATATACACACACACACAGTGGGGTTGATTTTGTAAAACTGGATAGTGCAAAATCTGGTGCAGATCAGAATCCAATCAGCTTCCAGGTTTTTATTTGTCAAAGCCTAATTGAACAAGCTGAAGTTAAAAGCTGAATTGGTTTCCATGCAGAGCTGCACCAGCTTTTGCTCTTTCCAGTATTAGTAAATAAACCCCACTGTCGTGTCATGTCAAAATGTATGTATGATCACTGTGACAGGAGGGTCACTTTGGACTCAGGGTGAGCCAGGAAACCATGGACATTAAGAAATATATCTTGGACTACCTAAAATGTAATATTTATCCACCATATTCCCAAGGATAACTGTAAAGGACTATTTACTGATTCTGAACTCAACAGGTTAATTGAGAGATACTGATGTGTTCAGCCTCAATCACCTGTCTGCCTAGTGTAATGCTAATGAATCGCAGCTTCTAAAAGACCTGTTCATTGTTTGTGGTGATGTGGATTGGGGAAATTAAGTCTGTCCTTGTGTGTATTGTAAAGTAACAGACAGTCTGGTGAATATAAAGGTCATGCATAGTTATTTAAACATAAGGGGATTAGAACCTGTTGTCTCCTAACAGGTGTCAAAATAATGTGTATTGGGTCTGGTTATGTTGTGGGTGGAGCTGGACCATTGTTCATTTTAGGTTAATGCAGTATTGGATGTGTATATAAAGGTTACAATGCTTTTGGCAATAAAGTCAGTCTATCCAGAGAAAGATACAGAGTGTGTCACGTTCTTTCAGAAGGATTAATTCCTATGGGAAGTGGTCGTCTGGCTGTGGAGGATCAGCAGTAGATGTGTGTCCAGAGAGGGAATATCTTAAACGGCGTTCCCCCTTTCATATTTGGGGGTGTCGTTACATTGGTTGGCAGCAGCGGGATTTTCCCTCCAGTTCCTGGGAAACTCCAAGCCACCACAGTGAATGACCAAGCTATGCAACCTGCAGGAAAGCCACGCTGAAAGACTTACTTGAGAGCCGAGATGGACCAGAGGGACGGTGATGCAGGACCCCGGTCAGTTGAAGATTTGTTTCAGCAACGAGTTCGAGAGCGCTTGGCATTATATGGTGCTAACCCATCAGAGACCGCCATACAGGAAGTCATTAGAGGCATCCAGCTGCAGGATGAGCGACAAGAGAAAAAACTACAGCGACAAAAGAGAGAACTAGAGCGACAAAAGAGAGAGCTAGAGCGGCAACATGAGCAGAGAATGGCGTAAATACGGCAATCGGAGACAACACCTAAAGAAGCAGCACCAACTGAAAGGAGAGGAGAGATACAGATACCAGCCGACATGGAAAAGGAATTCAGAAGGAGGTTGCGAGAGATGCAGATACAGCATAGAGGACCAGTATCAGAGGAGGTCCTGCTGGGATGGTCTGATTCAATCCGCTGCGAACTCTGGAAGAAAGCGCTAGCTCTCGAGCAGCAACACCAGGGAAAAGTTCTCCCCTCCATCCATGTAAGGTACTGGTCGCAGTATGAAGTACGAATGCTGTTATTGGGGGAACAACCGAAGCAGGAGTGGACAGCTGAGTTAAGCAGGCTGATCCGGGCAGAGATGCGGTTGGACGAGAGCTTCAGAGCCCTCCGGTGGTATGTAGCCCAAGAGTGCCAGTGGTTAGCGGATGACAGCCCCACGGAAGGCTTTGATTATAATGGCCTGGGATTGTTGTATTGGAGGCTGTCCGAGGACCCTGACTTTGGGAGTGATCGGGAGTGGCGTTTGGAGGAAATAATGGAGCACAGAGAGCAAAGACTGAATGTCTCGGAAGGGCACTGGGCACAGGAAGATTTGGAGTTTCTGGCCATTCAGGAATGGGAAATGGAGATTGCCTACAAACAGCTGCTAGACTCTGCTCAGCAGCAGGGTGGGGCTCCCTTTGCCTGGGACTATCAGGAAATACCAGTTGACAACTATGAAATCCTGGCTGAAGAATCGACAGTGGAAAATCTGGAGATTGCCATCCCTAAAGCCGAAGTAGATGATGTGGAGTTCCAGGGAGCTAGGGCAGTTGGCTCATCTCCCCAGCCACAGATTACAGAAGGTATGGACTTACTGGGCTGTTCAGAGGATGTTAGGGATTATGCATTGCCTGCCCAAGTACTGGCAGCAGGACAGAGTACTGCAGACCCCTGCTCTACACCCGTGGCAGTTTTGGAGGCCCGAGGTGAGAAGGTGATGGTTCCTCTTTCCCAGGGGATTTCAGAGATGCAGGGGGGAGAAGCAGCCCTTTTCCCTCCCCAACAGTTAGCCAGAGCAGATGGTGTGGAGTCCCCAGCAGAAGTGCTGGCAACAGGGCAGAGTGATAGCAACCTCTGCCCAGCACCGGAAACAACTATGGAGTTTCAGGGAGCCGGGGCAGTTGGCCCATCTCTCCAGCAACAAACTGAGGTGGTAAAGCTTTTACCCCCAGCTGAAACACTGGCAGCAGGGCAGAATGCTACTGGCCGCTGCACACAACTGCCACTTGAGCGGATATCGGTGGATGGGACTGCGGTCTCCACTCACAGCAACCCAGCACAAGAGCTGGCAACAGAGCAGAGTGCTGCGGGCCTCTGCTCTCAACTAACAGAAGAGGGAGTTCCTGTGGTACTGGATGGGACTTCGGTCCTCACTGACACAACCCCAGAAAATGGTGTGACACTGGGACAGGAGGATGTCAGCCTTGCTTTGCAAGCACTGGGGGATTTTCACCTACCACAAGTGGATGGGACTTCAGTCTCCACTTGTATACCTCAGGGATGCTGGGCAGTCGGCCCAGATCCCCAACAGCATGAAAGACTGAGCCCAGTCACCCTGTCTTCTCCCCAGCGGCGGGTATGTTCTCTGAGAGAGGCAGAGGTTGGCTGGGTAAGTAATGCTCTGTTTGGAGCAATTTATTTGGGGTACTGTGTGGATACCGGCATTAGAAGAATGGACCTATGGACTAACTTCGGAGTCAACCCGTCTGGGGTCACCTCCTGTGTTAGTCTCCTGCCGAAAGGGGAGATGTGTGACAGGAGGGTCACTTTGGACACAGGGTGAGCCAGGAAACCATGGACATTAAGAAATATATCTTGGACTACCTAAAATGTAATATTTATCCACCATATTCCCAAGGATAACTGTAAAGGACTATTTACTGATTCTGAACTCAACAGGTTAATTGAGAGATACTGATGTGTTCAGCCTCAATCACCTGTCTGCCTAGTGTAATGCTAATGAATCGCAGCTTCTAAAAGACCTGTTCATTGTTTGTGGTGATGTGGATTGGGGAAATTAAGTCTGTCCTTGTGTGTATTGTAAAGTAACAGACAGTCTGGTGAATATAAAGGTCATGCATAGTTATTTAACCACTTAAGCCCCGGACCATTTCGGGCCATTAGGACCAGGCCTGTTTTTGGGATTCGGCACTGCGCTGCTTTAACTGTAAATTGTGCGGACATGCAATGTTGTACCCAAATGAAATTTGCGTCCTTTTCTTCCCACAAATAGAGCTTTCTTTTAATGGTATTTGATTGCCTCCGCGATTTTTATTTTTTGCGATATAAACAGAAAAAGACCAAAATTTTTTTAAAAAAATGATATTTTCTACTTTTTGTTATAAGAAAAATCGAATAAACTCAATTTTAGTCATACATTTAGGCCAAAATGTATTCAGCCACATGTCTTTAGTAAAAAAATGTCAATAAGCGTATATTTATTGGTTTGCGCAAAAGTTATAGCGTTTACAAACTAGGGTATATTTTCTGAAATTTACACAGCTTTAAATTTATGACTGCCTATCTCATTTCTTGAGGTGCTAAAATGGCAGGGCAGTACAAAACCCCCCCAAATGACCCCATTTTGGAAAGTAGACACCCCAAGGAAATTGCTGAGAGGCATGTTAAGCCCATTGAATATTTTTTTTTTGTCCCAAGTGATTGAATAATGACAAAAAAAAAAAAAATTACAAAAAGTTGTCACTAAATGATATATTGCTCACACATGCCATGGTTATATGTGGAATTGCACCCCAAAATACATTCTGCTGCTTCTCCTGAGTACGGGGATACCACATGTGTGGGACTTTTTAGGAGCCTAGCCACGTACGGGACCCCGGAAACCAAGCACCGCCTTCAGGATTTCTAAGGGCGCAAATTTTTGATTTCACTCTTCACTACCTATCACAGTTTCGAAGGCCATAAAATGCCAAAATAGCACAAAACCCCCCCAAATGACCCCATTTTGGAAAGTAGACACCCCAAGCTATTTACTGAGAGGCATGTTCAGTCCATGGAATATTTTATATTTTGCCACAAGTTGCGGGAATATGACAAACTTTTTTTTTTTTGCACAAAGTTGTCACTAAATGATATATTGCTCACACATGCCATGGGCATATGTGAAATTACACCCCAAAATACATTCTGCTGCTTCTCCTGAGTACGGGGATACCACATGTGTGGGACTTTTTGGGAGCCTAGCCGCGTACGGGACCCCAAAAACCAAGCACCGCCTTCAAGGTTTCTAAGGGCATACATTTTTGATTTCACTCCTCACTACCTATCACAGTTTTGAAGGCCATAAAATGCCAAGATGGCACAAAACCCCCCCAAATGACCCCATTTTGGAAAGTAGACACCCCAAGCTATTTGCTGAGAGGCATGTTGACCCCATTGAATATATTTTTTTTTGTCCCAAATGATTGAATAATGACAAAAAGAAAAAAAAATGTACAAAAAGTTGTCACTAAATGATATATTGCTCACACATGCCATGGTTATATGTGGAATTGCACCCCAAAATACATTCTGCTGCTTTTCCTGAGTACGGGGATACCACATGTGTGGGACTTTTTGGGAGCCTAGCCACGTACAGGGCCCCAAAAACCAAGCACCGCCTTCAGGATTTCTAAGGGCGTAAATTTTTGATTTCACTCCTCACTACCTATCACAGTTTCGAAGGCCATAAAATGCCAAAATAGCACAAAACCCCCCCAAATTACCCCATTTTGGAAAGTAGACACCCCAAGCTATTTGCTGAGAGGCATGTTGAGTCCATGGAATATTTTATATTTTGCCACAGGTTGCGGGAATATGACAAACTTTTTTTTTTTTGCACAAAGTTGTCACTAAATGATATATTGCTCACACATGCCATGGGCATATGTGAAATTACACCCCAAAATACATTCTGCTGCTTCTCCTGAGTACGGGGATACCACATGTGTGGGACTTTTTGGGAGCCTAGCCGCGTACGGGACCCCAAAAACCAAGCACCGCCTTCAAGGTTTCTAAGGGCATAAATTTTTGATTTCGCTCCTCACTACCTATCACAGTTTTGAAGGCCATAAAATGCCAAGATGGCACAAAACCCCCCCAAATGACCCCATTTTGGAAAGTAGACACCCCAAGCTATTTGCTGAGAGGCATGTTGAGCCCATTGAATATTTTTTTTTTGTCCCAAATGATTGAATAATGACAAAAAGAAAAAAAAATAAAAATGTACAAAAAGTTGTCACTAAATGATATATTGCTCACACATGCCATGGTTATATGTGAAATTACACCCCAAAATACATTCTGCTGCTTCTCCTGAGTACGGGGATACCACATGTGTGGGACTTTTTGGGAGCCTAGCCGCGTACGGGACCCCAAAAACCAAGCACCGCCTTCAAGGTTTCTAAGGGCATAAATTTTTGATTTCACTCCTCACTACCTATCACAGTTTTGAAGGCCATAAAATGTCAAAATAGCCCAAAACCCCCACAAATGACCCCATTTTGGAAAGTAGACACCCCAAGCTATTTGCTGAGAGGCATGGTGAGTATTTTACAGCTCTCATTTGTTTTTGAAAATTAAGAAAGACATTTTTTTTTCTTTTTTTTTTCTTTTTTTACATTTTCAAAACTTTGTGACAAAAAGCGAGATCTGCAAAATACTCAACATACCTCTCAGCAAATAGCTTGGGGTGTCTACTTTCCAAAATGGGGTCATTTGGGGGGGTTTTGTGCCATCTGGGCATTCCATGGCCTCCGAAACTGTGATAGGCAGTGAGGAGTGAAATCAAAAATTTACACCCATAGAAATCCTGAAGGCGGTGCTTGGTTTTTGGGGTCCCGTACGCGACTAGGCTCCCAAAAAGTCCCACACATGTGGTATCCCCGTACTCAGGAGAAGCAACAGAATGTATTTTGGGGTGTAATTCCACATATGCCCATGGCATGTTTGAGCAATATATAATTTAGTGACAACTTTTTGTACATTTTTTTTTTTTTTGGTCATTATTCAATCACTTGGGACAAAAAAAAAAAATATTCAATGGGCTCAACATGCCTCTCAGCAAATAGCTTGAGGTGTCTACTTTACAAAATGGGGTCATTTGGGGGGGTTTTGAACTGTCCTGGCATTTTATGCACAACATTAGGAAGCTTATGTCACACATCATCCACTCTTCTAACCACTTGAA
The DNA here is from genome assembly GCA_029206835.1 of Rana muscosa. Taxonomy (NCBI): domain Eukaryota; kingdom Metazoa; phylum Chordata; class Amphibia; order Anura; family Ranidae; genus Rana; species Rana muscosa. Next base: position 1,046,210,207 of record CM055116.1, on the reverse strand, counting down.
GACAAAGCCCTTTCTGACACTTTTTGTTTACATGAAAAAAAAATTTTTTTTGCAAGAAAATTATGTTGAACCCCCAAACATTATATATTTTTTTAAAGCAAAGGCCCTACAGATTAAAATAGTGGGTGTTGCATTTTTTTTTTCCACACAGTATTTGCGCAGCGATTTTTCAAACGCATTTTTTGGGGGAAAAACACACTTTTTTTATTTTTAATGCACTAAAAAACACTATATTGCCCAAATGTTTGATGAAATAAAAAAGATGATCATAGGCCGAGTACATGGATACCAAACACGACATGCTTTAAAATTGCGCACAAACGCGCAGCGGCGACAAACTACATTAATTTTTAAAAGCATTTAAAAGCCTTTACAGGTTACCACGTTAGATTTACAGAGGAGGTCTACTGCTAAAATGACTGCCCTCGATCTGATCTTCGCGGTGATACCTCACATGCATGATGCAATTGCTGTTTACATATGACGCTAGACCGACGCTTGCGTTCGCCTTTGCGCAAAAGCAGGGGGGGACAGCGGTGCTTCTTTTTTTTTTTTTTTTTTATTATTTATTTGGCTTTTTTATTTTATTTTTAAACTGTGCCTTCCATATTTTATTTTTTTACCATTTTTATCGTTATCTCAGGGAATGTAAATATCCCCTATGATAGCAATAAGTAGTGACAGGTACTCTTTTTTTGAAAAAAATTGGGGGGTTAGACCCTAGATCTTTCCTCTGCCCTCAAAGCATCTGACCACACCAAGATCGGTGTGATAAAATGCTTTCCCAATTTCCCAATGGCGCTTTTTATATCCGGGGGGGGGGACATTCCCTCCCACTGCTTGTAAAAGCAGTCTAGAGGCTAATTATCTGCTAGAATTGCTTTTACATGAAAGCCGGCTGCTGGCTGAAAAGAATGATACCTAAACCCGCAGGCATCATTCTGGTATAAACATTCAAAGTCCAGCAACATACCAGTACGTTGCTGGTCCTTGTTGGACATGTATTGTAATCTTTTTTTTCATACAGCCTATTGGCTGAACGAAAAAAAGAGATTGATTGGTGGGTATGCCCACCATTAGAATACCTCCCTTCATCCACCCACTTCTAATGATGGGCATATATGCCGAAGCATGGGGGCATCCTCCCGCAAAAAAGTTATGCCGCGTACACACGGTCAAGCCTTCGTCGGAATTTCGACCGTATGTACGCGGCATAAAAGGTTATGCCGCGTACACACGGTCGGACTTTTCCACGGGCAAGCCTCCGTTGGAATTTTGACCATATATACGCGGCATTAGGAGCAAAATCGCTCCTCCGCCCCTGCTGCCCCCATGCTTCGGCATATATGCTCTTTTTTTTAACTGTGGTGGTGAAATCACCTCCTACAGCGTTGGAGTCACGGCTTTATGTATCGTGGGAGCAAACGCTGTTGCTGTCAAGATAAATAGATCCGCGCTGCAACTGAATGGCGTACCTGCTAAGCAAATGGTGGTTAACATTAAAACAAAGTAACATTACAGTACAACAGTAAGACCTTACCATGCCATACCTGCAAAGCAAATACCAAAACAAAACCTAGTAAAAAATAAAAAAATGTTTTAACGCAACCTGTGCCTAAAATATATATATGCCGAAGCATGGGGGCATCCTCCCGCAAAAAAGTTATGCCGCGTACACACGGTCGGAATTTTCCACGGGCAGGCCTTCGTCGGAATTTCGACCGTATGTACGCGGCATTAGGAGCAAAATCGCTCCTCCGCCCCTGCTGCCCCCATTCTTTGGCATATATGCTCTTTTTTTAACTGTGGTGGTGAAATCACCTCCTACAGCACTGGAGTCACGGCTTTATGTATCGTGGGAGCAAACGCTGTTGCTGTCAAGATAAATAATTCCGCGCTGCAGTTGAATGGCGCACCTGAAAACAAAAAATTACATACCTGAAAAGCAAGCATGATAAAACATTGCAGAATAGAATACAGTAAAAAAGAGCAGAACAATAGAGAGAAAATAGAGAGAGAGAGAACAATAAAACGACAACTATTTTTGTTTTTTTTATTTTATATTTTTTTTGTGCTTTGTTTTTTACGTTTTTTTTTTTCTTTTTTACACTTTTTTTTTGTAACTTTACAACTGTAATGGTTCGGGTCTCTCAAAATGTAATGGCATCTTGGGAGACCCTTTGTAAGTGTGTCCTTGTCTGTGAAATGCTGTACCCTACGCTAAAACTTCACTTTTGAGTGGTAGCGTTCAAAACATTCACCTTGGCAAAGACCAGGCTTGTCAGGACAGAGTGGACAAAAACTACGGGTGTCACGCCTAAATCCGCGCTTGCTACAGACACGACATCTTTTTTGGGGGTGGCTTTGGGTAGGGGTACTCGGGAGGACATACGAATAATGCCTCTCATGCAGCCGGCTTACTGCATTTGGTAGGGGATAGTGAGGTGCAGAACCGCCTGGATACAGGAGTTCTGTGACTATCTCATTCTGGAATTTTAGAAGAGATAACGTCCCGCCTGAAGCTCTGTATAGCACATGAGCGTTCAGCAAAGCCAATTGGAATAATGATAGAGACACTTTTTTGTACCAGCGTCTCGCCTTACGGTCAATTAGATACGGCGCCATCAACTGGTCATTGAGGTCCACCCCTCCCATATTTTGGTTATATTCGTGGACACAGAGGGGTTTCTCCACAACACCAGTCGCCGTACGAATTTGGACTGTCGTGTCTGCATGAAGGGAGGTAAGAAGGAAAACATTCTTATTGTCCCTCCACTTCATAGCGAGCAAGTTATTACACTTCAAGCAGGCTCTCTCCCCCAGCCTAAGACGGGCATCTACAAGCCGCTGGGGAAAGCCCCGGCGATTAGGTCGCACGGTGCCACATGCTCCAATCTGATGATCAAACAAGTGACTAAACAGTGGCACGCTCGTGTAATAATTGTCCACATACAAGTGGTACCCCTTTCCGAATAAGGGTGACACCAAGTTCCACACTATCTTGCCAGCGCTCCCTATGTAATCCGGGCAGTTGACCGACTCAATCTGACTATCTTTTCCCTCATAAACCGTAAAGTTCACTACATAGCCTGTTGCCCTGTCACAGAACTTGTAGAGCTTGACCCCGTATCTGGCACGCTTGCTGGGAAGGTACTGCTTGAAAGACAAGCGGCCAGAAAATTTAATCAGGGACTCATCAACGCAGACAACTTGATCGGGAGTAAACAAGGCTGCAAAACGTTCGTTGAAGTGGTTTATGAGGGGCTGAATTTTATAGAGCCGGTCGTATTCAGGGTCCCCACGTGGACGACAAAGTTCATTGTCGTTGAAGTGCATGAACCGCAAAATCTGCTCGTATCGTGCCCTGGACATGGAGGCAGAGAACACGGGCATGTGGTCAATTGGGTGCGTGGACCAATAAGCACGCAATGACGGAAATTTATGTGTGCCCATGTTGAGGGAAAGGCCCAGAAAGGTCTTAAATTCGGAAACCGTAATTGGTTTCCAATTTCTGGCAATTTTAGGCAACTGGGGGTTAGCGGCGATAAATTGACCAGCATATAAATTACTCTGGTCCACAATAGATCTATAGAGATCTTCCGTGAAAAACAGCGAATAAAAATCAATTGGAATAAAATCAGCTGTTTCCACCTGAATACCGGGTTGGGCAGTGAATGGGGGAAGTACGGGTTCTGCAGAAGTGGTGGGGACCCAATCAGGATAGGCGAATTCTGCAGGAAGGGCAGTATGGGCACGACGGGCCTGCCTTTGTCTTCTTGGTGGCAGCGGGACACTACTTGTGCTTGCCACCTCGCCAGCTTGAACTGCACTTATGGGACTCACCACGTCACCAAGTGTTACTGCAGTGCTGGATGTACGTCCAGGCTGTACTAGGCCGCTGGTGCTTACCAGTTCACCAGAAGGAATAGCGGCGCTAGTACTACTCTGCTCCATGATACGAGAGACCTGCGGTTCTTGCTCCTCAACAACCTCAGAAGATCGGGATCGGGTACACCTGACCTTAGCAGGGACCTCAACTTCGTCGTCAGAGCTATCTGACGTGGGGCCGTTGACGTCACTGTCTTCTACGGGAAGATATTCTGAGCCTGAATCTGACAGATACGTGACCTCCTCTTCACTATCTGTCATGCTCAGAATCTCGTAGGCCTCTTTACTAGTGTACCTTCGTCTTGCCATTTTGGGCTCTAAATTTAGGGGTACACTAGTAAGATTCACAGGAAAAAAAGCACCTGACTGTCGTCAGCAAATATATCAAACGCTACAAAAAAACTGTTAGCGATCGCAGGGATCAGGCCTGTCTCTGCGAACGCTGCAGTTATGTGTGTTGTGTTTGGTTAGTGACAGTGATCGATCGATACTGCACTTGGGTGGGCTAGGCTGGGCGGAGGGGCTAAACGCAGGCGCTAGCAGGTATCTGGGCTGATCCCGCTAACACTGCGTTTTTGGGAACCCTAAACCGCTGGGGATGCTAGTATAGATCTGATCAGATACTATACCACTAAGGGGGGTGTATGCTTTGCGCGTGGGTGTTAGCGTTAATGGCACTAACCTAACACTGCCTGGGGCGACGCAGACCCTCTCTGGCGCTAAAACCTAATTGATCTCACCCGCCGGGCGATCAGGGGGGTTAAACCTTTATTGGGTTATATACGGCGGGTGCCCTGATGCTATAAAAAGCAAACTAATCAACCAGCGTCACCCGTAACCTTTATATGGTGATCACTGGTGAAAGGGTTAACTAGGGGCAATCAGGGGGTTAAAACCTTTATTAGGTTAAATATGGGGGTACCTGACACTATATAAAAACCTGACGGGTAACCTAAATAACTAAATAACTTACTGGCTAACCAGTGACACCAGTGACGCTTATACGGCGATCACTGGTGAAAGGGTTAACTCTAGGGGCAATCAGGGGGTTAAAATAATATATGGGGGTACCTGACACTAATAAAAACCTGCGGCGAACCTAAAAAAAAATAACTGCCTATCTAAAACACCAGCGACACGAATACAGCGATCGGAAAAACAATCGCTTAGTGACGCTGAAGTTAGGGGGTGAAAGGGTTACCTGGGGGGTGATCAAGGGGTTAAACCTTTATTAGGGGGGGTTAGGGGGCTACCCTGGACCTAAAGGGGCCTAATCCTAACTGCCCTGCAACTTTTTACAATCACAGATGACACTAAATGCAGTGATCAGTAAAATAAATGATCACTGCAATCAGTGACACTGTGATTGGGGGCTTTGGGGTGACCTGGGGGGTGATCTGGGGGTGACTGGGGGGTGATTTGTGTGCCTATGTGTACCTACGTGTCAGTGGACTGTTGGTGCACTAACCTGCTTCTTCTCTCCTCGGCGCCGGGAACGAAAAGACCGCGGCGAGGGAGATGACATCACTTCCTCCAGCCTGTGTTTACATTTCAGGCAGGAGGAAGCAATTTCATTCGCCGGGAGCGATCGCGAGGGGGGGGGGCGGAATCGAGCGGCCGCCCCCTCATGCCTGATCGCTCCTGAACACTTAACGGCCGCTCACTGCAGTGAAGGGGGGTCCGGATGGACCCCCCAACTGCACAAAGGCGATCACGTAGATCTACGTGATTCTGCCTGTCGGTGCCATTCTGCCAACGTAAATCGGCGGTGGGCGGTCGTTAAGTGGTTAAACATAAGGGGATTAGAACCTGTTGTCTCCTAACAGGTGTCAAAATAATGTGTATTGGGTCTGGTTATGTTGTGGGTAGAGCTGGACCATTGTTCATTTTAGGTTAATGCAGTATTGGATGTGTATATAAAGGTTACAATGTTTTTGGCAATAAAGTCAGTCTATCCAGTCTATCCAGAGAAAGATACAGAGTGCGTCTCGTTCTTTCAGAAGGATTAATTCCTATGGGAAGTGGTCGTCTGGCTGTGGAGGATCAGCAGTGGATGTGTGTCCAGAGAGGGAATATCTTAAATGGCGTTCCCCCCTTTCATATTTGGGGGTGTCGTTACAATCACAATACACATTGATTTATCCATGTTTTAAAATACAGAAAAATATCTGTTAAACCACATACTTCACTTTAACACATTTTTTTCTTTTGTTCTGTCAGGAGGGGGTTATGGCCTGATGTCAGAAGAAAATGGGGAAAAAACACACAGCATAAAATTGAACAGTTCTCTTTGGAGATCCTGGTGGGAGGGGCCCCTCCCCAGACTGATAGGCTCCTTAAAAGAGTTAAAGTAGGGATTAGACCTCACCCAGTGTCCATTGATAGGAAAGGTCCATCCAGCAGGCCGGTCTGATCCTGCAAAAGACATGGAGAAACACATTCTGAAACTCTCCGGCCGTCTATGTGGACATTTCAGTGGTGGGTACACGCCAACAGTCCTTCATAGAAATGTGGGTCAGGCAGTCTCTTCCTACCTCCCCCATCCTTCCTGATGGAGACAGAGTGACTCCTCACGATTATCACCCGATCCTTTTAGATTGCTCTTCCCAGTCCCTATTCCCTCCTGAAGTTCTCAAAGTGGGCCCAGGTCTCCTCACACTCTTGCACCCGCAAAAACTGGGGGATATGCAAGTACTCCCACACTAGGTCATCCCCCCACTCTCTACAATGTCCATAGTGTCAGAGGGACATAAGGATAGTCCAGACCCCACTCTAGAGCAACTCTGCGCTGAACTTCTTGCTGGAATCTGGAAAACCTGGTAATTTCTCTGGGCTTTCCTTTTCCGGGCAGGACACGAGCATCAGGGGACCTCTTGACACACTGCCTGTACTCAGCTGCTCTGGTTTGGGTGGTGAATGGTCTGTTCAAAAAAAGTTGTCTGCTGCTGATGGGGATTCCTGTTGCTTCTTCAGTTCCCATAGCAAAGTTTGGCTTTATCCTCCTCGGACTGGACCTCCAGGACCTGGGAACCTCCTGTCTCCTATAACTCTTCTGAGCTGCTGCTAGGAGATGACCCCTCTGCTAATCTCTCCAGGGATTCGAACTATGCTAGCAATCTGGGGAATCTCCAATCTATGGCCCTGTCCTCGCATTCTCCTTCCAGCTCACCTGAGGGCACACTCCCCTTCCAGCACTAACTCCTTCCAGATGGGGATAGCAAGGGACATAGAAGTGACAGGCAGTTCAGGGACATTATCTGGTTCTTGCTGGGCAGTACTTACAGTCACCAGGTCCCCGACCAAGCCCAAGGCCACGACAGACTCCTCTTCCCTTATGTCGCTTGTTTTCACAGGGAAGTCACCAGGCTCAAACTCCACCCTGTCTTACGGCGATGATTGCAGGCCTGCTCCGGCCTTCCAGGATTTCTGCGGCTGCACGCGACACAGTCCTGAGTGCAGGTAGTATTGTGGCTCCTATTGGCTGGATGTAAGCTGGGTGAGCAGTTCGCCACAATGACCGCACCAGATCCAGGCACTGACCACCGTGGTAGGTATCTGGCATTCTGGACACAGCAGACACAGTAATTATATCCCATTAATCATCCCGAGGGCGAATCTTCTGCGATGCTCCAACCGGACACTGATGTCTACCAGTGTCCGCTCCTGCAGATCAGGCAACCAGGTCAATGCTGGGAAAACACAACCACCCTCCACCATCTTGCTCCTCCGCCTCGTAATGTCTGCTAGCAGGGAGCGCTTGCAGGGGCAGATCCAGGTGGGGCAACAGGGCAATTGCCCCCCCCGAGACCATCTGTCACACTCGCTTGCTCTGTTTTGTTTTTTTTTGCGCCTGATCTCCCGGAATTTGGGGACCCGGTACCAGCCGTCCGTAGGTTCTCTGGACCCTAAACATGGCACACATGTAGCTCCATTTCTTCTCTACAAGTGTGCAAAGTTTGGTGTCTGGAGAATCTATGGCTGGGGAGCACTGATTTTTTAAACCCGGGAACCCCTTCCATAGACTCCAATGTTAAACGGTCATTTCTCCGGTGATTGTGCGGACCGGGTACCGGCCAGTCGTAGCTCCACTGGACCCCATGTCTCCTCTACATGTGTGCAAAGTTTGGTGTCTGGGAGACTTACGGCCGGGGAGAACCGATTTTTCAAAGCCGTGCACTCCTTCCATAGACTCCCATGTTAAACATCAGTCTAGTCATGGGCACAGTGAAGCATGGGCACAGTGAGGCATGGGCACAGTGAGGCAAAGTGAGGCACAGTGAGGCATGCAGATGGACACCCTAGGCTTATACTCGAGTCAATAAGTTTTCCCAGTTTTTTGGGGTAAAATTAGGTGCCTCGGCTTATATTCGGGTCGGCTTATACTCGAGTATATACAGTACTTGTTCTGTGGCTGCCGCTGCCTCTCTGAGTCTCTCTCTCAGTTTCTCACATCAGCCGATCAGCGGCGCTGAGAGAGAGACTCATCTAATGTAGTTACGCGGCGCACTGACACGATACCAGGAGCGGAGGAGGAGGTGGGTGGAGCCTCTTCCCTGCACTCGTTGCTAACGCCTGGGCCGCTTGGCGTCTAGCAACAAGTGAGGTCAGTGAGTCACGTCTGGCCGCTCTGCGGGCAGGTGCGATAGCGTGCGGCTCCACAGACGGGTAAGAAAGTGGGCGGCTCCGCCTGCGGCACGGTTTGTGGGCGGGCGGTGCGGTTCGTGGGCAGACCGTGCTGCTCAGTGTGTTGGCAGCGCAGGTGAGAGTGAGAGAGCAGGCTCAGTGTGGCAGCTGGCCAATCAGCTAGCCGGGAGCGGGGGAGCACAGAGATGAGATCGTCTCTCACCGCCCGTGCCTGCCCTGCATTCCTGCAGTGACTTTTGCCCTCACTGTGCAGGCAGCAGAGAGATTACATTATCTCTCTGCTGCCTGACTCTGGGAGTCTAGGACACAGCAAGAGACAATCAAAACTACACCTTAGCAGGCAAGTTAGTGACAATCCGCAAGGTGTGGCAGGCGACGTGGCAAGTGACAATCCGCAAATTGTGTCAGGTGACGTGGCAAATGACAATCTGCATCTGATGGCAGGCAAGTGACAATCAGCAAGGTGTGGCAGGTGACGTGGCAAGTGACAATCCGCAAGGTGTGGCTAGTGACAATCCGCAAGGTGTGGCAGGTGATGTGGCAAGTGACAATCCACAAGGTGTGGCAAGTGACAATCCACAAGGTGTGGCAGGTGAAGTGGCAAGTGACAATACGCAACGTGTGGCAAGTGACACGCTCAGGGCTCCCACTAAAAGCAGCCGACGGTGGCAAGTGACACACTCGGGGCTCCCACTGATTCTGCATTGAACTATTTAATTTTATATTACAATGTAATAATAGAAATAATGCGCTTCAATCATCCTGACACCATAACAACCATGGTGCCGGGATGATTGAAGCGCCGACACCAGCCATTTCCCCGATAAATTTCCCACAAAAAAAACATATTTTTTGGCAGTGCCCCTCCCGAGAAAAGACTCTGGATCCGCTCCTGAGCGCTTGGTCTCCTCTAGAGTGTGGCACCGTCCCCTTGCTTCCAGACAGGCTGGCGTCTGTGAAACTGATAGGAAGGCCCCTCCCCTGGCTTGCTGCTGTAACCCCTTGTTAGAGGGATTGAATTTTGCAGGCATGCTGAAACTAGCCCAAGCAACTGAGAGCAAATGACCGCTGATGGTCCCGCCCACAGGAACCCGCAGGCTGACCCCGATCACCCTGGGCAACAGTAGACATCTCTAGGCACACTTTACTGTAATATGCAGGAGTTTGAAGCAAAAGTTCAAGATGACGAGCATTATTAGATCGCTGGACATATTTGTATTCCATCTCAAGATGTCCAGCAATGGCAGATCGCTGGACATATTTGTAATCCAACACCTCCAGCACATCACTTTCTTGCATTTCCCAGACCAGCTAGCACTGATTGGTAGTCCAGATAATGGTTTAGCCAGTACCAAAGCAGATTCCTTTTGCAGGCAGGGACCACAGGCGTAGTGTAGCAAAAAATAGAAAGTCCCAGTGCTAGCTCTCCCTGTGGCTACTGCTCCCAGTAAGACCTCTTTAGGCACTGCCAGCCCTCCTGGCTGCAGCTGCCTCTTTCCACTGCCTGTGCCACCACAATCCTCCAGACTGGCTCTGCACCCATCACAGACTGCTGCATCTCAGTCCTCTCAGGCATGCCTCCCAGTCCTCCCGACTGTGTGAACCCTCACTAGCCCTCTTGGCTGCCTCTGTGGAAATCCTGGAGACTTGCCTGGCGGTGATCTCCCGCTGTCCTCTCTTGCTCCTCCTGTGCCTCCTGGTCAGGATACCTCTGTGGGTTGTAAGAGGGTCCTGTCCGCACTCCATCTCCATCTTCCACCCAACCAATTCCTCCCCCGCTGGGCTGACCCTGGGTATTTAAGGAGGCCTGCCCCCTGCCAATCCAGATTGGGGATTGGTCAGGGCTCCTCAGAACACCCCAGGCAGCTCCACCTCCCCTCTCCACCTCTCTTTCCAGAAAACACCAGAACATTCTGGAAAGAAGTGGAAGGTCCTGGTGATGCTACCTGTGAGTCACCCAGCACTACCCTTAGCCACTCCCAACCTAGTTTAAAACACACCCAGGCTTGGCTGCCAGCCAAACATGGAAATGTACCTATTCTTCCAACTGTACTATTACTCCTAGCACACTAGAGAGTGCTACTTCAGAAATTGCAGCTTTTGTATTTCTTTCCTCAACATCATCTTGTGAGTTGCAGGGCTATTTACCTTGAATTGTACATTGTACATTTAAATTGCAACTTCCCTATGTACCAATATACCATTTATGTATCTCTGTTGCAGAAAAATAAAAGCTCCTAGCCCCTTTTTGTGTAGCACAGTGTAGTGAAACAGCTCGTAACTTTTCCTCTGTGGCCATTGATCCGAAACCACCTCTTCAGGCATTGCAAACCCACCTGGCTGCAGCTGTCCCTTGCACTAGCCCTCCTGGCTAACTCTCCATGCCAGTCCACCTGACTGACTCTTCACCAGCCCACCCAGCTGACTCTCAGGAGATGTCTCAGGGAAGAGTTAAGCACATTGCTGTCTTCAGGGAGACTGGCTACATGTGGCAGTCTCTCCCCTTGTTATTCCCCAACAGTGTTGATCTACTCACTCTGTCCTCTCTTGCTCCCGTGCCTCTAGGAAGGGCTTCCTCCCACCCAAAAGTGTCTTGGGTGAGACAAAGCCTTCAATCCTGTGTCCAGGTCTTCATGGAGACCTGCAGGGTGTGTGTGTCCAGGTGTAAACACTCATTATAAGCCAGGAGCTGGTCATAGCTCAGTGCCCTTGTTAGGAGAGGTATGTGCTCCAGCTAGGAGAGGTGATCTACTCAAGAGGCAGAATTCCATGTGGGAGAGATTCCTTATGTGCAGGACTGGGAAATTTGGGACATCTGAGGCAGATAGGGGGCTGGAGGGGATCTGCAAGTCTTGGAAGAGTGAGAAAGCCTGGGGTACTAGGAGAGCTCTATCTAGAATCCAAGAGTAGACCTGGGTAGCAAGGTGCTATAACTAAGGATTAGTGATGAGCCGAACACCCCCGGGTTCGGTTCGCACCAGAACCCGCGAACGGACCGAAAGTTCGTACGAACAGTAGAACCCTATTAAATACAATGGATGCGAACGTTCGAATTCTAAAGTGCTAATTATAACGACTATTATGCATGTTATTGTCCTAAAAAGGGTTTGGGAACCCGGGTTCTGCACCAGGGGACATGTATCAATGCAAAAAGAAGTTTTAAAAACGGTCGTTTTTCGGGAGCAGTCATTTTAATGATGCATAAAGTGAAAAAAAAAAAGTCAAATATTCCTTTAAATATCGTACCTGGGGGGTGTCTAAAGTATGCCTGTGAAGTGCCACGTGTTTCCCGTGTTTAGAACTGTCCCTGCACAAAATGACACTTCTAAAGGAAAAAAAAGCCATTTAAAACTGCTTGCGGCTTTAATGTAATGTCTGGTCCCGGTAATATGGATGGAAATCTTTAAGAAAAATGGCATAGCTACCCCATGACCCCCCCCCCCCCTACCCCAGCCCATTACCAGCCCCTTTGGGTCTTGTATGGATATTAAGGGGAACCCCGCACATAAAATAAAAAAGGCCCTATATACTCTGAACAGCCGTATACAGGCGGTGCATACAAGACAGGGACTGTAGGTTTGTTCTTATGTAGAATCTGTTTGTAATTTTGAACAGGTACATTGTTTAAGTGTATCTCCAGCCCAAAAATCAATTTTTAAACTTTTTGGAAAACATAGGTAAGGGTTATCACCCCTGTAACATTTGTTTTGCTGTCTGTGCCCCTGTTCAGAACATTTCACCTCACTTTCCGTCCCAATAACAACTGTTTTTGAAATGTGGTGTTTTTCTTGAAACAAGGATTGGTGATAAAGCATCAGTACAGAGGAGACACCTTTCTCCCATATTAATTCTTACAGGAGAGAATTTTCCTTCCTAGGGGTAGATTTCCTCTCACTTCCTGTTGTCTTCTTGCGTTTGCAAGTAGGAGTCGTTTGTAAGTTGGATGTTTGAAAGTAGGGACCTGCCGTATATACTCTGCAGAAATAGGCCCCTTAGTTGTTGGTGTTGGCACAACACTGTAAGCACTCACAGTTACTCTTGGTTGGTGCTGGAACGCCCTGCTGTCAACTATTATATCAGGAATTGTAATTACATATAATTGTTGAACAGTGGTAGTAAAAATTGGGCCTTTGATGGTGGTGCTGGTGCCACAACACTGTAAGCCCTGACAGTTACTCTTGGTGGGTGCAGCAATGGGCCCTGCTGTGAATTATTAGATCAAGAATTGTAATTGCATGCCCCTGTTGAACAGGGGCTGAAAAATTGGGCCTTTCGTGGTGGTGGTGGTGGTGGTGGTGGTGGTGTTGCCACAACACTGTAAGCCCTCAGAGTTATTCTTGGTGGGTGCAGGAATGGGCCCTGCTGTGAATTATTAGATCAAGAATTGTAATTACATGCCCCTTTTGAACAGGGGCTGAAAAATTGGGCCTTTCGTGGTGGTGGTGGTGGTGGCGTTGCCACAACACTGTAAGCCCTCAGAGTTACTCTTGGTGGGTGCAGCAATGGGCCCTGCTGTGAATTATTAGATCAAGAATTGTAATTACATGCCCCTGTTGAACAGGGGCTGAAAAATTGGGCCTTAGGCACTGGTGGCACAACACTGCAACCCCTCACAGATACTGTACTTGGAGCACAGCAATGAGCCCTGTTGCAAAGTATTGCTTCAAAAATTGTAATTACACGCCCCTGTTAAACAGGGGCTGAAAAATTGGGCCTTAGGCACTGGTGGCACAACACTGCAACCCCTCACAGATACTGTACTTGGAGCACAGCAATGAGCCCTGTTGCAAAGTATTGCTTCAAAAATTGTAATTACACGCCCCTGTTAAACAGGGGCTGAAAAATTGGGCGTTAGGCACTGGTGGCGGCACCCATAAACAAAAATGATCTTCCAAGCTATCATCATCAATCGTATCATTGAGGACTCGGAGGAGGAGGATAGCCAGTCAACATAACAGCACAGGCACTCAGCATCAGCATCAGTCTTGAAGGGATGTGACATGTTAAAATCAATTAGTCTGTTATATCAGCATCAGGTGTGTGGTAGCTGGTGGTGATCCAAGACTGGTTCATCTTGATGAAAGTCAGTCGATCAACCGAGTCGGTGGACAGGCGCACCCTGTGATCCGTGACAAATCCTCCAGCAGCACTGAATGTGCGTTCCGAAAGAACGCTGGATGCAGGACAGGCCAGTAGCTCAATTGCATACTGTGCAAGCTCTGGCCAGTGATCCATCCTCAAGACCCAGTAAGCCAGAGGATTTTCGGTGGGGAAGGTGTCCAAGTCTGACCTTGCCCCTAGATATTCCTGCACCATGTTTATCAGACGCTGGCGATGGTTGCTGGAACCGATCATACTTTGGGGCTGCGGACTAAAGAATTGTCTGAACGCATCGGTCAGACGGCCACCTTCCCCACCGCTCCTTCTTTGACTGGCCGAAGCCTCAGCAACTCGTTGTCCAGGACCAGGAGTTTGTAACCTCCCAGTCTCTGGGAACGCGTTGCACAGACCTTTCTGCAAGGCCTCCCGGAGTTGTCTCATCCTCTGCTCCCTCTGCGACGGTAACATAAGGTCCGCAACCTTACCCTTGTACCGTGGATCAAGGAGAGTGGCCAGCCAGTAATGGTCCCTCTCCTTGATCCGAAGAATACGAGGATCCTTCCGCAGACTTTGCAGGATCAGGGAGGCCATGCAGCGTAGGTTAGCTGAGGCATTCGGTCCGGAGTCCTCTGGGTCACTAAGGACGACATGATCCGCAGCCACCTCCTCCCAGCCACGTACAAGTCCACGGGTTTCTTGGGACTGTAAATCATCCCTAAAAGACTGCTGCTGTTGATGCTGCTGAGTGCCAGGCTCCACCTCCATGCTGACACAATCCTCCTCCTCCTCCTCCTCGTCCTCTTCCTGTGCGATGGGTGGGACAGAAGGAACACTGTCTGGGTAAAGGGGGCCTTGAGAGGCAAGGAAGTCCTCCTCTTCCTGCCTCTGTTCTGCCTCAAGTGCCCTGTCCATTATTCCACGCAGCGTGTGCTCCAACAGGTGGACAAGAGGTACAGTGTCACTGATGCATGCACTGTCACTGCTCACCATCCTCGTGGCCTCCTCAAATGGCGCCAGGACAGTGCATGCATCCCTGATCATGCCCCACTGGCGTGGAGAAAAAAAACCAAGCTCCCCTGACCCTGTCCTGGTGCCGTAGTCGCACAGGTACTCATTGATGGCCCTCTGCTGCGTGTGCAGCCGCTGCAGCATGGCCAACGTTGAGTTCCACCTGGTGGGCATGTCACATATAAGGCGGTTCTTGGGCAGGTTCAACTCCTTTTGCAGCTCAGCCAGGCAAGCACTGGCATTATAAGATCTGCGGAAATGCACACAGACTTTCCTGGCCTGCCTCAGGACATCCTGTAAGCCCGGGTACCTGCCCAAGAACCGCTGCACCACCAGGTTAAGGACGTGAGCCACACAGGGCACATGGGTCAGTTGTCCCTGTCGGAGGGCGGAGAGGAGGTTGGTGCCATTGTCGCAAACCACCATTCCTGGCTTAAGCTGGCGTGGCGTCAACCACCTCTCGGCCTGGCCCTGCAGAGCAGACAGGACCTCTGCCCCAGTGTGGCTTCTGTCCCCCAAACACACCAGCGCAAGCACGGCATGGCATCTTTTTGCCTGCGTACTTGCGTAGCCCCTTGAACGCCTACGGAGCACCGCTGGTTCAGAGGACAAAGCACAGGAAGAGGCCATGGAGGAAGAAGAAGAGGAGGGGGTGAAGGAGAGAGGTGTGTCACAACCAGTAGTAGCATTTTGGAGGCGTGGCTGTGGAACAACCTCCAACACTACTGCACCTTGTCCTGCATCCTTCCCAGCTGCCAAAAGAGTGACCCAATGGGCCGTGAAAGAAAGGTAACGTCCCTGTCCATGCCTGCTGGACCATGAGTCAGCGGTAATATGCACCTTACCGCTGACCGCCCTGTCCAGCGAGGCCAAGACATTGCCTTCCACATGCCGGTAGAGAGCCGGAATAGCCTTCCGTGAGAAAAAGTGGCGTTTGGGAACCTGCCACTGAGGAACCGCACATTGCACAAACTCACGGAAGGGGGCCGAGTCTACCAACTGAAAAGGCAGCAGTTGAAGCGCTAGCAATTTAGCCAAGCTAGCATTCAACCGCTGGGCATGTGGATGGCTGGGAGTGAACTTCTTTCGACGGTCCAGCAGCTGGGGCAGGGAAATTTGCCTGCTAGAATCGGACGTCGGTGTACTGCTAGCAGAGTGGCCGCAAGTACTTGGCTGTGACACACCTAATTCTACACCTTCATTCCTCTCAGTGCATGTTTCAGAGAGGACTGAAGTTATAGTGGGGTTGGAGATCCCAGCTGATGCGGTGCAAGGAGAGGTCCGCTTTGTTCTTTGGTGTGGGTCTTTGAGGTAGGCTTGCCAACGAGCTGCATGGCAGGTCAACATATGTCTGGTCAGGCATGTGGTACCCAAGCGGCTGATGTTTTGGCCACGCGATATACGCTTGAGACATATGTTGCAAACAGCAGCTGTGCGATCTGAGGCACTAGCCTCAAAAAAGGCCCACACCAAATAACTTTTTGAATGACGGGCAGAGGCAGCGCCCTGCACAGGCGGAGCTCTGCGGTGTGATTCCGTCGGTCTACTGCCCTTACGCTGGCCACCAAAGGGCATCCTGCCTCGTTGGAGATGTGCCTCCTCCTCATCCTCCTCCTCCTCCTCTCTCCTATTAGGCACCCACGTGGAGTCAGTGACCTCATCATCCCCTCCCTCCTCATCACTGGAGCCAATCTGGCAGTATGCTGCAGCTGCTGGAACATGACTGCCAGATTGGTGTCCTTCTTGAGCATCCCCTCTGTCTGCTCTCACGCTACTGCCTTCCTCTAGCTGGGTTTCATCATCAGACCCTTCGAAACGCTGGGCATCCTCCTGGAGCATGTACCCAACACTGTGCTCAAACAGTTCGGGGGACTCCTCAGGAGGAGGACATGGTGGGTCTAGGGAAGGAGTGACTGATGATGAGTCTGACATTGATACCAGGGAAGAGGACGCTTTGGCAGCTGCTTTGCCAGTACCCTGAGCCTGGGTGAGAGAGGATGAGGAGGAGGAGGAGGGCTTGGTCATCCACTCTACCAAGTCTTCGGCATGATGTGGCTCAACATGTCCAGCTGCCGAAAAGAAGGACAAGCGTGTCCCATGGCCATGTGCTGATGACAATGCACCGCGTCCACGACCAGCACTGTTGCCCCCAGACACAGAGCCTGCTTGCCCTCTTTTATTGCCTCCTGACTGTCTGCCTCTCCTTGTTTGCCTTCCAGACATTCTAATGGATGGCCTGCAGGGAGATGGGAAAAAAAGCAATAAGGGCTACCTTCAGGTGTCCTTCTCTGTCCCTTTAATTAAGGATTTCTAAATATGGTTGAGGATGATTGCTTTCGCACAGAATAGCACAATGACAATTTCCCTGACTGTCCAAAAAACAAGGATTTCAAAGATGGTTGATGAGGAATGCTTTAGCACAGTATAGCACAATGAGAATTTCCCTCACTGTCCTTCCCTGTCCCTACAAACAAGGTTTAGCACAGTAAAACACACTGACACTCTCCCTACCTATAGTTTTCTGTCCCTATAAAAATTTTTTTTTTTAAAGATGGTTGATGAGGAATGCTTTAGCACAGTATAGCACAATGAGAATTTCCCTCACTGTCCTTCCCTGTCCCTACAAACAAGGTTTAGCACAGTAAAACACACTGACACTCTCCCTACCTATAGTTTTCTGTCCCTATAAAAAATGTTTTTTTAAAGATGGTTGATGAGGAATGCTTTAGCACAGTATAGCACAATGAGAATTTCCCTCACTGTCCTTCCCTGTCCCTACAAACAAGGTTTAGCACAGTAAAACACACTGACACTCTCCCTACCTATAGTTTTCTGTCCCTATAATTTTTTTTTTTTAAAGATGGTTGATGAGGAATGCTTTAGCACAGTATAGCACAATGAGAATTTCCCTCACTGTCCTTCCCTGTCCCTACAAACAAGGTTTAGCACAGTAAAACACACTGACACTCTCCCTACCTATAGTTTTCTGTCCCTATAAAAAATGTTTTTTTAAAGATGGTTGATGAGGAATGCTTTAGCACAGTATAGCACAATGAGAATTTCCCTCACCGTCCTTCCCTGTCCCTACAAACAAGGTTTAGCACAGTAAAACACACTGACACTCTCCCTACCTATAGTTTTCTGTCCCTATAAAAAATTTTTTTTTTAAAGATGGTTGATGAGGAATGCTTTAGCACAGTATAGCACAATGAGAATTTCCCTCACTGTCCTTCCCTGTCCCTACAAACAAGGTTTAGCACAGTAAAACACACTGACACTCTCCCTACCTATAGTTTTCTGTCCCTATAATTTTTTTTTTTTAAAAGATGGTTGATGAGGAATGCTTTAGCACAGTATAGCACAATGAGAATTTCCCTCACTGTCCTTCCCTGTCCCTACAAACAAGGTTTAGCACAGTAAAACACACTGACACTCTCCCTACCTATAGTTTTCTGTCCCTATAATTTTTTTTTTTTTTAAAGATGGTTGATGAGGAATGCTTTAGCACAGTATAGCACAATGAGAATTTCCCTCACTGTCCTTCCCTGTCCCTACAAACAAGGTTTAGCACAGTAAAACACACTGACACTCTCCCTACCTATAGTTTTCTGTCCCTATAATTTTTTTTTTTTTTAAAGATGGTTGATGAGGAATGCTTTAGCACAGTATAGCACAATGAGAATTTCCCTCACTGTCCTTCCCTGTCCCTACAAACAAGGTTTAGCACAGTAAAACACACTGACACTCTCCCTACCTATAGTTTTCTGTCCCTATAAAAAATTTTTTTTTTAAAGATGGTTGATGAGGAATGCTTTAGCACAGTATAGCACAATGAGAATTTCCCTCACTGTCCTTCCCTGTCCCTACAAACAAGGTTTAGCACAGTAAAACACACTGACACTCTCCCTACCTATAGTTTTCTGTCCCTATAATTTTTTTTTTTTTAAAGATGGTTGATGAGGAATGCTTTAGCGCAGTATAGCACAATGAGAATTTCCCTCACTGTCCTTCCCTGTCCCTACAAACAAGGTTTAGCACAGTAAAACACACTGACACTCTCCCTACCTATAGTTTTCTGTCCCTATAAAACGTTTTTTTTTTAAAGATGGTTGATGAGGAATGCTTTAGCACAGTATAGCACAATGAGAATTTCCCTCACTGTCCTTCCCTGTCCCTACAAACAAGGTTTAGCACAGTAAAACACACTGACACTCTCCCTACCTATAGTTTTCTGTCCCTATAATTTTTTTTTTTTTAAAGATGGTTGATGAGGAATGCTTTAGCACAGTATAGCACAATGAGAATTTCCCTCACTGTCCTTCCCTGTCCCTACAAACAAGGTTTAGCACAGTAAAACACACTGACACTCTCCCTACTGTGACAGCAGGAAGGTAAAGTCACCTGGTTGCATCCAGGGGGGTAGATATATTTCGCCCAGATTCAGGCTTTACGCCGACTTATACAACTAGGTGGAGAGTTGTATAAGCCCAGCTAAGGCTAGTGAGCTCATGGATGACTCATACCTCTAGGGAGAGTGTGGGGCGTCGTACAGACAGGGAGTTGATGAGACCAGCTGAAGCTTGTCAGCTCATTTAGGCCTCTATAAGAACTCCCAGCTTCATTAGATGTTAGCTCATGCCTGGAACCAGACCTGTGTGGACTGTCTAGGGAGAGTGAACCCCTGTGCGGTGAGACAAGCCTGTGTGGCTATTTGTTTGGACTTTTTAAAACCAGGGACTTAGGGACTAGGACAGCACTAGGCTGATCCCAGTTGTTAGTTAGGAAACCTGTATGTTTAGTCAGAGGTCAACTTGACCAGGATTTATTTTGGTTATGTTTCTTTTGCTTTGCTGTGTTTTGTCACTGTAAATAGAAAATAAACCGCACCTTTTTTTGATTTTGAAAACCACAACCTCCGTTTGCTGGGCCTGTTTTGTGTGGGGAGCCCATCCCGGGGGTCACACACACCCGCTGCCGAGCTAACCCCCTCACAGTTGGTGGAGAACCAGTGGCAGTTTTTTTTAAGCCAGCATGGAGGAGATACTGAAGCAGCTGGCTCTAGCAAATGCCAATCAACAGCAGACAAATGCAGGTTTGCAAAGGAGCCTTGCAGCCCAGCAGCAGACAAACGCAACTTTGCAACAGAGTCTGGAGGCTCAGCAACGAGCCCAGCAGCAATCTGAGGCCCGCTTCATAGACCTGTTGCAGAAGCAAGAGCAGAGACTACAACAACAGATGGAAGCAGTAATGCAGCAACGTCCGCAGACCAGTGAGGAAAGCCGTCCCACTAATACCGCGTCCTTTGGGGTGAGTCGTTTATTGACAAAAATGACTGGAGAGGATGATCCAGAGGTATTTTTGACCACATTTGAAAGGACCGCTGAAAGAGAAAAGTGGCCTGAGGAGCAGTGGGCTGGACTGGTGGCTCCTCTGTTAACTGGTGAATCGCAGAAAGCTTACTATGACCTAGAGCCTAACCAAGCAAAAGACTATGTGATGCTAAAAGCTGAAATATTGGCAAGGCTGGGTGTCACCCAGGCTGTCCGGGCTCAGCGTGTGCATAACTGGACTTTCCAGCTTGGAAAACCCCCCAGGTCTCAAATGTATGATCTCATTCACCTGAGCAGAAAGTGGCTACAGCCAGAGACTTTGTCCGCACCAAAGATTGTGGAACGTGTTGTAATGGATCGGTTTTTGAGAGCTCTTCCTACTGCCATCCAAAAGTGGGTAAGCCATGGAGACCCAGAGACGGCCGATGGTCTTGTGGATCGTGTGGAGAAATACTTGGCTACAGAGAACCTGACGGCCTCTTCCAGAGACACTCGGACTTTCCACCCTAAGACCAGACCATCCCCAGGGGCGGATAAGAGGATTCCAAGGGGTGAGGGTGGAGAGAGTGAGAGGGTGGGAGCTCTACCCCAAGTTTGGCGAGAACAGCCTGGGAAATCAGCGGCTCAAGAGGCGGCAAGAAGGATCGTTTGCTACCGCTGCCGGCAAGCGGGACATATTGCAGCCAATTGCCCGGTTGTGGAGGAACCCATGCAGTGTGACTTTCTGACGGGCAGACGTCAGTCGCTGTGTGCGACAGTCGCATGCACTGCCATTCGAGGAACTGAGAAACATTTATGCAAAATGTGTGTTAATGGTAGAAATGTTGTGGTATTGCTGGATTCAGGTAGCCTTGTGACCCTGATAAAGGCTGAGTTAGTTAAAACAGAGGTCTCTGGGAATAGCAAGGTAGCTGTTATTTGTGTGCATGGGGACACCCGAGAGTATCCAGTGACTACAGTGTGTTTCGAGACCCCCAAAGGTACCCTCTCTCATCCAGTGGGCTTAGTATCTCAGTTACCGCATGACGCCATTGTGGGAAGGGATTTTCCGAAGTTCTGGGAACTGTGGGATGATCCTGAGCCCCTCACTGGTGCCCCTATGTACCAGGAATGTGATAGCCAGAACTCCCCTGAGAGTGGTGAGGACTCTCCGGAATTTCCCTTATCAGTATTGGCAGGGGAGACTCAAGAAACTGGAGAGGAGCCCACCTCCTCAGACGAAAACCTACCGTCTGTGGAGTTTTCTGATCTTGAGGTTCACAGGGAAAACTTTGCCACAGAACAGTTGAAAGACCCCGCCCTAATAAAGGCACGGGAAAACGTAGTGAAAATAGATGGCGAGTTAGTGAACCCAGATAATACCTGCACTTACCCATACTTCAGCGTAGAGAAGGACCTACTGCATCGGGTGGCAAAAAGGGCAGAAGAAACCGTTGAGCAGCTTGTGGTGCCCAAACCTTACAGGAAGTTGGTGTTGGAGTTGGCCCATGGGCACATTCTTGGAGGTCATCTGGGGACAGAGAAAACCCGAGAGAGGGTATTACAGAGATTCTATTGGCCGGGGGTGATGAAGGACGTAGAAAATTATTGTTCCTCCTGCCCTGTGTGTCAGAGGTTGGCCCCGATGCCACATTTCCGTAGCCCGCTGGTCCCTCTACCCATCATTGAGGTCCCGTTTGAGAGGATCGCCATGGATTTGGTAGGTCCTATAATCAAGTCCGCTAGGGGGCACCAGTACATATTAGTTATAATGGACTATGCCACCCGTTATCCAGAAGCGATCCCTCTCCGAAATACCTCGGCCAAAACCATAGCCAAAGAGCTATCTCTTGTTTTTAGCCGGGTGGGTATTTGTAAAGAACTGCTTACGGACCAAGGTACACCCTTTATGTCCCGGGTTATGAAAGAGCTGTGTAAATTGTTCAAAGTGACGCAATTGCGTACGTCTGTGTATCACCCCCAAACCGATGGGCTGGTTGAAAGATTCAACAAAACCCTAAAACAAATGTTGAAGAAAGTGGTGGATAGAGATGGAAAGGATTGGGACTGTTTACTTCCTTATTTGATGTTTGCTATTAGGGAGGTGCCCCAATCCTCTACGGGATTCTCCCCCTTTGAGTTACTGTATGGGAGACACCCAAGAGGGCTGTTGGATATTGCCAAGGAAACTTGGGAAAGTGAGAGTTCTCCCCACAGGAGTGTGATTGAGCATGTCGCCCTGATGCAAGATCGAATTGCACAGGTAATGCCCATCGTGAAGGAACATTTGGCCCAAGCGCAGTTGGCACAGCAGAGAGTGTACAACCGTGGAGCCAAGACCCGTACCTTTTCCCCGGGGGATAGGATATTGGTACTTGTCCCTACGGTTGAAAGTAAATTCCTTGCCAAATGGCAAGGCCCCTACGAGATAATGGAAAAAAGTGAGCGAAGTGAATTACAAGGTCAGACAACCAGGAAGGCGAAAGCCCGAACAGATCTATCACGTTAATCTGTTGAAAGCCTGGAGGGATAGAGAGTCCCTAGTCGCAGACACTTGGTCACCAGCTCAAACTGGTTGCGTGATTCCTGAGGTTGGAATAGCAGCCACCTTGTCACAACCCCAACAACAGGAGGTTAAGGAGTTTGTGCTTCGCAACAAGGAGGTATTCTTTGAGCTGCCGGGACAAACATCTGGGGTAGAGCATGACATCATTACCCCGCCCGGTGAAAGGGTGAAGTTAAAACCCTATCGGATCCCAGAGGCTCGACGGGAGGCAATACGGGAGGAAGTACAGAAAATGCTGAACTTAGGGGTGATAGAGGAGTCCCAAAGTGATTGGTCTAGTCCCATCGTGTTGGTGCCTAAACCGGATGGGAGCTGGCGATTTTGTAACGATTTTCGTCAGTTGAGCAAAGTTACAAAATTTGACACCTACCCCATGACACGTATAGATGAGTTGATCGACCGGCTGGGAACAGCCCGATACATGACGACTCTTGACCTCACAAAAGGGTATTGGCAAATCCCCCTGGCCAAGTCGGCCAAAGAGATAACCGCATTTGTAACCCCAGACGGGGCGTTCCAATATAAAAGAATGCCGTTCGGGTTACAGAATGCGCCGGCCACATTCCAGCGGAAAATGGACCAGATGCTGAGGCCCCATCGGAAGTATGCTGCGGCTTACCTGGATGACGTAATTGTCCATAGCACAGATTGGGCCTCACATCTGCCAAAAGTGCAAGCAGTCCTGGACTCTGTTCGGGAAGCGGGGTTTACGGCTAACCCCAAGAAGTGTACCATTGGGCAGGAGGAGGCCAAATATCTTGGTTACACCATTGGGAGGGGAGTAATAAAACCCCAACTCAACAAAGTCGAGGCCATCCAGAGTTGGCCACGTCCCAACAGCAAGAAGCAGGTACGAGCCTTTCTGGGAATCGCTGGGTATTATCGGCGATTCATTCCCCACTTTGCTTCTAAGGCTGTGCCCCTAACCAACCTGACGAAGGGGAAAGGGTCGGTCATGATTAAATGGACCCCCGAGGCTGAGGCAGCATTCCAATTCTTGAAACAAGCCTTATGTAGCCAGCCAGTGTTGTACTCACCCGACTTCTCTAAAGACTTTGTCGTACAAAGTGATGCGTCAGATGTGGGGTTAGGAGCAGTATTGTCCCAGGTTTGAAACGGGGAAGAGCACCCAGTCATTTACCTCAGCAGGAAGTTGAAGTCCCATGAGGTAAATTACGCCACCGTTGAAAAGGAGTGTTTAGCGGTGAAGTGGGCTCTAGATTCCCTTCGGTACTACCTGCTAGGTAGGCACTTTGACATGGTTACGGATCACGCTCCGTTAAAGTGGATGGCTCAAAACAAGGAAACAAATAGAAGAGTGAATAGGTGGTTCCTGGCCCTCCAGGAATTCAACTTCACAGTAAAGCATCGCCCTGGCGTTCAAATGGGGAATGTGGATGCTTTGTCTCGAGTACATGAATGCCTGATTGCTGGTGTTCCAACCCCGAGGTTAAAACAAGAGGGGGGGGTATGTGACAGCAGGAAGGTAAAGTCACCTGGTTGCATCCAGGGGGGTAGATATATTTCGCCCAGATTCAGGCTTTACGCCGACTTATACAACTAGGTGGAGAGTTGTATAAGCCCAGCTAAGGCTAGTGAGCTCATGGATGACTCATACCTCTAGGGAGAGTGTGGGGCGTCGTACAGACAGGGAGTTGATGAGACCAGCTGAAGCTTGTCAGCTCATTTAGGCCTCTATAAGAACTCCCAGCTTCATTAGATGTTAGCTCATGCCTGGAACCAGACCTGTGTGGACTGTCTAGGGAGAGTGAACCCCTGTGCGGTGAGACAAGCCTGTGTGGCTATTTGTTTGGACTTTTTAAAACCAGGGACTTAGGGACTAGGACAGCACTAGGCTGATCCCAGTTGTTAGTTAGGAAACCTGTATGTTTAGTCAGAGGTCAACTTGACCAGGATTTATTTTGGTTATGTTTCTTTTGCTTTGCTGTGTTTTGTCACTGTAAATAGAAAATAAACCGCACCTTTTTTTGATTTTGAAAACCACAACCTCCGTTTGCTGGGCCTGTTTTGTGTGGGGAGCCCATCCCGGGGGTCACACACACCCGCTGCCGAGCTAACCCCCTCACACTACCTATAGTTTTCTGTCCCTATAAAAAATTTTTTTTTTAAAGATGGTTGATGAGGAATGCTTTAGCACAGTATAGCACAATGAGAATTTCCCTCACTGTCCTTCCCTGTCCCTACAAACAAGGTTTAGCACAGTAAAACACACTGACACTCTCCCTACCTATAGTTTTCTGTCCCTATAATTTTTTTTTTTTAAAGATGGTTGATGAGGAATGCTTTAGCCCAGTATAGCACAATGAGAATTTCCCTCACTGTCCTTCCCTGTCCCTACAAACAAGGTTTAGCACAGTAAAACACACTGACACTCTCCCTACCTATAGTTTTCTGTCCCTATAAAAATTTTTTTTTAAAGATGGTTGATGAGGAATGCTTTAGCACAGTATAGCACAATGAGAATTTCCCTCACTGTCCTTCCCTGTCCCTACAAACAAGGTTTAGCACAGTAAAACACACTGACACTCTCCCTACCTATAGTTTTCTGTCCCTATAATTTTTTTTTTTTTTAAAGATGGTTGATGAGGAATGCTTTAGCACAGTATAGCACAATGAGAATTTCCCTCACTGTCCTTCCCTGTCCCTACAAACAAGGTTTAGCACAGTAAAACACACTGACACTCTCCCTACCTATAGTTTTCTGTCCCTATAATTTTTTTTTTTTTTAAAGATGGTTGATGAGGAATGCTTTAGCACAGTATAGCACAATGAGAATTTCCCTCACTGTCCTTCCCTGTCCCTACAAACAAGGTTTAGCACAGTAAAACACACTGACACTCTCCCTACCTATAGTTTTCTGTCCCTATAAAAAATTTTTTTTTTAAAGATGGTTGATGAGGAATGCTTTAGCACAGTATAGCACAATGAGAATTTCCCTCACTGTCCTTCCCTGTCCCTACAAACAAGGTTTAGCACAGTAAAACACACTGACACTCTCCCTACCTATAGTTTTCTGTCCCTATAATTTTTTTTTTTTAAAGATGGTTGATGAGGAATGCTTTAGCCCAGTATAGCACAATGAGAATTTCCCTCACTGTCCTTCCCTGTCCCTACAAACAAGGTTTAGCACAGTAAAACAGACTGACACTCTCCCTACCTATCCTTCTCTTTCCCTAAACTAAAGGAAATCCAGGTTAAGCAAGAAAAAAAAAATGTCACTGTCCCTGCCTATGCTTCTCTTTCCCTGCTCCGGAACACACTACACTAGGCCGCCGTGCTGGCGGCCTTTTATAGTGTGGGGCGTGTACTAAACACCCTCAGCAATAATTGGCCACAGGCATCCTGCCTGTGGCCAATTATTGCTCTCCTCGCTGCCGGCGCTGTGATTGGCCAAGCATGCGGGGTCACAGTGCATGCTTGGCCAATCACAGCGCCTGGATGACACTGCGATGGCGTAGTGCATTGTGGGCCGCGAATTAGGCGCGAACGGCCCAAATCGTTCGTTGTTCGGCGAACGATCGAACAGCCGATGTTCGAGTCGAACGTATGTTCGACTCGAACACCGAGCTCATCCCTACTAAGGATGAGTGAGGCAGGAGAGCAAGAGAGCTGGGTCTGAGGGGCAAGTACCAACAGCAGCAGTGCTGCTGATGAGAGCCAGGTGTTTTAGAGTTTTCAGCTGACTGTTTTTTTTTTACTGTGTGAAGCTGACACCCCTGCATGAGCAACCGTTTGGTTGGACTTTTCTTTTTGTTAGCTGAATACACGTGGGTCGGAAGGCTTTTAACTAGGGATGAGCTTCGTGTTCGAGTCGAACATACGTTCGACTCGAACATCGGCTGTTCGATCGTTCGACGAAGATCGAACGATTTGGGCCGTTCGCGCCAAATTCGAGTGACACGAACGGCCCACAATGCACTACGCCATCGCAGTGTCATCCAGGCGCTGTGATTGGCCAAGCATGCACTGTGACCCCGCATGCTTGGCCAATCACAGCGCCGGCAGCGAGGAGAGCAATGATTGGCCACAGGCAGGATGCCTGTGGCCAATTATTGCTGAGGGTGTTTAGTACACGCCCCACACTATAAAAGGCCGCCAGCACGGCGGCCTAGTGTAGTGTGTTCCGGAGCAGGGAAAGACAAGCATAGGCAGGGACAGTGACATTTATTTCTTTCTTGCTTAACCTGGATTCCTTTAGTTTAGGGAAAGAGAAGGCTAGGTAGGGAGAGTGTCAGTGTGTTTTACTGTGCGAGTCCTTGTTTCTAGGGTCAAAGAAGGAAAGTGAGGGGATTTCTCCTTGTGCTATAGTGTGCTTTAAAAAAACATTTTTTCTAGGGACAGAAAACTGTAGGTAGGGAGAGTGTCAGTTTCTTTCACTGTGCCAGTCCTTGTTTCTAGGGACAAAGAAGGAAAGTGAGGGGAATTCTCCTTGTGCTATAGTGTGCTTTAAAAAAACATTTTTTCTAGGGACAGAAAACTGTAGGTAGGGAGAGTGTCAGTTTCTTTCACTGTGCCAGTCCTTGTTTCTAGGGACAAAGAAGGAAAGTGAGGGGAATTCTCCTTGTGCTATAGTGTGCTTTAAAAAAACATCTTTTCTAGGGACAGAAAACTGTAGGTAGGGAGAGTGTCAGTTTCTTTCACTGTGCCAGTCCTTGTTTCTACGGACAAAGAAGGAAAGTGAGGGGAATTCTCCTTGTGCTATAGTGTGCTTTAAAAAAACATCTTTTCTAGGGACAGAAAACTGTAGGTAGGGAGAGTGTCAGTTTCTTTCACTGTGCCAGTCCTTGTTTCTAGGGACAAAGAAGGAAAGTGAGGGGAATTCTCCTTGTGCTATAGTGTGCTTTAAAAAAACATTTTTTCTAGGGACAGAAAACTGTAGGTAGGGAGAGTGGCAGTTTCTTTCACTGTGCCAGTCCTTGTTTCTAGGGACAAAGAAGGAAAGTGAGGGGAATTCTCCTTGTGCTATAGTGTGCTTTAAAAAAACATTTTTTCTAGGGACAGAAAACTGTAGGTAGGGAGAGTGTCAGTTTCTTTCACTGTGCCAGTCCTTGTTTCTAGGGACAAAGAAGGAAAGTGAGGGGAATTCTCCTTGTGCTATAGTGTGCTTTAAAAAAACATTTTTTCTAGGGACAGAAAACTGTAGGTAGGGAGAGTGTCAGTTTCTTTCACTGTGCCAGTCCTTGTTTCTAGGGACAAAGAAGGAAAGTGAGGGGAATTCTCCTTGTGCTATAGTGTGCTTTAAAAAAAACATTTTTTCTAGGGACAGAAAACTGTAGGTAGGGAGAGTGTCAGTTTCTTTCACTGTGCCAGTCCTTGTTTCTAGGGACAAAGAAGGAAAGTGAGGGGAATTCTCCTTGTGCTATAGTGTGCTTTAAAAAAACATTTTTTCTAGGGACAGAAAACTGTAGGTAGGGAGAGTGTCAGTTTCTTTTACTGTGCCAGTCCTTGTTTCTAGGGACAAAGAAGGAAAGTGAGGGGAATTCTCCTTGTGCTATAGTGTGCTTTAAAAAAACATTTTTTCTAGGGACAGAAAACTGTAGGTAGGGAGAGTGTCAGTTTCTTTCACTGTGCCAGTCCTTGTTTCTAGGGACAAAGAAGGAAAGTGAGGGGAATTCTCCTTGTGCTATAGTGTGCTTTAAAAAAACATTTTTTCTAGGGACAGAAAACTGTAGGTAGGGAGAGTGTCAGTTTCTTTCACTGTGCCAGTCCTTGTTTCTAGGGACAAAGAAGGAAAGTGAGGGGAATTCTCCTTGTGCTATAGTGTGCTTTAAAAAAACATTTTTTCTAGGGACAGAAAACTGTAGGTAGGGAGAGTGTCAGTTTCTTTCACTGTGCCAGTCCTTGTTTCTAGGGACAAAGAAGGAAAGTGAGGGGAATTCTCCTTGTGCTATAGTGTGCTTTAAAAAAACATTTTTTCTAGGGACAGAAAACTGTAGGTAGTGTGAGGGGGTTAGCTCGGCAGCGGGTGTGTGTGACCCCCGGGATGGGCTCCCCACACAAAAACAGGCCCAGCAAACGGAGGTTGTGGTTTTCAAAATCAAAAAAAAGGTGCGGTTTATTTTCTATTTACAGTGACAAAACACAGCAAAGCCAAAATAAACATATAAACAAAATAAATCCTGGTCAACTTGACCTCTGACTAAACATACAGGTTTCCTAACTAACAACTGGGATCAGCCTAGTGCTGTCCTAGTCCCTAAGTCCCTGGTTTTAAATGTCCAAGCAAATAGCCACACAGGCTTTTTCTCACCGCACAGGGGTTCACTCTCCCTAGACAGTCCACACAGGTCTGGTTCCAGGCATGAGCTAACATCTAATGAAGCTGGGAGTTCTTATAGAGGCCTAAATGAGCTGACAAGCTTCAGCTGGCCTCATCAACTCCCTGCCTGCACGACGCCCAGCCCTCTCCCTAGAGGTATGAGTCATCCATGAGCCCACTAGCCTTAGCTGGGCTTATACAACTCTCCACCTAGTTATATAAGTCGGCGTAAAGCCTGAATCTGGGCGAAATATATCTACCCCCCTGGATGCAACCAGGTGACTTTACCTTCCTGCTGTCACATACCCCCCCTCTTGTTTTAACCTCGGGGTTGGAACACCAGCAATCAGGCATTCATGTACTCGAGACAAAGCATCCACATTCCCCATTTGAACGCCAGGGCGATGCTTTACTGTGAAGTTGAATTCCTGGAGGGCCAGGAACCACCTATTCACTCTTCTATTTGTTTCCTTGTTTTGAGCCATCCACTTTAACGGAGCGTGATCCGTAACCATGTCAAAGTGCCTACCTAGCAGGTAGTACCGAAGGGAATCTAGAGCCCACTTCACCGCTAAACACTCCTTTTCAACGGTGGCGTAATTTACCTCATGGGACTTCAACTTCCTGCTGAGGTAAATGACTGGGTGCTCTTCCCCGTTCCAGACCTGGGACAATACTGCTCCTAACCCCACATCTGACGCATCACTTTGTACGACAAAGTCTTTAGAGAAGTCGGGTGAGTACAACACTGGCTGGCTACATAAGGCTTGTTTCAAGAATTGGAATGCTGCCTCAGCCTCGGGGGTCCATTTAATCATGACCGACCCTTTCCCCTTCGTTAGGTTGGTTAGGGGCACAGCCTTAGAAGCAAAGTGGGGAATGAATCGCCGATAATACCCAGCGATTCCCAGAAAGGCTCGTACCTGCTTCTTGCTGTTGGGACGTGGCCAACTCTGGATGGCCTCGACTTTGTTGAGTTGGGGTTTTATTACTCCCCTCCCAATGGTGTACCCAAGATATTTGGCCTCCTCCTGCCCAATGGTACACTTCTTGGGGTTAGCCGTAAACCCCGCTTCCCGAACAGAGTCCAGGACTGCTTGCACTTTTGGCAGATGTGAGGCCCAATCTGTGCTATGGACAATTACGTCATCCAGGTAAGCCGCAGCATACTTCCGATGGGGCCTCAGCATCTGGTCCATTTTCCGCTGAAATGTGGCCGGCGCATTCTGTAACCCGAACGGCATTCTCTTATATTGGAACGCCCCGTCTGGGGTTACAAATGCGGTTTTCTCTTTGGCCAATTTGGCCAGGGGGATTTGCCAATACCCTTTTGTGAGGTCAAGAGTCGTCATGTATCGGGCTGTTCCCAGCCGGTCGATCAACTCATCTATACGTGGCATGGGGTAGGTGTCAAATTTTGTAACTTTGTTCAACTGACGAAAATCGTTACAAAATCGCCAGCTCCCATCCGGTTTAGGCACCAACACAATGGGACTAGACCAATCACTTTGGGACTCCTCTATCACCCCTAAGTTCAGCATTTTCTGTACTTCCTCCCGTATTGCCTCCCGTCGGGCCTCTGGGATCCGATAGGGTTTTAACTTCACCCTTTCACCGGGCGGGGTAATGATGTCATGCTCTACCCCAAATGTTTGTCCCGGCAGCTCAGAGAATACCTCCTTGTTGCGAAGCACAAACTCCTTAACCTCCTGTTGTTGGGGTTGTGACAAGGTGGCTGCTATTCCAACCTCAGGAATCACGCAACCAGTTTGAGCTGGTGACCAAGTGTCTGCGACTAGGGACTCTCTATCCCTCCAGGCTTTCAACAGATTAACGTGATAGATCTGTTCGGGCTTTCGCCTTCCTGGTTGTCTGACCTTGTAATTCACTTCACTCACTTTTTCCATTATCTCGTAGGGGCCTTGCCATTTGGCAAGGAATTTACTTTCAACCGTAGGGACAAGTACCAGTATCCTATCCCCCGGGGAAAAGGTACGGGTCTTGGCTCCACGGTTGTACACTCTCTGCTGTGCTAACTGCGCTTGGGCCAAATGTTCCTTCACGATGGGCATTACCTGTGCAATTCGGTCTTGCATCAGGGCGACATGCTCAATCACACTCCTGTGGGGAGAACTCTCACTTTCCCAAGTTTCCTTGGCAATATCCAACAGCCCTCTTGGGTGTCTCCCATACAGTAACTCAAAGGGGGAGAATCCCGTAGAGGATTGGGGCACCTCCCTAATAGCAAACATCAGATAAGGAAGTAGACAGTCCCAATCCTTTCCATCTCTATCCACCACTTTCTTCAACATTTGTTTTAGGGTTTTGTTGAATCTTTCAACCAGCCCATCGGTTTGGGGGTGATACACAGATGTACGTAATTGCGTCACTTTGAACAATTTACACAGCTCCTTCATAACCCGGGACATAAAGGGTGTACCTTGGTCCGTAAGCAGTTCTTTACAAATACCCACCCGGCTAAACACAAGAGATAGCTCTTTGGCTATGGTTTTGGCCGAGGTATTTCGGAGAGGGATCGCTTCTGGATAACGGGTGGCATAGTCCATTATAACTAATATGTACTGGTGCCCCCTAGCGGACTTGATTATAGGACCTACCAAATCCATGGCGATCCTCTCAAACGGGACCTCAATGATGGGTAGAGGGACCAGCGGGCTACGGAAATGTGGCATCGGGGCCGACCTCTGACACACAGGGCAGGAGGAACAATAATTTTCTATGTCCTTCATCACCCCCGGCCAATAGAATCTCTGTAATACCCTCTCTCGGGTTTTCTCTGTCCCCAGATGACCTCCAAGAATGTGCCCATGGGCCAACTCCAACACCAACTTCCTGTAAGGTTTGGGCACCACAAGCTGCTCAACGGTTTCTTCTGCCCTTTTTGCCACCCGATACAGTAGGTCCTTCTCTACGCTGAAGTATGGGTAAGTGCAGGTATTATCTGGGTTCACTAACTCGCCATCTATTTTCACTACGTTTTCGCGTGCCTTTATTAGGGCGGGGTCTTTCAACTGTTCTGTGGCAAAGTTTTCCCTGTGAACCTCAAGATCAGAAAACTCCACAGACGGTAGGTTTTCGTCTGAGGAGGTGGGCTCCTCTCCAGTTTCTTGAGTCTCCCCTGCCAATACTGATAAGGGAAATTCCGGAGAGTCCTCACCACTCTCAGGGGAGTTCTGGCTATCACATTCCTGGTACATAGGGGCACCAGTGGGGGGCTCAGGATCATCCCACAGTTCCCAGAACTTCGGAAAATCCCTTCCCACAATGGCGTCATACGGTAACTGAGATACTAAGCCCACTGGATGAGAGAGGGTACCTTTGGGGGTCTCGAAACACACTGTAGTCACTGGATACTCTCGGGTGTCCCCATGCACACAAATAACAGCTACCTTGCTATTCCCAGAGACCTCTGTTTTAACTAACTCAGCCTTTATCAGGGTCACAAGGCTACCTGAATCCAGCAATACCACAACATTTCTACCATTAACACACATTTTGCATAAATGTTTCTCAATTCCTCGAATGGCAGTGCATGCGACTGTCGCACACAGCGACTGACGTCTGCCCGTCAGAAAGTCACACTGCATGGGTTCCTCCACAACCGGGCAATTGGCTGCAATATGTCCCGCTTGCCGGCAGCGGTAGCAAACGATCCTTCTTGCCGCCTCTTGAGCCGCTGATTTCCCAGGCTGTTCTCGCCAAACTTGGGGTAGAGCTCCCACCCTCTCACTCTCTCCACCCTTACCCCTTGGAATCCTCTTATCCGCCCCTGGGGATGGTCTGGTCTTAGGGTGGAAAGTCCGAGTGTCTCTGGAAGAGGCCGTCAGGTTCTCTGTAGCCAAGTATTTCTCCACACGATCCACAAGACCATCGGCCGTCTCTGGGTCTCCATGGCTTACCCAGTTTTGGATGGCAGTAGGAAGAGCTCTCAAAAACCGATCCATTACAATACGTTCCACAATCTTTGGTGCGGACAAAGTCTCTGGCTGTAGCCACTTTCTGCTCAGGTGAATGAGATCATACATTTGAGACCTGGGGGGTTTTCCAAGCTGGAAAGTCCAGTTATGCACACGCTGAGCCCGGACAGCCTGGGTGACACCCAGCCTTGCCAATATCTCAGCTTTTAGCATCACATAGTCTTTTGCTTGGTCAGGCTCTAGGTCATAGTAAGCCTTCTGCGATTCACCAGTTAACAGAGGAGCCACCAGTCCAGCCCACTGCTCCTCAGGCCACTTTTCTCTTTCAGCAGTCCTTTCAAATGTGGTCAAAAATACCTCTGGATCATCCTCTCCAGTCATTTTTGTCAATAAACGACTCACCCCAAAGGACGCGGTATTAGTGGGACGGCTTTCCTCACTGGTCTGCGGACGTTGCTGCATTACTGCTTCCATTTGTTGTAGTCTCTGCTCTTGCTTCTGTAACAGGTCTATGAAGCGGGCCTCAGATTGCTGCTGGGCTTGTTGCTGAGCTTCCAGACTCTGTTGGTGAGCTTGCTGCTGGGCTGCAAGGCTCTGTTGATGAGCTGCAAGGCTCTTTTGCAAACCTGCATTTGTCTGCTGTTGATTGGCATTTGCTAGAGCCAGCTGCTTCAGTATCTCCTCCATGCTGGCTTAAAAAAAACTGCCCGCATTCTCCACCAACTGTGAGGGGGTTAGCTCGGCAGCGGGTGTGTGTGACCCCCGGGATGGGCTCCCCACACAAAAACAGGCCCAGCAAACGGAGGTTGTGGTTTTCAAAATCAAAAAAAAGGTGCGGTTTATTTTCTATTTACAGTGACAAAACACAGCAAAGCCAAAAGAAACATATAAACAAAATAAATCCTGGTCAACTTGACCTCTGACTAAACATACAGGTTTCCTAACTAACAACTGGGATCAGCCTAGTGCTGTCCTAGTCCCTAAGTCCCTGGTTTTAAATGTCCAAGCAAATAGCCACACAGGCTTTTTCTCACCGCACAGGGGTTCACTCTCCCTAGACAGTCCACACAGGTCTGGTTCCAGGCATGAGCTAACATCTAATGAAGCTGGGAGTTCTTATAGAGGCCTAAATGAGCTGACAAGCTTCAGCTGGCCTCATCAACTCCCTGCCTGCACGACGCCCAGCCCTCTCCCTAGAGGTATGAGTCATCCATGAGCCCACTAGCCTTAGCTGGGCTTATACAACTCTCCACCTAGTTGTATAAGTCGGCGTAAAGCCTGAATCTGGGCGAAATATATCTACCCCCCTGGATGCAACCAGGTGACTTTACCTTCCTGCTGTCACAGTAGGGAGAGTGTCAGTTTCTTTCACTGTGCCAGTCCTTGTTTCTAGGGACAAAGAAGGAAAGTGAGGGGAATTCTCCTTGTGCTATAGTGTGCTTTAAAAAAACATTTTTTCTAGGGACAGAAAACTGTAGGTAGGGAGAGTGTCAGTTTCTTTCACTGTGCCAGTCCTTGTTTCTAGGGACAAAGAAGGAAAGTGAGGGGAATTCTCCTTGTGCTATAGTGTGCTTTAAAAAAACATTTTTTCTAGGGACAGAAAACTGTAGGTAGGGAGAGTGTCAGTTTCTTTCACTGTGCCAGTCCTTGTTTCTAGGGACAAAGAAGGAAAGTGAGGGGAATTCTCCTTGTGCTATAGTGTGCTTTAAAAAAACATTTTTTCTAGGGACAGAAAACTGTAGGTAGGGAGAGTGTCAGTTTCTTTCACTGTGCCAGTCCTTGTTTCTAGGGACAAAGAAGGAAAGTGAGGGGAATTCTCCTTGTGCTATAGTGTGCTTTAAAAAAACATTTTTTCTAGGGACAGAAAACTGTAGGTAGGGAGAGTGTCAGTTTCTTTCACTGTGCCAGTCCTTGTTTCTAGGGACAAAGAAGGAAAGTGAGGGGAATTCTCCTTGTGCTATAGTGTGCTTTAAAAAAACATTTTTTCTAGGGACAGAAAACTGTAGGTAGGGAGAGTGTCAGTTTCTTTCACTGTGCCAGTCCTTGTTTCTAGGGACAAAGAAGGAAAGTGAGGGGAATTCTCCTTGTGCTATAGTGTGCTTTAAAAAAACATTTTTTCTAGGGACAGAAAACTGTAGGTAGGGAGAGTGTCAGTTTCTTTCACTGTGCCAGTCCTTGTTTCTAGGGACAAAGAAGGAAAGTGAGGGGAATTCTCCTTGTGCTATAGTGTGCTTTAAAAAAACATTTTTTCTAGGGACAGAAAACTGTAGGTAGGGAGAGTGTCAGTTTCTTTCACTGTGCCAGTCCTTGTTTCTAGGGACAAAGAAGGAAAGTGAGGGGAATTCTCCTTGTGCTATAGTGTGCTTTAAAAAAACATTTTTTCTAGGGACAGAAAACTGTAGGTAGGGAGAGTGTCAGTTTCTTTCACTGTGCCAGTCCTTGTTTCTAGGGACAAAGAAGGAAAGTGAGGGGAATTCTCCTTGTGCTATAGTGTGCTTTAAAAAAACATTTTTTCTAGGGACAGAAAACTGTAGGTAGGGAGAGTGTCAGTTTCTTTCACTGTGCCAGTCCTTGTTTCTAGGGACAAAGAAGGAAAGTGAGGGGAATTCTCCTTGTGCTATAGTGTGCTTTAAAAAAACATTTTTTCTAGGGACAGAAAACTGTAGGTAGGGAGAGTGTCAGTTTCTTTCACTGTGCCAGTCCTTGTTTCTAGGGACAAAGAAGGAAAGTGAGGGGAATTCTCCTTGTGCTATAGTGTGCTTTAAAAAAACATTTTTTCTAGGGACAGAAAACTGTAGGTAGGGAGAGTGTCAGTTTCTTTCACTGTGCCAGTCCTTGTTTCTAGGGACAAAGAAGGAAAGTGAGGGGAATTCTCCTTGTGCTATAGTGTGCTTTAAAAAAACATTTTTTCTAGGGACAGAAAACTGTAGGTAGGGAGAGTGTCAGTTTCTTTCACTGTGCCAGTCCTTGTTTCTAGGGACAAAGAAGGAAAGTGAGGGGAATTCTCCTTGTGCTATAGTGTGCTTTAAAAAAACATTTTTTCTAGGGACAGAAAACTGTAGGTAGGGAGAGTGTCAGTTTCTTTCACTGTGCCAGTCCTTGTTTCTAGGGACAAAGAAGGAAAGTGAGGGGAATTCTCCTTGTGCTATAGTGTGCTTTAAAAAAACATTTTTTCTAGGGACAGAAAACTGTAGGTAGGGAGAGTGTCAGTTTCTTTCACTGTGCCAGTCCTTGTTTCTAGGGACAAAGAAGGAAAGTGAGGGGAATTCTCCTTGTGCTATAGTGTGCTTTAAAAAAACATTTTTTCTAGGGACAGAAAACTGTAGGTAGGGAGAGTGTCAGTTTCTTTCACTGTGCCAGTCCTTGTTTCTAGGGACAAAGAAGGAAAGTGAGGGGAATTCTCCTTGTGCTATAGTGTGCTTTAAAAAAACATTTTTTCTAGGGACAGAAAACTGTAGGTAGGGAGAGTGTCAGTTTCTTTCACTGTGCCAGTCCTTGTTTCTAGGGACAAAGAAGGAAAGTGAGGGGAATTCTCCTTGTGCTATAGTGTGCTTTAAAAAAACATTTTTTCTAGGGACAGAAAACTGTAGGTAGGGAGAGTGTCAGTTTCTTTCACTGTGCCAGTCCTTGTTTCTAGGGACAAAGAAGGAAAGTGAGGGGAATTCTCCTTGTGCTATAGTGTGCTTTAAAAAAACATTTTTTCTAGGGACAGAAAACTGTAGGTAGGGAGAGTGTCAGTTTCTTTCACTGTGCCAGTCCTTGTTTCTAGGGACAAAGAAGGAAAGTGAGGGGAATTCTCCTTGTGCTATAGTGTGCTTTAAAAAAACATTTTTTCTAGGGACAGAAAACTGTAGGTAGGGAGAGTGTCAGTTTCTTTCACTGTGCCAGTCCTTGTTTCTAGGGACAAAGAAGGAAAGTGAGGGGAATTCTCCTTGTGCTATAGTGTGCTTTAAAAAAACATTTTTTCTAGGGACAGAAAACTGTAGGTAGGGAGAGTGTCAGTTTCTTTCACTGTGCCAGTCCTTGTTTCTAGGGACAAAGAAGGAAAGTGAGGGGAATTCTCCTTGTGCTATAGTGTGCTTTAAAAAAACATTTTTTCTAGGGACAGAAAACTGTAGGTAGGGAGAGTGTCAGTTTCTTTCACTGTGCCAGTCCTTGTTTCTAGGGACAAAGAAGGAAAGTGAGGGGAATTCTCCTTGTGCTATAGTGTGCTTTAAAAAAACATTTTTTCTAGGGACAGAAAACTGTAGGTAGGGAGAGTGTCAGTTTCTTTCACTGTGCCAGTCCTTGTTTCTAGGGACAAAGAAGGAAAGTGAGGGGAATTCTCCTTGTGCTATAGTGTGCTTTAAAAAAACATTTTTTCTAGGGACAGAAAACTGTAGGTAGGGAGAGTGTCAGTTTCTTTCACTGTGCCAGTCCTTGTTTCTAGGGACAAAGAAGGAAAGTGAGGGGAATTCTCCTTGTGCTATAGTGTGCTTTAAAAAAACATTTTTTCTAGGGACAGAAAACTGTAGGTAGGGAGAGTGTCAGTTTCTTTCACTGTGCCAGTCCTTGTTTCTAGGGACAAAGAAGGAAAGTGAGGGGAATTCTCCTTGTGCTATAGTGTGCTTTAAAAAAACATTTTTTCTAGGGACAGAAAACTGTAGGTAGGGAGAGTGTCAGTTTCTTTCACTGTGCCAGTCCTTGTTTCTAGGGACAAAGAAGGAAAGTGAGGGGAATTCTCCTTGTGCTATAGTGTGCTTTAAAAAAACATCTTTTCTAGGGACAGAAAACTGTAGGTAGGGAGAGTGTCAGTTTCTTTCACTGTGCCAGTCCTTGTTTCTAGGGACAAAGAAGGAAAGTGAGGGGAATTCTCCTTGTGCTATAGTGTGCTTTAAAAAAACATTTTTTCTAGGGACAGAAAACTGTAGGTAGGGAGAGTGGCAGTTTCTTTCACTGTGCCAGTCCTTGTTTCTAGGGACAAAGAAGGAAAGTGAGGGGAATTCTCCTTGTGCTATAGTGTGCTTTAAAAAAACATTTTTTCTAGGGACAGAAAACTGTAGGTAGGGAGAGTGTCAGTTTCTTTCACTGTGCCAGTCCTTGTTTCTAGGGACAAAGAAGGAAAGTGAGGGGAATTCTCCTTGTGCTATAGTGTGCTTTAAAAAAACATTTTTTCTAGGGACAGAAAACTGTAGGTAGGGAGAGTGTCAGTTTCTTTCACTGTGCCAGTCCTTGTTTCTAGGGACAAAGAAGGAAATTGAGGGGAATTCTCCTTGTGCTATAGTGTGCTTTAAAAAAACATTTTTTCTAGGGACAGAAAACTGTAGGTAGGGAGAGTGTCAGTTTCTTTCACTGTGCCAGTCCTTGTTTCTAGGGACAAAGAAGGAAAGTGAGGGGAATTCTCCTTGTGCTATAGTGTGCTTTAAAAAAACATTTTTTCTAGGGACAGAAAACTGTAGGTAGGGAGAGTGTCAGTTTCTTTTACTGTGCCAGTCCTTGTTTCTAGGGACAAAGAAGGAAAGTGAGGGGAATTCTCCTTGTGCTATAGTGTGCTTTAAAAAAACATTTTTTCTAGGGACAGAAAACTGTAGGTAGGGAGAGTGTCAGTTTCTTTCACTGTGCCAGTCCTTGTTTCTAGGGACAAAGAAGGAAAGTGAGGGGAATTCTCCTTGTGCTATAGTGTGCTTTAAAAAAACATTTTTTCTAGGGACAGAAAACTGTAGGTAGGGAGAGTGTCAGTTTCTTTCACTGTGCCAGTCCTTGTTTCTAGGGACAAAGAAGGAAAGTGAGGGGAATTCTCCTTGTGCTATAGTGTGCTTTAAAAAAACATTTTTTCTAGGGACAGAAAACTGTAGGTAGGGAGAGTGTCAGTTTCTTTCACTGTGCCAGTCCTTGTTTCTAGGGACAAAGAAGGAAAGTGAGGGGAATTCTCCTTGTGCTATAGTGTGCTTTAAAAAAACATTTTTTCTAGGGACAGAAAACTGTAGGTAGGGAGAGTGTCAGTTTCTTTCACTGTGCCAGTCCTTGTTTCTAGGGACAAAGAAGGAAAGTGAGGGGAATTCTCCTTGTGCTATAGTGTGCTTTAAAAAAACATTTTTTCTAGGGACAGAAAACTGTAGGTAGGGAGAGTGTCAGTTTCTTTCACTGTGCCAGTCCTTGTTTCTAGGGACAAAGAAGGAAAGTGAGGGGAATTCTCCTTGTGCTATAGTGTGCTTTAAAAAAAAAAAAATTCTAGGGACAGAAAACTGTAGGTAGGGAGAGTGTCAGTTTCTTTCACTGTGCCAGTCCTTGTTTCTAGGGACAAAGAAGGAAAGTGAGGGGAATTCTCCTTGTGCTATAGTGTGCTTTAAAAAAACATTTTTTCTAGGGACAGAAAACTGTAGGTAGGGAGAGTGTCAGTTTCTTTCACTGTGCCAGTCCTTGTTTCTAGGGACAAAGAAGGAAAGTGAGGGGAATTCTCCTTGTGCTATAGTGTGCTTTAAAAAAACATTTTTTCTAGGGACAGAAAACTGTAGGTAGGGAGAGTGTCAGTTTCTTTCACTGTGCCAGTCCTTGTTTCTAGGGACAAAGAAGGAAAGTGAGGGGAATTCTCCTTGTGCTATAGTGTGCTTTAAAAAAACATTTTTTCTAGGGACAGAAAACTGTAGGTAGGGAGAGTGTCAGTTTCTTTCACTGTGCCAGTCCTTGTTTCTAGGGACAAAGAAGGAAAGTGAGGGGAATTCTCCTTGTGCTATAGTGTGCCAAAGCATTCCTCATCAACCATCTTTGAAATCCTTGTTTTTTGGACAGTCAGGGAAATTGTCGTTGTGCTATTCTGTGCAAAAGCAATAATCCTCAACCATATTTAGAAATCCTTAAGTAAAGGGACAGAGAAGGACACCTGAAGGTAGCCCTTATTGCTTTTTTCCCATCTCCCTGCAGGCCATCTATTAGAATGTCTGGAAGGCAAACAAGGAGAGGCAGACAGTCAGGAGGCAATAAAAGAGGGCAAGCAGGCTCTGTGTCTGGGGGCAACAGTGCTGGTCGTGGACGCGGTGCATTGTCATCAGCACATGGCCATGGGACACGCTTGTCCTTCTTTTCGGCAGCTGGACATGTTGAGCCACATCATGCCGAAGACTTGGTAGAGTGGATGACCAAGCCCTCCTCCTCCTCCTCATCCTCTCTCACCCAGGCTCAGGGTACTGGCAAAGCAGCTGCCAAAGCGTCCTCTTCCCTGGTATCAATGTCAGACTCATCATCAGTCACTCCTTCCCTAGACCCACCATGTCCTCCTCCTGAGGAGTCCCCCGAACTGTTTGAGCACAGTGTTGGGTACATGCTCCAGGAGGATGCCCAGCGTTTCGAAGGGTCTGATGATGAAACCCAGCTACAGGAAGGCAGTAGCGTGAGAGCAGACAGAGGGGATGCTCAAGAAGGACACCAATCTGGCAGTCATGTTCCAGCAGCTGCAGCATACTGCCAGATTGGCTCCAGTGATGAGGAGGGAGGGGATGATGAGGTCACTGACTCCACGTGGGTGCCTAATAGGAGAGAGGAGGAGGATGAGGAGGAGGCACATCTCCAACGAGGCAGGATGCCCTTTGGTGGCCAGCGTAAGGGCAGTACACCGACGGAATCACACCGCAGAGCTCCGCCTGTGCAGGGCGCAGCCTCTGCCCGTCATTCAAAAAGTTCCTTGGTGTGGGCCTTTTTTGAGGCTAGTGCATCAGATCGCACAGCTGCTGTTTGCAACATATGTCTCAAGCGTATATCGCGTGGCCAAAACATCAGCCGCTTGGGTACCACATGCCTGACCAGACATATGTTGACCTGCCATGCAGCTCGTTGGCAAGCCTACCTCAAAGACCCACACCAAAGAACAAAGCGGACCTCTCCTTGCACCGCATCAGCTGGGATCTCCAACCCCACTATAACTTCAGTCCTCTCTGAAACATGCACTGAGAGGAATGAAGGTGTAGAATTAGGTGTGTCACAGCCAAGTACTTGCGGCCACTCTGCTAGCAGTACACCGACGTCCGATTCTAGCAGGCAAATTTCCCTGCCCCAGCTGCTGGACCGTCAAAAGAAGTTCACTCCCAGCCATCCACATGCCCAGCGGTTGAATGCTAGCTTGGCTAAATTGCTAGCGCTTCAACTGCTGCCTTTTCAGTTGGTAGACTGGGCCCCCTTCCGTGAGTTTGTGCAATGTGCGGTTCCTCAGTGGCAGGTTCCCAAACGCCACTTTTTCTCACGGAAGGCTATTCCGGCTCTCTACCGGCATGTGGAAGGCAATGTCTTGGCCTCGCTGGACAGGGCGGTCAGCGGTAAGGTGCATATTACCGCTGACTCATGGTCCAGCAGGCATGGACAGGGACGTTACCTTTCTTTCACGGCCCATTGGGTCACTCTTTTGGCAGCTGGGAAGGATGCAGGACAAGGTGCAGTAGTGTTGGAGGTTGTTCCACCGCCACGCCTCCAAAATGCTACTACTGGTTGTGACACACCTCTCTCCTCCACCCCCTCCTCTTCTTCTTCCTCCATGGCCTCTTCCTGTGGTTTGTCCTATGAACCAGCGGTGCTCCGTAGCCGTTCACGGGGCTACGCAAGTACGCAGGCAAAAAGATGCCATGCCGTGCTTGCGCTGGTGTGTTTGGGGGACAGAAGCCACACTGGGGCAGAGGTCCTGTCTGCTCTGCAGGGCCAGGCCGAGAGGTGGTTGACGCCACGCCAGCTTAAGCCAGGAATGGTGGTTTGCGACAATGGCACCAACCTCCTCTCCGCCCTCCGACAGGGACAACTGACCCATGTGCCCTGTGTGGCTCACGTCCTTAACCTGGTGGTGCAGCGCTTCTTGGGCAGGTACCCGGGCTTACAGGATGTCCTGAGGCAGGCCAGGAAAGTCTGTGTGCATTTCCGCAGATCTTATAATGCCAGTGCTCGCCTGGCTGAGCTGCAAAAGGAGTTGAACCTGCCCAAGAACCGCCTTATATGTGACATGCCCACCAGGTGGAACTCAACGTTGGCCATGCTGCAGCGGCTGCACACGCAGCAGAGGGCCATCAATGAGTACCTGTGCGACTACGGCACCAGGACAGGGTCAGGGGAGCTTGGTTTTTTTTCTCCACGCCAGTGGGGCATGATCAGGGATGCATGCACTGTCCTGGCACCATTTGAGGAGGCCACGAGGATGGTGAGCAGTGACAGTGCATGCATCAGTGACACTGTACCTCTTGTCCACCTGTTGGAGCACACGCTGCGTGGAATAATGGACAGGGCACTTGAGGCAGAACAGAGGCAGGAAGAGGAGGACTTCCTTGCCTCTCAAGGCCCCCTTTACCCAGACAGTGTTCCTTCTGTCCCACCCATCGCACAGGAAGAGGAAGAGGAGGAGGAGGAGGAGGAGGATTGTGTCAGCATGGAGGTGGAGGCTGGCACT
Organism: Rana muscosa; assembly: GCA_029206835.1. NCBI lineage: Eukaryota > Metazoa > Chordata > Amphibia > Anura > Ranidae > Rana > Rana muscosa. The sequence goes on along the minus strand of CM055116.1, from coordinate 1,046,168,077 downwards.
CAGCATCATCAGCAGCAGTCTTTTAGGAATGATTTACAGTCCCAAGAAACCAGTGGACTTGTACGTGGCTGGGAGGAGGTGGCTGCGGATCATGTCGTCCTTAGTGACCCAGAGGACTCCGGAGCGAATGCCTCAGCAAACCTACGCTGCATGGCCTCCCTGATCCTGCAAAGTCTGCGGAAGGATCCTCGTATTCTTCGGATCAAGGAGAGGGACCATTACTGGCTGGCCACTCTCCTTGATCCACGGTACAAGGGTAAGGTTGCGGACCTTATGTTACCTTCGCAGAGGGAGCAGAGGATGAGACAACTCCGGGAGGCCTTGCAGAAAGGTCTGTGCAACGCGTTCCCAGAGACTGGGAGGTTACAAACTCCTGGTCCTGGACAACGAGTTGCTGAGGCTTCGGCCAGTCAAAGAAGGAGCGGTGGGGAAGGTGGCCGTCTGACCGATGCGTTCAGACAATTCTTTAGTCCGCAGCCCCAAAGTATGATCGGTTCCAGCAACCATCGCCAGCGTCTGATAAACATGGTGCAGGAATATCTAGGGGCAAGGTCAGACTTGGACACCTTCCCCACCGAAAATCCTCTGGCTTACTGGGTCTTGAGGATGGATCACTGGCCAGAGCTTGCACAGTATGCAATTGAGCTACTGGCCTGTCCTGCATCCAGCGTTCTTTCGGAACGCACATTCAGTGCTGCTGGAGGATTTGTCACGGATCACAGGGTGCGCCTGTCCACCGACTCGGTTGATCGACTGACTTTCATCAAGATGAACCAGTCTTGGATCACCACCAGCTACCACACACCTGATGCTGATATAACAGACTAATTGATTTTAACATGTCACATCCCTTCAAGACTGATGCTGATGCTGAGTGTCTGTGCTGTTATGTTGACTGGCTATCCTCCTCCTCCGAGTCCTCAATGATACGATTGATGATGATAGCTTGGAAGATCATTTTTGTTTATGGGTGCCGCCACCAGTGGCTAAGGCCCAATTTTTCAGCCCCTGTTTTACAGGGGCGTGTAATTACAATTTTTTTAGCAATAATTTGCCATAGGGCTCATTGCTGTGCTCCAAGTACAGTATCTGTGAGGGGTTGGAGTGTTGTGGCACCAGTGCCTAAGGCCCAATTTTTCAGCCCCTGTTTAACAGGGGCGTGTCATTACAATTTTTGAAGCAATACTTTGCAACAGGGCTCATTGCTGTGCTCCAAGTACAGTATCTGTGAGGGGTTGTAGTGTTGTGCCACCAGTGCCTAAGGCCCAATTTTTCAGCCCCTGTTCAACAGGGGCATGCAATTACAATTCTTGATGTAATAATTCACAGCAGGGCCCATTGCTGCACCCACCAAGAGTAACTCTGAGGGCTTACAGTGTTGTGGCAACGCCACCACCACCACCACCACGAAAGGCCCAATTTTTCAGCCCCTGTTCAAAAGGGGCATGTAATTACAATTCTTGATCTAATAATTCACAGCAGGGCCCATTGCTGCACCCACCAAGAGTAACTCTGAGGGCTTACAGTGTTGTGGCAACGCCACCGCCACCACCACCACGAAAGGCCCAATTTTTCAGCCCCTGTTCAACAGGGGCATGCAATTACAATTCTTGATGTAATAATTCACAGCAGGGCCCATTGCTGCACCCACCAAGAGTAACTCTGAGGGCTTACAGTGTTGTGGCAACGCCACCACCACCACCACCACGAAAGGCCCAATTTTTCAGCCCCTGTTCAAAAGGGGCATGTAATTACAATTCTTGATCTAATAATTCACAGCAGGGCCCATTCCTGCACCCACCAAGAGTAACTCTGAGGGCTTACAGTGTTGTGGCAACACCACCACCACCACCACCACCACGAAAGGCCCAATTTTTCAGCCCCTGTTCAACAGGGGCATGCAATTACAATTCTTGATCTAATAATTCACAGCAGGGCCCATTGCTGCACCCACCAAGAGTAACTGTCAGGGCTTACAGTGTTGTGGCACCAGCACCACCATCAAAGCCCCAATTTTTACTACCACTGTTCAACAATTATATGTAATTAAAATTCCTGATATAATAGTTGACAGCAGGGCGTTCCAGCACCAACCAAGAGTAACTGTGAGTGCTTACAGTGTTGTGCCAACACCAACAACTAAGGGGCCTATTTCTGCAGAGTATATACGGCAGGTCCCTACTTTCAAACATCCAACTTACAAACGACTCCTACTTGCAAACGCAAGAAGACAACAGGAAGTGGGAGGAAATCTACCCCTAGGAAGGAAAATTCTCTCCTGTAAGAATAAATATGGGAGAAAGGTGTCTCCTCTGTACTGATGCTTTATCAGCAATCCTTGTTTCAAGAAAAACACCACATTTCAAAAACAGTTGACATTGGGACGGAAAGTGAGGTGAAATGTTCTGAACAGGGGCACAGACAGCAAAACAAATGTTACAGGGGTGATAACCCTTACCTATGTTTTCCAAAAAGTTTAAAAATAGATTTTTGGGCTGGAGCTACACTTCAACAATGTACCTGTTCAAAATTACAAACAGATTCTACATAAGAACAAACCTACAGTCCCTGTCTTGTATGCACCGCCTGTATACGGCTGTTCAGAGTATATAGGGCCTTTTTTATTTTATGTGCGGGGTTCCCCTTAATATCCATACAAGACCCAAAGGGGCTGGTAATGGGCTGGGGTAGGGGGGGGGGGTCATGGGGTAGCTATGCCATTTTTCTTAAAGATTTTCATCCATATTACCGGGACCAGACATTACATTAAAGCCGCAAGCAGTTTTAAATGGCTTTTTTTTCCTTTAGAAGTGTCATTTTGTGCAGGGACAGTTCTAAACACGGGAAACACGTGGCACTTCACAGGCATACTTTAGACACCCCCCAGGTACGATATTTAAAGGAATATTTGACTTTTTTTTTTTCACTTTATGCATCATTAAAATGACTGCTCCCGAAAAACGACCGTTTTTAAAACTTCTTTTTGCATTGATACATGTCCCCTGGTGCAGAACCCGGGTTCCCAAACCCTTTTTAGGACAATAACATGCATAATAGTTGTTATAATTAGCACTTTAGAATTTGAACGTTCGCATCCATTGTATTTAATAGGGTTCTAATGTTCGTACGAACTTTCGGTCCGTTCGCGGGTTCTGGTGCGAACCGAACCCGGGGGTGTTCGGCTCATCACTACTTTTAACCACAGTTTGGACTGGAACGACTCATTAAACTGCTCACCACCACTGACCTAAACATCCCCATATCACAAAATGTTAAAAATCTAAGCTGTTTGGTATGCTGAATTTTTTTACTTACCATATAGTTGGGGGTACTCTGAGGATACGCTATTTTGTTCTAGCACCCACACTACTACTAGTTGCAGTTTTTTCTGCCTATGTTAAATGATATTTAAATGGTTGTGCATGTCCCATATTGTTCTATTACCTGGAGTTCAGCTGTAGATTGTAAATCGTGTAGTAGATGGCAGGTCCCAGCATAGATGAACCACAGAAAAATATTAAACATACGTCAGAATGTATTATTATTGGTGTAAATTGTTCTGACTGGCACAATAGTGACATACAAAATAATAATAACAAGATTAATAATTAATATGAACTTACTAATCGAGTAACTGACAGCACAACCTGTGATAAGAAACCTAAACCCACAATATAATATTATATTGTGATGTTAAGTAGATTATAAGTGATAAAAAGATGATATACACTAAAATACAAATGACCCTGAGGAATGTTTTACAATTATCAAAAAAATGTCAAGGATAAGCAATTGGGGCAAGGATGAATAATTTAGCCTGCAGCCTGAGATGTGCTTCTGAATTCATTCTATGATGTGCAGTTGAAAAGCATTACTACTAAACAAGGAAACGACTGAAATGATCAAAGCACACCTTTGTAGCCTTGGGCTACTGGGACGCTGTGCAGAGGTCACCTGTGAAGTACGTCCATTTATGTTAAGTATAGGTCCTGACTTCACCTTCAGTTTGTAGCTTTTCTGTATTTCTCAACAGCACTTTCTCTACTGTATATTACAGAATAGTGATGGTACATTAAGATTGCCATGCAAAAGCATGCACTTTGTTGCTCAGGTTTTTAGGGGGAGTTTTTTTTTTCTTATTATTGTAATGATGTGCCTTATACCCTGTAATCAGTAGTAAAGTGTTCAAATGTTTTATACAGCTGGTCAACTGCTCAAAATTATGGAGCTTAAGACTTAACCCAAATCTTTATCTAAGCCTAACTGTAAGCTACATTCTTGTAATTGTTCATTAGCATCATCATAAAGCTACCCTAAACCTAACCCTAACTCTAATTTTAATTTGCTGGGGGGGGGGGCACATTTGCTGCTGGGGTTCTTTCTATAAGTGGGGTTATTTATTTAGGTGGGAGCTCTGCACTTCAGCGATTGCACAAAGTGAAAGTACACAGGAAAATACTTAAAAAAACATCAAACAGACTGCAGGTGACCTTGATTACCCCATCAGAACACAATTACCCCAGCACACAATTAGGTTTCTATTCCTCTTCTTCCCAAGTCTCCCCTTCTCTTGTACCCTTTGGAATGCCCACTCTGTCTGTAACAAACTCACCTCTCTCCATGACATCTTTATTGCTAACCCAATTAATCTACTCACCATTACTGAAACTTGGCTTCATGAATCGTACACTGCTTCTGCTGCTGCCCTTTCCCATGGTGGCCTACTCTGGACTCACTCCCCCAGACCCAATGGATGGAAGGGAGGGAGGGTGGGAAATTCTTCTAGCCCTACATAGCACCTTTCAGGTACTTCACCCACCTCCCTCTATGTCACTCTCTCCAGTTTCTCTAAGGATAGCTGTGATCTACTGGCCCGCTGGACCGGGATCAGCCATTCTTGATGACTTCTCGGCCTGGCTACCATACTTTCTCTCTTCTGAAATCCCCACAATCATTCTCGGTGACTTCAACATCCCTTTTAACACTAACACTCCTGCTACTTCAAAACTTCTCAGTCTAAGCTCCTCCTTTGACCTGAAGCAATGGATACATGCTTCTACTCTCTCTAACGGCAACACCCTTGACCTTGTTTTCTCCCCTCTATACACTTTGTGCAACCTGTCCAACAATCCTTTCCCTCTCCCTGATCACTACCTTCCACTCCCTCTCCTTCAAACCACCCAACAATTACCTGTAGAAACCTTTGCCATCTCAACTCTTCTCTGACTGACCACCTCTATGACACCTCTATGACAAAATCTCACCCCTGTCCTGACCCAACCTAGCCACTTCTGTCTACAACACTTCATTGTTATCCTCCCTGGACACACGGGCCCCACCCACTCCACTCAGAATCAGGCCCAGACCCCTACAAACTTGGCAAACAGAAGACACCAGATGTCTTAAGAAATGTAACCATGTGTTCCAGAAAGATTTTAACTAATATAAATCTGCCTTTCAAAAATACAAATTCTTCCTCCTCACTGCCAAGCAGACCTATTTTATTACTCTCATTAACAAGTTATCATCCCGTCCCCATCAACTCTTCTCTACCTTTAGACTGGGTTCACACTATTGTGAATTGGATGCAATTTGCAATAGCAGGAAATTGTGACCGGCTCTCTATGGAGCCTGTTCACATATCTTTGATGCGGCTCCGGTGCGATTTTGCACAGGAGCACTGTGCGTCTTTTGGTCTGTTTCAGGTCCAAATAGACTCCCATGGCTTCCAATACCATCTCTACAATGATGACACCCAAATTTATCTCTCCACCCCTCAGTTCACTCCTTCAGTCTCCTCACGTATAACTAATTTACTAACAGACATATCAGCCTGAATATCACACCACTTCCTTTAAACTCAATTTATCCAAAACGGAGCTCAAAATATTTCCTCCCTCACGTGCTTCATCCCCCGATTTCTCTGTCAAGATTGATGGAGCAACTTTCAACCCCTTCCTGTATACCAAGGTTCTAGGTGTAATCCTGGACTGTGAACTATCCTTAGAGCCCCACATCCAATCACTGTCCATATCTTACTGCCTCAACCTATGCAACATCTCCAAAATACGCCTTTTCCTAACCAATGGCACCACAAAGCTACTAGCTCACTCCCTTGTAATCTCTGGCATTGACTACTGTGACTCCCTCCTCACTGGATTACCTTTACATAGGCTTTCCCCCTTCAATTCATCATGAATGCTGCTGCTCAACTACCTTACCAACTGTTCAGTGTCTGCTACTCCTCTCTGTCAATCCTTCCACTGCCTTCCATGCTCACCACCAGGACTTTTCCCAGGCCTCTTCCATCCTATGGAATTCGATACCCCAATCTGTCTGACTATCTTCGACTCTGTCCACTTTTAGATGATCCCCGGAAACTCTTCTCTTCAGAGAAGCCTATTCTGCCCCACCTAACAACTTTACTTTTTTTCCCCATCAGTTCATCCCCCACAGTTATTACCTTTTGTATGACTTGACCCTCCCTTCTAGATTGTAAGCTCTGACGAGCAGGGGCCTATGATTCCTCCTGTATTAAATTGTATTGTAACTGTACTGCCCGCCCTTATGTTGTAAAGCGCTGTGCAAACTGTTGGTGCTAGAAAAATCCTGTTTAATAAAAATAACTGTAATTAATCTTCAGCACACTCTTAAAGCCATTTACTTATGTGATCTGCAGATACCTCTGGGGTCAAGCACCTTTTCCATGGTTCAAATTAAGTTGTTAATGAGGGGTCAATTATAATATAACATTGAGTTATGTAAATCACTATTGTTTTACTTTTTATACTGTTTATAGTATCTGCACATCTATGGCATATTTCTCTATGCTTCTGCTTTCACTTAGTGAAAGGTGAACTGGGTTAGAGCTGAAAGAGAAGATACTTAAGTTCATGGCCTAATGACCAGGAGCTATAGCATGGCAGTTTCCATGGAGCCTGCACCAAAGGGCAACCTCATTTCAAAATATGTATAAAGAGATTTCTCCAGCATATCTGTCAGAAGACATGTTTTCAATGTTCTTAGGTTTAACCTCTTGTCTAATATTTTGCACACATGATAACATTTTCATTTTTTGCTATAAATTACTTTAAATCCCCAAACAATTATATATATTTTTAATATTGCCTGTTATTTGTGCAGCTATTTATCAAACACATTTTCTTTAGGAAAAAATATGCTAAAATAAATTTTACTGCAAAAAAACACAATTTAATACCCAGTTTTTGGTAAAATATAAATTATGTGGAAATTTATGCCAAACATGTCAAGCCTTAAAATTACATGTGCACATGAAATTGCGAAAAACTATGGAACTCTAAATTCTCCATAGGTGAATAATGGCCCTAGAATTATTGCTCTCACTCTAACAATCACGGCAATACCTCACATGCGTGGCACAATTTATTGCGTGTCCTATATTGTGCATTTACATTGGGTGTGTACAGAAGAGCTTTTAAATATTTTTAAATTCATTATTATTATTATTTATTATAATTTTGTTTATCACTTTTTTGTAATTTTTTTCTTCATTTAACTTTAATTGCTATCACAAGGAGGCTAACAAATCTCCTATCTGATAGCATTGGGCAGACAACCTCTGCCTGGTACTCTTTACAAAGACTCTTAGACCCCCCAATGTCTACCTTGCCCTCCACTGCAGCTAATAAAGCACAAACCATGCTTCATTAACATGATACCCTGGCTCCAGTAGCTGGGGAATGACAGCTCTGAACCCGAAAGTGACGTAATACACACCCCTACCAAGTTCATTAGTTGCAGGGGGGATTAGGGAGCTGATGTTCCATGTTCTCCTACTGCTCTCCAACTCTGAGCAGTTTACCATGGTCTCAGGTTCCTAAGAGGTATGGGAGAGCCCAGGATCCACCGCAGCAGTGGAGGAGGCGGGGGGGGGGGGGGTTTAGGGTTTAAGCACACCTTCAGAGACCTGTAAAGTGATCATGCAAATCTAGAGACAGGCAGATAATTTTTACCTGAAAGCCAATCACTGAATCTAAAAATCCATATGAAGCTCTCCTACATGTTTATAAATGTACCTTGGTAGACAAGGAATTAACTTGCCAGAAATAAATGTATACATTTGGAGTGATGTAATTGGAGTGAGCTGTCATATTGCACTTTTTCTAATAGAAGGGCACAGTATATGTTCTGCTCTTAAGCTGCATCTGCTCAGCCTAGACATTATTGTGTATCCCTTTCCCTATCATATGATGATAGAGAAATCAATCTGTAAAAATCTTAGTCAACAAGAATGAGTTTTTATGAATTATTTGAGATGTTAGCACCATCATTTTTTCAAATGTGCAAAACTACTGGTTAATAAATCAAAAACAGTGCTGCACTCTAAATAAAGAAAAAACATCCACAGTGTGTAATGTGCAATACTCTCAAACAAAAATAATTAATAATCCTGTGATACAGTGATCAAAATTGATAAATATAATCATACAAAGTGTCCAAATATCAATCAAAAATCCATGTACAAAACAAAGTAATTCTGACCGTGCTGCTCCACCAAAATGTGCGAAGAAACTTCCCAAAGTGCAAGTGCTCGCCTCCACCAGTGTGCTCTGGCCGCTCACCTCATATTTTGAACCCTGTTTTTCGAGTGGGTCAAAACCAGCGGTTCCCCTCTTGGGATAATTAAGAGACATGTATGGCATGCTGCTGGCGCTCTGTTTCTCTGTATCTCCCACTCTTCCCCGTTAGCTAACAGAGCCTCGGATCTCACTCGGGGGTGTCAGGTATATGGAGGAACAAAATGCAAGATCTAGTGCTCTCCGTTTAAAATTGTATTGCTCCAAATAAAACAAAGGATTAAATACTCACAAACATAGCACTTAAGCAGTGCAAGCTTTCCAGATATCAAACATTCTCATAAAACGAGATGGCTGCGGGATGATGTCCATAGATAGGCTCCGCCCCTATACACCTTACATTAATAGGCGTGACTTCTTAAAAACACTGTATATATAAATAAATATAAAATGAACCCATAACAACAATAAAACTATACAGTAAATACTGTATATACTGTGTGTGTATATATATATATATATATATATATATATATATGTGTGTAGCGGGGCTTTAAATCTAAGGGAATGTTTGAGTGGTAGTTGTACTCAAACAGACTATTTGATAGGGTTCTGTAAAACCTTATTTATACTACAGGTGGGATGCTGGTGTATAGTTCCCCGTGGCCTGTTGATGGCGCTGCCATCGGAGGCTAGGGTTGAACCGCTGGTACAGTGCTGTGCCTTGGATGTCCCCTCTCGGCGGTGGTATGGTGGGCGTGTCGGCCTGCTGTGCATGCCGGGAGAGGATATAAAAGGGGCAGACCCTGTCTGTAAGGTGTGAATTCCCGGGGGTCCGACCCCGGGAGTGTGTTGTCCTGTTCGTGGCCACCCCAGGAACCTTTAGCCCTGGGGTGGAGTTCCTGGCCCGGTACACTGGCGGATCAGTCCCAGGCACCTTTAGCCCTGGGGCTGCAACTGAAGGCCTTGGGTCCAGCACGTTCGGCTGGAGCCCACGGAGGGAGGAGGAATCCCAGGGTGCTGCCTTGTGAGGAGACCCGTATCTAGAAGAGGAGACCGGGGGAGGACCGTTCTGAGGGACTGGTGAGAGATCACAGTGAAGGAAAGTGGCCCGGTAACTCTCTGGAGGAATGTCATCTTCCTGTTAGAGGCCTAATACCAGAACCATCGTTCATCAGGTCTGTGGCAGAGACCTAACGTCCACCAGGTCTGTGGCAGAGGCCTAACGTCCACAAGGTCTGTGGCAGAGTTTGTGCAGAGACTGTGTGTAATCTAATTCGAGCAGCACTCCGGCTGCTAGGATCCACTCTAATAGGAGACTATCCGGATGAGCTGAGACTACCTGAAGATATGGGTAGTGAATAAGTATTCGTTTGTGCCTGGACCTACTCCAACACCTCTTGCTGTCCTGATCTTCCTCCAACCTTTCCTATTTAAATGACTATGCATAAGAGAAAATAAACTCTACGTTGGAATTGCAATTGGTGTGGACCATGGAGTTATTGGGGAATAGGGACTTGTCTTTATTGCAGTGAGGATGGGAACCATTCTCTGGAGAACCTGATCATAGAGACGCAGGTACATTACACCGCTCAACCTCTTCACACAGGAGGGTACGGACATTTGGCATGGTGTGCCCCTTTTCTTACAAGTGAGCCAAAGGTAAGGAAGAGGGGTGTGTGTGCTAAACATATATATATATGTATATATATATATATATATATGTATATATATATATATTTATATACACACACACCCATATATAAACACACACCCATATATAAACACACACACATATATAAATACTGTGACAGCAGGAAGGTAAAGTCACCTGGTTGCATCCAGGGGGGTAGATATATTTCACCCAGATTCAGGCTTTACGCCGACTTATACAACTAGGTGGAGAGTGGTATAAGCCCAGCTGAGGCTAGTGGGCTCATGGATGACTCATACCTCTAGGGAGAGTGTGGGGCGTCGTGCAGACAGGGAGTTGATGAGACCAGCTGAAGCTTGTCAGCTCATTTAGGCCTCTATAATAACTCCCAGCTTCATTAGGGATTAGCTCATGCCTGGAAGCAGACCTGTGTGGACTTCCTGGAGAGAGTGAACCCTATTGCGGTGAGACAAAGCCTGTGTGGCTATTTGCTTGGAAATTTAAAACCAGGGACTTAGGGACTAGGACAGCACTAGGCTGATCCCAGTTGTTAGTTAGGAAACCTGTATGTTTAGTCAGAGGTCAAGTTGACCAGGATTTATTTTGTTTATGTTTCTTTTGCTTTGCTGTGTTTTGCCACTGTAAATAGAAAATAAACCGCACCTTTTTGATTTTGAAAACCACAACCTCCGTTTGCTGGGCCTGTTTTTGTGTGGGGAGCCCATCCCGGGGGTCACACACACCCGCTGCCGAGCTAACCCCCTCACAGTTGGTGGAGAATGCGGGCAGTTTTTTTTTAAGCCAGCATGGAGGAGATACTGAAGCAGCTGGCTCTAGCAAATGCCAATCAACAGCAGACAAATGCAGGTTTGCAAAAGAACTTCGCAGCCCAGCAGCAAGCTCATCAACAGAGCCTTGCAGCCCAGCAGCAGACAAACGCAACTTTGCAACAGAGTCTGGAGGCTCAGCAACAAGCCCAGCAGCAATCTGAGGCCCGCTTCATAGACCTGTTGCAGAAGCAAGAGCAGAGACTACAACAACAGATGGAAGCAGTAATGCAGCAACGTCCGCAGACCAGTGAGGAAAGCCGTCCCACTAATACCGCGTCCTTTGGGGTGAGTCGTTTATTGACAAAAATGACTGGAGAGGATGATCCAGAGGTATTTTTGACCACATTTGAAAGGACCGCTGAAAGAGAAAAGTGGCCTGAGGAGCAGTGGGCTGGACTGGTGGCTCCTCTGTTAACTGGTGAATCGCAGAAAGCTTACTATGACCTAGAGCCTAACCAAGCAAAAGACTATGTGATGCTAAAAGCTGAAATATTGGCAAGGCTGGGTGTCACCCAGGCTGTCCGGGCTCAGCGTGTGCATAACTGGACTTTCCAGCTTGGAAAACCCCCCAGGTCTCAAATGTATGATCTCATTCACCTGAGCAGAAAGTGGCTACAGCCAGAGACTTTGTCCGCACCAAAGATTGTGGAGCGTGTTGTAATGGATCGGTTTTTGAGAGCTCTTCCTACTGCCATCCAAAAGTGGGTGAGCCATGGAGACCCAGAGACGGCCGATGGTCTTGTGGATCGTGTGGAGAAATACTTGGCTACAGAGAACCTGACGGCCTCTTCCAGAGACACTCGGACTTTCCACCCTAAGACCAGACCATCCCCAGGGGCGGATAAGAGGATTCCAAGGGGTGAGGGTGGAGAGAGTGAGAGGGTGGGAGCTCTACCCCAAGTTTGGCGAGAACAGCCTGGGAAATCAGCGGCTCAAGAGGCGGCAAGAAGGATCGTTTGCTACCGCTGCCGGCAAGCGGGACATATTGCAGCCAATTGCCCGGTTGTGGAGGAACCCATGCAGTGTGACTTTCTGACGGGCAGACGTCAGTCGCTGTGTGCGACAGTCGCATGCACTGCCATTCGAGGAACTGAGAAACATTTATGCAAAATGTGTGTTAATGGTAGAAATGTTGTGGTATTGCTGGATTCAGGTAGCCTTGTGACCCTGATAAAGGCTGAGTTAGTTAGAACAGAGGTCTCTGGGAATAGCAAGGTAGCTGTTATTTGTGTGCATGGGGACACCCGAGAGTATCCAGTGACTACAGTGTGTTTCGAGACCCCCAAAGGTACCCTCTCTCATCCAGTGGGCTTAGTATCTCAGTTACCGCATGACGCCATTGTGGGAAGGGATTTTCCGAAGTTCTGGGAACTGTGGGATGATCCTGAGCCCCCCACTGGTGCCCCTATGTACCAGGAATGTGATAGCCAGAACTCCCCTGAGAGTGGTGAGGACTCTCCGGAATTTCCCTTATCAGTATTGGCAGGGGAGACTCAAGAAACTGGAGAGGAGCCCACCTCCTCAGACGAAAACCTACCGTCTGTGGAGTTTTCTGATCTTGAGGTTCACAGGGAAAACTTTGCCACAGAACAGTTGAAAGACCCCGCCCTAATAAAGGCACGGGAAAACGTAGTGAAAATAGATGGCGAGTTAGTGAACCCAGATAATACCTGCACTTACCCATACTTCAGCGTAGAGAAGGACCTACTGTATCGGGTGGCAAAAAGGGCAGAAGAAACCGTTGAGCAGCTTGTGGTGCCCAAACCTTACAGGAAGTTGGTGTTGGAGTTGGCCCATGGGCACATTCTTGGAGGTCATCTGGGGACAGAGAAAACCCGAGAGAGGGTATTACAGAGATTCTATTGGCCGGGGGTGATGAAGGACATAGAAAATTATTGTTCCTCCTGCCCTGTGTGTCAGAGGTCGGCCCCGATGCCACATTTCCGTAGCCCGCTGGTCCCTCTACCCATCATTGAGGTCCCGTTTGAGAGGATCGCCATGGATTTGGTAGGTCCTATAATCAAGTCCGCTAGGGGGCACCAGTACATATTAGTTATAATGGACTATGCCACCCGTTATCCAGAAGCGATCCCTCTCCGAAATACCTCGGCCAAAACCATAGCCAAAGAGCTATCTCTTGTGTTTAGCCGGGTGGGTATTTGTAAAGAACTGCTTACGGACCAAGGTACACCCTTTATGTCCCGGGTTATGAAGGAGCTGTGTAAATTGTTCAAAGTGACGCAATTACGTACATCTGTGTATCACCCGCAAACCGATGGGCTGGTTGAAAGATTCAACAAAACCCTAAAACAAATGTTGAAGAAAGTGGTGGATAGAGATGGAAAGGATTGGGACTGTCTACTTCCTTATCTGATGTTTGCTATTAGGGAGGTGCCCCAATCCTCTACGGGATTCTCCCCCTTTGAGTTACTATATGGGAGACACCCAAGAGGGCTGTTGGATATTGCCAAGGAAACTTGGGAAAGTGAGAGTTCTCCCTACAGGAGTGTGATTGAGCATGTCGCCCTGATGCAAGACCGAATTGCACGGGTAATGCCCATCGTGAAGGAACATTTGGCCCAAGCGCAGTTAGCACAGCAGAGAGTGTACAACCGTGGAGCCAAGACCCGTACCTTTTCCCCGGGGGATAGGATACTGGTACTTGTCCCTACGGTTGAAAGTAAATTCCTTGCCAAATGGCAAGGCCCCTACGAGATAATGGAAAAAGTGAGCGAAGTGAATTACAAGGTCAGACAACCAGGAAGGCGAAAGCCCGAACAGATCTATCACGTTAATCTGTTGAAAGCCTGGAGGGATAGAGAGTCCCTAGTCGCAGACACTTGGTCACCAGCTCAAACTGGTTGCGTGATTCCTGAGGTTGGAATAGCAGCCACCTTGTCACAACCCCAACAACAGGAGGTTAAGGAGTTTGTGCTTCGCAACAAGGAGGTATTCTCTGAGCTGCCGGGACAAACATCTGGGGTAGAGCATGACATCATTACCCCGCCCGGTGAAAGGGTGAAGTTAAAACCCTATCGGATCCCAGAGGCCCGACGGGAGGCAATACGGGAGGAAGTACAGAAAATGCTGAACTTAGGGGTGATAGAGGAGTCCCAAAGTGATTGGTCTAGTCCCATTGTGTTGGTGTCTAAACCGGATGGGAGCTGGCGATTTTGTAACGATTTTCGTCAGTTGAACAAAGTTACAAAATTTGAAACCTACCCCATGCCACGTATAGATAAGTTGATCGACCGGCTGGGAACAGCCCGATACATGACGACTCTTGACCTCACAAAAGGGTATTGGCAAATCCCCCTGGCCAAGTCGGCCAAAGAGAAAAACGCATTTGTAACCCCAGACGGGGCGTTCCAATATAAAAGAATGCCGTTCGGGTTACAGAATGCGCCGGCCACATTCCAGCGGAAAATGGACCAGATGCTGAGGCCCCATCGGAAGTATGCTGCGGCTTACCTGGATGACGTAATTGTCCATAGCACAGATTGGGCCTCACATCTGCCAAAAGTGCAAGCAGTCCTGGACTCTGTTCGGGAAGCGGGGTTTACGGCTAACACCAAGAAGTGTACCATTGGGCAGGAGGAGGCCAAATATCTTGGGTACACCATTGGGAGGGGAGTAATAAAACCCCAACTCAACAAAGTCGAGGCCATCCAGAGTTGGCCACGTCCCAACAGCAAGAAGCAGGTACGAGCCTTTCTGGGAATCGCTGGGTATTATCGGCGATTCATTCCCCACTTTGCTTCTAAGGCTGTGCCCCTAACCAACCTGACGAAGGGGAAAGGGTCGGTCATGATTAAATGGACCCCCGAGGCTGAGGCAGCATTCCAATTCTTGAAACAAGCCTTATGTAGCCAGCCAGTGTTGTACTCACCCGACTTCTCTAAAGACTTTGTCGTACAAAGTGATGCGTCAGATGTGGGGTTAGGAGCAGTATTGTCCCAGGTCTGGAACGGGGAAGAGCACCCAGTCATTTACCTCAGCAGGAAGTTGAAGTCCCATGAGGTAAATTACGCCACCGTTGAAAAGGAGTGTTTAGCGGTGAAGTGGGCTCTAGATTCCCTTCGGTACTACCTGCTAGGTAGGCACTTTGACATGGTTACGGATCACGCTCCGTTAAAGTGGATGGCTCAAAACAAGGAAACAGATAGAAGAGTGAATAGGTGGTTCCTGGCCCTCCAGGAATTCAACTTCACAGTAAAGCATCGCCCTGGCGTTCAAATGGGGAATGTGGATGCTTTGTCTCGAGTACATGAATGCCTGATTGCTGGTGTTCCAACCCCGAGGTTAAAACAAGAGGGGGGGGTATGTGACAGCAGGAAGGTAAAGTCACCTGGTTGCATCCAGGGGGGTAGATATATTTCGCCCAGATTCAGGCTTTACGCCGACTTATACAACTAGGTGGAGAGTGGTATAAGCCCAGCTGAGGCTAGTGGGCTCATGGATGACTCATACCTCTAGGGAGAGTGTGGGGCGTCGTGCAGACAGGGAGTTGATGAGACCAGCTGAAGCTTGTCAGCTCATTTAGGCCTCTATAAGAACTCCCAGCTTCATTAGGGATTAGCTCATGCCTGGAAGCAGACCTGTGTGGACTTCCTGGAGAGAGTGAACCCTTGTGCGGTGAGACAAAGCCTGTGTGGCTATTTGCTTGGACATTTAAAACCAGGGACTTAGGGACTAGGACAGCACTAGGCTGATCCCAGTTGTTAGTTAGGAAACCTGTATGTTTAGTCAGAGGTCAAGTTGACCAGGATTTATTTTGTTTATGTTTCTTTTGCTTTGCTGTGTTTTGCCACTGTAAATAGAAAATAAACCGCACCTTTTTGATTTTGAAAACCACAACCTCCGTTTGCTGGGCCTGTTTTTGTGTGGGGAGCCCATCCCGGGGGTCACACACACCCGCTGCCGAGCTAACCCCCTCACAATACACACACACACACTTATATAAACACACACATATATAAATGCACATATGCACACACATATAAACACATGCACACACATACATGCACATACACATACATGCACACACATACATGCGCACACACACACATACATGCATGCACACACATATAAACACACATACAGTGGAACCTTGGATTACGAGCATAATCCGTTCCAGGAGAATTCTCGTAATCCAAAGTACTCACATATCAAAGCGAGTTTCCCCATAGAAGTCAATGGAAATGAAAATAATTTGTTCCGCATTGACTTCAATATCATGCAATACCGCATGTGGCTAGAGGTGGGGGGGGGCGCCGGAGAGCCTCGGAAACACCTGGAAAGGCCCGAGGACAGCTCGGCTGACCTCAGAAACCCTCGGAAAGGCTCGGAAACACCCGGGAACTGAGTATTTCCGAATATTCCCGAGCATTTCCGAACGGCTCAGATCGACTCCGATTGGCTCTGCTCGGCTCCGGCGCCCCCGCACCTCAGGCCAAATGCGATACTGCACACCCCATTAGCTTGAATACTGCTCGTTTTGCGAGACAACACTCGCAAACCGAGTCAGATTTTTTTTTAAAAAGTTGCTCGTCTTTCAAAATGCTCGTTAACCGCGTTACTCGTAAACCGAGGTTCCACTGTACATACATATAGCTTTTTAAAAAGCGGCAGTCCTTTACCTAATCTCTTCCTGCCAGGTACTGTACTGTAGGGGGAGACAAAGAGCACTGCCCACACTGTGCTTTCACTTTAGGTGTAAACAGCGTGACGAGCTCCCCGCAGTGCCGATTTACAGTTCGGCTGAGGATCAGGGAGTTCAATCTCAGCTGCCCTTGCTGCTCCTTCTATCTAGGCATACAGGGGGCCCACACGGGTTGTCTTTGGGAAATAGACGTATGAGTGCTGCCAGCATTGTTGCAGAGGTTGAAGTGGTGGGGGGTCAGCCTGTCAGTGTTCAGCCCATACGCCGCACGCTGCATCAAAATTGGTCTGCATGGCTGTCGTCCCGGAAGGAAGTCTCTTCTAAAGATGATGCACAAGAAAGCCCACAAACAGTTTGCTGAAGACAAGCAGACTAGGGACATGGATTACTGGAACCATGTCCTGTGGTCTGATGAGATCAAAATAAACGTATTTGGTTCAGATGGTGTCAAGCGTGTGTGGCGGCAACCAGGTGAGGAGTACAAAGACAAGCGTGTCTTACCTACAGTCAAGCATGGTGGTGGGAGTGTCATGGTCTGGGGCTGCATGATTACTGCCGGCACTGGGGAGCTACAGTTGAGGAAACCATGAATGCCAACATGTACTGTGACATACTGAAGCAGAGCATGATCCCCTTCCTGGGCCGCAGGGCAGTATTCCAACATGATAACGACCCCAAACACACCTCCAAGACGACCACTGCCTTGCTAAAGAAGCTGAGGGTAAATTTGATGGACTGGCCAAGCATGTCTCCAGACCTAAACCCCTATTGAGCATCTGTGGGGCATCCACAAACAGAAAGTGTAGGAGCGTTAGGTCTCTAACATCCACCAGCTCCATGATGTCGTCATGGAGGAGTGGAAAAGGACTCCAGTGGCAACCTGTGAAGCTCTGGTGAACTCCATGCCCAAGAGGGTTAAGTCAGTGCTGGAAAATAATGGTGGCCACACAAAATATTGACACTTTGGGCCCAATTTGGACATTTTCACTTAGGGGTGTACTCACTTTTGTTGCCAGCAGTTTAAACAAAAATGGCTGTGTGTTGAGTTATTTTGAGGGGGCAGTAAATTTACACTGTTATACAAGCTGTACACTCAATACTTTACATTGCAGCAAAGTGTAATTTCTTCAGTGTTGTCACATGAAAAGAAATAATAAAATATTTACAAAAATGTGAGGGGTGTACTCACTTTTGTGAGATATTGTATATTGTAAAGAGTCAAAGTTTTCATAGACAAATAAAAGTAAAGGGTATTGGAGAGGTGTAATTTGGTCCTGTAGTTTTTCTTCTCTAAACCATCATCATTCTTTAGCACATGACAAAACTGGCCATACTAGAGGAGATTAAAGTTAGAAGAACTACAAGACATAGGTAAATATTTCACTTTACCTGAGGGTATACAGTAGGTCCACTTAACCACTTAAGGACCCCCTCCAGTAGATATACGTCGGCAGAATGGCACGTACAGGCACATCAACGTTCCTGTACGTCGCCTTTAACTGCCCGACATGGGGGTCGCGCCGCCACCGGTGCGCTCGTGACCCCGCTACCTTCCCCGTGAGTTGGACCGCGGGTCCCGTGGACTCAATCGCCGCGGGGATCCCCGCGATCGTCTCATGGAGGGATGGAGCGGGGAGATGTTAGTGTAAACACAAAACATACAAACATCGCCTACTGACACTGTCACTGATTTCCGCTCTGTGTAATCAGAGTGGAGATCAGTGACATGTCACTCGTAGCCACGCCCCCTAACAGTAGTAATCACTCCCTTAGGCACACTTAACCCCTTCAGCGCCCCTAGTGGTTAACCCCTTCACTGCCAGTGTCATTTTTACAGTAACCAGTGCATTTTTATAGCACTGATCGCTGTAAAAATGACAATGGTCCCAAAAATGTGTCAAAAGTGTCCGATGTGTCTGCCATAATGTCACAGTCACAAAAAAAATCACTGATCGCCGCCATTACTAGTAAAAAAAAAAAAAATAATAAAAATGCCATAAAACTATCCCCTATTTTGTAAACGCTATAACTTTTGCGCAAACCAATCAATAAACGCGATTGCGATTTTTTTTACCAAAAATATGTAGAAGAATACGTATTGGCCTAAACTGAGGAAAAAAATATTTTTTTATATATATTTTTGGGGGGTATTTATTATAGCAAAAAGTAAAAAATGTTTTTCAAAATTGTCGCTCTATTTTTGTTTATAGCGCAAAAAATAAAAACCGCAGAGGTGATAAAATACCACCAAAAGAAATCTCTATTTGTGGGAAAAAAAGGACGTCAATTTTGTTTGGGAGTCACGTTGCACGGCTGCGCAATTGAAGCTAAAGCGACGCAGTGCCGAATCGCAAAAAGGGGCCTGGTCAATAACTAGTCAAAATGGTCCGGGGCTTAAGTGGTTAAACTCTTTATTTTCAATCTGCCTATAAGCCTATATGTAACAGTGATAACTTTTTAATGAGTCCCAATAGGACTATATCAAAATAAGTACAATGTTAGGAAGCCTCATAAGGTGCACATTTCGAAAGTAAAACTTTGTTTTAACAATGGGGAGCCACCAGGGTGACCTTGTCCCTAAGATCAATAATATTTTAGGTTGGCCCTGTCTGTAATAGATTTTGTCATCTATTTTACTTTGCCCACATTGTCGTTTTAATACTTGATCCTTTTAAAGACAGCCGTCACAGAGCTTCCACAATGCATACCAAAAGAAGACAGTAACATGTAGTTCAGGTCTCGTGCTACGTGAACCTGTCAGCTTCATGCCATTCTCTAGTCTACAATAACTAGGGCCGTTCTTTTATTTTATAGAATGTAACCATGCTGCAAAGCTATGTGCTGTACAGCAGATTTGTATAATTAGAAATGTCAAATGGCTCTTTACTGCAAATTTCATGGGAATGCTAAATCTAATTTTCATCTCATTTTATTAAAAAAAAACCTTCCTTGTGTGGCATAATTCTCCTCTTCATAATGTCTTCACATCACATATTCTATCACTATCACCCCTTAATTGTTCATGCCATGATTGGATGTCCAGTGTCCAAGGCTGGTTAAACATTTTTTTTTTATCTTGCTCTATCCAGTGTTATTAAACACTTTAAATAAAGAACAAAAGCAAAAAGTTTTCAGCAACTATATGTGTTGTAGAATTTAAACTCGAATCTTCATTAGGAAAACTGGAGCTCCATTGTATGCTGAGGAAAACAGCTCCATCTTTTCCCCTTTTTCTGTAAATCTGACAAATTGAACCTCTGACATGGCTGTCACAAAGAGCCTTGGCCCAGATACATGCATTGCCCTTGAAGTGCCCTGTACATGAAATATGAATATTCTCTATTTCCAGAAGAGTGTGTGCAGGCACAACCTGTAAGAGAAATGGAGGGTCACAGATCAGTCTACCCCAGACACCTCACCTACACACTTTTTTGGTTTCAGAGCATCCCAATCTAGCCACCTCCCCTCCCTGGTCACAGAACATCCTTACCACCCAACTCACTCTTTGCTTACAGGGCATTCTTCTCTGGCTCCCTCACCTACCACATTCAGCTCTGCTCCACAAATGTATCCAATTCATTATTTGAAACTTACCATAGGCGTGCGCACAGGGTGTGCCAGGTGTGCCACCCTAATCACCTTGTGCTGCGCAGATTCCCCCTGCTGCTTGGCTGCAGAGAAAGGGAATCTTTGTCCTCAGTCTCTTTCTCTGTGTCAAAAGTGAGACATCAGGGGTCTGTTTAGATCTTTGATAGTTCACCAAATGGGGCTCCTAAAAAATAAATTCAAATAAATTATTTGTACATTTTTTTTGTAAAAAAGAATAATAAATAAATAAAGAAAGAATAATACAAAAATGTAATTGTAAAAGAGTAAAAATAAACAAATAATTAAAATAAACTACTGACACCAATCTCTGCCCTACTGACATTGTCCCCTGCTCTACTGACACTGTATATATATATAAATATATACACAGACACGTGTGAGTTTGAGCTTTGGGGTGCACACCCTTATGCACTAGGCTGCGCACAGCTATGAAACTTACCTTTAAACAAAGTACTCCACGGCTGACAGGGCTTCCATCTTCACCCGGTCTTCCTTCCGGGTTGGCGGGCTCCGGTTCCTGGATTGGACATGCCACAATGATGTCACTCCCGTGCATGTGCACCGAAGCCGCTGTTCATGGCACTGGGCTCTGAAGGAATGGCACAGGTATGCCGTTCCTTCAGAGCGCATGAAAAAAGTGGGTACAAATTAGTGCCCACGGCATGGGAGTGTGGCAGTCAGAAGAATAATAAAAAGAAAAAAAAAAAAAACACACAGCAATTTGGTACTGTCACTTTAAATTTTCCCGCCTGCAAACAGGTGTATCTCAGGCGGGAAAAACTTGACTTTAGGCAGGTAAAACACGTGGGTTCCGTAGCTGTACACGTGAGGGAGGGCTATATAAACCCCCCTTGGTGTGCTCCCCTCAAGATTCCTTCATGAAGTCTCTTGTACGTCGGGTCCTGGAGAAGGCGGCATCGGAAGGAGGAGAAGAGTGGCTGAAGAGATGTCTGGCAGGTCTAGAAGCAGAGACAGAGCTGGTCCCAGGAGAAGAGGATATCGCGGGGAATACACCAGCAGCTGAGGTATTTATGGCGCCTGTCACAGCACATTCGTCTCCGGCTCAGCTATCTCATCTTCACAGGCCCCCACGCAGCCCCCCGCCGGAACGTCCGGCAACATCAGCAGTACTGCGTGAAGAGGTTGAAGCCCGCCCACAGGTCACCAAAGGCAAGAACGTCGCGTCTAGACAACCCTCCAGCCAGCGTAATCAGAAGAAGAGGAGGTCAGGCTCTCCGTCTCCACCTCGCGTCACTAGGGGGCGAGGGAGAGCACGGCAGTCTCCACAAAGAGGAGAGATTTTTTCTTTTTCTCCACAGGTTCAGGCAGCGTCAGAAGAAGCTTCAGCGTCTCATGTTTCCAGGCAGGCTCTGCTGGAAGCTGGGATGGCTATGCAGCATAGGGAGTCTCGAGCTGAACTGGCTGGTGTGAGTGGGAACACACAAACCAGCATTCTACAAGGAAGTCAATCAGCTGTCACTGAAGTGCCTAGTGGTGAGTCGGTTCACATGCAATTAATGAATAAGCTACTGACATCTTTGGACAAATTAAATGATTCCTTGAGCCCTCAACAATTACCAGTGTTTTCTTCTCCTGCAGATGTGTGGTCGGCAGTTACAGCATTACCTATGGCTTCTCCAGCATCCACTACTAATGTCGTTGCCATACAAGAGCCTATTAATGCTGTTCCTGTTTTTTCTCAAGTACCAGAACTTTGTTTTAAGGAAGCTATGCCATGTGAAATCTCACCGTTAGGTTTCCATTTAGCCCTTAGTGTTAAAGAAAAAATATGGAAAGGAGATTTTATAGATTTAATTACCTTACTCCCTGGTTCAAAGGAATTTTCTGTAAAAAATGATAAGAGAAAAGATGATGAAGTATCAGAGGATAGACGCCGCACTGCTCCTAAATCGTTTCACAATTGGTTGCAGGCTTTTTGTATATTTTCGGCAATTATGGGTGAAAAATTTCCGGAAAAATGTAGCGGTTTATTTCAACACTTAGAAAACATACTGGAAGCTTATAGAAATTTTGGCGGTTTTGGTTGGTATTGTTACGACGAATCATTCCACCAAAAGATGGCAGTTTACACCAATCTAAAATGGGGAATGAAAGACGGCGGTTTATGGTTAAACCTTATTTCACCCCCAAAACAAGTTTTTTCAAAACAACCGCAAGCAAACCAAAACATTTCTTCTGTCTATAAAAAAGGAGTATGTTATGCTTTTAATGAGTCCCAATGCAAATGGTCAACCGCATGCCGTTATAAGCATGAGTGTTCTTTTTGTTTTGGGACTCACCCGGTTACAAAATGTTTTAAAAGAACCTACCCACAAAATCAACACAGGGACAATTCCAAAAGCTCACACTCCAGTGAGGTTGGAAAAAATGTTACCATGGTTGCTTCTTTACCCAGACAAAGCGAAGGCTAAAATTTTAATTGAAGGTTTTTTGTCTGGTTTCAAGCTTCCGGTTTTTAGTGGATCAGGATGCAAAGTGGTAAGTAATCTGAAATCTGTAATGTTACATCGTCAGGTAGTGAAAGATAAATTAATAAAAGAAATTGCAGCGGGTCGGGTAGCAGGACCTTTTACCGCCCCTCCGTTCCAGAATTTTAGGGTGTCTCCTTTAGGTGTAGTCCCGAAGAAGGAACCTAATTCCTATCGTTTAATCCACCATCTTTCTTTTCCGAGGGGCGGTTCTTTAACCACTTCAATACCATGCACTTATGCACCTTCCCGCCCAGACCAATTTTCAGCTTTCAGTACTCTCACACTTTGAATGACAATTACTTAGTCATGCTACACTGTATCCAAACAAAATTTTTATCATTTTCTTCTCACAAATAGAGCTTTCTTTTGGTGGTATTTAATCGCCACTGGGTTTTTTATTTTTTGCGATATAAGCAAAAAAACAGCAATTTTTTTAAAAAAAAAACACTTTTTTTTAGTTTCTATTGTAAAATTTTGCAAATAAGTAATTTTTCTTCATAAATTTGTGCCAAAATGTATACTGCTACATATCTTTGGTAAAATGAACCCAAATTAGTGTATATTATTTGGTCTTTGTGAAAGTTATAGAGTCTACAAACTATGGTGGCAATCACTGAAAAATTATCACATCTGATCACGCCTGATGTACTGAAGGGATATCTCATTTCTTGAGACACTAACAAGCGAGGAAAGTACAAATACCCCAAAATTACCCCTTTTTGGAAAGTAGACAGTCCAAGGTATTTACTAAGAGGCGTGGTGAGTTTTTTGAAGTTTTTAAATTTAATTTTTTTTTTATTTTTTTTTACACAAACTGGTCATATTAACAGTTTTTTTCTCTCACACAGCATATGCATAATTGCAACTACACCCCAAAATACATTCTGCTACTCCTCCTGAGTGTAGCGATACCACATGTGTGAGACTTTTACACAGCCTGGCCACATACAGAGGCCCAACATTGAAGTAGCACTTTCAGGCGTTCTACAAGCATAAATCGCACATATCCTTTCTCAACCACCTATTACACTTTTGAAGGCCCTGGAGCACCAGGACAATGGAATTTTCCACAAAATGACCCCATTTTGGAAAGCACACACCCCAACGTATAATCTATGAAGCATTATGAGTCTTTTGAACGGTTCATTTTTTTCCAGAAGGTTTTGGAAAATGTGGAGAAAAAATGAAAATGCATTTTTTTTACACAAAGTTGTCCATTTATAAGATATTTCTAACGCATAGCATATACATAGCAAAAATGACACCCCAAAATGCATTCTGCTACTCCTCCTGAGTATAGCGATACCACATGTGTGAGACTTTTACACAGCCTGGCCATATACAGAGGCCCAACATTGAAGTAGCACTTTCAGGCGTTCTACAAGCATAAATCGCACATATCCTTTCTCAACCACCTATTACAATTTTGAAGGCCCTGGAGCACCAGGACAATAGAATTTTCCACAAAATGACCCCATTTTGGAAAGCACACACCCCAACGTATAATCTATGAAGCATTATGAGTCTTTTGAACGGTTCATTTTTTTCCAGAAGGTTTTGGAAAATGTGGAGAAAAAATGAAAATGCATTTTTTTTACACAAAGTTGTCCATTTATAAGATATTTCTAACGCATAGCATATACATAGCAAAAATAACACCCTAAAATGCATTCTTCTACTCCTCCTGAGTATAGCGATACCACATGTGTGAGACTTTTACACAGCCTGGCCATATACAGAGGCCCAACATTGAAGTAGCACTTTCAGGCGTTCTACAAGCATAAATCGCACATATCCTTTCTCAACCACCTATTACAATTTTGAAGGCCCTGGAGCACCAGGACAATAGAATTTTCCACAAAATGACCCCATTTTGGAAAGCACACACCCCAACGTATAATCTATGAAGCATTATGAGTCTTTTGAACGGTTCATTTTTTTCCAGAAGGTTTTGGAAAATGTGGAGAAAAAATTAAAATGCATTTTTTTTACACAAAGTTGTCCATTTATAAGATATTTCTAACGCATAGCATATACATAGCAAAAATAACACCCCAAAATGCATTCTGCTACTCCTCCTGAGTATAGCGATACCACATGTGTGAGACTTTTACACAGCCTGGACATATACAGAGGCCCAACATTGAAGTAGCACTTTCAGGCGTTCTACAAGCATAAATCACACATATCCTTTCTCAACCACCTATTACAATTTTGAAGGCCCTGGAGCACCAGGACAATAGAATTTTCCACAAAATGACCCCATTTTTGAAAGCACACACCCCAACGTATAATCTATGAGGCATTATGAGTCTTTTGAACGGTTCATTTTTTTCCAGAAGGTTTTGGAAAATGTGGAGAAAAAATTAAAATGCATTTTTTTTACACAAAGTTGTCAATTTATAAGATATTTCTAACACATAATATGTACATAGCAAAAATTACACCCCAAAATGCATTCTGCTACTCCTCCTGAGTATGGCGATACCACATGTTTGAGACTTTTACACAGCCTGGCCACATACAGAGGCCCAACATCCAAGTAGCACCTCCAGGCATTCTAGCAGCATTAATTGCACATATCATTTTCTGACTACCGATCACATTTTTGAAGGCCCTTCATATATCTAACACATAGCAGGTACATACCAAATAACAAAAGATTACCTGTGGTTTTAGAAGTGCAGTGGTCCACAGAGGAGAGCATCGGTCCAGGCAGCAGGCAGGGATGAGGTCAGCGACAGCAAAAGCAATCATCCAGGCAGCAGGCAGGAATACTGTCCATAGTTCGCACAGGCAGAGATACTGTCAGCACAGCCAGAGCACAGCCAAAGCACAGGTCCAGGTAGCAGGCAGAGGTGTCCCAGCAGAAATGCTGTCCAAAGTCAGTAGAGGCAGCAGGCAGATATATGGTCAACACAGCCAAAGTATTGGTCCAAGCAGCAGGAAGAAACATGGTCCATAATGTCATGGGTCATTACAGGCAGTAATATGGTCAGCACAGCCAAATTATTGGTCCAGGCAGCAGGAAGGACCATCAAGCTTAGGGCCAGGGGGACAGGGGTAGAGGCTTCTCCCACCCAAATCGCTTTGAAGCCTCCGGGCAACCAGACCCTGTTCTTGGAGCACAGAAAACGAAAAACTGGTTTTCTCTACTCAGAACGCTATTCTGAAGCCCCTCACATATGTGAGACCCCTGTGTACTAAAAGTAGATGGCCAAAAGATCAGTCCAAGTGGCAGGCAAAAACATGGTCGATTAACAGGCCAAGGTCGGTACACGTGGAAGTCAGAAACGTGGTTTAAATCGGCAGGCAAAGGCATCGTCGGTAAACAGGCCAGGGTCAGTTAATTAACATGGAAGGTAGTTAGTAACATGGTAGCAGGCAAATAGGGAAATGGCAGTCTGTTAATAATAAGGGGAACTAATGGATGTATGATAATTTTTGAAGCAATTTCCGATGCACAGGCCAGGTTGGGAGGGACAATCGGGACAATAATAGCTGGTGTCTCTTCTTACTCCTCCTCTGCTGCATACACGGCATTTCTTTTGGCGTCTTCTTCCAGATTCTGTGGGGGGGATGCTAAAGGGATAGTGTCGCCCGTGAAGCCGACTCACACTATCAGAGTGAATGCTTCCTGGGGCGGGATCTTGTTGGTAAATGAGGGCATCGATGATATCTTCGATATATTGGAGGTAGTGGAGTCAGTGATTTTGAGTTGCTTTTTGGTAGCAGACAAACGAATTAAAAAGGGCCATGTGAAACAGGTGAAACGCAACTTTTTTGTGCCAATAATGGGACTTTCTGGTTGATAAGTAGGGCTGTAGCATCTGGTCGTTTAAATCCACCCCCCCATGTACAAATTGTAGTCGTGGACACATTCAGGCTTTACAATGGAGCCGCGTCTTCTTGGGATCTCCACCATGGTGTCATTGTGGATCGTAGAGAGGATGTGGACATCTTTCTTGTCCCTCCACTTCATGGCCAACACCTCCTCGTTCCTCATGGATGCCGATTCTTCAGGTCGCAATTTTTTTGTCAATAAATTTTGTGGGAATCCCTTCCGTTTTTTTTTTAAGGTACCGCAGGCCGGGGTTTGTTTACTGTAAAGGTGGCGAAAAAGGGGCAGGCTGGTATAATAATTATCAACATATAAATGGTAACCTTTTCCGAACAGGGGGTATGCCAACTCCCAGACAATTTTCCCACTGGTTCCAATATATGTGGGGCAATCACGGGGCTGGAGCTGGGAGTCTTTGCCTTCGTAGATCCTGAATTTGCAGACGTATCCAGTGGCTCGATCACATAATTTATTTAATTTTAACCCATACCTGGCTCTCTTGCTTGGTATGTACTGCTTGAACTGCAGTCGGCCGGTGAAATGTACGAGGGACTCGTCCACACAAATTTTTTGGTCTGGGATGAAAACTTCTTCAAATCGCTGGGAAAAGGCATTGATTAGGGGGCGTATCTTGTACAATTTGTCGTAGTTGGGATGATCTCGGGGAGGGCACTGTGAATTGTCATTGAAGTGGAGAAAGCGCATAATCATGTCGTATCTTTTCCTGGACATGACAGCGGAATATATGGGCATGTGTTGGATGGGGCGTTTGGACCAATATGAATGGACTTCGTTCTTTTTTGTAAGCCCCATATTGAACATAAGGCCCAAAAATAATTTAAATTCCTCCAATGTTAGACGCCGCCACTGGAACATGTGGGCGTAGGAAGAATCGGGGTTGGCAGCAATAAATTGGGATGCATACAGATTCGTTTGATCCACTATATTCTGCAGCAAATCTTGTGGGAAAAATAAACAAAAATAATCAAATTTAGAAAAATTTGTAGTGTCGGGCTGCACACCTGGCTGTGCGGTGAAAGGGGGGATGATAGCGGATCCTGAGTTGGCAGGCAACCATAAGGGGTTTGCCAGGGCATCGGGAAGGTAGGATTGGGGCTGGATTCTTCGGGTTGGGCGTGCATTTCCATTGCTTGTACTGGGCTCCTCTTCCTGGGGTATGGCGCTGCTGGTGGTGGGCAGTTCTCCTGATCTTGGTGCTGATCTTGGTGCTGATCGCATTCTTTTGGGAGGGACGGTTTCCTCCGGGGACTCGGACTCTGAGCCACTATCCTCCACTGGCTCGTATTCCGAACCAGAATCGGATAATGGGAGCTCCCCGCTGCTCTCATCATCCGACATGGCAAGAATGGCATATGCCTCCTCAGGTGTGTAAACCCTTTGGGACATTATGGCAGTGCTTATTGGTGGGCCTGTGTAATGGTACTGCTGGTGGTAGTGGTGGCGGTCTGTGTGGTAGTACCGATGGAGGTATTAGTGGTGGGCCTGTGTGGTGGTACCGATGGCGGTATGGGTGGTGGTGGTACCAATGGCGGTACAGGTGGTGGGGGTACCGATGGCGGTACGGGTGGTGGTGGTGGCGGCGGTACCGATGGTGGTACAGGTGGCGGTACGGGTGGTGGTGGTAGCGATGGCGGTATGGGTGGTGGTGGTACCGATGGCGGTACAGGTGGTGGTGGTACCGATGGCGGTACAGGTGGTGGTGGTACCAATGGCGGTACGGGTGGTGATGGTACCGATGGCGGTACAGGTGTTGGTACAGGTGGTGGTGGCACTACCGACGGTGGTACGGGTGGTGGTACTGGTGGTGGTACCGATGGCGGCACTAGTGGTGATACTGGTAGCGGGCCTGTGTGGCAGTATAAATGCTGGGCCTGGTGGCGGTACTGGTGGTGGTACTGGTACCGATGGTGGTACTGGTAGCCTGTGTGGCGGTGCCAATGGCGGTACCGATGGAGGTGGGCCTGTGACAGATGATTGACAGATGGGCTGATTGATTGACAGATGGGCTGATTGATTGATTGACAGATGGGTTGATTGATTGACAGATGGGGTGATTGATTGACAGGTGGGGTGATTGATTGACAGATCGGCTGATTGATTGACAGATGGGCTGATTGATTGACAGATGGACTGATTGATTGACAGATGGGCTGATTGACAGATGGGCTGATTGACGGCTGGGCTGATTGATGTGCTGGGCTGTGTGACAGGTCCTCTTTATGGGGGGGGGCGTGTTGTGCACTGTAAACTTATGTAGACAAACTACACTGAGCTAACTTACTGATCTCTTCTCTCTCCTCACAGATCGGTGTGTGAGGAGAGAGCAGGGATCAGGTAGTAACTCCTGTGGAGTTTGTTTACATTTGTGACCGGCTGTGATTGGACACAGCCGGTCACGTGGTAAACAGCCAATTCATTGGCTGTTTACTCTGATCGGGGACGCACTGTGTCCAAGGGACACTCGCCTTCCCCGATCCCCGCTCTGCAAGCCTGTGGCGGCGCGCACGGAGCGCGCCGCCGAGTTTGTTTTGACAGGTGATCGGCTGTGACTTTGACACAGCCGATCACATGGTAAACAGCCAATGAAATTGGCTGTTTACCGTGATCGGGGAAGCGCTGTGTCCGAGGGACACATGCCGTCCCCGATCACCGCGCTGCGCGCCCCCGCGGGCGCACGCAAGGCATTATCCTGCAGGACGTCATATGACGTCCAGTATCGATATTGCAACCACTTCCCGGATGTCAATTCACTATTGACTGGGCGGGAAGTGGTTAAACGATGAGATCGACAGTTCATTATCTTCAGTATCATATGCAAGCTTTGATGACGCCATAAAGCTTATAAAAAAATTTGGTACTGGAGCTTTATTGGCCAAATCAGATATCAAATCTGCTTTCAGGTTACTTCCTATTTCTCCTGAATCATTTAATTCTTTAGGGTTTTGTTTCGAAGAAAATTATTTCTATGATATGTGTTTACCTATGGGTTGCTCCCTTTCATGCCGTTACTTTGAGACCTTTGCAACCTTTTTGCAGTGGGTTGTTACTTTTGAATCCGGCTGTGTGGGAGTAATTCATTACTTAGATGATTTCCTTTTTATAGGTCCTCCTGACTCCCCTATATGCACATTACTTTTAAAATTATTTTTAGCTATTGCTCGAAACTTTGGCGTACCTATTGCATTTGAAAAAACTGTCCTTCCGGCGACGAATATCGAGTTTTTAGGGATCTGTATTGATACAAAACTATGTCAATTTCAGCTTCCTTTAGCGAAGATTTCTCGTATTCAGAATTTAATCTGTATCTTTTTACGCAGAAAGAAGATTCTGTTAAAAGAACTTCAGTCTTTTTTGGGTTTATTAGCGTTTGCCTCGCGCATTATGCCTGTAGGCAGAATTTTTTCCAGGAGGTTGTCCATGGCATTGTCTGGTTTTAAATCGCCTTTTTCTCACATACGCCTTACGTCGGATTTAAAAGATGATCTGTTAGTATGGTCTCAATTTTTGATTGACTATAACGGTCGTACTTTCTTTCAAGAGGATTTCATTTTTGCAGCGGATATGGATCTTTATACTGATTCCGCAGGTTCGCTTGGTTTCGCAGCATTATGGTGCTCTCATTGGTGCTGTGGCCCTTGGCCTCCTTTTTGGATTGCCAGTAAAGCCACAAAAAATATTGTTTTATTGGAACTTTTCCCTATAGTAGTGGCTTTTGAATTATGGGGAGAATTTTTTGCAAATAGGAGGATTTTGGTCCATTCGGATAACAAGGGCGTATTATTTGCAATAAATTGTCTTTCTTCAAAATCCGCCAGTGTGATAAAATTATTACGTTATTTTGTATTATTATGTTTAAGATATAATATATGGGTTAAAGCTACTTATGTCCCGGGAAAACTTAATATTTTAGCTGACGCACTATCTCGTTTCCAGATGGCTCGTTTCAGACAGCTTTTTCCCGAAGCGGATCTAGTGGGTTACACTTGCCCCAGTCACCTATGGGATTTGATCTAACTCCTGTTCTTTCAGCTATTCAGGGTTCTATTGCTCCCAAAACATGGATCGAATATTCGATCGCATGGAAAAAATGGCTTTTATTTGCTGAAGAATTAGGACTATCTGGGTTGGTACCCACAGAACAAACGATTTTGGCTTTCCTTTGCTCGCTAATGCAAAAAAAATTGTCATATAATCATATTAATAAGAGTTTGGCAGGTATTTCCTTTTTCCTGAAACTGCATAAGTTGCCAGTTTGTACAAGTTTCTTTTCTGTCCGTCAGGCACTAAAAGGTTACAGAAAACAAACTTTCAAGCCGGACATGCGTAGACCGGTATCGTTTGATTTATTAAAAAAGATTTGCATGACCACTATTTCAGTATGCCATTCAGAATATGAGTCGTTACTATTCCATTCAGCGTTTGTGCTAGTTTTCTTTGCGGCTCTTCGTATCTCTGAGTTAATACCAAATAATAAGAAAGATTGTTCGGGATTAAAATTCGGAGAAGTTATTCTTGGCAAGGATACAGTTCAGG
This sequence comes from Rana muscosa, assembly GCA_029206835.1. Lineage (NCBI taxonomy): Eukaryota > Metazoa > Chordata > Amphibia > Anura > Ranidae > Rana > Rana muscosa. The sequence continues at coordinate 1,046,136,877 of CM055116.1, read as the reverse complement.
TTTATATCAGCAAGTCTAAGACAGATATTACAGGAAGAGTTCATTGGCTCAATTTACATGCCTGTGGTGACTCCGTTTTATGCCCTTATTTAATACTATCAAAATATTTATCCTGTAGGTCTTCCTGTTTGGGCAATTTTCTGGTACATTTAGATTTTTCCCCCCTTACAAGATTTCAATTTTCAGCGGTTTTTCAGCGCTGTTTAAAAAATGTAGGCCTCTCACATCTGAAATTTTCATCACACTCATTTCGTATTGGAGCTGCCACAGAAGCTGCTAGATTGGGCTTAAGTGACTCAATTATAAAAAGATTAGGAAGATGGGAATCAGAAAGGTTTAAATTGTATATCCGTCCTAACTTATCTCTCTAATTTTAGGTTCAAAAATTTCCATTTGGATCATTGGGCATTCGTTTGTTCACTGGGCTCACAAACGAGCATGTCAACGCTGTTATACACAGAATTTGTCCTTATCTACTAATTCTTTTCAAGTCTTTTGGAAAGGTATTCGTGGGCTTCATTGGAATAATCTCCTTTTTCATATATTCAAGTTGGCACAATTTTGGCCTTTTCCAGAGATTATTATAATTCATCTCGGTGGTAACGATGTAGGTAAAATTTCAACGTTAGATTTGATTTTTAGGATAAAACATGACCTACATCAGATTTATCTTTCCTTTCCTGGTACTAAGACTATTTTCTCGGAGATGGTCCCGCGCCTCGTTTGGTTATCTTCCTCAGAAAATAAAGCTTTGGAAAAGATCAGGAGACGTGTGAACCATTCCATTGAAAAATTTATGCCACTTTTAAATAGCTTTTCCTTTAGGCATACTAATTTAGAAGGGGGGTTTTCTGGTCTTTATAGGCCAGACGGAGTTCATCTGTCAGAAGTGGGGCTAGATATTTTTAATCTGGACCTACAAACGATGATTGAAATGGCCGCGGTGGTGGGGTAGGCCATTTTTGTTAGCTGACAAAACCGGCTGGTGGGGACTTTGAAATTTAATTTAATTTATTTTATTTATGGCATTCGCTCGAGTTCTGTGACTGAGCGAGATATTTGAGAGTTATTTTTGTTATATTGGAAAGTTTCATGCATTGACTAGTTTAATATATTTATTTTAATAAATTATTATATAGAATGATTTATGTTTTATTACCTTGTAAGGTGCCGCGGCCTTTTTATCACCAAAATATATATATATATATATATATATATTATATTTATTAAATTATTATTTATAAACATTATTTGTGTCCGGAGTGGTTATTTTATATTCTTTGGTACGGCCTACATTCCCATGAAAAAAGTGGGTACAAATTAGTGCCCACGGCATGGGAGTGTGGCAGTCAGAAGAATAATAAAAAAATAAAATAAAAAAAACACAGCAATTTGGTACTGTCACTTTACATTTTCCCACCTGCAAACAGGTGTATCTCAGGCGGGAAAAACGTGACTTTAGGCGGGTAAAACACGTGGGTTCCGTAGCTGTACACGTGAGGGAGGGCTATATAAACCCCCCTAGGTTAAGTTCTAGTCAGACTTGAGTACATACAGGATTGGTGTGCTCCCCCTTCCCTCCCACCCTGTCGCAGCACCTGTAGTGTTTTGTCACCCTTGAATCAAGGGGGGACTTTGAAATTTAATTTTATTTATTTTATTTATGGTATTCGCTCAAGTTCTGTGACTGAGCGAGATATTTGAGAGTTATTTTTGTTATATTGGAAAGTTTCATGCATTGACTAGTTTAATATATTTATTTTAATAAATTATTATATAGAATGATTTATGTTTTATTACCTTGTAAGGTGCCGCGGCCTTTTTATCACCAAAAATAAATAAATATATATATTATATTTATTAAATTATTATTTATAAACATTATTTGTGTCCGGAGTGGTTATTTTATATTCTTTGGTACGGCCTACATTCCCATGCGTCAGTGACGTCACGGGTAGCTTCACGAGTAAATATCTCCCAAACGGTGCACATTTAAAGTGGTTGTATACTCAAATTTTACACTTTTACCTACAGGTAAGCCTATAATAAGGCTTACCTGTAAGTAAAATTAATATCTCCTAAACCTGTATGGTTTAGGAGATATTCCCTATGCATGCAGCCGCTGACATCAGCGGCGCATGCACTCTGAATGCCCCAGCTGAAGGTCCGGCAGCGTTGCCAGGCCTTGCCAGGAAGAAAACTCGCGGCTCCGGCCCCTCACAGCGCCGGAGTCGCGAACCTGGAAGACACGCCGAGGGCAAGATGTTAGCTCCTTCGGCGTGGACCGGGCTTCGATATGGGGGCTTCGTTCTGAGGTAAGTATTTCATAATGAGCTAGTATGCGCTGCATACTAGCTCATTATGCCTTTGCCTTGCAGGGTTTTTTTTTTTTTTTTTTTAATGTGCGGGTTTACTTCTGCTTTAAGAGATATTTACTGTACTATACTATAGGCTTACCTTTAGGTAATAATCATCCATGAGCGTTTGCTCCCCCTTTAAAGGAAATTTGTACTGGGGATGCATGAAGGCTGCCATTACTGTTATCTTCTTCCAAGAAATATTAGTTTCCTGGCTACCATGCTGATCCAATGCAGAATATGAGCTCTGGATTCATATTTGTTCCAGGGCAGTGACTCAGAAAGTATTGTTGGAACTATTATTCTGCATATACTATCCCAATCAGTGATTCAGGAAATACGTATGTCTTTGGATCAGCATGACAGCCAGGCAACTAGCATTTTTAGAAAGAGGTCAGCAAAAGTAGCCTCCATATTTCTTTAACTAAATTATCATAAGTTCACTAACACAGATTGGTTATGGTATCCAGAAGAACAGAGCGATAAAGATTTTCATTTAGAGCATTTTTCAACTTATAGGAAATTCCCAACAAAAGCCTTGAATAATAGTGATATCACAGAAGGGCATAAAAATAACTCCTTACCTGGTTTATATACACCCCTGTGTCTTTATCTCATTTCCCAGAAGGCCACTGTTATTTTACATGCTATCCTCTCTTTAACATGATTAATTGAGCCATGAGAATTAATACACATTAAAAAGACTCACGCCTAAGACTGACTATATGTAACTTATGAGAAAACTGGAACACACAGAAAAGAAAGCATAAACATATAGTGCAGTTATAATTAAAGAACGATCAAGACTTTTCAAGGTGTTTGGTATTTACAGCATTATGCAAAGCAATATAGGTAAGCACTTCCTATCTATAGTTACATTTTTAACATATACCACCTTTGACATATTTGACATATTTGTGGTGCAATCTTAAGATGCCTGTCTGTCTAGGTCAGTGATTCAGGAAGTGGATAAAACAGCTATCATGTTCAGAAAGAGGTCAATCACATACCCTTTAATAATGTGTATAATGTGTGTAGACTTTTAAGGCAAGGTGAACCCACTGGTGTAGCACTGGCTTTGTATAAAGAGAGAGCACAAGCAGAAACGTGTCCATATTCCTGGGTTCCGGTGACGTTGCATCCAGCACATGGAGCGCACGCTTCAGGGTTCCTGTTAACAGTTGCTTTATAAGCTGACTTATTATGTTTTATATGTAAGTGCATTTTTGCATTGCCTTTTTTTAGTAATAAATTGCTAGGATGGTATCCCTCCTTTATTCCCTTTGCTTTCCTGTGAGCCACTAATCACTTGTAAGAGAAAAAGATAAATATCTTACAACAGGAACAGAATAAGAGCAGAAGTTTGAGAGGACAGAGGAGTATCCATTTGGGAGCTTATTCACAGCCTTGGAAAATATCTTACAAGTGTAGCGGGCATTTAAATTTGGGGGGGGGGGAGCATCTGGGTTATTCAACCCGGATGCACTAATTGTTAGGGAGTCTGAGAATCCCTTTTGTGGTTCTTGGAGGACTCTGGTGGTGCAAGGTTCCCTGCGGCCTGCAGGTGGCGTTGCCGCCCTGGGCCGGAGTTGAACCTGCACCGCAAGACTGCTCCCTTTTTGTCCTTTCCTGGTGCTGGTACAGCGGGGCGTGGGAACCCACTGTGGCGCAAAGGGAGAGGGTATAAAAGGGGCGGACGCCCTTATCATGGGGTTCAGGTTCGAGGGTCGGAGTTGGAGGACGTGGCCGCACTCAGGCACCTTCAGCCTGGGTGCAGGTGCCCTTGACCTGGCCGGAGCGAGAGATGGAGTCCATCCCAGGCACCTTAAGCCTGGGGTGAGGTACTATGGCCAAGGCCTGGGGCCCAGTAACTTCGACTGGGTTCCGCGAGGGTGGAGGAGTCCGAGGGGCCCTAAGGTGTTGGGACCCGTATCTGAGGTGAGGAGGCCGGGGAGTGTAACCCTTCCGAATAGCCCGGTACAGCATTAATACGGTGACGGCGGGGCCTCTGGTAACTCTCTTGGAGGGATGTCTTCTCCCTTACAGGGGCTGCAACGTAGCGAAGGTAACTCCAGTTCCTGTTCATTAGAGTCGCTGGAAGAGACTCTGAAGCCAAAAAGTATGTTTTAAAGCCACTGTGCTTAGCAACCGTTGGTGAAACCTCAACGGTTTAGTTTCTTTGAGGATTGTGCCTTGACCTACTCCCCACCAATACTGAACTGTTCTATGGGTCTCAAACTGTCTGCTCGCAAAGGACTATTTGTTTGCCGTTATGGAATAAATAAGTGTTGGACCTTTTCAGTGTGTGATACTCCAATTACTGGGAGCAAAGGGGGTTATCAGCAGAACAGACCTGGCTCTGAGCGTTTACACAGGCCCGAATGTAATCAAATGCTGGCCTTCACCTCTACATGCTGTAATCTAGAGGACATGGGCCGTGGCGCACCTCACTCTCCCCTTCAAAGTACCCCTAGACTGGAGCCAGAGTAACCGCTGAGAAGAAGAGAGAGGGTGAGGCCGCTACACATGCTTATTTGGCTTCTCTAGCTTTATAGAGGAGAGTCCACCCCATATGGTGAGTGTGGGCACACCTGTGGGGAATGCACAAACACACTATTGGTGCAAAGAGTAGGCGATGGATCTGCGTAGGAGTATGGAGCACTTTACACCAACTTTAGTACTTGTTTTTGGACATTTAGGACTTGTAATTGTGTAAAAAGACAGTCACACATATCATACATTGTTATTTTTTTTTTTCTATTTGTTTATTGGTGCCAAGAAGAAGCAGTAGATCTGCATTGACACATTTCCTCAATTGGGCACTTGTGTTAGGATTTATATTTATGTACTAAAATTTTCCACATTGTTATATTTTATACATTGATATACTGTATTTTCTTTATTAATGTAAAGAGGAAGCGGTGGATCTGCATTTCATAAAAAAGGGAACTTGGTGCTCTTTTTTAACATGAATTGTTGGATATAAATATTAACACACATATTTTTAATTTTTATTGGGGTAAAGAGGAAGTTACATAGTAGGTGCGGTTGAAAAGAGACAAAAGTCCATCAAGTCCAACCTATGTGTGTGATTTTATGTCAGTATTACATTGTATGTTGTGGTCGTTCAGGTGCTTATCTTTTTTTAAAAATGTATTCTTTATTCACTTTTCTTTCAAGTATTACAAATTCAGTAGCAAAAATAGCCATTAACTTCATCATAAAATCAATAAGTGAAGCAAAGAAAAAGAACACAGCTAAAAGAGAACTAGGAAAAGAAAAGGAAAAAAAAAGAGCGGCAAAATTTCAGATGCTTATCTAGTAGTTTCTTGAAACCATTGATGCGATGAGGAAGTGGTGGATCCGCATTTATACATCTCAAGGAGTACCGTATATTCCATCTGCATTAGGATTGTGTACACCTTTTACATATTGGCACTTATAGTATTGTGATTCATGCTAATGATAGTGGTGTGTTTCTGTTTTTGTATAATTTGATGGACAATAGTCCTGATAACTGCAGATGTCATGTCTAATTTTGTATTGACCCCTTTAAGAGTTACATAACGTGGATATTTTCATTGCATAGAAGTTGTATGTCATCAAATACAGAAGGCAGAGAGGAGGAGGAAGGGAGAAATTAGTTCATTCTTATTTCATTTGAATTGACTACCTAATGCACCACAGTGGACCAAACACTGCCTCTGAACCTTTTTTGCTGCAGTGTGCTGCAACCTATATGCACTGGGAAGGTATTCGTAAGCCGTGTACACATGATCGGTTTTACCGATGAAAACACTCCGATGGACTTTTTTCATCGGACAAACCGGTCGTGTATGGGCCCCATCGGTCTTTTTTCCATCGGTGAGAAAAAATAGAACATGTTTTAAATTCATCCGATGGGCAAAAAAACGATAGCAAATTCCGATCGTCTGTGTGGAACTCCATTGCACAAAAAACCCACGCATGCTCAGAATCAAGTCGATGCTCAGAAGCATTGAACTTCATTTTTCTCGGCTTGTCGGAGTGTTTTACGTCACGGCGTTTTGGACGGTCGGATTTTTGACTGATGATGTGTAGGCAAGACTGATGGAAGTCAGTTTCATCGGATTTCCGATGGAAAAATCCATTGGATTAGAATCCATAGGAAATCCGATCTTGTGTACAGGGCTTAAATGGATGGCACTGAATCACACCAATGCATGTAGCACACTGGTGTGAATGTGTCCTTAAGGATCAGAGATGCAGTGTTTAACCCTTTTACTACCGCCCCCGTAAGTACTATGGTGCAGCAGCATCTAGATTTAAATAAACCCAGTTTGTTTACTCTTTGTTCAGCAGGCTTTGGGCATTCATATATCCCCACCCCCCCCCCCCTTTGAACCCAAAAGTATTTAGCACTAAATACTCCAGGGTTCAAAGCTATCAGATCCCAGCTGATGTGTACTTGCCCTAACTAGGGAAATTTCAGATGAGGCATCAGGGGTTTAAGAGGCCCTCACGCCTCTGTAAGGAGTATCTGTAACTCCTTCCACAGGGGCCCCCCAACATGTTTACTCTGTTGTATGCTAGCCTCTCTAATAGTGGTAATGCTTCAGTAACTGCAGACGATAATGTTGCCCTAGCCAGACTTTTCGTATAATTGTTTTACTATGTGATTTTGATGGTTTTCAAGTGTTTACTTTTCCTTCTTCTATAATTGTTGATAGCTCCTCGAGGTTAGTGACCACAATTTTTTTTTTTCCAGGGCAAATTACTGCTGGCTTACATGAGATGTGTCTGTCTAGTCCTTTCTCCTTTTTAATGTTATTTTGCTCGTGCCCTATCTGATCCCCCATGAGGACCACTCTACTCAAACTAAACTAAGGTCCATGCCACTCACATAATTATATTGGCTTTTCATATAACTGTAATATTAAGTGTGTTTGATTCCAATTGTTTGTTCTACTTTTAGTTTTCCTTTCTCTATAATCATTCAAAACTCCTAGAGGGTAGTGACTATATTTTATTTATTTTTTTCTTGGGAAAATTACTGCTGGCTTGGATGGGGCTTGCCTAGGCCTTTCTTCTTTCTCAGGTCATTTTGCTGGTGCCTACCTGATCCCCCTTGAGGACCTAAATATCTATATATCATCAGGATAAAAGCCTATGTTTTTATTTAATGAGAGCTCATATAGGTGTAGCGATACCCCCAGACTAAGAGAGCCGCTGGTTTACTTTTGGGCCCTGTACACAGCACAGCCAACCCCCGGCAATCAATATTCCATATAACGCATGCATGCAGAGCCCTGCAGTAATACTAACAGTAGTTAATTATAGTGTGCAATTAGTTCCAACACACACTAACATATAGCTTGAGTCCCCGTTAGCAATATGGCGCCCAACAGTACTATCAACCCCCAGTCAGGCCTGACTCAAGTAAACGCAGTCTCTAGAGAAGGAATCTTCGCATGCCAGATGATCGATGGTGCACATACAGGAACAATATTTGTAATCCAACAAGGTATAAAGTAGTGGAACAACTCCCCGGGGACTATGTGACTCAGTCCTCCAACTAGTCTCCTAACAGAAAAAAGGGAAATATAATTCGATGGGCCAAGGCAATCTATAGGCCTAATAAAGTACTCGGTTATAGCTGTGAGCAGGTGCTCTCTCACCCCTCCGGACTCGATCCCAGTCCGGGACTTCCACCGCTGTGTCTCCACACACACAGGATCTGCCACCGCCTGATCTCCGGTTCACTGACGTCCCTGAAGCAGGTAGATGTCTGTCGCCGCACAGGCTCCGCAGCAAGGTGGAAGGCTCTCTGGAAGTGCGCAAGGCCCAGGCCTCGGGCCTTGCACTCGCAGCAGGTCCGCACAGGAAGTTCTCTTGCCCGCCGCGCGGTGTCCAAAGAGGCCGGGCCTAGCCTCGCCCTCCCCTTTTATACCCCACCCATGAGTCTCTGCGGCAGCCCAATGCACCTTGGGTGCCAAACGGGGTTCAGGGTAACGTAGTCCATGGGGCCTCAACGGAGACCCCGCTACATAGGCAACTTCCTATACTCCTCCCACCTTTACGCCAATAACACCTAGATCTACCTGTTAATTCCTCAGCTCACCCCCCCAATCTCCTCATGTATCACAAATTTACTTTGTGACATACAGTATCAGTATGGATATCTACAGGGCCGCCATCAGGGGGGTACAGGCAGTACACCTGTAAGGGGCCCGGAGGTCCCCAGGGGCCCGGGTGGCAACCCCCCTTTTTTTAAATTAATTTATTTTTGTAAGGGGCCCGGAGGTCCCCAGGGCCATGGATGGCAACCCCCCTTTTTTTTTTTTTTTTTATTAAAAAAAATGTAATTTCTTTTTTATTTTTATTTTTTTTATTTTCTTTTTTTTATTTTCTTTTTTCTTTTTTTTTGCAAGGGGCCCAGAGGTCCCCTAGGGCCCGGATGGCAACCCCCGACCCCAATAATTTGCGACAGCAGCACCCCCGCTTCTCAATTTGTAGCATCCCCCACTTCTCAATTTGCAGCGACAGCACCCCCCCCAGGTTCTCTGCTCCAGGGGGCCCATGCCTGAAGCTGTGTAACGGGCCCCAAAATTCCTGATGGCGGCCCTGGATATCTAACCACTTCCTCAAACTCAATCTTTCTAAAACTGAGCTTGTAATATTTCCTCCTCCCTGCTCCCCCCATGACTTTACCATTGAGGTCAACAGCACAACCACTGGTCCCTCCGCACATGCCAGGGTGCTAGGTATAATCCTAGATTCTGACCACTCCTTCAGCCACATCCATTGTTTGCTATGGGGGCACTTGCTATAGGGGCACTCGTGCAGGCTTGATACACACAGTGTGGTTCAGACCATCCCCCCTGCTTTCTGCTCACAGGATTTGATTGACAGCAGCAGGAGCTAACGGCTTCTGCTGCTGCCAAGCCTCCTGTGAGAGAGGGGAAAGAAAAGCAGCGCTACTGCAGACATGCACAGAGCTGGATTGAGATCAGGCTCAGGTAAATACTTAAGGGGGGGTAACGGGGGAAGTTAAAATGGAACGTTTTTTTTCCTTAAAAGGCAAGTATGGGTGTTTGTTTTTCAGATTCATACTTACCTAGGTAGATGCAGCATCGGTCTGATGCTGTATCTGTCCCCCAAAGCCTCTACACTGAGAACCAAGAGGTCGAACACTGCTGATCGCTCACTGGAGTGTTGGGCTGTGGAGGGGGCGGAGCGAATGACTCAGGCTCTCAGCGGTTCACTGAGAGGCTAAGTCGGGTGTCGGTCCAGGGATCTAGGCGGACCCCAACTCTATGATCATGATGACTCGGAGCCTGGACTGACTCTGTGATGTCAGCAGAGAGCGGACTTCAGCCCGCTCTCTGCTGAAAATGGGTCACAGGAGTGCAAAACGAACTGCACACCTGTGATCCGTAAGAGAAGTACAGCCAAACAAGCTTTGACTGGACTTCTCCTTTAATACAGAGAATGCATTAAGGTAAGAAACCTTTTACCTTTACTAGACAAAATGGTTGATGATTGATATCTGTTTATCGGAAAACACAGAAGTGAATTCTCTTTTATGTCTGCAAATCTGCATTCAATTTGCAATAGTGTGAACCCAGCCTTAGCTGGGGGAATTCATAGAGGAGGCATTATGGGTTCAAGAGGTCCTCATGTATCTGTAATTCCTTATTTGCTATCATATAAAAAAAAAGGGTTAATATGACTAAAAAAAAAATACAAAATAGGAATTTTTATGGCCAACTCTCCTTCATATGTACCCACATACAAAAACAATCGTGTGCAGGTGCATAAGCATCGAATGTGTGACATGTATTACATTTCACTGCACACATTGTAGTAAAGGAATACTTTAGGTGGTTATGGTTAACTTTAAATTGATGAGATATAAAGTTTTTTAACACATCACCTATGGAAAATTTTGGGTATCTTAGTTTAACACAAATTTGCAGCTACAGACAATTGTGAGTCTTGACAATTCTGTTTGCTTGACTCAGTCTCGTCTTATATAATTAACAGAAGTTTACAGAAATTGTGTTTATGTGCAATCATTTTTTTATTTTTTTTTATTGGCTGAAAAATGAAATTTTTATTAAATAGTTCTGCTAATATTGTGTGACAAATAACGGCATTGTTTATGGATCATCTGCCTTCAGAAAATAAAACTTTTTTAGGTTTTAGGTTCATTGTGGGAAAAAAAAAAATGTATTTGTGTGAAAAAGTAAAACAAAATTGCTTCAGCATTGAAACGATTAAACTCTCTGATTTTCTAGAACAGTGTTCACTTAGATTTATTGAATTTGCCGTGTAATACATGACTTTCTTTCCTTATACGGTATTCCTGTATATGAGTTGATGAGAACAAAAGGGTTATGCCGCGTACACGCGTTCGGAATTTCCGATGGAAAAAGTCTGGCGGAATTTTTTCATCGGATTTTCCGAACGTGTGTATGCCCCATCTGACTTTTTCTGTCGCAAATTCCGACGGACTTAGAAAGAGAACATGTTCTCTTTTTTTCCCACGGAATTTCCGTTCATCTGGATGCAATTCCAACGGACTAAAAACCACGCATGCTCAGAATCAAGTCGACGCATGCTCAGAAGCATTGAACTTAATTTTTCTCGGCTCGTCGTAGTGTTTTACGTCACCGCGTTCTTGACGGTAGGAATTTGGTGTGACAGTGTGTATGCAAGACAGCTTGAATGGAATTCCGTCGGAAAACCCCGTCCGAGTTTATTCCGATGGAAAATCCGACCGTGTGTACAAGGCATAAGTGTACTTCATACATACATGTGCTAAATGATTTAGTATCTTTTTTACATACTTTTGTATCTGACACCGTGTAAACAAACCTTTAATATGCTGCCATGATACAATACTTTTCAACAATTATATATGGTTGTAAAATTCTAATTTCTGAGGTAGATTAGTCCTAATTAGAACATTTCTGTGTAATGTTGAAAGGTAGTTTTTGCTGTCATGCTCAATAATCACGCCCTAATCATATTTTAATCATTTCTTCACAAAGTAATTGCTGGACCTAACTAAGCCAGCCTTTGGGTATATTGCAAATATATTTTTTTGAATTAAAAGAATGGTAATACAAAATAGGGTTATAATAAATTGTAGCTACTAAATTAGAATCTTTCAAGCTTGTAGCACATTTATCAGAGAAAAATTGCTTGTCTGGACTTGGGATTTTATTTACAATCCTTGTCGCTAATAAGAGAAATATATATATTTTTTTATAACATCTTCATAGAACCTGAGATTTTTGTCATGTATGGGCCTATTCTTGTAATTCTTAAAGTGTAACTCCACTTTTGTTGAGAAAAAAACATTCCCCTCTGGGTGATCTATGTACATTGCATGAATTATAACAATCTTTGTTGCAGATTTCTACCTTCTGTTAGGCCCCTTTCACACTGAGGTGTTTTTCAGGCGTTTTAGCGCTAAAAATAGCGCTTTAAAAACGCCTGAAATAATCCTGCCCCAGCGAGGGCTTTCACACTGAGGCGTTGTGCTGGCTGTGCGTTGGGAAAAAATCCTGCAAACAGCTTTTTTGGAGCATCTTTGGGGCGCATAAAATAGCGATGTAAAAACGCCTATCCCCATTGAAATGAATGAGTACCACTGTAAAAACATCCAGAAGCTGTGGGAAGGTCACATGAACGCAGTAGAGTGGAGGATTGTGGGATACCAAATAATCCTTTTTACCGCAAAAACGCAGTAAAAATGCGGTAAAAACGCATAGGCGTTAGCGCTATTTTTAGCGCTAACGCAGTAAAAAAGCGGTAAAAATGCGGTAATAACGCTAATCATTTTTAGCGCGTTATTGCAACTCCTCAGTGTGAAAGGGGCCTTATTCTGAAGCCATGTGTGTTTGTCTGTGTCTCTTGGCCGAGTGAGTCTAATAGGAGTCATTTCCTAATTATCAGTCAGCTGTGGCATCTGCAGAACACTAATAAGGAAATCTGCTGGCCCTGCATCCCTTTAGACGTGTTCCTATTGGGAGTATCTCACCAAAAATGAAATTTTTGTTGCAGGGGATGCCTGAAATCTGACATATATCTTAGTGCAGACTTTTGGGAAAATTGGTGAGCCAATCGCACAAGCAGGAAATTATATTTCCGGGGAGTGGTCAGTAAACTCCATGTAGCCATATTGCTTTGGATTTATTGAAAATTACAGCGGTTGCAGATTGAAAAGGAAAGGTCATTTTTAATAACATTCAATTACAATATGACTTGTATCGCAATTGTATACGCTATATTATTTTTTCTTTATTTGCTATTTTTTTCCTACGAAAGTGGAGTTAGCCTTTAACTGGTTTACCAGCACAGGAAGCATTGTTAAAGCCCAACTCTGTGCTCCTTCATGCTGTATGTTATGTTATTTTTTTTTATACACTTACCTTTTTCTGACGTCTTTCTCTGTTATGTGACACAGGATCCTTAAATTCTGGATCCAGGTTGAAAAATGTAAGATTCCCACATCAAACACATATCTGAAAATCAAGTCATTGGGACTCCTAAAAGTTCTCAAATGTTCACCAAGGATGCTACTGTCATGAAGTAGCTGTTATTTATACATGGAAACTGAAATTCAAAAACCAAAAAAAGCACACATTAACCCATTTCACCATTTTCACTGGAGAAGCAGCATTGCGATGAATTCCAAATATCTTAAAAGACAACACTTCCATCTAGTGGCGATTTGTTTTATCCACAAATGGTATTATTTGTTAGGAATGCGTCTTTATGAGTGATAACTTTATATATACCAGTGGAAACCTCACTACTCTGCCTTCACAATAAGCTATTGCTGTAAAAAACACGGTCAATGACTCATATAATATTGACATTATCTTTTTGAGCCTTCTGAGGATTCTGTGCAGACACAGTGACATTTTGGCATGGGGGTTCTTGGCACTGGATGTGTGTCTGCATATGAAAATATGTGAGAGCAATAATTCTAAAGCCACCATTAACAATTAAAGCGTAGTAAATTCGGCTTTGTGTCCGTATGCAGCCAATGACATCACTGGCGCATGCGCTCCGAAGGTCCGGCGGAACTTCAAAGCTTCGTGCCAGAACCGAGGGCACCCGCACGCATGCGCAGGAGTGACATCATGGCGGCTTTGGCCAATCACACAGCTGAGAAAGACAGAGGAAAGATGTCAGTCCTCTCAGCGGTAACAGCGTGCCATGGGAGGGCTTTGTTCTAAGGTAAGTATTCCATAATGGGCTAGTACGCGATGCATGCTAGCACACTATACAATTGATTTACAGGTGTTTTTTTTTTTTTTTCTTTTATACCAGCCAGGGTTTACAACCGCTTTCACTCTAAAATGCTAATCTAAAGACTTTTAATCCATTGCTTAATGACAACTTTATGTACCATAATTTGTCACCATTTCACAGCAGGCATGCACAATTTTAAGGGTTGCATGTTTGGTATCTACTCAACAAAACCTCATCTTAACTCTAGTTACAACCTCATGTTGTAAAGTGCTGTGCAAACTGTTAGCACTATATACAACCTGCATAATAATAATAATAATAATAACAGTCAGGCTTGCCAACCTCCCGCAGCTATTTTTACTGACAACACATGGAAAATTTACTGGCAGAGCACATTATATTTACTGGCAACCTGAGAAATGACAGAACTCTTATTGAAAACTAACACAGTGGATATTTGAACAGTATAAACATGATATGGAAACACTGACAATACCTATAACAAAGTAATTTGCTCGATTTAAACCTAAAAAGTCAACACAGCATGAAATTATCAACCCCTGATATTTACTGGCAGTTGTAAAAAAACACACATTTTTACAAATTGTCAGTAAACTTACTGGCGGTTGGCAACCCTGATAACAGTGTATTTTCTTTTTATAAATATGGGTTTAATAAACAGATGCACTAAGATTGTGTGGCATAAAAAATTGCAACTACCACTATTTAATTCTCCACAGTCTCTGCTTTCAGAAGAATATAACGTTTTGGGCGATTTAACAAGCCTTACAGTTGGAAGATCCTTGTTAAGGTGGTTGTAAAGGTAGTCGTTTTTTTTACCTTAAAGTGGTTGTATGAAATCTGAACAACGCACATATTTCTGTAGTGTTTACTTGCCTCTCTCTAAAGTACTGTCATTCTCTCTGCTGTCTTTGTAACTATGTCTAGTTCCTCTGTTATCAGCATTCAGAGTCACATTTGCCACATTTTGCTGGCTGGAAGCTGAAGAATGGGAAATTTGAGTGAAAAACTGTTTTGCTTTAGACTGCTGGTGATTGCTTGTGGTTGCAGTCATAGGCGTGCGCACAGGCGTAATCACCCTGTGCTGCACAGATTTCCTCTGCTGCTTGGCTGCAGATAATGGGACTGGGGAAACCCTGTCCTCCATCCCTTTCTTTCAAAAGTGAAACATCTGGGGTCTGTTTGGACCCCTGATATTTCACCAAAGCCCCCAATGGGACTCCTAAAAATGGTAATAAAAAATTAGTGTAAAAAAATATTGTAAAAAAATATATATATATAAAATGGTAAGTAATAAAATAAACGACTAACACCAATCTCGGCCCTACTGACACCAGCATCTGCCCTACTGACATCGTCCACTGCTCTACTGACACCGTCCATTGCCCTATTGCTATTCATATACACTTCTGTGTTTGAACTTTTGGGTGCACACTCTAATGCAATAGGCTGCACACACCTTTGGGGTCTTTTCTAGCAGCTTTTTAACCATTTCAGCCCTGGAAGATTTGGCT
Organism: Rana muscosa; assembly: GCA_029206835.1. Lineage (NCBI taxonomy): Eukaryota > Metazoa > Chordata > Amphibia > Anura > Ranidae > Rana > Rana muscosa. The sequence goes on along the minus strand of CM055116.1, from coordinate 1,046,121,735 downwards.
GCTCAATGACCAGGCCATTTTTCGCGATACGGCACTGCGTCACTTTAACTGACAATTGCGAGGTCGTGCGCCGCTGTACCCAAACAAAATTGAGGTCCTTTTTTTTCCCACAAATATAGCTTTCTTTTGGTGGTATTTGATCATCTCTGCGGTTTTCATTTTTTGCGCTAAACCCCAAAAAATCGACGTTTTGAGAGAAACACAATATTTTGTACTTTTTGCTATAATAAATATCCCCATTTTAAAAAAAAAAAAGCAAATTTTTTCCTCAGTTTAGGCCGATATGTATTCTTCTTATACATAAGCGTATATTGATTGGTTTGAGCAAAAGTTATAGCGTCTACAAAATAGGTGATAGATTTATGGCATTTTTATTATTATAATTTTTTTTTACTAGTAATGGCGACGATCTGTGATTTTTATCGGGACTTTGATATTGCGGCGGACACATCGGACATTTTTGTAACATTTTTGGGACCATTTTTACTGGTAATGGCGGCGATCTGTGATTTTTATCGGGACTACGACATTATGGCGGGCACATCGGACACTTTTGACACTATTTTGGGAACATTGTCATTTATACAGCGATCAGAGCTACAAATAGCCACTGATTACTGTATAAATGTCACTGGCAGGGAAGGGGTTAACAATAGGGGGCAATCAAGGAGTTAACTGTGTTCCCTCACTGTGTTCTAACTGTAGGGGGGATGGGACTAACTAAGGGAAGAGAGAGATTGGTGTTCATACATTGTATGAACACACGATCAGTCTCCTCTCCCCTGAAAGAACCGGGATCTGTGTGTTTACACACACAGATCCTGGTTCTCGCTCTGTCATGAGCGATCGTGGGTGCCCGGTGGTCATCGCGCCCGCGGGCACTTGCATCGGCTCCAGAAGCGAGCCTCGGGCGTGCATGCGTGCCGGCGGCGTGCCCCTAGTTTCCAAAAAGCAAAGCAACATAAGGTAACGTCATACCAATTATTTATATTTGTCATTATATATCAATTTTTTTTGCACTTTGCACTTTATGGATATAGTGAAGTAAGTTGAAGCATATGCATCAATTATTGTTGGTTTATACGTTTACTATTTGCATTTGCACTTTGTCGTTTAATTTTTGGTAGAAATTGAGAACATTGCACAGGTTTTTGGCATCTACACTTGGTTGATTTATTAATTGACATTCTTTGGGAATATTGCACATTGTGATCTAAAAGATCTTTTGATATATTTGGATTTGATTTGTTTGGCATATTATATTGATTAAATAGTATGCATTGGGAGCACTAGTTGCAAGGACTCTCCTCAAGAAGCAGGGTATATTTACCCACACATTTATATACCTTTTTTGGCACGATTAAAATATTATCTAATTGGGCATAGTAGTCAGCGCAATCCACAACTGGTTATATTACTTTTATCCCACTCTAGGGTGGTATACATCTGATTGCAGCAGACTGAATCAATAGAGATCTATTTGTTTTCTTTGTGCCGGTAGCATTTTCTTTCATATAAGGTAACATCGCTTCGCCCAGCCGTGCCATTCTGCCACAGTAAAACTGCGGCGGTTGGTCCTATCCTTGGCAGATGCAATACGAATCGCTCTGTCTATTTGACATTTTTTTGTATCCACATGCTTTAAGTGCTTTATGTGCAATGTTTTCACACTCTCTATAAAAGTTGGCTTCATTAGAGCAATTATGGCTCTGACACATTCCCCCACAGGTATCGATCGCATGGTGTGTGCTGGGTGACAGCTGGTTGCAAGGAGCAAAGAATTTCCAGCACACTCCTTACGAAATGTATGAGTATTGATCTCCCCACTGGTGATGTTTCTTACAAAAGTAATATCCAAAAAATGTATGGTGTCAGAATGATTTTTCATGCTAAATTCTAGGTTAAGGGAATTGTTATACGTGTAGGGAAAAAGAATAAATTCCCTCAGTTCCAGATTGTATGAACTGTAATATTGTAGATGAAAACTCAAAGCCTTACACTGAATTATCTTCAAAATTTAAAATGTCAAGATAGATTGCGCAAAAAAGCATCCAAGCCGCAGCTCCACATTCCCCAGACCCTTCCCATTCAAATACCCCAATTATTCCCAACAGTCAAAATGATTTTAGGAAATGTTTAGTAGAAATTGGATAGGATCAGAACAGCAGAACTTAATAGGCAGCAAAAATAAAAAGCGCAAGGCTGGTTTTATTCTTAAATAAATAATAACGTGTCGCATTTTGGGTGCCCTCTAGAGGTGGCAGTAAATCGGAAATTCTAACGTAATTTGCCACAAACTGCTTAAACTGTAGCAGAGGATCCTGAGTCCTCTGTGTCCTTGAGGGGAACACTGTCTTCAGCAAATCTCACCCCACCCATCTATAACTCTATCATCCCTATTAATTAAAGACCTGGTTAAAGAATACATGCTAGGGGTTCCTATCCAGGGAAAAATGCAGCACATGCATTAATTCTATTTCTGTGTTATTCAGCAAACACAGATTTGATTAATAATCGAAAAATTTGGTTCATCAGTGTGAGCAGCGGTTACCAGTCAGTCCAAATAAAATGCTATGTGATGAACAATAAACGTATGTTCTGCTATAGTACACTCTTGGAATTTTTAGAATAGAACGAAAATGGGAAAAATTTACATAAACATAGAATGCATGGGAAGATATTGAGGTCTGATGAAACCAAAACTTTGTGGAGAGAATGGAGTAATACTAAACACAGAAGAACCCTATTTTTTTTTTTTTTTTAATTGGCAAGATAGTAACAAAAATGATCAGATTTAACCACTTGCTGACCACTTGCCACAGTTTTACTGGCTCGGCTGCGTGAATCGTGATATGGTTACATCACTCACATCCACGGGTGGGTGCACACGCCCCCGCGGCGATCGGATTCACCAAAGAACTGATCGATCTGCAGGTCCAGGCCAATTATTTCTGGCCTGGACCTGCTGATCAGTTCTAGCAAATGAAAAGCCTCCTCTGCCTGTGTAATGTAAACACAGGCAGAGGAAAGGATGTCATCTCCCCTCGTGGAGCCCTTTTATTTTTCTACCTGTGAGTCACACTAGCTGTACCTGTAAATTTAGTGGCCAAAATGTCAAATGAAAGGTACACTAGTGAAGAGGCCTACAGGATACTGAAGATGACAGATGAGAGCGCAGGGGAAGCCTCACTGTTAGAATCACAATCTGTATATGAACCTGTAGACAGCAGTTGCACCCTGACAGATAGCTCTAACGACGGAGTAGAGGTCCCTGCTAAGGTCAGGTGTACCCGACCCCGTTCTTCTGTTGCTGAGGTGCAACAACCCCATGGTTCTTATATGCAGCAGAGAGCCAGTTTTAGTGCTGCTCAACCTTCTGGTGTACTGGCCAGCACCAGCGGCTTAGTACGTCCTGGTCGTAGACAAACCAGCACTGCAGTAACACTTGGTGACATGGCGAGTCCCAAAAGGGCAGTTCATGCTGATGTGGTGGCTAGCACAAGAAGTGTCCCGCAGCCACCAATAATTCGAAAACAGGCCCATAGAGCCCATAGTGCCCTTCCTGATGCGCTTGCAAATCCTGATTGGCAGCCCAACACTTCTGCAGCGCCATACTTCCCCCGTTCATTGGCCAACCTGGAATTCAGGTGGAAACAGTGGATTTTACTTCTCTTGACATTTATGGGCTGTTTTTCATGGAAGATCTGTACAGATCTATTGTGGACCAAAGCAATTTATACGCTGGTCAATTTATCGCCGCAAACCCAAATTTGACCCTTGCCAGAGAATTTGGCTGGAAGCCTATAACGGTTCCCGAAATTAAATCCTTTCTGGGCCTATCCCTCCTCATGGGCATTGCTAATAAGAGTGAGTTGCGGTCATATTGGTCCACTGATCCAATTCACCATGTGCCTGTGTTCTCTGCTGCCATGGCCAGGACTCGACACAAGCAAATCTTGAATTCTGTCATCCGTGGGGTGACCATGAATATGTACGGCTCCAAAAAAAATTGACTCCTCGTAAACCACTTTAACCAACAGGTATAGGGGAATTTTATTTTTATTTTTTATAAAATCCATTTCCCACTTTAACCAACAATTTGCAGCCTTGTTTGTCCCCGATTAAGATGTCTGAATTTGATAAGTCCCTAATTACGTTTTCTGGCCGTCTTGTATTCAAACAGTTTCTCCCCAGCAAGCGTGCCAGATATGCGGTCAAGATGTATAAGCTCTGTGACAGGGCCATAGGCTTTACATATAGTTGTACTAAAGCAGATCAACCAGCGCAAATAAAATTAACACAAAAAGAATTGCAGCTGGACACTGAGGGTCAAAATATCAAATCCCCAAGTAAACTGGCATAAAAGCAGTGCAGCGCAGCAAAAATATAAATAAAAATAAAACCCCAAATAAATCATAAAAAACAATAATACTGAGAACGGTAGTAAATAGTTAAAAAATGTGTCCATAGAATTCCTCTTAGCAAGAATAGAAGCCCAAGACAGTGTCCATATAGGAAGTGACTCCTAAAGATTATTAAATGGTGACTTATGTGATATTCCTCCACCACCGAAATAGGTTTGCAGCTCACCTCAGAGCATGGACCCCTGAACCAGTCAGTCAGGTCATGCAAGCATGTTTCCCTTGTGGGACAAATATTCCAAGGTAGATAAACTCAGGAAGGCAATACGATAGGGGGAAATCCACAGGTCACTAGATCAGAGCTCCGGTCCGGGTGTAATAATATGCAAGAGAATATATAGAGATCTAATGCTCTCCGTATGGTACAACATATATTTATTTTAGAAAAGAAGAAATGCACTTACATACATAGCACTGTATAAACCCCAGTGCATGGGAATGCCGGCATGTAATAAAACGGGTGTAGCGAGTGTCAGCATGGAAGAGAGGCGCGGGTGACGTCACATCTGCTCACGTATTCCGTACGCGTTGCGTCCTAGCACTGGGCGGGACTTCATCAGCGGTATGGAACAGCGTGAATCACCCGCTATAAATGTCAATGGAACGTGGAACCGGCCAATCACAGCACAATCAACAATCGATTGTCATGGAAACCCTGACAGCAGGGGAATAAGACGGAGGCCGGTAAGGACCAAAATAAAGAAAAAAGCAAAGATCCCTTTAAAAGGGAAAAACTTTACTGCACCACTTACGTGGAGCATATAATTTTGCTCAATTGATTATCAAATCAAGAAACAAATGAACAGTATGTGAATCGTAGCCCACGTCTCCTGCTGACACTGAAAATACAATATATACTATCCCAATATGTTAAGAAAAAAATCTAAAAGAAAGGAAAGATAGCTGGAATCAGGGAAATCAGTGACAGGTCATGCATATCTAAAATACACTGTTGACCCTATTGAAAAATTCCTAAACAAATAATTTAAAAAAATACATATAAATATATACATATATGTAAAATGAGCATAATAAAAATACCACAGAAATTCATTTTAAAATCAGGCAAAATAAAATAAAATATGGCAAAATTAAAAATTCAACGATCAGAGATAAAACAATTTAAATCAAATTCAACATTCAAGCCAGCAGGTACTAAAACTTGTGTCTCGTGTATCCACTGAGATTCCCTGCGGCTTAACTGGCGTATAAAACTACCACCTCTCCAATGTTTGATTACTCGTTCGATGCCCCAAAATTTCAAACCTCTAGGGTTTTGATTATGCATCAATTTAAAATGTCTAGACACATTGTGTGTTTTAACTCCTCTTTTAATGTTGTTCACATGCTCCCCTAGACGAACGTGAAGTGGTCTAGAGGTTCTACCAATATACTGAAGACCACATTCGCATTCTAGCATGTAAACAACACCTATAGTGGTGCACGTAATTAACTGACCTATCTTATATGATTTTTTGGTAGCAGTGGCAAGAAAATCTTTCCTCTTTTTTATATTGCACTTAGAATGCTTGCAGGCTGTGCATCGCCCGCAAGCATAAAAACCAGCGAGGAAGGAGAAGAGTCTGTTTTCAGAATGCACTGGAGGGTCAACAACTCCTGGTGCCAGACAATCACGCAAAGACGGAGCTTTCTTATAGATAAATGCTGGGCGTGATGGCAACAGCGGGCCCAAAACCTTGTCTTGCTTTAGTATTGACCAGTTATTTGAAACAAGTTTTTCAAATTTCTTATATTGTACGTTATAATTGAGTACCATTTTGAAATTCGAGATACTAATATTGGTTTCTCTGACTTTATCAGCTACCAATGATCCCCTATCCAAGGAACGTACATTCTCTATCTCTTTATCTAAAGAGTCCCTATTATACCCTTTCTGTTGGAATCTGGATGACAAAATCTGTGCCTGTGTGAGAAAGTCCTCCTCCCTTGTGCAATTTCGCCTGAGCCTAATAAACTGACCTTTCGGTATATTGCATAGCCACGATTTATGGTGGCAACTATCAAGTGGTATGTATGCATTACGATCAGTAGGCTTAAGATAATTACACAGGCGGAATTGCTCACTATCCTTCCAGATTTCCAAATCTAGGAACACAATATTTTTCATACTAATATTCCAGGTTAATTTAATATTCTTGGTATTCTCATTCATTGTCCCGATAAAGTAATCAAGACTGGGACGATCCCCCTCCCAAATTAGAATGAGATCGTCTATGTACCTTTTGTAACAGACTAACTGGGGGGGACGATTCTTGAAAACCACGTCCTCCTCCCAGTGGGCCATAAAAAGGTTGGCCACACTGGGAGCAAAACGGGCTCCCATCGCGACCCCCCTTGTCTGCAAAAAGAACTGACGATTGTACCAAAAATAATTTCTAGATAAACAAAAACCCAGACTGGTCAAAAGAAAATCCTTATGTTTAGCCGGAAGATCTGAAGATGCTAAAGCCCACTGCACGGAAGACAAGGCATCCTCATGTCCTATTATAGTGTACAGTGAGCCTACATCCGCAGTGACAAGGATACTGGATGGTGAGCATGTGACAGCCTCCAATAATTGAATAATATGTTTGGTGTCCCTAAGGTAGGCTCTAGTTTCTGACACCAGGGGTTGCAGGAATGAATCTATATACTGCCCCACTCTCGAGCTAATGGAGTCAATACCATTAACGATAGGCCTCCCCGGAGGGTTGGCACTATCCTTATGGATTTTTGGAAGGCAGTATATGATTGGTGTTCTACAGAACAAAGGATCTAAATAGAGGGCCTCCTTTTTATTAAGGACACCCATAGTTTGTCCTGATTCTACTAACAGATGAAGCTCATCCTTATATGTCAGCATAGGATCCCTATTCAAAATACGGTAAGTGTCATGATCACTCAATAACCGATCCATTTCTGCTGTATAAACAGCTTTATCTAGAATAACCAATCCACCCCCTTTATCCGCCGGACGGATAATAATTTCTTTACGTTTTTCTAGAGATTCCATCCCCTTTTTAATGTACTGTGGGTCCATCACTTTCCTTATCCTCATTTTATCTAAGTCATTGAACATCATATGTTTAAACACCTCTAAGTATTTATTATCAACATTCAGAGGGTTAAAAGTGGACTTATTACGTAGGTTGGAGTGGACACCATCAGCTACTCGAGTTGATTTTATGGGGTTAGTCAAAAAATATTTTTTCATATTGAGGTTTCCAACAAATTTTTGAATGTTGACATAAGTTTGGAATTTATTGAGATTTTTTGTTGGGGCAAACTTCAAACCCCTATCCAACACTCGTAACTCGTCATCATCCAAAGTACAACTGCTCAAATTATAGATCCCTGTGCCTATTGGGGTTTTGGTCTTTTGTATTCTCCTTCCCCCTCTCCTTCCTCTCTGGCCTTTCTTTTTTGAGATTGACCATTTCCTTGTGGAATCTGTTGAGGTTGGTGCCTCCACCAATCGCCTGGGTTCGGTTGGTATGAGGGACCCCTCCCTGACCCTTGGTTCGATTGATTGTACGGAGGACCCCTCCCTGGCCCACTCTGGGCCCCTGAAAAATCCCCTCCCTCCCTTATAGCCTGATTTTGGAGGGGGGTAAATCTATTTATAATAGGTGCCTGACCACCTCGTGGGAATGTAGGTTTGCCTCTATTTTGATTATGAGAATAGGGGACTTGATCATATCCATGACTCTCCCAACCATGGGGGGATTCATATTGATATTGATGGTGGGGGTAATTTCTAGATGGAGATTGATAAGAGGATGAATTTCCTCTTTTACCTCTACCACCACCTCTCTTTCCCCTAAAGTTATTACCTCTGTATGGCTGATCTCCCCTCTGGGGCGGGGGGCCTACTACAGAATAATCATAACTATGAATCGTTTCTCTAATAGGGGTGGGGGCAGATGATGGAATAATGTCCTGAATAGGAACATTATCTGAGACAAGCGGGTTGGAAACGTTGACATTTTGCCATTTAAAAATATTGCCTTTATTAAAATCATCAAAATCCCGGATGAATTTTTTCTTTTTCTTATTTTGGATTTCTATATCCCATTTACACAATTTGTTTTTGAGTTCAGCTGATAACCGCAGGAACTCTTCACTTTCTTTGAGGGGTTCTATAAGATTTTTTATGTCCCGAATCTGAGATTCTATCGCTAACATTTTTCTTTCTTTACGTGAAAGTAAAAATTCCAGCAATTGTAAACCTTTTAGGACAAAAAATTCTCCCCACTCTTTCATCGACTCATCGTCTAAGAGCCCATCATTAGGTGGGACATCCCATCTTAAACGGCGTGGAACCAGTTTAGCAGCCAAATACTGTCTAAAAGATGCAATGTCCCACCATATTTTAACCTTTTTCTCACATAAGTGGCCCAATTTTTTGAACGAATGAGCCACATCATTAATTTGTTCATTGGGTGGGGTTCGGGAGAAAACATCCCCTAATTTGACCTCACGTATCTCTAGATATTGAAATACATCCATAAATGCAGCTGAATTGTGATATATTGATAAACAAGCAGTACTAAAGCAGATCAACCAGCGCAAATAAAATTAACACAAAAAGAATTGCAGCTGGACACTGAGGGTCAAAATATCAAATCCCCAAGTAAAATGGCATAAAAGCAGTGCAGCGCAGCAAAAATATAAATAAAAATAAAACCCAAAATAAATCATAAAAAACAATAATACTGAGAACGGTAGTAAATAGTTAAAAAATGTGTCCATAGAATTCCTCTTAGCAAGAATAGAAGCCCAAGACGTCACCCGCGCCTCTCTTCCATGCTGACACTCGCTACACCCGTTTTATTACATGCCGGCATTCCCATGCACTGGGGTTTATACAGTGCTATGTATGTAAGTGCATTTCTTCTTTTCTAAAATAAATATATGTTGTACCATACGGAGAGCATTAGATCTCTATATATTCTCTTGCATATTATTACACCCGGACCGGAGCTCTGATCTAGTGACCTGTGGATTTCCCCCTATCGTATTGCCTTCCTGAGTTTATCTACCTTGGAATATTTGTCCCACAAGGGAAACATGCTTGCATGACCTGACTGACTGGTTCAGGGGTCCATGCTCTGAGGTGAGCTGCAAACCTATTTCGGTGGTAGAGGAATATCACATAAGTCACCATTTAATAATCTTTAGGAGTCACTTCCTATATGGACACTGTCTTGGGCTTCTATTCTTGCTAAGAGGAATTCTATGGACACATTTTTTAACTATTTACTACCGTTCTCAGTATTATTGTTTTTTACATATAGTTTCCTGGTTTAAGGGAGAAAAGATAGCAGTGTGGAGTCCCGCGACTGCTCAGACTACATAGGGAGCAGCGGCAAGATTGTTTGGGAGGGAAGAGAGGATCCGCCACTCCAGGTGTACACAATGACCCAATTGGAACCAAATGGGAGTGCTAGCCCTGGCCCGCCTTCGTAGGATAGTAGAAAAAGAAGAAGAATGGTTGCACATCTGAATTAGCCGCTAGACTGCTTTTAAAAGAAGTGGTAGGAAATATTCATTTTTTTTTTTCAGGCTCTCCTGTCCCACCGGAGAACCCGAGAATGCAGCCGGTGGGTCCGCCAGCTGACCATAGAGCTAAACGGAGACCAGAATGCCTCCAATCATCTCTATGGCCTAAGAAACCAGGAGCTACAAGCATTTCATGACTTTGGTTTCACCGGATATAAACAGCGCAATTGGGAAATTGGGAAAGCATCTTATCACACCGATCTTGATGTGGCCAGATGCTTTAAGGGCAGAAGAGAGATCTAGAGTCTAATAGACCCCAAATTTTTCAAAAAAAGTGTACCTGTCACTACCTATTGTTATCATAGGGGGTATTTAGATTCCCTTGATAACAATAACAATTATTTTAAAAAAAATATTTTTTAAAAGGACAGTGTAAAAATAAAATAAAAAAACAAAATATATAATAAAAATAAATAAATTAAAGTACCCCTGTCCCCCCGTGCTCATGCGCAAAGGTGAACGCAAGCATCGGTCTCGAGTCGTATGTAAACAGCAATTGCACCATGCATGTGAGGTATCACCGCGAACGTCAGATCGAGGGCAATAATTCTAGCAGTAAACCTCCTCTGTAAATCTAAAGTGGTAACCTGTTAAGGCTTTTAAATGCTTTTAAAAATGTATGTAAAGTAGTTTGTCGCCACTGCCAATTTTAAAGCATGTGGTGTTTGGTATCTATGTACTCGGCTTAAGATCATCTTTTTTACCAAACATTTGGACAATATAGTGTGTTTTTGTGTAATAAAATTTTAAATCGTTTTTTTTTTCCCAAAAAATTGCGTTTAGAAAATCGATGTGCAAATACTGTGTGAAAAAAAAACTGCAACACCCACAATTTTAATCTGTAGGCCCTCTGATTTAAAAAATATATATAATGTTTATGGGTTCAAAGTAAGTTTCTAACAAACAATAATATTTTTTTCATGTAAACAAAGTGTCAGAAAGGAATAGGTGGTTCAAGTGGTTAGAAGAGCAGGTGATGTGTGGCATAAGCTTCTAATGTTGGGCCACAATATTTTGCCACAAGTTTTCTCAGGAGAAGCAGCATAATGTATTTTGGGGTGTAATTCCACATATGCCCAAGGCATGTGTGAGCAATATATCATTTAGGGACAACTTTTTGTAAAAATCAAAAATCAAAAAATTATGTTGTAATTTCCCAAAACTTGTGGCAAAATATAAAATATTCCATGGACTCAACATGCCTCTCAACAAATAGCTTGGGGTGTCTACTTTTTCTAAAACGGGGCCATTTGGCGGGGGGGGTGTGCTATTTTTGTATTTCATGGCCTCCAAAAAATTTACGCCCTTAGAAGTCCTGTAGGCGGTGCTTGGTTTTCGGGATCCCGTACGCGGCTAGGCTCCCAAAAAGTCTCACACATGTGGTATCCCCATACTCAGGAGAAGCAGCAGAATGTATTTTGGGGTGTAATTCCACATATACCCATGGCATGTGTAAGCAATATATAATTTAGTGAAAACTATTTGTTTAAAAAACAAAGAAACTCTTGGCAAAATTTAAAATATTCCATGGACTCTACATACCTCTCAGCTAATAGCTTGGGGTGTCTACTTTTCCAAAATGGGGTCATTTGGGGTTTTGTGCTATCTTAACATTTCAGGGCCTCCGAAACTGTGATAGGTAGTGAGGAGTGAAATCAACAATTTACGCCCTTAGAAAGCCTGAAGGCGGTGATTGGTTTTCGGGCCCTGTACGTGGCTAGGGCTAGTCATACAATTTCCCTAATTTATAGGGCAGCACATGGGCCTTTTGATGACAATTAATACAGTCCTTTTTATGCTGCCAAACATGTGTGAAGCAGAGAGCAATGGACATTAACTGTTTGAATTGCATGTGTAGCACACAGATCCCTGGCCTTACCTCCTCAAGGCAGGACACACCGTACCACAATGCCCAGGCTCCTTCTTGAATAAGAGGGGGAGCGGTGTTCAGAAATTGATGGGTCCCGCAGCGAGTTACCTTCCCTTGGTTGGATCTCACCCCTATATTGTAGGGAAGAGTCTGTTGTAGGTGCACCAATAAGGCCAATGTCCAGACAAGGTTAAACCTTAATGAAGGAAGGTTTATTTTCTTTATGCTGACAACTGGATAGGAAAGTTGGAGTTAAAGAATAAAAGAAACAGGGAGGCAGATTCAGGCACTTGGTATCACCACTCAATCCCGAGTGGACTCTGCTCACCCGGATAGTCCCCTCTCACGGTACCAGCAGCTGGAGCACTGGCGGCCCGTCCATAGGGGGCACCCGGGCGCGGTCCCCCCTCCTGTAGTCACTAAAAAAAATGCTGCCCCTTCAAGAAAAAAAAATTCCTTTTGCTAAATGCACTATGTGGCGCCGGCCACGTGCATTATGGGAAGCGCCACGTCAATGCAATCACGAGACTGCAGACACGGCGCTTCATTTGTGGGCTTTTGTCCCGCCTTGTGGCGCTTACCAAAGAGCCACAGCTTCTTCCCGGCGCTCGTAGTATCTATTACTCTGGCCGGGCAGTTTGATTGACATCTGTTAGATCATGATGTCACTTCCTGTTTTCTCTTCGCTCATTGCGCCCGAGAGAGAAGAGAAAACAGAAAGTATGAGGATGGAGCGGACTCATCCATCCAAGACACAAGGGGAGGACAACACACAAAAAGCTAAGTCCCGCTGTGTGATCTATTTCTCTGCGTTTGGCGGCAAATGCTTATTAACTGCAATGTCAATGTAATGTTACTGATGCAGCAGTGTGATTTATCTCTCGGCGCTCCCTACTTATCAGCTCCATTGTGATTCTGAATGTCATTTTCCGAATTTCGGTGGCACCCACCCCCCCCCCACTTCTCTGCTCCAGGGGAGCCCCATTCATTGAAGCTGTATTTGATGGGGGAAAACAGGCTGCATTTGATGGGGGACAGGCTGCATTTGATGGGGAACAGAGGCTGCATTTGATGGGGAACAGAGGCTGCATTTGATGGGGAACAGAGGCTGCATTTGATGGGGAACACAGAGGCTGCATTTGATGTGGGACACAGGCTGCATTTGATAGGGGACAGGCTGCATTTGATGGGGAACAGGCTGCATTTGATGGGGGACAGAGGCTGCATTTGATGGGGGACAGAGGCTGCATTTGATGGGGGACAGAGGCTGCATTTGATGGGGGACAGGCTGCATTTGATGGGGGACAGAGGCTGCATTTGATGGGGGACAGAGGCTGCATTTGATGGGGGACAGAGGCTGCATTTGATGGGGGACAGAGGCTGCATTTGATGGGGAACAGGGGCTGCATTTGATGGGGAACAGAGGCTGCATTTGATGGGGGACAGAGGCTGCATTTTATGGGGGACAGGCTGCATTTGATGGGGGACAGGCTTCATTTGATGGGGGACAGGCTTCATTTGATGGGGGACATAGACTGCATTTGATAGGGGTTAGAGGCTGCTTTTGATGGGGGTCAGAGGCTGCATTTGATGGGGGTCAGAGGCTGCATTTGATGGGGGACAGGCTGCATTTGATGGGGGACAGAGGCTGCATTTGATGGGGGGCAGGCTGCATTTGATGGGGGACATGCTGCATTTGATGGAGAACAGAGGCTGCATTTGATGGGGGACAGGCTGCATTTGATGGGGGACAGGCTGCATTTGATGGGGGACAGAGGCTGCATTTGATGGGGGACAGAGGCTGGATTTGATGGGGACAGAGGCTGCATTTGATGGTGGACAGAGGCTGCATTTGATGGGGGACAGGCTGCATTTGATGGGGGACAGGCTTAATTTGATGGGGGACAGGCTGCAATTGATGGGGGACAGAGGCTGAATTTGATGGGGGACAGGCTGCATTTGATGGGGGATGAGCTGCATTTGATGGGGGACAGAGGCTACATTTGATGGGGAACAGAGGCTGCATTTAATGGGGGACAGGCTGCATTTGATGGGGGAAATAGGCTGCATTTGATGAGGGACAGAGGCTGCATTTGATGGGGGACAGAGGCTGCATTTGATGGGGGACAGAGGCTGCATTTGATGGGGGACAGGCTGCATTTGATGGGGGACAGGCTGAATTTGATGGGACAGAGGCTGCATTTGATGGGACAGAGGCTGCATTTGATGGGACAGAGGCTGCAACTGATGTGACACAGGGCTGCATTTGATGTGACACAGGCTGCATGTAAGGAGGGACTCCGCTGTGGGCACCTGATGTAAGAAGGGACTCCGCTGGGGACACCTGATGGCATCTGGTGGCAGGCGACACGCTCAGGGCTCTCACTGATTATGCATTATGGTGAGTTGTATGATTTCATTTTATATTACAATGTAATAATAGAAATAATGCGCTTCAGTCATCCTGACACCATAACAACCGTGGTGCCAGGATGATTGAAGTATCTTTATCTGCTGATGGTTAAACTTTCTAGAATACATATATTTCTATTGTTGTGTAGGATCTGGGCCTGCTGTCCCTCCCTCTCTCTCTCTCTCTCCCTCTCCCTCTATCCCTCATTCATCTCAGATGCTAACCACACCACCTTAGAGCTACCCCCACTATTTCACTGAAACCACGCCCATTTCCACCAAGTGGGAGGGGTCAAAAAGGAAGGGCGGGGTCTGGCGCCCCCCCATCCTAAAACTTCACCAATCGCCACTGAGCTGGAGTGACACACAAACTTTACTTCTCTTAATTTTCCCTTGGAGATACGATCGGGAGATTCTCTGCCACAGAATCTCTAAGCCCCGAACCTCTCAGTGCTTGTAATTAAAGAACAAGTGCAAGTTGCTGCACATTACATGGCCTCAGATGATTAGTGGAATCCCTCCAGAAGTTTACCGGGCCTCTCTTTCACCGTGAAACTCTCACCGGTCCCTCAGAAAAGGTCCTCCCCCGGTCTCTTCTTCTTAGAGCGGGTCCCCTCTCAGGGGCACCCTGGGATTCCTCCTCTTAGAGCTGAGCCCCAGCTAAAGGTGCTGAGCCCAATGACGAAGTTGAGGCCCCAGGCTAAAGATGCCTGGGACGATGCATACGCGCACCCCTGACCTGGAGGGCCAGGTCACGCGACCCGAACTCCGGAGCCCCGGAACTCTGGAACCACAACCCCTCCAGGCAGCGTCTGCCCCTTATGTATCCTCTCCCGGCATGCATAGCAGGTTGACCACGCCCACTGTACTACTGCCAAGAGAGGACACTCTAAAGGCACTGCACTGTTACCAGTGGTTCAACCCTGACCTGTCATGGTAGTGCCACCTACAGGCCACAGGGTACTGCACAGCAGTACAACACCTGAAGAACAAATAACCAAACCTATCAATAAAAGTGGTCTGAGCCTGGCTACTAGCTCAGACCAACTCTTGAATTTAGGCACACAGCACCCCTCAAAGTAGAGGGGAGCTACACGCACCCCCTCCTAAAGTAGACACTGTCCCCAGTGTCTGAAATAAGCTTGAGCCATCTCAAAATGTATTTCCGAACCTATATACAAATTTGGACATTGGTGCCTGAACCAATATAAAGGGAAGGGACAGAAAAGAAAGGACAGAAGAACAAAGAGTACAAAAAAAAAAATACTTTTGACATCCCATTTTCAATGCCATTCTTATGAAATACACATTATCCACTTAAGCCCCGGACCATTACGCAGCTTAATGACCAGAGGTGATTTCACAATTTGGCACTGCGCTGCTTTAACTGGAAATTGTGCGGACATGCAATGTTGTACCCAAACGAAATTTGCGTCCTTTTCTTCCCACAAATAGAGCTTTCTTTTAATGGTATTTGATTGCCTCTGCGATTATTTTTTTTTCGATATAAACGGAAAAAGACTGAAAATTTTGAATTTTTTTTTTATTTTCTACTTTTTGTTATAAGAAAAATCGAATAAACAAAATTTTAGTCATACATTTAGGCCAAAATGTATTCAGCCACATGTCTTTAGTAAAAAAAATGTCAATAAGAGTATATTTATTGGTTTGCGCAAAAGTTGAGTACGGGGATACCACATGTGTGGGACTTTTTGGGAGCTTAGCTGCGTACGGGCCCCCGAAATCCAAGCACCGCCTTCAGGATTTCTAAGGGCACAAATTTTTGATTTCACTCCTCACTACCTATCACAGTTTCGAAGGCCATAAAATGACAAAATAGCACAAAACCCCCCCAAATGACCCCATTTTGGAAAGTAGACACCCCAAGCTATTTGCTGAGAGGCATGGTGAGTATTTTACAGCTCTCATTTGTTTTTGAAAATGAAGAAATAAAATATATATATATATATTTTTTTTTTTCAATTTTCAAAACTTTGTAACAAAAAGCGAGATCTTCAAAATACTCACAATAAGTCTCAGCAAATAGCTTGGGGTGTCTACTTTCCAAAATGGGGTCATTTGGGGGGGTTTTGTGCCATCTGGGCATTCCATGGCCTCCGACACTGTGATAGGCAGTGAGGAGTGAAATCAAAAATTTATACCCTTAGAAAGCCTGAAGGCGGTGCTTGGTTTTTGGGGTCCCGTACGCGGCTAGGCTCCCAAAAAGTCTCACACATGTGGTATCCCCTTACTCAGGAGAAGCAACAGAATGTATTTTGGGGTGTAATTCCACATATGCCCATGGCATGTTTGAGCAATATATCATTTAGTGACAACTTTGTGCAAAAAATAAAAATAAATAAATAAATTGTCTTTTTTCTGCAACTTGTGTCAACATATAAAATAGTCCATGGACTCGACATGCCTCTCAGTATATAGCTTGGGGTGTCTGCTTTCCAAAATGGGGTCATTTGGGGGGGTTTTGAACTGTCCTGGCATTTTATACACAACATTAGGAAGCTTACATCCACTCTTCTAACCACTTGAAGACAAAGCCCTTTCTGACACTTTTTGTTTACATGAAAACATTTTTTTTTTTGCAAGAAAATTATGTTGAACCCCCAAACATTATATATTTTTTTAAAGCAAAGGCCCTACAGATTAAAATGGTGGGTGTTGCATATTTTTTTTCCACACAGTATTTGCGCAGCGATTTTTCAAACGCATTTTTTGGGGAAAAAATACACTTTTTTTAATTTTAATGCACTAAAACACACTATATTTCCCAAATGTTTGATGAAATAAAAAAGATGATCTTAGGCCGAGTACATAGATACCAAACAAACATACATTTTTAAAAGCCTTTAAAAGCCTTTACAGGGTACCACGTTAGATTTACAGAGGAGGTCTACTGCTAAAATTACTGCCCTCGATCTGACCTTCGCGGTGATACCTCACATGCATGATGCAATTGCTGTTTACATATGACGCCAGACCGACGCTTGCGTTCGCCATTGCGCAAGAGCAGGGCGGGACAGGGGTGCTTTTTTTTATTTTATTTTTTATTATTAATTTATTTTTATTTTTATTTTTTTAAACTCTTCTTTCCATATTTATTTTTTTTATCATTTTTATTGTTATCTCAGGGAATGTAAATATCCCCTATGATAGCAATAGGTAGTGACAGGTACTCTTTTTTTGAAAAAACTGGGGTCTATTGGACCCTAGATCTTTCTTCTGCCCTCAATTTCCCAATGGCGCTTTTTATATCCGGGGGGGGGACATTCCCTCCCACTGCTTGTAAAAGCAGTCCAGAGGCTAATTAGCCACTAGAATTGCTTTTACATGAAAGTCGGCCGCTGGCTGAAAAGAATGATACCAAGATGATACCAAATCTGGTATACCAAATCTGATAATCAATCTGGTATAACCAAAGTCCAGCAACATACCAGTACGTTGCTGGTCCTTGTTGGACATGTATTGTAATCTTTTTTTTCATGCAGCCTGTTGGCTGAACGAAAAAAAGAGATTGATCGGTGGGTATGCCCACCATTAGAATACCACCCTTCATTCACCCACTTCTAATGATGGGCATAAATGCACCATTTATATATGCCGAAGCATGGGGGCATCCTACCGCAAAATTTATGCCGCGTACACACGGTCAGACTTTTCCACGGGCAAGCCTCTGTCGGAATTTTGACCGTATGTATGCGGCATTAGGAGCAAAATTGCTCCTCCGCCCCTGCTGCCCCCATGCTTCGGCATATATGCTCTTTTTTTTTTAACTGTGGTGGTGAAATCACCTCCTACAGCACTGGAGTCGCAGGGATCAGGCCTGTCTCTGCGAACGCTGCAGTTATGTGTGTTGTGTTTTGTAAGTGACAGTGATCAATCGATACTGCACTTGGGTGGCCTGGGCTGGACGGAGGGGCAAAACTCAGGTGCTAGCAGGTATCTGGGCTGATCCCGCTAACACTGCGTTTTTGGGAACCCTAAACTGCTGGGGACGCTAGTATAGATCTGATCAGATCAGATATTGATCTGTTCAGATACTATACCACTAAGGGAGGTGTATGCTTCACGCGTGGGTGTTAGCGTCCCTGGCACTAACCTGACACTGCCTGGGGTGACGCAGACCCTCTCTGACACTAAAACCTAATTGATATCACCCGCCGGGCGATCAGGGGGTTAAACCTTTATTGGGTTATATACGGCGGGTGCCCTGACACTATAAAAAGCAAACTAACTAACCAGCGTCACCCGTAACACTTATATGGTGATCACTGGTGAAAGGGTTAACTAGGGGCAATAAGGGGGTTAAACCTTTATTAGGTAATATATGGGGGTACCTGACGTTATATAAAAACCTGACGGGGAACCTAAATAACAAAATAACTAACTGGCTAACCAGTGTCACCAGTAACACTTATACGGTGATCACTGGTGAAAGGGTTAACTAGGGGCAATTAGGGGGTTAAACCCTTTATTAGATAATATATGGGGGTACCTTACGCTATAAAAACCTGCGGCGAACCTAAAAAAAATAACTGGCTACCTATCGGCATCACCGACACTAAGACAGCGATCAGAAAAACGATTGTTTGGTGACACTGGCAAAAGGGGGTGAAAGGGTTAGCTGGGGGGCGATCAAGGGGTTAAACCTTTATTAGGTAATATATGGGGGTACCTGACGCTATAAAAATCTGCGGCGAACCTAAAAAAAATAACTGGTTACCTATCGGCATCACCGACACTAAGACAGCGATCAGAAAAACGATCGCTTGGTGACACTGGCAAAAGGGGGTGATAGGGTTAGCTGGGGGGGCGATCAAGGGGTTGAACCTTTATTAGGTAATATATGGGGGTACCTGACGCTATAAAAACCTGCGGCGAACCTAAAAAAAATAACTGGCTACCTATCAGCATCACCGACACTAAGACAGCGATCAGAAAAACGATCGCTTAGTGACACTGGCAAAAGGGGGTGAAAGGGTTAGCTGGGGGGCGATCAAGGGGTTAAACCTTTATTAGGTAATATATGGGG
This sequence comes from Rana muscosa, assembly GCA_029206835.1. Taxonomy (NCBI): domain Eukaryota; kingdom Metazoa; phylum Chordata; class Amphibia; order Anura; family Ranidae; genus Rana; species Rana muscosa. The sequence continues at coordinate 1,046,102,423 of CM055116.1, read as the reverse complement.
GTACCTGACGCTATAAAAACCTGCGGCGAACCTAAAAAAAATAACTGGCTACCTATCGGCATCACCGACACTAAGACAGCGATCAGAAAAACGATTGCTTGGTGATACTGGCAAAAGGGGGTGAAAGGGTTAGCTGGGGGGCGATCAAGGGGTTAAACCTTTATTAGGTAATATATGGGGGTACCTGACGCTATAAAAACCTGCGGCGAACCTAAAAAAAATAACTGGCTACCTATCGGCATCACCGACACTAAGACAGCGATCAGAAAAACGATCGCTTGGTGACACTGGCAAATGGGGGTGATAGGGTTAGCTGGGGGGGGCGATCAAGGGGTTGAACCTTTATTAGGTAATATATGGGGGTACCTGACGCTATAAAAACCTGCGGCGAACCTAAAAAAAATAACTGGCTACCTATCGGCATCACCGACACTAAGACAGCGATCAGAAAAACGATCGCTTAGTGACACTGGCGAAAGGGGGTGAAAGGGTTAGCTGGGGGGGCGATCAAGGGGTTAAACCTTTATTAGGTAATATATGGGGGTACCTGACGCTATAAAAACCTGCGGCGAACCTAAAAAAAATAACTGGCTACCTATCGGCATCACCGACACTAAGACAGCGATCAGAAAAATGATCGCTTAGCGACACTGGCAAAAGGGGGTGAAAGGGTTACCTGGGGGGCGATCAAGGGGTTAAACCTTTATTAGGTAATATATGGGGGTACCCGACGCTATAAAAACCTGCGGCGAACCTAAAAAAAATAACTGGCTACCTATCGGCATCATCGACACCTAGACAGCGACCAGAAAAACGATCGCTTAGTGACAGCGGTGAAAGGGTTACCTGGAGGGCGATCAAGGGGTTAAACCTTTATTAGGGGGGTTAGGGGGCTACACTGGACCTAAACCTGACACTTTTATTCACAAATGTCACTGATTGCAGTGATCAGTAAATAAATGGTCACTGCAATCAGTGACACTGTGACTGGGGGCTGGGGGGTGATCTGGGGGTGTCTGGGGGGCCTGGGGGGGCGATCGTGTGCCTATGTGTGTGGTGTCAGTGTGCTATTATGTGCACTAACCTGTGTGTCTTCTCTCATGCGGCGCTCGGTATATGTGAGTGCCGCAGGAGAAATTACATCACTTCCTCCTGCCTGTGTAAACATTACACAGGCAGAGGAAGCATTTGATTTGCCGGGAGCGATCGCGAGGGGGTGGCCAGAATCTAATGGCGGCCCCCTTATCACGGATCGCTCCCGAAGCGATCCCGGCCGCTCACTGTACCGGAGGGGGTCCGATTGGACCCCCCACCCATACGAAGGCAGGCAAGTACAGGTACGTGATTGTGCCTGTCCGTGCCATTCTGCCGACGAATATATACAGTGGGCGGTCATTAAGTGGTTATACAATCCTCCTGACTAACTACTCCACCCCATTCTCAGTAGAGTTGCTTGCAGTTTCACCTGTAGAGGGAGAGAAAACAATTCACACAATAAAACATCCTATCTTTACACTATCTACAAGAAGTGAGCTATCTCCAAAAGAGGGAGATAACTTCCTTCAATAAGAACTACACATACTAAGCCATATACATGCTATAAGATTAGTTGGCTACTGAAAAGTGCTGCAGAACACTGCCATCTGGTGGCAGCGCAAAGTCACTGCAACCAACACTTGTTCTATAGAAATGCGGCCAGAAATCAAGCATTTCCTATCTTGAACACGACGGGTTTCCAGCCTTTGCCCTAACTTATCTACCCCAAGTAGTGGAGGGCAAAGTTATCAAGTTCCGGAACAACCCCCAGAGTAGGCTCAAAAAAAAAACCACAATCTCCCACTCTAGAGATAGTAGGGAGAATCCGGCAAGACAAGAAGTCTCCACTTGGTGTTGAAAGTTTCAATAGAGTACAAAGCGTCTTCTCGCTCCTTGTTGCAAACTACTACTCGGTCTGCATGTATGTCTCGACCATAGTACCATTCTTGCCGGCATCCTTTGAAACGATCCGCCTTAGCAGCTGAACATATAAAGTATCTGCGGGCTGCAGGCACTTTCAAGTGTTCCCAGACAAAATCAGCATACCACCTCTCACGGTAGGCCTCAATTTCAAACAAAAGTTCCCTGGGAACATAGGGGTATTCCCAGCCATATTCAGTGGCAACTTTCTTGTTAAGGAGCCGCTGAAACCTAGCAATAGGTTGAAGGGTTGCGCGGTCTCCTCTACCAGGCAAGACAATTGCGTCCGGGGATCTAGATCTAGGCACTTTCACCACCTCAAGCTCCGGCAAAGGTGCCCGGAGAGGTACACGTCCAGCTGCAGTGGCAGGCGCTGGTGATGCGGGAAAGGGCAATGTAGGTGCGGGAACAATTTCTTCCTCATGTGTAGGGGCATCCAATCGGGGTGTAGTTTCCTCAGAGTCCATGGGTGATCCCTCTATAACGCTTCGGGGTGAGGTTAACGAAATTCTGTCCCAACCCTTCTTTACAAACAACTCGTCCACCTCAAAATCATCCCCCACATCTGAGGACAAGTCCAGGTCGGAGGTGTCGTACTCCTCCGCTGGCAGGTAGTCTCTAGTAGACACAGACTCACTGTCTTTTAAAAGTTTCCGCGGGTCGGGTATCCAAGAATCCCCAATGGTACGGACATTGAGCTTCTTCCCCTGCCCCGGCAAACTTTTCACCACAATGTCCCCAGCCTCCCTACCGTCCCCAGCTGTGGATCTCCTGGAGGTCCCTCCGGGCTGGATCTCCGGTTCAGGCAGGCGCTGGGGTGGACCTCAACCGCGGCCGCGGGAGGCTTTCGCGTAGCCCACCTTTCTCTTGGCAGGTGGGATGGATGTCTCAGTAGTGACAGAGGCAGTATCCGCTGTAGCATCCGTCGCTGGCTCTGCAGTGGCTGGGATTTCATCCTTTACATCCGCTACAGCTGTAGTGATGCGCGTGGGCCCGGCCACTGGGGCATGTTTTCCTTCCTCGGAAGTAATCATCCCCGTAAGGAAGTTGACCTGGAAAACTCGGGGTGACTTGTGGGTTGTTCCACTTCGAACAAGAACTCTCCACAGGTCAGGCATCTTCCGAATGGCCGTATCTGCATGGTCAGTCCTTGGCAACTCGGACAGAGCACGCCCAGGGCCTCCGCATCTATACAGGTGTAGCAGCCTCACCCTCTCTCTCTTCTTTAGTGGATACTTTGGCTTCGGTCTAGGGGTACTTTGAAGGGGAGAGCGAGGTGCTCCACGGCCCATGTCCTCTAGATTACTGCGTGTAGAGGTGAAGGCCAGAATCAGATTACACCCGGGCTGTGTATACGCTCAGAGCCAAGTCTGTTCTGCTGATAACCCCCTTTGCTCCCAGTAATTGGAGTACCACACACTGAAAAGGTCCAACACTTATTTATTCCATAACGGCAAACAAATAGTCCTTTGCGAGCAGACCATTTGAGACCCATAGAACAGTCCAGTATTGGTGGGGATTAGGTCAAGGCACAATCCTCAAAGAAACTAAACCGTTCACCAACGTTTCACCAACGGTTGCTAAGCACAGTGGCTGTTAAATTAACTTTTTGGCTTCAGAGTCTCTTCCAGCGACTCTAGTGAACAGGAACTGGAGTTACCTTCGCTACGTTGCAGCCCCTGTCAGGTGGAAGACATCCCTCCAAGGGAGTTACCAGAGGCCCCGCCGTCACCGGATTAATGCTGTACCGGGCTATCTGGAAGGGTTACACTCCCCGGCCTCCTCGCCTCAGATACGGGTCCGAACACCTTAGGGCCCCTCGGACTCCTCCACCCTCGCGGAACCCAGTCGAAGTTACTGGGCTCCAGGCCTTGGCCATAGTACCTCACACCAGGCTTAAGGTGCCTGGGATGGACTCCATCCCTCGCTCTGGCCAGGTCAAGGGCACCTGGGCCCGGATCTCCGGAACGCCAGCACCAAGGCCGAAGGTGCCTGGGTGCGGCCGCGTCCTCCAACTCTCAACCCTGAGGTCAGGGCGTCCGCCCCTTTTATCTCCTCTCCCTTTGCGTCACAGCGGGTTCCCCGCCCCGCTGTACCGGCACCAGGAAAGGACAAAAAGGTACAGTCTTGCGGTGCAGGGTCAACTCCAGCCCAGGGCGACAACGCCACCTGCAGGCCACAGGGAACCTTGCACCACCAGAGTCCTCCAAGAACCACAAAAGGGATTCTCAGATTCCCTTAACAATTAGTACATCTGGGTTAACTGACCCAGATGCTCCCCCCCAAATTTAAATACCCGCTACACTCTCCCCCCTGTAATTTGACACTGGTCCCCAGTGTCTGGTCCAAACTCACACCCCACAAAGGTGGTGCATGAGCTTCGCCCAGAGACTAAACCATACAAATTAGTCCTGAATTGTGCCAAGACCTAGAATGGGAAAGGGAAAATATAAAACAGTAGAATTAGAAAACTTTCAATAAAACACTTGTGACATTTACACATGCACCATCCTCCCTCTGACTATCTAAGGACCACCCACACTCAGCAGCCTTGACAGACGAATCTCCTGCAGAAGGGAAAAAAACAACAACATCCTAACACAATGTGTGTTTTCTTGGAATGAACGGGCCCGTCCTTGAAAAGGCCCATTCGCTCCAATGAGTATAGTGATGCAAGTGTAAAAAAAACAAACAGTCGTTGCGCAGCACTGCCACCTGGTGACAGTGCCACGGTAATGACACTTGGCCAAATCCTCCAGACAACTTTCTTTTCTTTCTTTTCTCTGTGTCTACACTAACTACACCCCAAACTCAATATCTTCCCACAAAAGGGATTCTCAGATTCCCTAACAATTAGTACATCTGGGTTAACTGACCCAGATGCTCCCCCCCAAATTTAAATACCCGCTACACAGGTATAGAGCGCAAAGCGGCCCCGGGGCTTGAGCCGGATCCCTGTATCCGTCAGGGGGGCAGTGATGGAAGCGATATCCATGGTTGAAGCAGGCGGGAACATTCGGTTGTCCCGGTGGAACTGGAATCCATGGAGTAGTAGCGGACATGTTGCTTCTTCTTCACTGATTTGGCTCCTACTGTCCCTTTGGCGCCAAAGACACCACGTGCAACACACACTTGGCGGGGGCTCCTCCCCCTTTTCCTTTTCTGCACGCAGCTCGCAGGCTTTTCCTAGTTCTGGACACGCCCACGAACTACGCACCTAGAAAAAAACTCAAACACAGTCCACAGTAACTGAGAGATGGATTCCGGGCTGAGCAGGGTGACAGGTGAACCATAACATTCAGGAACCCCTATGGGGGCATGGCTACACTAGTGATAAAGTAAAGGCTATACATTAATAATTAGCTGTTTGTATTTCATTTGTGATATATACAATAGGGATGAGCCGAACACCCCCGGGTTCGGTTCGCACCAGAACCTTCGAACGGACCGAAAGTTCGCGCGAATTTTCGAACCCTATTCGTTATAATGGACGCGAACGTTCGAAATCAAAATTGCTAATTACAACGGCCAATATGCATGTTAATGTTATAAAACAGGTTTGGGGACCCGGGTCCTGCCCCAGGGGACATATATCAATGCAAAAAGAAATTTTAAAAACTAAAGTTTTTTCGGGAGCAGTCATTTTAATGATGCATAAAGTGAAAAAAAAAAAGTGACATTTTCCTTTAAATATGGTACCTGGGGGGTGTCTAAAGTATGCCTGTGAAGTGGCATGTGTTTCCCGTGTTTAGAACTGTCCTTGCACAAAATGACATTTGTAAAGGAAAAAAAGAAGCCATTTAAAACCACTTGCGGCTTTAATGTCATGTCTTGTCCTGGCCGCCATATGGCTGAAAATCCTTGAGAAAAATGGCATGGCTACCCCATCACCCCCCCCCCCCACCCCAGCCCCTTTGGGTCTTGTATGGATACTAAGGGGGACCCCGCACCCAAAATAAAACCCTATACCTACAACCCTATATACTCTGAACAGCAGTATATAGGTGGTGCAAACAAGACATGGACTGTAGGTTTGTTCTTAAGTAGAATCTGAACAGGTACATTATGAAGTGTAGCTACATCCCAAAAAAATCAATTTTTAAGCTTTTTGGAGAACATAGGGAGGGGTTATCACCCCTGTAACATTTGCTGTCTTTGCACATCTGTTCAGAACATGTCACCTCACTTTCCGTCCCAATGACAAATGTTTTTGGAAAAGTGGGGTTTTAATTGAAACAAGGATTGGTGATAAAGCATCAGTAGAGAGGAGATACCTTTTTCCCAAATTAAATCTAACAGGATAGAATTTTCCTTCCTAGGGGTAGATTTCCTCTCACTTCCTGTTTTCTCTTGCCGTTTGCAAGTAGGAGTCGTTTGTAAGTTGGATGTTTGAAAGTAGGGGCCTGCCGTATATACTCTGCAGAAATTTGCCCTATTAGATGTTGGTGTAGCCACAAGACTGGTGGGCACAGGAATGGGCCCTGCTGTGAGTTAATAGATCAAGATTTGTACTTGCATGCACCTGTTGAACCGGGCAGAAAAATTGGGCCTTTGGTGGTGGTGGTGGTGGTGGTGGACGGTGTTGCCACAAGACTGTAAGCCCTCACAGTTACTCTTGGTGGGTGCAGGAATGGGCCCTGCTGTGAGTTATTAGATCAAGATTTGTAATTGCATGCACCTGTTGAACAGGGCAGAAAAATTGGGCCTTTGGTGGTGGTGGTGGTGGTGGACGGTGTTGCCACAAGACTGTAGGCCCTCATAGTTACTCTTGGTGGGCGCAGGAATGGGCCCTGCTGTGAACTATTAGATCAAGATTTGTAATTACACGCCCCTGTTAAACAGGGGCTGAAAAATTGTGCCTTAGGCATTGGTGCTGGTGCCACAACACTGCAACCCCTCACAGATACTGTACTTGGAGCACAGCAGTCACACCTGTTGCGAAGCATCTTTTTAAAAAATTGTAATTACACGCCCCTGTTATACAGGGGCTGAAAAATTGTGCCTTAGGCACTGGTGCTGGTGCCACAACACTGCAACCCCTCACAGATACTGTACTCTGAGCACAGCAATGAGACCTGTTGCAAAGCATTGCCTAAAAATTGTAATTACACGCCCCAACAGGGGCTGAAAAATTGTGCCTTAGGCACTGGTGCTGGTGCCACAACACTGCAACCCCTCACAGATACTGTACTCTGAGCACAGCAGTCACACCTGTTGCAAAGCATCTTTTTAAAAAAAATTAATTACACGCCCCTGTTATACAGGGGCTGAAAAATTGTGCCTTAGGCACTGGTGCTGGTGCCACAACACTGCAACCCCTCACAGATACTGTACTCTGAGCACAGCAATGAGACCTGTTGCAAAGCATTGCCTAAAAATTGTAATTACACGCCCCAACAGGGGCTGAAAAATTGTGCCTTAGGCACTGGTGCTGGTGCCACAACACTGCAACCCCTCACAGATACTGTACTCTGAGCACAGCAGTCACACCTGTTGCGAAGCATCTTTTTAAAAAATTGTAATTACACGCCCCTGTTATACAGGGGCTGAAAAATTGTGCCTTAGGCACTGGTGTGGTGGCATGGATCATTGAGGAGGAGGAAGAGGATAGTCAGTGAACATAACAGGACAGTCACTCAGCATCAGCATAGGCAGTCTTGAAGGGATGTGACATTATAAATTATTCCGTTATATCCGCTTCAGGTGTCTGGTAGCTGGTGGTAATCCAAGACTGATTCATTTTTATGAAGGTCAGTCGATCAACCGAGTCGGTGGACAGGCGCACCCTATGATCGGTGACAAATCCTCCAGCAGCACTGAATGTGAGTTCGGAAAGAACGCTGGATGCAGGACAGGCCAGTAGCTCAATTGCATACTGTGCAAGCTCTGGCCAGTGATCCATCCTCAGGACCCAGTAAGCCAGAGGATTTTCGGTGGGAAAGGTGTCCAAGTCTGACCTTGCCCCTAGGTATTCCTGCACCATGTATATCAGACGCTGGCGATGGTTGCTGGAACCGATCATACCTTGGGGCTGCGGACTAAAAAATTGTCTGAACGCATCGGTCAGACGTCCACCTTCCCCACCGCTCCTTCTGCTACTGACCGAAGCCTCAGCAACTTGTCGTCCAGGACCAGGAGTTTGTAACCTCCCAGTTTCTGGGAACGCGTTGCACAGACCTTTCTGCAAGGCCTCCCTGAGATGTCTCATCCTCTGCTCCCTCTGCGACGGCAAGATAAGGTCCGCAACCTTACCCTTGTACCGTGGATCAAGGAGAGTGGCCAGCCAGTAATGGTCACTCTCCTTGATCCGAAGAACACGAGGATCCTTCCGCAGGCTTTGCAGGATCAGGGAGGCCATGCAGCGTAGGTTAGCTGAGGCATTCGGTCCGGAGTCTTCTGGGTCACTGAGGATGACATGATCGCCAGCCACCTCCTCCCAGCCACGTACAAGTCCACTGGTTTGTTGGGACTGTACATCATCCCTAAAAGACTGCTGCTGCTGATGCTGAGTGCCAGGCTCCACCTCCATGCTCACACAATCCTCCTCCTCCTCCTCCTCCTCCTCCTCTTCCTGTGTGATGGGTGGGACAGAAGGAACATTGTCTGGATAAAGGGGGCCTTGAGAGACAAGGAAGTCCTCCTCTTCCTGCCTCTGTTCTGCCTCAAGTGCCCTGTCCATTATCCCACGCAGCGTATGCTCCAACAGGTGGACAAGAGGTACAGTGTCACTGATGCATGCACTGTCACTGCTCACCATCCTCGTGGCCTCCTCAAATGGTGAGAGGACAGTGCATGCATCCCTGATCATGCTCCACTGGCGTGGGGAAAAAAAGCCAAGCTCCCCTGACCCTGTCCTGGTGCCGTAGTCGCAAAGGTACTCATTGATGGCCCTCTGCTGCGTGTGCAGTCGCTGCAGCATGGCCAACGTTGAGTTCCACCTGGTGGGCATGTCACATATTAGGCGGTTCTTGGGCAGGTTCAGCTCCTTTTGCAGCTCAGTCAGCCGAGCACTGGCATTATAAGATCGGCGGAAATGCACACAGACTTTCCTGGCCTGCCTCAGGACATCCTGTAAGCCTGGGAACCTGCCCAAGAACCGCTGCACCACCAGGTTGAGGACGTGAGCCATACAGGGCACATGGGTGAGCTGCCCCTGTCGCAGGGCGGAGAGGAGGTTGGTGCCATTATCAGAAACGACCATTCCTGGCTTAAGCTGGCGTGGCGTCAACCACCTCTCGGCCTGCCCCTGCAGAGCTGCCAGAACCTCTGGCCCAGTGTGGCTCCTGTCCCCCAAACACACCAGCGCAAGCACGGCATGGCATCTTTTTGCCTGCGTACTCGCGTAGCCCCTTGTACGCCTACGGAGCACCGCTGGTTCCGAGGACAGAGCACTCGAAGAGGACATGGAGGAAGAAGAGGAGGGGGTGGAGGAGAGAGGTGTGTCACAACCAGTAGTAGCATTTTGGAGGCGTGGTGGCGGAACAACCTCCAACACTACTGCACCTTGTCCTGCATCCCTCCCAGCTACCAATAGAGTGACCCAATGGGCCGTGAAAGAAAGATAACGTCCCTGTCCATGCCTGCTGGACCATGAGTCAGCGGTAATATGCACCTTACCGCTGACCGCCCTGTCCAGCGAGGCATGGACATTGCCTTCCACATGCCAGTAGAGAGACGGAATCGCCTTCCGTGAGAAAAAGTGGCGTTTGGGAACCTGCCACTGAGGAACCGCACATTGAACAAACTCACGGAAGGGGGCCGAGTCTATCAACTGAAAAGGCAGCAGTTGAAGTGCTAGCAATTTAGCCAAGCTAGCATTCAACCGCTGGGCATGTGGATGGCTGGGAGTATACTTCTTTCGACGGTCCAGCAGCTGGGGCAGGGAAATTTGCCTGCTACAATCGGACGTCGGTGTACTGCAAGTACTTGGTTGTGACACACCTAATTCTACACCTTCAGTCCTCTCAGAGCAGCTTTCAGAGAGGACTAAAGATATAGTGGGGATGGAGATCCCAGCTGATGAGGAGCAAGGAGAGGTCCGCTTTGTTCTTTGGTGTGGGTCTTTTATGTGTGCTTGCCAACGAGCTGCATGGCAGGTCGACATATGTCTGCTCATGCTTGTGGTGCCCAAGCGGCTGATGTTTTGGCCACGCGAGATACGCTTGAGACAAATATTGCAAATAGCAGTGGTGCGATCTGATGCACTCGTCTCAAAAAAGGCCCGCACCAAAGAACTTTTGTGATAACGTGCAGAGGCAGCGCCCTGCACAGGCGGAGCTCTGCGGTGTGGTACAGTTGCTGTGCTGGCCTCTAGCTGGCCTCCAGGGGGCATCCTGCCTCGTTGGACATGTGACGCTGCATCCTCCTCCTCCTCCTCCTCTCTCCCTTCAGGCACCCACGTGGAGTCAGTGACCTCATCATCCCCTCCCTCTTCACCACTAGAGCAAACCTGGCAGTAAGCTGCAGCTGGTGGAACACTACTGCCAGATTGCTGTCCTTCAGCATCCCCTCTCTCTGCGCGCACACTACTGACTTCCTCAAGCTGGGTATCATCATCCGAGCCTTCGAATCGTTGGGCATCCTCCTGGAGCATGTACCCAACACTGTGCTCAAACAGTTCGGGGGACTCCTCAGGAGGACATGGTGGGTCTAGGGAAGGGGTGGCTGATGATGCCATTGAGTACGCGTTGGCAGCTGCTCTGCCAGTACCCTGAGCCTGGGTGAGAGAGGATGAGGAGGATGAGGAGGGCTTGGTCATCCATTCTACCAATTTTTCGGCATGATGCGGCTCCACATGTCCAGCTGCCGAAAACAAAGACAAGCGTGTCCCATGGCCACGTGCTGATGACGATGCACGACCACGTCCACGGCCAGCACTGTTGTCTCTAGAAACAGAGCCTGCCTGCCCTGTGTTCTTGCCTCGGCACGCTCTGCCTCTCCTTGGCGGTCTTCCAGCCATTGTAGTCGGTAGTGTATATAGTATAAAAAATAGAACTCCTATGTGTGCTCACAACACACTGTAGGTCCTATGGGTGCTGACACTAACACACTATAGGTACTATGTGTGCTGCTGACAAGAAAATATAGGAGCTCTGTTTGCTGCCACTAACACACTAGAAGTCCTATGGGTGCTGCTGAGAAGAAAATATAGGAGCTCTGTTTGCTGCCACTAACACACTAGAAGTCCTATGGGTGCTGCTGAGAAGAAAATATAGGAGCTCTGTTTGCTGCCACTAACACACTAGAAGTCCTATGGGTTCTGCTGAGAAGAAAATATAGGAGCTCTGTTTGCTGCCACTAACACACTAGAAGTCCTATGGGTGCTGCTGAGAAGAAAATATAGGAGCTCTGTTTGCTGCCACTAACACACTAGAAGTCCTATGGGTGCTGCTGAGAAGAAAATATAGGAGCTCTGTGTGATGCCACTAACACACTAGAAGTCCTATGGGTGCTGCTGAGAAGAAAATATAGGAGCTCTGTTTGCTGCCACTAACACACTAGAAGTCCTATGGGTGCTGCTGAGAAGAAAATATAGGAGCTCTGTTTGCTGCCACTAACACACTAGAAGTCCTATGGGTGCTGCTGAGAAGAAAATATAGGAGCTCTGTGTGATGCCACTAACACACTAGAAGTCCTATGGGTGCTGCTGAGAAGAAAATATAGGAGCTCTGTTTGCTGCCACTAACACACTAGAAGTCCTATGGGTGCTGCTGAGAAGAAAATATAGGAGCTCTGTTTGCTGCCACTAACACACTAGAAGTCCTATGGGTGCTGCTGAGAAGAAAATATAGGAGCTCTGTTTGCTGCCACTAACACACTAGAAGTCCTATGGGTGCCGCTGAGAAGAAAATATAGGAGCTCTGTTTGCTGCCACTAACACACTAGAAGTCCTATGGGTGCTGCTGAGAAGAAAATATAGGAGCTCTGTTTGCTGCCACTAACACACTAGAAGTCCTATGGGTGCTGCTGAGAAGAAAATATAGGAGCTCTGTTTGCTGCCACTAACACACTAGAAGTCCTATGGGTGCTGCTGAGAAGAAAATATAGGAGCTCTGTTTGCTGCCACTAACACACTAAAAGTCCTATGGGTGCTGCTGAGAAGAAAATATAGGAGCTCTGTTTGCTGCCACTAACACACTAGAAGTCCTATGGGTGCTGCTGAGAAGAAAATATAGGAGCTCTGTGTGATGCCACTAACACACTAGAAGTCCTATGGGTGCTGCTGAGAAGAAAATATAGGAGCTCTGTTTGCTGCCACTAACACACTAGAAGTCCTATGGGTGCTGCTGAGAAGAAAATATAGGAGCTCTGTTAGCTGCCACTAACACACTAGAAGTCCTATGGGTGCTGCTGAGAAGAAAATATAGGAGCTCTGTTTGCTGCCACTAACACACTAGAAGTCCTATGGGTGCTGCTGAGAAGAAAATATAGGAGCTCTGTTTGCTGCCACTAACACACTAGAAGTCCTATGGGTGCTGCTGAGAAGAAAATATAGGAGCTCTGTTTGCTGCCACTAACACACTAGAAGTCCTATGGGTGCTGCTGAGAAGAAAATATAGGAGCTCTGTTTGCTGCCACTAACACACTAGAAGTCCTATGGGTGCTGCTGAGAAGAAAATATAGGAGCTCTGTTTGCTGCCACTAACACACTAGAAGTCCTATGGGTGCTGCTGAGAAGAAAATATAGGAGCTCTGTGTGATGCCACTAACACACTAGAAGTCCTATGGGTGCTGCTGAGAAGAAAATATAGGAGCTCTGTTTGCTGCCACTAACACACTAGAAGTCCTATGGGTGCTGCTGAGAAGAAAATATAGGAGCTCTGTTTGCTGCCACTAACACACTAGAAGTCCTATGGGTGCTGCTGAGAAGAAAATATAGGAGCTCTGTTTGCTGCCACTAACACACTAGAAGTCCTATGGGTGCTGCTGAGAAGAAAATATAGGAGCTCTGTGTGATGCCACTAACACACTAGAAGTCCTATGGGTGCTGCTGAGAAGAAAATATAGGAGCTCTGTTTGCTGCCACTAACACACTAGAAGTCCTATGGGTGCTGCTGAGAAGAAAATATAGGAGCTCTGTTTGCTGCCACTAACACACTAGAAGTCCTATGGGTGCTGCTGAGAAGAAAATATAGGAGCTCTGTTCGCTGCCACTAACACACTAGAAGTCCTATGGGTGCTGCTGAGAAGAAAATATAGGAGCTCTGTTTGCTGCCACTAACACACTAGAAGTCCTATGGGTGCTGCTGAGAAGAAAATATAGGAGCTCTGTGTGATGCCACTAACACACTAGAAGTCCTATGGGTGCTGCTGAGAAGAAAATATAGGAGCTCTGTTTGCTGCCACTAACACACTAGAAGTCCTATGGGTGCTGCTGAGAAGAAAATATAGGAGCTCTGTTTGCTGCCACTAACACACTAGAAGTCCTATGGGTGCTGCTGAGAAGAAAATATAGGAGCTCTGTTTGCTGCCACTAACACACTAGAAGTCCTATGGGTGCTGCTGAGAAGAAAATATAGGAGCTCTGTGTGATGCCACTAACACACTAGAAGTCCTATGGGTGCTGCTGAGAAGAAAATATAGGAGCTCTGTTTGCTGCCACTAACACACTAGAAGTCCTATGGGTGCTGCTGAGAAGAAAATATAGGAGCTCTGTTTGCTGCCACTAACACACTAGAAGTCCTATGGGTGCTGCTGAGAAGAAAATATAGGAGCTCTGTTTGCTGCCACTAACACACTAGAAGTCCTATGGGTGCTGCTGAGAAGAAAATATAGGAGCTCTGTGTGATGCCACTAACACACTAGAAGTCCTATGGGTGCTGCTGAGAAGAAAATATAGGAGCTCTGTTTGCTGCCACTAACACACTAGAAGTCCTATGGGTGCTTCTGAGAAGAAAATATAGGAGCTCTGTGTGATGCCACTAACACACTAGAAGTCCTATGGGTGCTTCTGAGATGAAAATATAGGAGCTCTGTGTGATGCCACTAACACACTAGAAGTCCTATGGGTGCTGCTGAGAAGAAAATATAGGAGCTCTGTGTGATGCCACTAACACACTAGAAGTCCTATGGGTGCTGCTGAGAAGAAAATATAGGAGCTCTGTTTGCTGCCACTAACACACTAGAAGTCCTATGGGTGCTGCTGAGAAGAAAATATAGGAGCTCTGTTTGCTGCCACTAACACACTAGAAGTCCTATGGGTGCTGCTGAGAAGAAAATATAGGAGCTCTGTGTGATGCCACTAACACACTAGAAGTCCTATGGGTGCTGCTGAGAAGAAAATATAGGAGCTCTGTTTGCTGCCACTAACACACTAGAAGTCCTATGGGTGCTGCTGAGAAGAAAATATAGGAGCTCTGTTTGCTGCCACTAACACACTAGAAGTCCTATGGGTGCTGCTGAGAAGAAAATATAGGAGCTCTGTTTGCTGCCACTAACACACTAGAAGTCCTATGGGTGCTGCTGAGAAGAAAATATAGGAGCTCTGTTTGCTGCCACTAACACACTAGAAGTCCTATGGGTGCTGCTGAGAAGAAAATATAGGAGCTCTGTTTGCTGCCACTAACACACTAGAAGTCCTATGTGTGCTGCTGACAAGAAAATATAGGAGCTCTGTTTGCTGCCACTAACACACTAGAAGTCCTATGGGTGCTGCTGAGAAGAAAATATAGGAGCTCTGTGTGATGCCACTAACACACTAGAAGTCCTATGGGTGCTGCTGAGATGAAAATATAGGAACTCTGTGTGATGCCACTAACACATTAGAAGTCCTATGGGTGCTGCTGAGAAGAAAATATAGGAGCTCTGTTTGCTGCCACTAACACACTAGAAGTCCTATGGGTGCTGCTGAGAAGAAAATATAGGAGCTCTGTGTGATGCCACTAACACACTAGAAGTCCTATGGGTGCTGCTGAGAAGAAAATATAGGAGCTCTGTTTGCTGCCACTAACACACTAGAAGTCCTATGGGTGCTGCTGAGAAGAAAATATAGGAGCTCTGTTTGCTGCCACTAACACACTAGAAGTCCTATGGGTGCTGCTGAGAAGAAAATATAGGAGCTCTGTTTGCTGCCACTAACACACTAGAAGTCCTATGGGTGCTGCTGAGAAGAAAATATAGGAGCTCTGTTTGCTGCCACTAACACACTAGAAGTCCTATGGGTGCTGCTGAGAAGAAAATATAGGAGCTCTGTGTGATGCCACTAACACACTAGAAGTCCTATGGGTGCTGCTGAGAAGAAAATATAGGAGCTCTGTGTGATGCCACTAACACATTAGAAGTCCTATGGGTGCTGCTGAGAAGAAAATATAGGAGCTCTGTTTGCTGCCACTAACACACTAGAAGTCCTATGGGTGCTGCTGAGAAGAAAATATAGGAGCTCTGTTTGCTGCCACTAACACACTAGAAGTCCTATGGGTGCTGTTGGGGTGCAATGCTGTGCTAACAGCACTGCGGTTGGTACTACTGCAATACTGTACTAACAGTAAGCACGCACCAGACTAATCCCCAGCAGCAGCTAATAACACACTAACTGTGCAATCAGCAGCAATGAACGATCAATGACTTAGGTAGCAATGGTTTAGCAAAGAAATAGCCAATGGTTTAGCAAAGAAGAGCAAATCTTTCAGTATCAAGCAAAGACAGAATCAGCAGACTAATCTCTCCTAAAGCCGGAACTCATGTGACCGGGGCCGATGGCGTGGCGGCCTTTTAAATGGTGGGGTGTGTACTAAAGCCCATGAGCTGTAATTGGCTACAGCCGTCCTGCCTGTAGCCAATTATTGCTCTCCGAGTTTCGGGCGCTGTGATTGGCCAAGCATGCGGGGTCACAGTGCATGCTTGGCCAATCATCAGCCAGCAATGCACTGCGCCGGCCGCGCCGGCCGCAATGCATTGCGGGGCCGCTCGCATCACACGAATGTGATGCGAACGGCCCAAATAGTTCTGGGCTCGACGAGCGAGCGAACGCCCGATGCTCGATTCGAACATGGGTTCGAATCGAGCACCGGGCCCATCCCTAATATACAAATGGTACAGTTCTTTCATTTTGTAGCTATAAAATAAATTCCGAGCCACACCACACCACATTTTTTCAATGAATGGCAATTTCACAAAATTGTCTCATGGTGGTGCTGCAGCTCACAGTTTGTGTAAATAGGTGGCATAGTCTGCGTGCACAAGCGTGAGGCCTTTTATTGTGTAAGTCCAGAAGCACTTAAATACGTTATAGGCTAGGATGTGCAGCATGCATTTGACAAGGGTTGATTTTCCTTTTGAATTAGGGGTTTGTATTTGTTTGGAATTCTTTGTAAACTGAATTACTGGAAAAAGTATATAATCTATTTTATTTAGTCAAGCTGCTTATTTTGTTTTTTCAGATTTTTTTATTGTGAGCTTGTGTAGCATGTCAACAAAAACATCCATTAAAACAGTATAATGAGCATTGGAGTATTCAGTGGGAATTGTTTACACGTTTTATGATCATTAAAGTGGTAGTAAACCCTTTTGTGCCATTTGTACCTCAGGTAAGCTCAGAATAAATAAATAAATAAAACGTGCGCCGTTTAGGAGATATTCCAGCGAGCAGCAGCCAGTGATGTCAGAGCCGCTCTGAAGGAACGGCATACAGAAGACCAGCTTAAGATGAAATCCCTGTCAGTGGTGGTGACAGGGTGCCGCTGGAGGGATCCACTCTAAAGGTAAGTCTGACATAATGTTATATATACTGTATTTATCGGCGTATAACACACACTTTTTTCCCCTTAAAATCAGGGGGAAATCGTGGGTGCGTATTATACGCCGAATGGCTGCCTCGGAGGGGAAGGAGGGAACGAGCGCCACAGAAATAGACAGAGCCGAGTGTACTCGGCTCTGCTCGCAGTCCCGCCCAGTCTCACCTCCTAGCATTTACGTCCCGCCATTGGACCGGTGTTATGTCCATCATAGGAGCCGGGCCAAGGGGCGGGACTGCGAGACGAGCCGAGAGGAGCCGAGTACACAGGACATGCAGCTCTGTCTATCTCGGCGGTGCTCGTTCCCTCCTCAGCAGGCAGATGGACACTGATAATGCTGTAATTTTGAGAAAGGCTGCAGATGGACACACTTTTGGGCAAGGCTCCAGATGGACACACTTTTGGGCAAGGCTGCAGATGGACACACTTTTGGGCAAGGCTGCAGATGGACACACTTTTGGGCAAGGCTGCAGATGGACACACTTTTGGGCAAGGCTGAAGATGGACACTGATCATTCTGCAATGATGGGCAAGGCTGCAGATGGACACTGATAAGGCAGCATTGATGGGCATTTAAAATGTAAATTTTTTTCCTTAAACTTCCCTCCTAAAAGTTTTTTTCCTTAAACTTCCCTCCTAAACTTGGGGTGCTTGTTATACGCCTATACGTGTTATACGCCGATAAATACAGTATATATATATTGTGAGGGGGTTAACTCGGTAGCGGGTGTGTGTGACCCCCTGGTTGGGCTCCCCACACAAAACAGGGCCAGCAGACGGAGGTTGTGGTTTTCAAAATCAAAAGGTGCGGTTTATTTCTCTATGTACAGTGACAAAAACACAGCAAAGCCAAAAAGAAACAAACAAAATAAATCCTGGTCAGTTTGACCTCTGACTAAACATGCAGGTTTCCTAAACTAACAACTGGGATCAGCCTGGTGCTGTCCTAGTCCCTAAGTCCCTGGTTTAGTAAAAGTCCAAACAAATAGCCACACAGGCTTTGCCTCACCGCACAGGGGTTCACTCTCCCTAGACAGTCCACACAGGTCTGGTTCCAGGCATGAGCTAACATCTAATGAAGCTGGGAGTTTTTATAGAGGCCTTAAACGAACTGACAGGCTTCAGCTGGTCTCATCAACTCCCTGCCTGCACGACGCCCAGCCCTCTCCCTAGAGGTATGAGTCATCCATGAGCCTACTAGCCTCAGCTGGGCTTATACAACTCTCCACCCTAGTTGTATAAGTCAGCATAAAGCCTGAATCTGGGAGAAATATATCTACCCCCCTGGATGCAACCAGGTGACTTTACCTTCCTGCTGTCACATACCCCCCCCCCTCTTGTTTTAACCTTGGGGTTGGAACACCAGCAATCAGGCATTCATGTACTCGAGACAAAGCATCCACATTCCCCATTTGAACGCCAGGGCGATGCTTTACTGTGAAGTTGAATTCCTGTAGGGCCAGGAACCACCTATTCACTCTTCTATTTGTCTCCTTGTTTTGAGCCATCCACTTTAACGGAGCGTGATCCGTAACCATGTCAAAGTGCCTACCTAGCAGATAGTACCGAAGGGAATCTAGAGCCCACTTCACCGCTAAACACTCCTTTTCAACCGTGGCGTAATTTACCTCATGGGACTTCAACTTCCTGCTGAGGTAAATGACTGGGTGCTCTTCCCCGTTCCAGACCTGGGACAATACTGCTCCTAACCCCACATCTGACGCATCACTTTGTACGACAAAGTCTTTAGAGAAGTCGGGTGAGTACAACACTGGCTGGCTACATAAGGCTTGTTTCAAGAATTGGAATGCTGCCTCAGCCTCGGGGGTCCATTTAATCATGACCGACCCTTTCCCTTTCGTCAGGTTGGTTAGGGGCACAGCCTTAGAAGCAAAGTGGGGAATGAAGCGCCGATAATAACCCGCGATTCCCAGAAAGGCCCGTACCTGCTTCTTGCTGTTGGGACGTGGCCAACTCTGGATGGCCTCGACTTTGTTGAGTTGGGGTTTTATCACTCCCCTGCCAATGGTGTACCCAAGATATTTGGCCTCCTCCTGCCCAATGGTACACTTCTTGGGGTTAGCCGTAAACCCCGCTTCCCGGATAGAGTCTAGGACTGCTTGCACTTTTGGCAGATGTGAGGCCCAATCTGTGCTATGGACAATTACGTCATCCAGGTAAGCCGCAGCATACTTCCGATGGGGCCTCAGTATCTGGTCCATTTTCCGCTGGAATGTGGCCGGCGCATTCTGTAACCCGAACGGCATTCTCTTATATTGGAACGCCCCGTCTGGGGTTACAAATGCGGTTTTCTCTTTGGCCGACTTGGCCAGGGGAATTTGCCAATACCCTTTTGTGAGGTCAAGAGTCGTCATGTATCGGGCTGTTCCCAGCCGGCCGATCAACTCATCTATACGTGGCATGGGGTAGGTGTCAAATTTTGTAACTTTGTTCAACTGACGAAAATCGTTACAAAATCGCCAGCTCCCATCCGGTTTAGGCACCAACACAATGGGACTAGACCAATCACTTTGGGACTCCTCTATCACCCCTAAGTTCAGCATTTTCTGTACTTCCTCCCGTATTGCCTCCCGTCGGGCCTCTGGGATCCGATAGGGTTTTAACTTCACCCTTTCACCGGGCGGGGTAATAATATCATGCTCTACCCCAGATGTTTGTCCCGGCAGCTCAGAGAACACCTCCTTGTTGCGAAGCACAAACTCCTTAACCTCCTGTTGTTGGGGTTGTGACAAGGTGGCTGCTATTCCAACCTCCGGAATCACGCAACCAGTTTGAGCTGGTGACCAAGTTTCTGCGACTAGGGACTCTCTATCCCTCCAGGCTTTCAACAGATTAACGTGATATATCTGTTCGGGCTTTCGCCTTCCTGGTTGTCTGACCTTGTAATTCACTTCGCTCACTTTTTCCATTATCTCGTAGGGGCCTTGCCATTTGGCAAGGAATTTACTTTCAACCGTAGGGACAAGTACCAATATCCTATCCCCCGGGGAAAAGGTACGGGTCTTTGCTCCACGGTTGTACACTCTCTGCTGTGCCAACTGCGCTTGGGCCAAATGTTCCTTCACGATGGGCATTACCTGTGCAATTCGATCTTGCATCAGGGCGACATGCTCAATCACACTCCTGTGGGGAGAACTCTCACTTTCCCAAGTTTCCTTGGCAATATCCAACAGCCCTCTTGGGTGTCTCCCATACAGTAACTCAAAGGGGGAGAATCCCGTAGAGGATTGGGGCACCTCCCTAATAGCAAACATCAAATAAGGAAGTAGACAGTCCCAATCCTTTCCATCTCTATCCACCACTTTCTTCAACATTTGTTTTAGGGTTTTGTTGAATCTTTCAACCAGCCCATCGGTTTGGGGGTGATACACAGATGTACGCAATTGCGTCACTTTGAACAATTTACACAGCTCTTTCATAACCCGGGACATAAAGGGTGTACCTTGGTCCGTAAGCAGTTCTTTACAAATACCCACCCGGCTAAAAACAAGAGATAGCTCTTTGGCTATGGTTTTGGCCGAGGTATTTCTGAGAGGGATCGCTTCTGGATAACGGGTGGCATAGTCCATTATAACCAATATGTACTGGTGCCCCCTAGCGGACTTGATTATAGGACCTACCAAATCCATTGCGATTCTCTCAAACGGGACCTCAATGATGGGTAGAGGGACCAGCGGGCTACGGAAATGTGGCATCGGGGCCGACCTCTGACACACAGGGCAGGAGGAACAATAATTTTCTATGTCCTTCATCACCCCAGGCCAATAGAATCTCTGTAATACCCTCTCTCGGGTTTTCTCTGTCCCCAGATGACCTCCAAGAATGTGCCCATGGGCCAACTCCAACACCAACTTCCTGTAAGGTTTGGGCACCACAAGCTGCTCAACGGTTTCTTCTGCCCTTTTTGCCACCCGATACAGTAGGTCCTTCTCTACGCTGAAGTATGGGTAAGTGCAGGTATTATCTGGGTTCACTAACTCGCCATCTATTTCCACTACGTTTTCCCGTGCCTTTATTAGGGCGGGGTCTTTTAACTGTTCTGTGGCAAAATTTTCCCTGTGAACCTCAAGATCAGAAAACTCCACAGACGGTAGGTTTTCGTCTGAGGAGGTGGGCTCCTCTCCAGTTTCTTGAGTCTCCCCTGCCAATACTGACAAGGGAAATTCTGGAGAGTCCTCACCACTCTCAGAGGAGTTCTGGCTATCACATTCCTGGTACATAGGGGCACCAGTGGGGGGCTCAGGATCATCCCACAGTTCCCAGAACTTCGGAAAATCCCTTCCCACAATGGCATCATGCGGTAATTGAGATACTAACCCCACTGGATGAGAGAGGGTACCTTTGGGGGTCTCGAAACACACTGTAGTCACTGGATACTCTCGGGTGTCCCCATGCACACAAATAACAGCTACCTTGCTATTCCCAGAGACCTCTGTTTTAACTAATTCAGCCTTTATCAGGGTCACAAGGCTACCTGAACCCAGCAATACCACAACATTTCTACCATTAATACACATTTTGCATAAATGTTTCTCAGTTCCCCGAATGGCAGTGCATGCGACTGTCGCACACAGCGACTGACGTCTGTCCGTCAGAAAGTCACACTGCATGGGTTCCTCCACAACCGGGCAATTGGCTGCAATATGTCCCGCTTGCCGGCAGCGGTAGCAAACAATCCTTTTGGCTGCCTCTTGAGCCCCTGACTTCCCAGGCTGTTCTCGCCAAACTTTGGGTAGAGCTCCCACCCTCTCACTCTCTCCACCCTCACCCCTTGGAATCCTCTTATCCGCCCCTGGGGATGGTCTGGTCTTAGGGTGGAAAGTCCGAGTGTCTCTGGAAGAGGCCGTCAGGTTCTCTGTAGCCAAGTATTTCTCTACACGATCCACAAGACCACCGGCCGTCTCTGGGTCTCCATGGCTTACCCACTTTTGGATGGCAGTAGGAAGAGCTCTCAAAAACCGATCCATTACAACACGTTCCACAATCTCTGGTGCGGGCAAAGTCTCTGGCTGTAGCCACTTCCTGCTCAGGTGAATGAGATCATACATTTGAGACCTGGGGGGTTTTCCAAGCTGGAAAGTCCAGTTATGCACACGCTGAGCCCGGACAGCCAGGGTGACACCCAGCCTTGCCAATATTTCAGCTTGTAGCATCACATAGTCTTTTGCTTGGTCAGGCTCTAGGTCATAGTAAGCCTTCTGCGATTCACCAGTTAACAGAGGAGCCACCAGTCCAGCCCACTGCTCCTCAGGCCACTTTTCTCTTTCAGCAGTCCTTTCAAATGTGGTCAAAAATACCTCTGGATCATCCTCTCCAGTCATTTTTGTCAATAAACGACTCACCCCAAAGGACGCGGTATTAGTGGGACGGCTTTCCTCACTGGTCTGCGGACGTTGCTGCATTACTGCTTCCATTTGTTGTAGTCTCTGCTCTTGCTTCTGTAACAGGTCTATGAAGCGGGCCTCAGATTGCTGCTGGGCTTGTTGATGAGCTTGCTGCTGGGCTGCAAGGCTCCTTTGCAAACCTGCATTTGTCTGCTGTTGATTGGCATTTGCTAGAGCCAGCTGTTTCAGTATCTCCTCCATGCTGGCTTAAAAAAAACTGCCACTGGTTCTCCACCAACTGTGAGGGGGTTAACTCGGTAGCGGGTGTGTGTGACCCCCTGGTTGGGCTCCCCACACAAAACAGGGCCAGCAGACGGAGGTTGTGGTTTTCAAAATCAAAAGGTGCGGTTTATTTCTCTATGTACAGTGACAAAAACACAGCAAAGCCAAAAAGAAACAAACAAAATAAATCCTGGTCAGTTTGACCTCTGACTAAACATGCAGGTTTCCTAAACTAACAACTGGGATCAGCCTGGTGCTGTCCTAGTCCCTAAGTCCCTGGTTTAGTAAAAGTCCAAACAAATAGCCACACAGGCTTTGCCTCACCGCACAGGGGTTCACTCTCCCTAGACAGTCCACACAGGTCTGGTTCCAGGCATGAGCTAACATCTAATGAAGCTGGGAGTTTTTATAGAGGCCTTAAACGAACTGACAGGCTTCAGCTGGTCTCATCAACTCCCTGCCTGCACGACGCCCAGCCCTCTCCCTAGAGGTATGAGTCATCCATGAGCCTACTAGCCTCAGCTGGGCTTATACAACTCTCCACCCTAGTTGTATAAGTCAGCATAAAGCCTGAATCTGGGAGAAATATATCTACCCCCCTGGATGCAACCAGGTGACTTTACCTTCCTGCTGTCACAATATATATATATATATATATATATATATATATATATATATGTGTGTAGCGGGTATTTAAATTTAAGGGAAGCATCTGGTTGGTAGTGTAACCCAGATGCACTGATTATTGTTTATGGAGGACTCTGGTGGTGTGAGGTTCCCTGGGGTCCGAGGGTGGCGCTGTTGCCCTGGGCCAGGGGTTGAACCCTCACTGCAAGACTGTACTCTTTTTGTCCCTTTCCGGCGGTTGTACAGCGGGGCGGGGAACCTGCTGTGACACTGGGGAGAGGAGATAAAGGAGGTGGACGCCCTGAGCACGGGGTTCAGAGTCGGAGGACACCGCCGCGCCCAGGCACCTTCAGCCTGGGTGCGGGCGTTCTGGAGTTCCGGGCACAGGGGCCCTTGACCTCGCCGGAGCGGGAGATGGAGTCCATCCCAGGCACCTTTAGCCCTGGGGTGAGGTACTATTGAGGAGGCCTGGGACCCAGTACCTTCGACTGGGTTCCGCAAGGGTGGAGGAGTCCGAGGGGCCCTAAGGTGTTGGGCGCCCGAATCTGAGATGAGGAGGCCGGGAAGTGTAACCCTTCCAAACAGCCCGGTGCAGCATTTGCCGGTGACGGTGGGGCCTCCCGTAACTCTCTCGGAAGGATGTCTTCCCTCTGACTGGGGCCACAGCTTAAAGAAGGTAACTCCTGTTTCATGTTCGTCAGAGTTGCTGGTAGAGACTCAGAAAAGGAAAGAAGTACATTCACAGCCACTGTGCGCCATAACCGTTGGTGATATCTCAATGGTTTAGTTTGATTAAGGATTGTGCCTTGACTTACTCCCCACCTATACTGAACTGTTCGTTGGTCACAACCTGTCTGTGCTAAGTGACGATTTATTGCTGTTGAAGAATAAATAAGAGTTGGACCTTTTCAGTGGTGTGGAACTCTGGTTACTGGGAGCAAAGGGGGGTCAGTTAGAGGAAAGACTTGACCCTGGGTTATGCACACGACCCGATGGTAAAATACGTTTGGGCCTTCACCTCTATCCAGAAGAGGACATGGGCCGTGGTGGATCTCATCCCTCCTCCCAGGTTCCCCTAGACAAGACAGCAAGCCGAAAAGAAGAAGGGGTGAGAGGGGTGAGCCCGCTACATATATATATATATATATACCGTATTTATTGTATTTATTGGCGTATAACACGCGCCGTAATATTAGAAGTTTCAGGAAAAAACATATTTTTAAAATAAACAACTTTGAAGCAAATTAAGGGTCAGTGCCCATCAATGTCCATCTGCAGCCCAAATAAAGTCCTCAATGCAGCCTGATCAATGCATCAATGCAGCCCAAATAAAGTCCTCAATGCAGCCTGATCAATGCATCAATGCAGCCCAAATAAAGTCCTCAATGCAGCCTGATCAATGCATCAATGCAGCCCAAATAAAGTCATCAATGCAGCCTGATCAATGCATCAATGCAGCCCAAATAAAGTCATCAATGCAGCCCGAATAAAGTCATCAATGCAGCCTGATTATTGCCATTAATGCCTTTTTTAAACTACCGTCATTTGCAGTCTCACCATCTCCCACACCAGCAGCCTGAATCAGGAAATCACTAAGCAGCAATCTCCTCTCCACTCGGCTCTCACGTTACACACACACAGTCCCGCCTCCGCCATCGGCAATGGACCAGCTACTGTGATAGGCAGAACACTGGTCCAATGTCGGTGGTGGAGTTGGGACTGTGTGTGTGGCGTGAAAGCAGAGGAGCCGAGTGGAGCCGAGTGGAGAGGAGATGACAGCTCTGTGAGGTATGCTGTCGGCGTATAACACACACCCCTGCTTTGTCCCCGATTTTCAGGGGAAAAAAGTGCGTGTTATAAATACGATGTATATATATATATACAGTGGGGCAAAAAAGTATTTAGTTAGCCACCAATTGTGCAAGTTCTCCCTCTTAAAAAGATGAGAGAGGCCTGTAATTGTCATCATAGGTAAACCTCAACTATGAGAGACAAACTGTGGAAACAAATCCAGACAATCACATTGTCTGATTTGGAAATAATTTTTTTGCAAATTATGGTGGAAAATAAGTATTTGGTCACCGACAAACAAGCAAGATTTCTGGCTCTCACAGAGCTGTATCTTCTTCTTTAAGAGGCTCATCTGTCCTCCACTCATTACCTGTATTAATGGCACCTGTTTGAACTTGTTATCAGTATAAAAGACACCTGTCCACAACCTCAAACAATCACACTTTAAACTCCTCTATGGTGAAAACCAAAGAGCTGTCGAAGGACACCAGAAACAAAATTGTAGACCTGCACCAGGCTGGGAAGACTGAATCTGCAATAGGCAAGCAGTTTGGTGTGAAGAAATCAACTGTGGCAGCAATAATTAGAAAATGGAAGACATACAAGACCACTGATAATCTCCCTCGATCTGGGGCTCCACGCAAGATCTCAACCCGTGGGGTCAAAATTATCACAAGAACGGTGAGCAAAAATCCCAGAACCACACGGGGGGACCTAGTGAATGACCTGCAGAGAGCTGGGACCAATGTAACAAAGGCTACCATCAGTAAGATACTACGCCGCCAGGGACTCAGATCCTGCAATGCCAGACGTGTCCCCCTGCTTTAGCCAGTACATGTTTGGGCCTGTCTGAGGTTTTCTAGAGAGTATTTGGATGATTCAGAAGAGGATTGGAATGTCATATGGTCGGCTGAAACCAAAGTAGAACTGTTTGGTAGAAACACAACTCGTCGTGTTTGAAGGAGAGAGAATGCTAAGTTGCAAGCAAAGAACACCATACCTACAGTGAAGCATGGGGGTGGAAAAATCATGCTTTGGGGCTCTTTCTCTGCAAAGGGAACAGGACGACTGATCCATGTACATGAAAGAATGAATGGGGCCATGTATCGTGAGATTTTGAGTGCAAACCTCCTCCCATCAGCAAGGGCATTGAAGATGAAACGTGGCTGGGTCTTTCAGCATGACAATGATCCCAAACACACCGCCCGGGAAATGAAGGCGTGGCTTCGTAAGAAGCATTTCATGGTCCTGGAGTGGCCTAGCCAGTCTCCAGATCTCAACCCCATAGAAAACCTTTGGAGGGAGTTGAAAGTCCGTGTTGCCCAGCGACAGCCCCAAAACATCACTGTCTAGAGGAGATCTGCATGGAGGAATGGGCCAACATACCAGCAACAGTGTGTGACAACCTTGTGAAGACTTACAGAAAACGTTTGACCTCTGTCATTGCCAACAATGGATATATAACAAAGTATTGAGATGAACTTTTGATATTGACCAAATACTTAATTTCCACCATAATTTGCAAAAAAAAGTATTTCCAAATCAGACAATGTGATTGTCTGGATTTGTTTCCACATTTTGTCTCTCATAGTTGAGGTATACCTATGATGACAATTACAGGCCTCTCTCATCTTTTTAAGTGGGAGAACTTGCACAATTGGTGGCTGACTAAATACTTTTTTTTCCCCACTGTATATATATATATATACACACACACACACACACAGTACTGTGCAAAAGCATCAGACAGGTGTAAATAAATGTTGTAAATTAAGAATGCTTTAGAAAATATATATTTTAATTGTTTGCTTATATCAATTTACATAATGCAGCGTAGTGAGTAGAAAAAAAATCTAAATCAAATCAATATTTGGTGCGCCTACCCTTTGGCTTCAAACAAGCATCAATTCTTATTCTTGCACAAAGTTAGGGATTTTGTAGGATTAGAGTCAAGTGTATGAATAAGCAATTATACCAAGCAGTTGCTAATGATCATCAAATTCATATGTAGGTTGAAACACAGTCATTAACTGAAACATAAATTATATAAATGTACACACGCAATTAATCTTAAAGGAGTGAAAAATTAAAAATGTAAGACAATTTTAAGGGAAAAATATATATTATATATATATATATATATATATATATATATATATATTTCTTTTATGTTGTACTGTAAGATGGAATGCTTTTGTTTCTCATAGTTTTACCTTCATGTTACCTTTGCCTGTGCATCATATTGTGTCACTGTCATGCCAAAGCTGTGGATGTACATAACTGCTTTCTATTTCCTTTACTGTACATCAGGGGCCTCAAGCTAGAGGCCCTCCAGCTGTTGTGGAACTACAAGTCCCATCATGCCTCTGCCTGAGGGAGTCATACTTGTAACTGTCAGTCTTGCAATGCCTCATGGGACTTGTAGTTTCACAACAGCTGGAGGGCCGCCAATTTGAGACCCCTGCTGTACATGTTCTCTTTTTGGAAACAGTATAATAGAATTAGATTGGAAGTGGATGTAAACCCAAAAAAAAATATTTATTTTTTTGCTGTCACAATGTAGAGTAAAAGATTTCCTATTATTTGTGCCAGGTCTTGCTACAAAGAGTTAATCCAGCTCTGAGCAATCCTCTTTTATTGTTCAGTGAGCTAAAACGGACAAAGAGAGAAAAACCTTTGTCCGTTCCGCCCCCTTGCTTTGAGTGACAGGTTATTTACATATCTTGTGCACTAGCTTTAGACAGGCATTATTTTTTAATTCCCACCCCCACTCCTTTTCTGAAGTCATGTGGTTACTTTTCTGGATTTTGACTGGATGTTAGTGATCATAGCAGAAGGAATACACAGGAGAAAATGCATGTTGACAAGGGGAGTGTAGAGGTGGGCGGGGAGTCTACTGACATCACGACTCCACCCACCGAGCTCCAGACAACAGATCCACCCACAGAATCTGTAGTTTTTCAGTTCTTATAACAGACAGAGGGGAGACATTTGACAGATAAGGATACATGCAGGAGGCATCTATATCCTTATAGATCAGCACTATAGCAGTAGTTTAGAAGGGATGAGAGTGGCTTTACATCCACTTTAAACTAAAAATAAGTGTACAGGTATGGTTACCAATTTAGAATAATTGGAATAATCTGTCAGTCAATACTTATACTGTATATAAGCCAGGTCATACTTGGTTGGCACATGCATGTTAGTTTGGTATTCAGTAATAAGCTACAAAATCATTATCAAATGCTGTTCCTCACAAAATCAGGTAGTCATTTTTGTAATTTCCTAGAATATTCTGTTTATAGATCAAGCAGCAAGAAGGAATTACCTCTTGAAAGCTTACTCTTCCACAGGAAAGGTTTCCAAATACTTTACATGAAGTCATACATACATCTACCCGTATAGAAGTAAAAAGTAGGACAGAAAGAACAAAATATTACATCACACTAAATATCATCCACTGTGAGACATCCAACTGGTTTCACTGGGCTGGAAACTGGGGCGGAAGTAAATTAAGCTATTTGTGTAACATACAAACACGATTAATACAGGCTGTAATTAGGCTTGTTCAAAAAGGAGGGTTTGCCTGGTTAAGGACAGGCGCAGGGGTTACTTAATGCAACAAATAATATAACCATTAGCCAAACAAGAAAGTTAATTGGCTAATTTTATTAGTATCAATGTTAAATGAAAATAAATACAAACACAAGAGTGCTATCAAACGATAAAAGGTGCCATCGGTACCAATCACATATATCACTGACAGGACATACACAGACAAACATGTAACAAATAAACACTAGTCCGGATGCTGTGGTTCAGCCAAGGGAAATATGCAGCCTGCTGAGGATTACCCAAATAGTTCCCCTAATAAGGGGTAAATTTAATCAGTTGGTGCTGTATGCACTGTTAAGCCCTGTACACACGATAGGTTTAACCGATGAAAACCGTCCGATGGATTGTTTTCATCAGACAAACCGATCGTGTATGGGACCCATCGGTCTTTTTTCCATCGGTTTTAAAAAATAGAACATGTTTTAAATTTTTACGATGGATAAAAAACCGATCGAAAACTCAGATCATCTATGGGCAAGTCCATCGGATAAAAAACCCACGCATGCTCAGAATCAAGTCGACGCATGCTCAGAAGCATTGAACTTCATTTTTCTCGGCTCATCGGAGTGTTTTACGTCACCACGTTTGGAACGGTCGGTTTTTTGACTGATAGTGTGTAGGCAAGACTGATGGAAGTCAGCTTCATCGGATTTCCTATGGACAAAACCATCAGATTATAATCCATAGGATATCCGATCGTGTGTACGAGGCTTTACTGTCAAATGGGTGCAGTGATCCAGAGGCTGAACCTCAAGGGGGGGCGGGTATGGGAGGGAGGAGGGGAAGAATAGGGATCCCGGGATATGTTGTATTATTAATTGGATGAATTGTACTTGATTCTAGTATATAAATCTCTATCAGAATTGCCAAATTGAACAACCAAAAAATTCAAAAAATGCCAAAGAATATTATCCCATTCAAATTAGTTGATCAACAAGTCTTGCCAGTTGTTGAAGTCTCTTTACTGATAGATTGATAGATTTCAAAAACAATTGGTCACAATCCGTCCATGGGTCAACGCTGTAAAGCTTTTAGAGAAGTCAAACTCCCATTGCACATAGATAATATAGCTCTGCTCTTTTTATACATCAATTAGTCATTTTGAGCATTTGCATAGTCGTTGCTTGAAATATCAACCAGCAGTCCCTTAATGTGTCCTATCCACTGGAATGGAACAACGGAAGTATTGCAATGAAAGTTTCTACATTACCAAACCGTTGGCGTTGTGAATTCCACTTCCGAGTGCGGACTCTAATTGCGGCTGTTGTAGCTGTACCCCACTGGTAGTGCGGGTTGAAGGGAGATTGATTCGTCCCATCCTCGTCATTCGTACATCACTCAGTTATTGTTGTTGTTAATGTGGAACGATGTAGTGTCCTCACGCTGGGAAAGGTAGTTGATTCCTACCGTACGTTCCTCAGCAGAGCTCGTTCGTCGTTCGTTGTTGGTTGGGTGTAGTGATGAGCCGAACACCCCCGGGTTCGGTTCGCACCAGAACCCGCGAACGGACCGAAAGTTCGTACGAACATTAGAACCCTATTAAATACAATGGATGCGAACGTTCGAATTCTAAAGTGCTAATTATAACGACTATTATGCATGTTATTGTCCTAAAAAGGGTTTGGGAACCCGGGTTCTGCACCAGGGGACATGTATCAATGCAAAAAGAAGTTTTAAAAACTGTCGTTTTTCGGGAGCAGTCATTTTAATGATGCATAAAGTGAAAAAAAAAAAGTCAAATATTCCTTTAAATATTGTTCCTGGGGGGTGTCTAAAGTATGCCTGTGAAGTGCCACGTGTTTCCCGTGTTTAGAACTGTCCCTGCACAAAATGACACTTCTAAAGGAAAAAAAAGCCATTTAAAACTGCTTGCGGCTTTAATGTAATGTCTGGTCCCGGTAATATGGATGAAAATCTTTAAGAAAAATGGCATAGCTACCCCATGACCCCCCCCCCCCTACCCCAGCCCATTACCAGCCCCTTTGGGTCTTGTATGGATATTAAGGGGAACCCCGCACATAAAATAAAAAAGGCCCTATATACTCTGAACAGCCGTATACAGGCGGTGCATACAAGACAGGGACTGTAGGTTTGTTCTTATGTAGAATCTGTTTGTAATTTTGAACAGGTACATTGTTTAAGTGTAGCTCCAGCCCAAAAATCTATTTTTAAACTTTTTGGAAAACATAGGTAAGGGTTATCACCCCTGTAACATTTGTTTTGCTGTCTGTGCCCCTGTTCAGAACATTTCACCTCACTTTCCGTCCCAATGACAACTGTTTTTGAAATGTGGTGTTTTTCTTGAAACAAGGATTGGTGATAAAGCATCAGTACACAGACACCTTTCTCCCATATTAATTCTTACAGGAGAGAATTTTCCTTCCAAGGGGTAGATTTCCTCTCACTTCCTGTTGTCTTCTTGCGTTTGCAAGTAGGAGTCGTTTGTAAGTTGGATGTTTGAAAGTAGGGACCTGCCGTATATACTCTGCAGAAATAGGCCCCTTAGTTGTTGGTGTTGGCACAACACTGTAAGCACTCACAGTTACTCTTGGTTGGTGCTGGAACGCCCTGCTGTCAACTATTATATCAGGAATTTTAATTACATATAATTGTTGAACAGTGGTAGTAAAAATTGGGCCTTTGATGGTGGTGCTGGTGCCACAACACTGTAAGCCCTGACAGTTACTCTTGGTGGGTGCAGCAATGGGCCCTGCTGTGAATTATTAGATCAAGAATTGTAATTGCATGCCCCTTTTGAACAGGGGCTGAAAAATTGGGCCTTTCGTGGTGGTGGTGGTGTTGCCACAACACTGTAAGCCCTCAGAGTTACTCTTGGTGGGTGCAGCAATGGGCCCTGCTGTGAATTATTAGATCAAGAATTGTAATTACATGCCCCTGTTGAACAGGGGCTGAAAAATTGGGCCTTAGGCAATGGTGGCACAACACTACAACCCCTCACAGATACTGTACTTGGAGCACAGCAATGAGCCCTGTTGCAAAGTATTGCTTCAAAAATTGTAATGACACGCCCCTGTTAAACAGGGGCTGAAAAATTGGGCCTTAGGCACTGGTGGCACAACACTCCAACCCCTCACAGATACTGTACTTGGAGCACAGCAATGATCCCTATGGCAAATTATTGCTAAAAAAATTGTAATTACACGCCCCTGTTAAACAGGGGCTGAAAAATTGGGCCTTAGCCACTGGTGGCGGCACCCATAAACAAAAATGATCTTCCAAGCTATCATCATCAATCGGCATCTTTTTGCCTGCGTACTTGCGTAGCCCCTTGAACGGCTACGGAGCACCGCTGGTTCAGAGGACAAAGCACAGGAAGAGGCCATGGAGGAAGAAGAAGAGGAGGGGGTGGAGGAGAGAGGTGTGTCACAACCAGTAGTAGCATTTTGGAGGCGTGGCGGTGGAACAACCTCCAACACTACTGCACCTTGTCCTGCATCCTTCCCAGCTGCCAAAAGAGTGACCCAATGGGCCGTGAAAGAAAGGTAACGTCCCTGTCCATGCCTGCTGGACCATGAGTCAGCGGTAATATGCACCTTACCGCTGACCGCCCTGTCCAGCGAGGCCAAGACATTGCCTTCCACATGCCGGTAGAGAGCCGGAATAGCCTTCCGTGAGAAAAAGTGGCGTTTGGGAACCTGCCACTGAGGAACCGCACATTGCACAAACTCACGGAAGGGGGCCGAGTCTACCAACTGAAAAGGCAGCAGTTGAAGCGCTAGCAATTTAGCCAAGCTAGCATTCAACCGCTGGGCATGTGGATGGCTGGGAGTGAACTTCTTTCGACGGTCCAGCAGCTGGGGCAGGGAAATTTGCCTGCTAGAATCGGACGTCGGTGTACTGCTAGCAGAGTGGCCGCAACTACTTGGCTGTGACACACCTAATTCTACACCTTCATTCCTCTCAGTGCATGTTTCAGAGAGGACTGAAGTTATAGTGGGGTTGGAGATCCCAGCTGATGCGGTGCAAGGAGAGGTCCGCTTTGTTCTTTGGTGTGGGTCTTTGAGGTAGGCTTGCCAACGAGCTGCATGGCAGGTCAACATATGTCTGGTCAGGCATGTGGTACCCAAGCGGCTGATGTTTTGGCCACGCGATATACGCTTGAGACATATGTTGCAAACAGCAGCTGTGCGATCTGATGCACTAGCCTCAAAAAAGGCCCACACCAAAGAACTTTTGGAATGACGGGCAGAGGCAGCGCCCTGCACAGGCAGAGCTCTGCGGTGTGATTCCGTCTGTGTACTGCCCTTACGCTGGCCACCAAAGGGCATCCTGCCTCGTTGGAGATGTGCCTCCTCCTCATCCTCCTCCTCCTCCTCTCTCCTATTAGGCACCCACGTGGAGTCAGTGACCTCATCATCCCCTCCCTCCTCATCACTGGAGCCAATCTGGCAGTATGCTGCAGCTGCTGGAACATGACTGCCAGATTGGTGTCCTTCTTGAGCATCCCCTCTGTCTGCTCTCACGCTACTGCCTTCCTGTAGCTGGGTTTCATCATCAGACCCTTCGAAACGCTGGGCATCCTCCTGGAGCATGTACCCAACACTGTGCTCAAACAGTTCGGGGGACTCCTCAGGAGGAGGACATGGTGGGTCTAGGGAAGGAGTGACTGATGATGAGTCTGACATTGATACCAGAGAAGAGGACGCTTTGGCAGCTGCTTTGCCAGTACCCTGAGCCTGGGTGAGAGAGGATGAGGAGGAGGAGGAGGGCTTGGTCATCCACTCTACCAAGTCTTCGGCATGATGTGGCTCAACATGTCCAGCTGCCGAAAAGAAGGACAAGCGTGTCCCATGGCCATGTGCTGATGAGAATGCACCGCGTCCACGACCAGCACTGTTGCCCCCAGACACAGAGTCTGCTTGCCCTCTTTTATTGCCTCCTGACTGTCTGCCTCTCCTTGTTTGCCTTCCAGACATTCTAATAGATGGCCTGCAGGGAGATGGGAAAAAAGCAATAAGGGCTACCTTCAGGTGTCCTTCTCTGTCCCTTTACTTAAGGATTTCTAAATATGGTTGAGGATGATTGCTTTCGCACAGAATAGCACAACGACAATTTCCCTGACTGTCCAAAAAACAAGGATTTCAAAGATGGTTGATGATCAATGCTTTAGCACACTATAGCACAAGGAGAATTTCCCTCACTGTCCTTCCCTGTCCCTAGAAACAAGGATTATCACAGTGAAAGAAACTGACACTCTTCCTACCTATAGTTTTCTGTCCCTAGAAAAAATGTTTTTTTAAAGATGGTTGATGATCAATGCTTTAGCACACTATAGCACAAGGAGAATTTCCCTCACTGTCCTTCCCTGTCCCTAGAAACAAGGATTATCACAGTGAAAGAAACTGACACTCTCCCTACCTATAGTTTTCTGTCCCTAGAAAAAATGTTTTTTTAAAGATGGTTGATGATCAATGCTTTAGCACACTATAACACAAGGAGAATTTCCCTCACTGTCCTTCCCTGTCCCTAGAAACAAGGATTATCACAGTGAAAGAAACTGACACTCTTCCTACCTATAGTTTTCTGTCCCTAGAAAAAATGTTTTTTTAAAGATGGTTGATGATCAATGCTTTAGCACACTATAGCACAAGGAGAATTTCCCTCACTGTCCTTCCCTGTCCCTAGAAACAAGGATTATCACAGTGAAAGAAACTGACACTCTTCCTACCTATAGTTTTCTGTCCCTAGAAAAAATGTTTTTTTAAAGACGGTTGATGATCAATGCTTTAGCACACTATAGCACAAGGAGAATTTCCCTCACTGTCCTTCCCTGTCCCTAGAAACAAGGATTAGCACAGTAAAAGAAACTGACACTCTTCCTACCTATAGTTTTCTGTCCCTAGAAAAAATGTTTTTTTAAAGATGGTTGATGATCAATGCTTTAGCACAGTATAGCACAAGGAGAATTTCCCTCACTGTCCTTCCCTGTCCCTAGAAACAAGGATTATCACAGTGAAAGAAACTGACACTCTCCCTACCTATAGTTTTCTGTCCCTAGAAAAAAGGTTTTTTTAAAGATGGTTGATGATCAATGCTTTAGCACACTATAGCACAAGGAGAATTTCCCTCACTGTCCTTCCCTGTCCCTAGAAACAAGGATTATCACAGTGAAAGAAACTGACACTCTTCCTACTGTGACAGCAGGAAGGTAAAGTCACCTGGTTGCATCCAGGGGGTAGGTATATTTCTCCCAGATTCAGGCTTTATGCCGACTTATACAACTAGGGAGAGAGTTGATGAAGCCCAGCTGAGGCTAGTGGGCTCATGGATGATTCATACCTCTAGGGAGAGTGCTGGGCGTCGTGCAGGCAGGGAGTTGATGAGACCAGCTGAAGCTTGTCAGCTCGTTTAAGGCCTCTATAAAAACTCCCAGCTTCATTAGATGTTTGCTCATGCCTGGAACCAGACCTGTGTGGACTGTCTAGGGAGAGTGAACCCCTGTGCGGTGAGACAAAGCCTGTGTGGCTATTTGTTTGGACATTTACTAAACCAGGGACTTAGGGACTAGGACAGCACCAGGCTGATCCCAGTTGTTAGTTTAGGAAACCTGCATGTTTAGTCAGAGGTCAAGCTGACCAGGGTTTATTTTGTTTATGTTTCTTTTTGCTTTGCTGTGTTTTTGTCCCTCTAAATAGAGAAATAAACCGCACCCTTTTGATCTTGAAAACCACAACCTCCGTCTGCTGGGCCTGTTTTTGTGTGGGGAGCCCATCCAGGGGGTCACACACACCCGCTGCCGAGCTAACCCCCTCACAGTTGGTGGAGAACCAGTGGCAGTTTTTTTTTTAAGCCAGCATGGAGGAGATACTGAAACAGCTGGCTCTAGCAAATGCCAATCAACAGCAGACAAATGCAGGTTTGCAAAAGAGCCTTGCAGCCCAGCAACAAGCCCAGCAGCAATCTGAGGCCCGCTTCATAGACCTGTTGCAGAGGCAAGAGCAGAGACTACAACAACAGATGGAAGCAGTAATGCAGCAACGTCCGCAGACCAGTGAGGAAAGCCGTCCCACTAATACCGCGTCATTTGGGGTGAGTCGTTTATTGACAAAAATGACTGGAGAAGATGATCCAGAGGTGTTTTTGACCACATTTGAAAGGACTGCTGAAAGGGAAAAGTGGCCTAAGGATCAGTGGGCTGGACTGCTGGCTCCTCTGTTAACTGGTGAATCGCAGAAAGCTTACTATGACCTAGAGCCTGACCAAGCAAAAGACTATGTGATGCTAAAAGCTGAAATATTGGCAAGGCTGGGTGTCACCCTGGCTGTCCGGGCTCAGCGTGTGCATAACTGGACTTTCCAGCTTGGAAAACCCCCCAGGTCTCAAATGTATGATCTCATTCACCTGAGCAGGAAGTGGCTACAGCCAGAGACTTTGTCCGCACCGGAGATTGTGGAACGTGTTGTGATGGATCGTTTCTTGAGAGCTCTTCCTACCGCCATTCAAAAGTGGGTAAGCCATGGAGACCCAGAAACGGCCGGTAAACTTGTGGATCGTGTAGAGAGATACTTGGCTGCAGAGAACCTGACGGCCTCTTCCAGAGACTCTCGGACTTTCCACCCTAAGACCAGACCATCCCCAGGGGCGGATAAGATGATTCCAAGGGGTGAGGGTGGAGAGAGTGAGAGGGTGGGAGCTCTGCCCAGGGTTTGGCGAGAACAGCCTGGGAAGTCGGGGGCTCAAGAGGCAGCCAAAAGGATTGTTTGCTACCGCTGCCGGCAAGCGGGACATATTGCAGCAAATTGCCCGGTTGTGGAGGAACCCATGCAATGTGACTTTCTGACGGACAGACGTCAGTCGCTGTGTGCGACAGTCGCATGCACTGCCATTCGGGGAACTGAGAAACATTTATGCAAAATGTGTGTTAATGGTAGAAATGTTGTGGTATTACTGGATTCAGGTAGCCTTGTGACCCTGATAAAGGCTGAATTAGTTAAAACAGAGGTCTCTGGGAATAGCAAGGTAGCTGTTATTTGTGTGCATGGGGACACCCGAGAGTATCCAGTGACTACAGTGTGTTTCAAGACCCCCAAAGGTACCCTCTCTCATCCAGTGGGGTTAGTATCTCAATTACCGCATGATGCCATTGTGGGAAGGGATTTTCCGAAGTTCTGGGAACTGTGGGATGATCCTGAGCCCCCCACTGGTGCCCCTATGTACCAGGAAGGTGATAGCCAGAACTCCTCTGAGAGTGGTGAGGACTCTCCAGAATTTCCCTTGTCAGTATTGGCAGGCGAGACTCAAGAAACTGGAGAGGAGCCCACCTCCTCAGACGAAAACCTACCGTCTGTGGAGTTTTCTGATCTTGAGGTTCACAGGGAAAATTTTGCCACAGAACAGTTAAAAGACCCCGCCCTAATAAAGGCACGGGAAAACGTAGTGGAAATAGATGGCGAGTTAGTGAACCCAGGTAATACCTGCACTTACCCATACTTCAGCGTAGAGAAGGACCTACTGTATCGGGTGGCAAAAAGGGCAGAAGAAACCGTTGAGCAGCTTGTGGTGCCCAAACCTTACAGGAAGTTGGTGTTGGAGTTGGCCCATGGGCACATTCTTGGAGGTCATCTGGGGACAGAGAAAACCCGAGAGAGGGTATTACAGAGATTCTATTGGCCTGGGGTGATGAAGGACATAGAAAATTATTGTTCCTCCTGCCCTGTGTGTCAGAGGTCGGCCCCGATGCCACATTTCCGTAGCCCGCTGGTCCCTCTACCCATCATTGAGGTCCCGTTTGAGAGGATCGCAATGGATTTGGTAGGTCCTATAATCAAGTCCGCTAGGGGGCACCAGTACATATTAGTTATAATGGACTATGCCACCCGTTATCCAGAAGCGATCCCTCTCCGAAATACCTCGGCCAAAACCATAGCCAAAGAGCTATCTCTTGTTTTTAGCCGGGTGGGTATTTGTAAAGAACTGCTTACGGACCAAGGTACACCCTTTATGTCCCGGGTTATGAAAGAGCTGTGTAAATTTTTCAAAGTGACGCAATTGCGTACGTCTGTGTATCACCCCCAAACCGATGGGCTGGTTGAAAGATTCAACAAAACCCTAAAACAAATGTTGAAGAAAGTGGTGGATAGAGATGGAAAGGATTGGGACTGTCTACTTCCTTATTTGATGTTTGCTATTAGGGAGGTGCCCCAATCCTCTACGGGATTCTCCCCCTTTGAGTTACTGTATGGGAGACACTCAAGAGGGCTGTTGGATATTGCCAAGGAAACTTGGGAAAGTGAGAGTTCTCCCCACAGGAGTGTGATTGAGCATGTCGCCCTGATGCAAGATCGAATTGCACAGGTAATGCCCATCGTGAAGGAACATTTGGCCCAAGCGCAGTTGGCACAGCAGAGAGTGTACAACCGTGGAGCCAAGACCCGTACCTTTTCCCCGGGGGATAGGATATTGGTACTTGTCCCTACGGTTGAAAGTAAATTCCTTGCCAAATGGCAAGGCCCCTACGAGATAATGGAAAAAGTGAGCGAAGTGAATTACAAGGTCAGACAACCAGGAAGGCGAAAGCCCGAACAGATCTATCACGTTAATCTGTTGAAAGCCTGGAGGGATAGAGAGTCCCTAGTCGCAGAAACTTGGTCACCAGCTCAAACTGGTTGCGTGATTCCGGAGGTTGGAATAGCAGCCACCTTGTCACAACCCCAACAACAGGAGGTTAAGGAGTTTGTGCTTCGCAACAAGGAGGTGTTCTCTGAGCTGCCGGGACAAACATCTGGGGTAGAGCATGATATTATTACCCCGCCCGGTGAAAGGGTGAAGTTAAAACCCTATCGGATCACAGAGGCCCGACGGGAGGCAATACGGGAGGAAGTACAGAAAATGCTGAACTTAGGGGTGATAGAGGAGTCCCAAAGTGATTGGTCTAGTCCCATTGTGTTGGTGCCTAAACCGGATGGGAGCTGGCGATTTTGTAACGATTTTCGTCAGTTGAACAAAGTTACAAAATGCAAGCAGTCCTAGACTCTATCCGGGAAGCGGGGTTTACGGCTAACCCCAAGAAGTGTACCATTGGGCAGGAGGAGGCCAAATATCTTGGGTACACCATTGGCAGGGGAGTAATAAAACCCCAACTCAACAAAGTCGAGGCCATCCAGAGTTGGCCACGTCCCAACAGCAAGAAGCAGGTACGAGCCTTTCTGGGAATCGCGGGTTATTATCGGCGCTTCATTCCCCACTTTGCTTCTAAGGCTGTGCCCCTAACCAACCTGACGAAAGGGAAAGGGTCGGTCATGATTAAATGGACCCCCGAGGCTGAGGCAGCGTTCCAATTCTTGAAACAAGCCTTATGTAGCCAGCCAGTGTTGTACTCACCCGACTTCTCTAAAGACTTTGTCGTACAAAGTGATGCGTCAGATGTGGGGTTAGGAGCAGTATTGTCCCAGGTCTGGAACGGGGAAGAGCACCCAGTCATTTACCTCAGCAGGAAGTTGAAGTCCCATGAGGTAAATTACGCCACGGTTGAAAAGGAGTGTTTAGCGGTGAAGTGGGCTCTAGATTCCCTTCGGTACTATCTGCTAGGTAGGCACTTTGACATGGTTACGGATCACGCTCCGTTAAAGTGGATGGCTCAAAACAAGGAGACAAATAGAAGAGTAAATAGGTGGTTCCTGGCCCTACAGGAATTCAACTTCACAGTAAAGCATCGCCCTGGCGTTCAAATGGGGAATGTGGATGCTTTGTCTCGAGTACATGAATGCCTGATTGCTGGTGTTCCAACCCCAAGGTTAACACAAGAGGGGGGGGTATGTGACAGCAGGAAGGTAAAGTCACCTGGTTGCATCCAGGGGGGTAGGTATATTTCTCCCAGATTCAGGCTTTATGCCGACTTATACAACTAGGGAGAGAGTTGATGAAGCCCAGCTGAGGCTAGTGGGCTCATGGATGATTCATACCTCTAGGGAGAGTGCTGGGCGTCGTGCAGGCAGGGAGTTGATGAGACCAGCTGAAGCTTGTCAGCTCGTTTAAGGCCTCTATAAAAACTCCCAGCTTCATTAGGTGTTTGCTCATGCCTGGAACCAGACCTGTGTGGACTGTCTAGGGAGAGTGAACCCCTGTGCGGTGAGACAAAGCCTGTGTGGCTATTTGTTTGGACATTTACTAAACCAGGGACTTAGGGACTAGGACAGCACCAGGCTGATCCCAGTTGTTAGTTTAGGAAACCTGCATGTTTAGTCAGAGGTCAAGCTGACCAGGGTTTATTTTGTTTATGTTTCTTTTTGCTTTGCTGTGTTTTTGTCACTGTAAATAGAGAAATAAACCGCACCCTTTTGATCTTGAAAACCACAACCTCCGTCTGCTGGGCCTGTTTTTGTGTGGGGAGCCCATCCAGGGGGTCACACACACCCGCTGCCGAGCTAACCCCCTCACACTACCTATAGTTTTCTGTCCCTAGAAAAAATGTTTTTTTAAAGATGGTTGATGATCAATGCTTTAGCACACTATAGCACAAGGAGAATTTCCCTCACTGTCCTTCCCTGTCCCTAGAAACAAGGATTATCACAGTGAAAGAAACTGACACTCTTCCTACCTATAGTTTTCTGTCCCTAGAAAAAATGTTTTTTTAAAGATGGTTGATGATCAATGCTTTAGCACACTATAGCACAAGGAGAATTTCCCTCACTGTCCTTCCCTGTCCCTAGAAACAAGGATTAGCACAGTAAAAGAAACTGACACTCTTCCTACCTATAGTTTTCTGTCCCTAGAAAAAATGTTTTTTTAAAGATGGTTGATGATCAATGCTTTAGCACAGTATAGCACAAGGAGAATTTCCCTCACTGTCCTTCCCTGTCCCTAGAAACAAGGATTATCACAGTGAAAGAAACTGACACTCTCCCTACCTATAGTTTTCTGTCCCTAGAATTTTTTTTTTTTTAAAGATGGTTGATGATCAATGTTTTAGCACACTATAGCACAAGGAGAATTTCCCTCACTGTCCTTCCCTGTCTCTAGAAACAAGGATTAGCACAGTAAAACACACTGACACTCTCCCTACCTATAGTTTTCTGTCCCTAGAAAAAATGTTTTTTTAAAGATGGTTGATGATCAATGCTTTAGCACACTATAGCACAAGGAGAATTTCCCTCACTGTCCTTCGCTGTCCCTAGAAACAAGGATTAGCACAGCAAAACACACTGACACACTCCCTACCTATAGTTTTCTGTCCCTAGAAAAAATGTTTTTTTAAAGATGGTTGATGATCAATGCTTTAGCACACTATAGCACAAGGAGAATTTCCCTCACTGTCCTTCCCTGTCCCTAGAAACAAGGATTATCACAGTAAAACACACTGACACTCTCCCTACCTATAGTTTTCTGTCCCTAGAAAAAATGATTTTTTAAAGATGGTTGATGATCAATGCTTTAGCACACTATACCACAAGGAGAATTTCCCTCACTGTCCTTCCCTGTCCCTAGAAACAAGGATTCGCACAGTAAAACACACTGACACTCTCCCTACCTATCCTTCTCTTTCCCTAAACTAAAGGAATCCAGGTTAAGCAAGAAAAAAAAATGTCACTGTCCCTGCCTATGCTTCTCTTTCCCTGCTCCGGAACACACTACACTAGGCCGCCGTGCTGGCGGCCTTTTATAGTGTGGGGCGTGTACTAAACACCCTCAGCAATAATTGGCCACAGGCATCCTGCCTGTGGCCAATCATTGCTCTCCTCGCTGCCGGCGCTGTGATTGGCCAAGCATGCGGGTCACAGTGCATGCTTGGCCAATTACAGCGCCTGGATGACACTGCGATGGCGTAGTGCATTGTGGGCCGTTCGCGTCACTCGAATTAGGCGCGAACGGCCCAAATCGT
Organism: Rana muscosa; assembly: GCA_029206835.1. NCBI lineage: Eukaryota > Metazoa > Chordata > Amphibia > Anura > Ranidae > Rana > Rana muscosa. The sequence goes on along the minus strand of CM055116.1, from coordinate 1,046,061,237 downwards.
TCGATCTTCGTCGAACGATCGAACAGCCGATGTTCGAGTCGAACGTATGTTCGACTCGAACACCAAGCTCATCCCTAGTTGGGTGTACGTTCGTCCTGTCCTCACCGTTCAGACACCGCTCGGCGTCACGTGACTAGTGTCGGCTAGTGACGTCGACACGTTTCGCCGTGCACAGTGGCGTGGCTTCATCTTGTAATTAGGCTTGATAATTAACAATGTACAGAAATATATGCAATTATCATCTATCAGTTTTCATTAGTTTCATGCATTGATAGTTTTGAAAAATATTATATCTTTTTGCTTTATTAAATAAAGGGTGTTACTTACATTACATGGATCCCTAAAAGTCTATCCCAATTAAGGATATCCCAACTCTGTATTTTGTTTATTTTGGGGACAGAACCTGGTTACATGCATAAATTCCTATGTTTCCCTGTTGGAGCTGTCAACTCTCTAAAACCTTGTGTGTTCTCCAATTGTGGACATTAAGTACAGTATCTCACAACAGTGAGTACACCCCTCACATTTTTTTAAATATTTTTTTATATCTTTTCATGTGACAACACTGAAGAAATTACACTTTGCTACAATGTAAAGTAGTGAGTGTACAGCTTGTATAACAGTGTAAATTTGCTGTCCCCTCAAAAAAAAACTGACACACAGCCATTAATGTCGAAACCGCTGGCAAAAAAAGAGAGTACACCCCTAAGTGAAAATGTCCAAATTGGGCCCAAAGTGTCAATATTTTGTGTGGCCGCCATTTTTTCCAGCACTGCCTTAACCCTCTTAGCCATTGAGTTCACCAGAGCTTCACAGGTTGCCACTGGAGTCCTCTTCCATTCCTCCATGATGACATCACAGAGCTGGTGGATGTTAGAGACCTTGTGCTCCTCTACCTTCCATTTGAGGATGCCCCACGGATGTTCAATAAGATTTAGGTCTGGAGACATGCTTGGCCAGTCCATCACCTTTACCCTCAGCTTCTTTAGCAAGGCAGTGGTCATCTTGGATGTGCGTTTGAGGTCATTATGTTGAAATACTGCCCTGTGGCCCAGTCTCCGAAGGGAGGGGATCATGATCTGCTTCAGTATGTCACAGTACATGTTGGCATTCATGGTTCCCTCAATGAACTGTAGCTCCCCAGTGGCGGCAGCACTCATGCAGCCCCAGACCATGACACTCCCACCACCATACTTGACTGTAGGCAAGACACACTTGTCTTTGTATGCCTCACCTGGTTGCCGCCACACACGCTTGACACCATCTGAACCAAATAAGTTTATCTTGGTCTCATCAGCCCACAGGACATGGTTCCAGTAATCCATGTCCTTAGTCTGCTTGTCTTCAGCAAACTGTGAGCTTTCTTGTGCATCATCTTTAGAAGAGGTTTCCTTCTGGGACGACAGCCATGCAGACCAATTTGATGCAGTGTGTGGTGTATGGTCTGAGCCCTGACAGGCTGACACCCCACCCCTTAAACCTGGCAGCACTCATGCATCTATTTCCTAAAGACAACCTCTGGATATGACACTGAGCAGGTAAAACAAAAATTTTCATCAGCCACTGCCAATAGTACAAACATTTTTTATAGTTAAATTTGCTGCCACAAGTCCTGGGTTGATGATCCAGATGTGCTTGCTAGGGGAAATGCTGGGGAAATTGCAGAGCTCCCAGAAAATGTTGGCTATATTGGACCATTTATCCTTAGTTGTTTTTTTGTTTTTTTCATTACAACATCCTTTAGCACATTCCATAAAAAAATATGTTATTCATTTTTTTTAGGTCTTGCGTTATAGGCATGTGACATGTTTATACATCAGGGACAACATATTCACTTGCCACCTTATATATCCCACCAATTTTCAGTGACATTGTTATTCAGTTTATCTTAATTATTTTGAGAATATGCAATAAAAAAAATGTCAAGTTCATACTGCATCCGTTATTTGTTATATTTGGGAATTATATAGGGGTTTATTTACTAAAGCTAGATATGGCAAAATGTGTCACATTTCTGCATAGAAACCAATCAGTTTATAACCTCAGCCTGCTCTTAAGCTTTGGAAATGAAACCTGAAAAGCTGATTGGTTTCTATGCAGAATTGTGACTCATGTTGTCCGCTCTAGCCTTAGTAAAAAAAAAAACGCATAGTTTGGTAAAAAAAAAAAAAACCTCAGGCTTTTGATACTCAGTAATGTAATCACATTTGCATGTACAGCATTGCTTTTCACATGCACATTTTGAAAAGGCGATAGAGTTAAATGAGAATATGCACATTTTTGCCCATTCTTCTTTGCAAAATAGCTCAAGCTCTGTCAGATTGGATGGAGAGCGTCTGTGAACAGCTATTTTCAAGTCTTGCCACAGATTCTCAATTGGATTTAATTGAATTTTGGTCTGGACTTTGACTGAGACATTCTAAAGCCCCATACACACGGTCGGACTTCCATCGGACTTTTCTGCAAACTTTCCCAAAACTTTTTGCAACATCACGTGGTTTTTCTGCTGTTTTCTGCTCTTTACCGCTACCCTTTGGTCAACTTCTGCTATTGTTGGTTGATTTTAACATTAGTTGTTTTGTCCATCGGACAAAAGTCCGATGGTTTTCTGTACACACGGTCAGACTTTGCTCCATCTGACTTTTGTTGGGCAAAAGTTTGTCCGTTTGCAGACCCAACTTTTGTCCGATGAAAACAAGAAAAAAGCAAAAAAAGTTTGTCCGATGGAGCGTACACACGGTCGGATTGTTGGTCCAACTTGCTCAAAATGAAGTTTGTTGGCCAAAAGTCCGACCGTGTGTACGGGGCTTAACACATGATTATGCTTTGATTTAAACCATTCCATTGTAGCTCTGGCTGTATGTTTAGGGCCGTTGTCCTGCTGGACGGTGAACCTACACCCAAGTCTCAAGTCATTTGCAGACTCTAATGCCGCGTACACACGGTCGGAATTTCCGACAACAAATGTTCGATGTGAGCTTTTGGTCAGATATTCCAACCGCGTGTAGGCTCCATCGGACGTTTGCTGTCGGAATTACCGACAACAAATGTTTAAGAGCTGGTTCTCAATTTTTCCTACAACAAAAGTTTTGCTTGGAAATTCCGATCGCGTGTAGCCAATTCCGATGCACAAAAAAAACACGCATGCTCGGAATCAATTTGACGCATGCTCGGAATCATTGAACTTCATTTTTCTCAGCTCGCCGTAGTGTTGTATGTCACCGCGTTCTTGGCGTTCAGAATTTCCAACAACATTTGTGTGACCGTGTATATGCAAGACAAATTTGAGCGAACATCTATAGGAGATTTCCGGTTTTGTTGTCGGAATGTCCGATCGTGTGTACGCGGCATTACAGGTTTTCTTCTAAGATTTCCCTGTATTTGGCTCCATCCATCTTCCCATCAACTCTGACCAGCTTCCCTTTCCCTGCTGAAGAAAAACATCCCCACAATATGATGCTACCACCATCATGTTTCATGGTGGGGATGGTGGGTTCAGGGTAATATGCAGTGTTAGTTTTTCATCACACATAACGTTTTTCTTTGCGGCCAAAAAGTACAATTTTGGTCTCATCTGACCAGAGCACCTTTTTCCACATAGTTACATAGTAGGTGAGGTTGAAAAAAAGACATCAAGTCCAACCTGTGTGTGTGTGCTTATGTCAGTATTACATTGTATATCCCTGTATGTTGTGGTCGTTCAGGTGCTTATCTAATAGTTTTTTTTTAATTATCGATGCTCCCCGCTGAGACCACCGCCTGTGGAAGAGAATTCCACATCCTTACCCCTCTTAAGCCTCATACACACGACCGGTTTTCTCAGCAAGAAAGCTGTTGGGAGAGCTTTTAGCCGAGAAAATCGTTCGTGTGTATGGTTTCTCGTTGGGAAAACTGCCGGGAATCTCGACGAGAAAAATAGAGAACCTACTCTCTATTTTTCTCATCTGGGGTTCTTGGCAGAGTGTTTCCTGACGAGAAAACCGTAAATGTGTATGCCTACCTGTCCATGGTTAACCCGCGCATGCTCGAAAAGACTTTGACGCATGTGCGGTAGCATACAAGGGTAGTGTAGGGCAGGGGTAGTGAATTAAAATTCACGGGGGTCCGGTCAGAAATTTTTTCTCCTAGCGGAGGTCCGAGTATCATGTTGGTGCTATGACTCCACATGATATCCTCCACATCGCAGCCTCCTGTGCACATCACAGGCCCCTCATCTCAGACCCTCATCACAGACTGGTGCCCCCCCATCACAGACTGGTCCCCCCCCATCACAGACTGGTCCCCCCCATCACAGACTGGTCCCCCCATCACAGACAGGTCCCCCCCAACACAGACTGGTGCCCCCCATCACAGACTGGTGCCCCCCATCACAGACTGGTGCCCCCCATCAAAGACTGGTGCCCCCCCATCACAGACTGGTCCCTCCATCACAGACTGGTCCCTCCATCACAGACTGGTCCCCCATCACAGACTGGTCCCCCCCATCACAGACTGGTCCCCCCATCACAGACTGGTCCCCCCCATCACAGACTGGTCCCCCCATCACAGACTGGTGCCCCCTCATCACAGACTGGTGCCCCTCATCACAGACTGGTGCCCCCTCATCACAGACTGGTGCCCCATCACACACTGGTCCCCCCATCACAGACTGGTCCCCCCATCACAGACTGGTCCCCCCCATCACAGACTGGTCCCCCCATCACACACTGGTCCCCCCATCACACACTGGTCCCCCCCATCACAGACTGGTCCCCCATAACAGACTGGTCCCCCATAACAGACTGGTCCCCCATCACAGACTGGTCCCCCATAGCAGACTGGCCCCCCACCATCAGACTGGCCCCCCACCATCAGACTGGCCCCCCCACCATCACAGACTGGCCCCCCCACCATCACAGACTGGCCCTCCCACCATCACAGACTGGCCCCCATCATCACAGACTGGTCCCCCATCACAGACTGGGCCCCCATCATCACAGACTGGGCCCCCCATCATCACAGACTGGCCCCCTCATAACAGACTGGCCCCCTCATAACAGACTGGCCCCCTCATAACAGACTGGTCCCCCATAATAGACTGGTCCCTCTCATCACAGACTGGTCCCCCATAACAGACTGGCCCCTCTCATCACAGACTGGCCCCCCCCATCATCACAGACTGGCCCCACAATAACAGAATGGTCCCCCCATCACAGACCCCTTACTCCTGTCCTCATAACAGCACAGCACTTCCCCCTCCCCACAAAGCCCTACCTTATTCACACAAGACGTGCAGGGCGGCCTCTCTGGACAACGGGCGGGACTTTTCAAGTTAAAGGTGAGTGATTGATTGCTGGGACCGCCCTTAGCAACCAATCACCCGCTTCTTAACTTAAAAAATCCCGCCCTTTGTCCAGAGCGGCCGTGCGTCTCGTCTTGTGTAAGTAAGACAGGCGGCGGGCGGAGACACTGCAGCGATCCGAACCAGAAGGGACAGACTAACCCGTGCGCGGCGCGCCTGCCATGCTGTGAACATAGCGGCAGGCGGGCGAGCCGGCGGCGGGGGGAGGAGTGGGACACACAGGCAACTATTTGGCAAGGCTGCGGTCCGGTTAGTATGGCTACTGGGGCCGGAACCGGACCGCGGTCCGCCATTTAGTGATGCCTGGTGTAGGGTGTAGCAAGATGGCGGCGACGGCATCGAATGTGACGAGCGCAGGCTCGTCGTAGTCAATGACGTCACCGCGTTCTTGCCATTCAAAAGAACGGCGGTTCTTTTGAATGGCCGTGTGTACACTCGGCGTTCAAGGCAAGCTTGCCGGGAATCCCGTCGGGAAAACAAAGTTTTTTTTCCAGACAGGATTCCCGCCCGAGTGTACGAGGCTAGACAGTAAAGAACCCTCTACGCCAATGTTTCTCAACCTTTTTACCGTGGAGGAACCCATGGCAAAATGTTTGAGATCTCGGGAACCCCTAAAAAAAATTGCAGATCTACAGCTCGCGGAACATAGGATCTGATTAGCGAGCTGTAGATATAACTACAATTATTGTAGAAATAGCTTTTAATAGTAGAATAAATATTAGAACGTACCTGACACCAACATTATAATGTGAACAGGGCACTTAGAAGTCAATCGTTTTCTTTATGTCCTTGCAGAGACCTACGTTAGAACAAGCCCAAAATATTCTATACAAGTCAAATCTACATATATTTTTCATCAGTTTTTTTGCACATATGCTGTGAACTTGAACAAAACTCCCAAATATTGTGATTCATAAAAAAGACAGCAGACTACGGAAACAGTTAGTCCTTGTTCACAACATACATGCATAATTGATGGGATTTATGGAAAATTGTGCAGATTTGACCTGCATAGAATAATTTGGTCTTGTCCACATCATGAGACATGCATTTTCCTAACGTAGGTCTCTACAAAGATATAAAGAAAACAATTGATTTCTATGTGCCCTGTTCACACCACAATGTTGGTGTCATTTGAGTGTAGCGCACTCAAACCCCCTTTACCTGCCCTTGGCTAGTTGGCTCCTTGCAGGTAGAGAGGGCACACCACACCACAAGCCCGTACCCTCCTGAGTGAAGAGGTTGAGCGGTGTTGTTGGTGGGTCTCCACAGCCAGAAACTAGAATCCTCCAGAGGATGGTTCTCACCTCTATAATCGACAGAGATAAGTCCTTGTCCCCCCAGTGACTTGAATGTCCACACCAGCTGCAACTCCAACGTAGAGTTTATTTTCTCGTGAATAACAGTCTCTGATAAGTAAAGGTTGGAGCAAAAAGACAGGACAGCATAAGGTGTGGGAGAGGTCCAGGCACAAACGTAATCACTTCACTGCTCAGCTTCTTAAGCAGACTCAGCCCAGATGGATAGTCTCCCTAGATAGGGACTAGCAGCCAAATGGTACTCTAACCTTAATTGCACGGTCTCTGCCACAGACCTGGTGAACTTGGTCTCTGCCACAGACCTAGTGAACTTGGTCTCTGCCACAGACCTGGTGAACTTGACCTCTTTGTAAGGAGAAGACATCCCTCCAGAGAGTTACCGGGCCCCTTCCTTCACCGTGACTTCTCACCGGTCCCTCTGAACAGTTCCTCCCCCGGCCTCCTCGTCTAAGATACGGGTCCCCTCGCAAGGCGGCACCCTGGGATTCCTCGATCCTTGATGGGCCCCAGCCGAAGGTGCTGGGCCCAAGGCCTTTGCTGCAGTACCAGGGCTAAAGGTGCCTGGGACTGATCCACCGACCTCCGCCCCTGGGCCAAAGGTGCCCAGGGCGGACAGGAACACACTCCCTGGGGTAGGACCCCCGACCACGACAGAACGGACAGAACCCCAAACAGGCAGCGTCTGCCCCTTTTATATCCTCTCCCAGCATGCACAGCAGGCCTGCCACACCCACTGTACGGCTGCTGAGAGGGGACACACAAGGCACAGCACTGTATCAGCGGTTCAACCCTGGCCTACCATGGCAGCGCCACCTGCAGGCCACAGGGAACCACACACCGATACTCTCCCTGCGGACAAAAATAGTTGATAGAATCCTGACATATGGGGTGTTTGAGCATAACTACCACTCAAACACTTCCACTAAATTTAGGACCCCACTACATGAGTATTTTTCTCTACAGAAAAATGCACACATGTTACATGTTTCTGTGCAGAAAAAACGCACATGATACCAATGTTGTTTTCAATGCACACTGTCAATGCGCATGGATACCTGCTGCCTCCTCTATAGTTTCAGCTCCTCTGAATCTGTGAGGGTGGTGTCAGGAGAAGTGCAGACAGTGGGAGCACATGGCTGAATGTTGCAGGAGGTGAGATCCTGTGTATGCTAGTGGCTGAATGCAGACTGCAGAAGGTGGAGCAGAGAGTGGGGGCACACAGCTGGATCAGGCTGAATGTAGCAGGAGGTGAGATTATAATAGCATTACGTACAACTATGGCATAACATAAAAGCTATTATATAATCGCACCTCCTGCTACATTCAGGCTGATCCAACTCTGTGCCCCCACTCTCTGCTTCCCCTTCTGCAGTCTGCATTCACATAGTTGCCAACAGTCCCGTTTTTCCCGGGACAATCACGGATTTGGGACCCTCGTCCCGTATTTATTTTGTCCCGCCTATTTTCCCGGAATTTTGCCTTTGTCCCGGCCGCCGGGAAAATCGGGAATGTTTGGGTAAAAAAACGGCAGGCTACAAAAAGATGGCCGCTGCTGCAGACACAAGGATTATTTCCTCTTGTGTTCAGTGGTGAGGAGAGGAGCAGCCAATCGGCTTCTCCCCTCTCTGTGTTCACACATGAGAAAGCGAGGCGGGGGCGGTATTATGAGCATTCGTGAGGGAGCGGCAATGTACAGGGCTGGGGAGGCAGAGTTCCGATAGGAGCCGAGAGCCAGGGGGAACAGAATCCGGCGGGGGAACCATTCTCGGCACGACACCGGGAAATCATCATGGACCGTGGAGCTGCCTCTGCCTCCAGCACACACACGGAGATGCCGGGAGGTGAGAGCATCTGTTCCCCGGGGCTTGCTGCCGCTGCTAGGGGACACAGACCTGTAAGGAGGGCTCCGCTGCTGGGGGACACCAGTTGTAAAGGAGGGCTCCGCTGCTGGGGGACACCGGATGTAAAGGAGGGCTCCGCTGCTGGGGGACACCGGATGTAAAGGAGGGCTCCGCTGCTGGGGGACACCAGTTGTAAAGGAGGGCTCTGCTGCTGGGGGACACCAGATGTAAAGGAGGGCTCCGCTGCTGTGGGACACCGGATGTAAAGGAGAGCTCTGCTGCCGGGGACACCAGATGTAAAGGAGAGCTCTGCTGCCGGGGACACCAGATGTTAAGGAGGGCTCTGCTGCCGGGGACACCAGATGAGATGTAAAGGAGAGCTCTGCTGCCGGGGACACCAGATGTAAAGGAGGGCTCTGCTGCCGGGGACACCAGAAGAGAAGTAAAGTAGAGCTCTGCTGCCGGGGACACCAGATGTAAAGGAGAGCTCTGCTGCCGGGGACACCAGATGTAAAGGAGAGCTCTGCTGCCGGGGACACCAGATGTAAAGGAGAGCTCTGCTGCTGGGGACACCAGATGTAAAGGAGGGCTCTGCTGCCGGGGACACCAGATGAGATGTAAAGGAGAGCTCTGCTGCCGGGGACACCAGATGTAAAGGAGGGCTCTGCTGCCGGGGACACCAGATGAGATGTAAAGGAGAGCTCTGCTGCCGGGGACACCAGATGTAAAGGAGGGCTCTGCTGCCGGGGACACCAGAAGAGAAGTAAAGTAGAGCTCTGCTGCCGGGGACACCAGATGTAAAGGAGGGCTCTGCTGCCGGGGACACCAGAAGAGAAGTAAAGTAGAGCTCTGCTGCCGGGGACACCAGATGTAAAGGAGGGCTCTGCTGCCGGGGACACCAGATGTAAAGGAGAGCTCTGCTGCCGGGGACACCAGATGTAAAGGAGAGCTCTGCTGCTGGGGACACCAGATGTAAAGGAGGGCTCTGCTGCCGGGGACACCAGATGAGATGTAAAGGAGAGCTCTGCTGCCGGGGACACCAGATGTAAAGGAGGGCTCTGCTGCCGGGGACACCAGATGAGATGTAAAGGAGAGCTCTGCTGCCGGGGACACCAGATGTAAAGGAGGGCTCTGCTGCCGGGGACACCAGAAGAGAAGTAAAGTAGAGCTCTGCTGCCGGGGACACCAGATGTAAAGGAGAGCTCTGCTGCCGGGGACACCAGATGTAAAGGAGAGCTCTGCTGCCGGGACACCAGATGTAAAGGAGGGCTCTGCTGCCGGGGACACCAGATGTAAAGGAGGGCTCCACTGCCGGGGACACCAGATGTAAAGGAGGGCTCCGCTTCCAGGGACACAGTTCTGTAAAGAGGGGCTCTGCTTCTGGGGGCACCTGATGCAAGGACGGACTGCTGGGGAGGCATCTGGTGGCAGGTGACACGCTTCCACTGATTCGGCATTATGGTGAGTTGAATGATTTCATTTTATATTACAATGTAATAATAGAAATAATGTGCTTCAATCACCCTGACACCATAACAAACATGGTGCCGGGATGATTGAAGCGCCAACAACAGGTGTTTTGGAGTATCTTTATATGCCGATTTTGTTAAACTTTCTGGAATACACATTTCTATTGTGGTGTAGGATCTGGCTTCTTTCTTTCTTTCTTCCTTTCTTTCTTTCTCTCGGACTTCAACCACACCCCTTCTGAGCCACGCCCATTTAAGCCACGCCCACACGCGCATGTAAACACGTCCATTTTTCGCACGCCGCATTTTCCTATTAGGGTGTGACACGCCTACAAACGAATGCACCGCCCTCTAATTATATCAAGGCTCCGCCTCCATGCAAAAAAGTGTCCCAGATTATTTTTTTCCAATGTTGGCAACTATGCATTCAGTGCTGCTATATATACATAGGATGTCACCTCCTATTCTCTGCTCCATCCCCCCCCCTGCAGTCTACATTTATCCTTTCTGTACACTGGGACTCACATTACAATCCAGCCATGTGCTCCTTTTCTCTGCTCCCCCTCCACAGTGTGCAGCATTGCTAAGGTCCAGACAGGATCTAACCTTCTAATCTGGTGCTACCTGCCTCCATTCTCGTCCCTTGTCACGACTCCTTCTCTGTGCTTCCTGCCTGGAGGTAGGCGCATAATCTTGGTTCCCTTCAAGGCTCCCTGCCTCAACAGTCTTCATTCTCGGCTCCCACGGCACCATGCTCTAAAATTTCAGAACTCCTGCTCAGACTCTTTGCATTTCTCTTGACCCCGCCTTCTGAGTTCTCTGAGCCGGAACTACAGAGAAGGCATTGGGTATCAATGCGTGCTAACAGTACTCACTGTTAGCACGCATTGGGAACAATGGAAACAACATTGGGCGGATATACATCCGCCACAATGTTGAATTGCGGCGGAACCCCTGGGGACTTCTCGTGGAACCCCGGTTGAGAAACACTGCTCTACACAGTTTAAGGTTAAACCGTTTCTCATCTAATTTAAGTGAATGGCCGCATGTTTTTTTTTTAATTCCCTTTCCCGGAAAAGTTTTATCCCATTTGTGTACTGTATACAGCGCTCCCAAACCGCTCTGCCCCTTGAAATAAATGGGCAGCTTTTCCAAAGCTCCTGAAAAGTGCTGCCGAAGCACTGAAACACGGGCGCTTTTAATCCCTTCTTCAGCCGCTAGCAGGGGGTTAAAGGTGCCTCGCTAGTGGCTAAAAAGCGCCAAAACGAGCGGTGCTTATGCGCTAATGCTTGAGCGGTGTGAAAGCAGCCTTAAGTCTCTTCCTTTTCCACTTTATTATTTTGAGGATTTTTTTGCCATTAGTTATTTAACCACTTTAATACCAGGCACTTTTAACCCCTTCCTGCCCAGGTAAATTTTCAGCTTTCAGCGCCGTCGCACTTTGAATGACAATTGTGCGGCCATGCAGCAATGTACCCATATAAAAAGATTATACATTTTTCAAACAAATAGAGCTTTCTTTTGGTGGTATTTAATCACCACTGGGTGTTTTATTTTTTGCTAAATAAATGTAAAAGAAAAGGCCAAAAAAAAAACGTGTTTATCTTTGTTTAGGTTATAACATTTGGAAATAAATAATCGTTCTTCATATTTTTAGGCCAGCATGTATTCTGCTACATTTCTTTGGTGAAATTACCCCAAATCAGTGTATATTTTTTAGTCTGTAGGAAAGTTATGGAGTCCACAAACGATGGTATATATCTGAAAATCTATCAATCCTGATGTACTGTAGTTCTATCTCATTACTTGGAGACCTGTAAACGCCAGGACAGTACAAATACTTTTGTGACCTTTTTGGAAAGTAGATAGTCTAAAGTATTTAGTAAGAGTCATGGCAAGCTTTTTGAAGTTGTAATTTTTTGGAAAATTAAGAAGAAAAAAAAAAACTGTTTTATTTAATTTTTTTTACTTTTTTTAAATACTGTCACCAGTGCAGTACAGTTTAATTATATAACTGGCTGATGACAGTATGTAAAAAATTCTATTTTTTCAAACATTCTGAGGGGACAGTAAGCTTTACAAGCTGTACACTCACTACTTTACATTGTAGCAAAGTGTAATTTCTTTAGTGTTGTCTCATAAAAAGATATAATAAAATATTTACAAAAATGTGAGGGGTGTTTTTACTTTTGTGAGATACTGTATAAACCAAATATATAAAATATAACATCTGTTTAAAACAGTTTTTCCTATAAAAGAAAAAAAAAAGATTTACGCAACTTTTTTTATTCATGTAATCTTTATTAAACATTAGAATAGTATCAATTAGCCAGTTTTACATGTTCCAGCATTCATAGTGACATACACAATAAAGACTATTTTAGTATTTTTATTTATTTAGATCCGTGGGTGTAAAAGTTCTATAAATTGGAATAAAACTCTGTGATTTGGGGACGGATTTATTTAATCCAAATCACAGATGTGGTGGACAAACTTTGACTGTGTCTTACATTGTAAAAAAAAGTAAAAAAAGAAAGGAAGGCATTACCAATGCCCCTTTTTTGTTTCTTAAGGCAATATCAAGTTTGGCACTAGTAGAAAAATAAAACGGAAATGCAGTTTTTTAAAACTTCCCACACTTGAAATAGAAAACAGCGGTTTCTAAATTAAACTGATGCCTCTTTAAAGTCTTCGGATTTGTACTAGTGGGTTCTGCTCCTGGTTTATAGGTTCTTCATAGCACTCTAAATCTATAGCGGGATACAATTTCCATCTTCAACATGGCCATAGAAGTTGTTTCTGATTTTTGAGTTGAATTTTCAGTGTCGCCAGCCAAAGTGAATTCCTCACATAATCATAGAAAAAAATAATAATTGTACTGTATATGGTTAATCCACTTCCAACCAGTAGAGGGATCAAACCCTATGTGACTTTATATGCAAGAGTAAATTCTACAGTATTTAGGACACAATCACATGCTATGGACTTTAAAATCGCGTTTTAACGCATGTGCACAGGTTTGTCATTGTTTTTAATTGCACTAGTTCTCCTCTGTGCAATATGTTGATGGGCATTGGCCAAAAAAATACAGCTATTTTTTGATTGGTCTGCACAGGAAAACGCAAATGCATAAATGGAATGCCAGTCTTAGGGCCCATGTCGACAGGCTTTGGGCTTGTGTCAATGGCATTAGTTTGAGAAACTTCTGAGATCATTCAGCATTTATTGACAGGTGCATTTGACCTGCTGCCTCCTTCTCACTTGCAGTTGACCTGCTTCAAGTGGGTTATACATTTCCATAGACTTATGCAGTGGTGGCCTATCCATTAGGGGCGCACGGATGCATGGATTTCAATGGGGGATGTTTTTTTTAAGCACTCGATTAGAGCCAGAGGCTCTAATAGGCTTCAAAATAGGGTGGGCTTGGGGCGCAGAGCACTGTGCTCCAAGCCTACCCAGTTGTGTGACAATAGGAAATGAATATTCGCTATTCTCACACTGATACTCCTCCCAGCCAATCAGGAAGCGGGTCATGAGACCCGTCACCCGATTGGCTGAAAGGACAGGCAATTCTATTGGACGCCTAGGAGGAGGGGGGATGAGACGCATGGCGGAAGCCGCCGTGATGCAGAAGAGGAGGAGATGCCCGCCCGTCACATGGCCTGCCCGGAACCTAGATGGGGTAAATGTGGCAGGTGACCTGACCGGCTGGAGCGGGGGGGTGCCACCGGCCGACTGCGGGGGTGGTTGTTTGCCGCCCCCACCCCCCAAGAAAAAACTACCAGCCGCCACTGGACTTATGTGAATACAAAACCCGTCTGAGGCAAACAAATCTCTATTAACACAGGCCCTTAATAAAAATGGCTATGCACTCACTGGTGTCTTTTAACCTGCTTATTCATGGGATGATTAAAGCAGTGGATTAAACCCTTTTAGATATAAATTAATGATTAATAAAGCACAAAACCATCACTATCTGCATTCAATCTGTATATTGAATGGCTGTAAATGTAGTTGCAGAAATGTGGTAATTGCCTTTTTCATTACCAAACATGTGGTTCACACATTTTGCCAATTTTTTTTTTTTTTTGGAGAGTTATATGTCAAAGTTAAAATGTATTGCTTCTTAGCTTTGAATAGTAATCATGAAAGGTATAAAAAAAATAAGGGTTTAGCAATACTGGCTTTCCAGTTTTGTATACCTTGGAATGATTTTGGCACAACTATGCAGTAGTTTTCATAGTTTATGGTGTGCCAAGGAAGTAAATGTCTTCTGATTTGCTACTCATCTGTAATATCCCATAGATACAGTAGATGGTAATATATGTAGCAAAACAGTACTGTCCAATACTGAATGGCCTATCTATCATGTATGAAATATTATTATTATTCTTCAGGATTTATATAGGGCCAACAGTTTATGCAGCGCTTTACAATGTTAGCACAAACAGTACAGTTACAATACAATTCAATACAGGAGGAAGCAGAAGGCCCTGCTTGTTAGAGCTTACAATCTAAAAGGGAGGGTCAAGTGATACAAAAGGTAATAACTGTGAAAGACGAGCTGATGGACAAAATAAAAGTATAGTTATTAGGTGGAGACAGGATTGGCTTCTCTGAAGAGGAAAGTTTTCAGAGAACGCCTAAAAGTTGATAGAGTAGGAGATAGTCGGACAGATTGGGGTAGGGAATTTCAAAGTATGGGAGAGGCTCGGGAGAAGTCCTGGAGGTGAGCATGGGAGGAGATGACAAGAGAACCAGAGACCGGGAGGTCTTGGGAGGAACGAAGAGAATGATTTTATTGGTAATGTGATACTAGGTTAGTGATGTAGCTGGGGGCCAAGTTGTGTTATGAAATACAGTATATACTTGCCAAGAAAACAACATAATGTCTAAGGCAGACTGTTCCTACCATGAGACAGTGTGACTATTGTCTGTCCTTGTTTAATTACTTTGTAGGCAGCACATGGAAACAGAACCTTCTTCTAAGTTTTTTTTCCTTAGTATCAAAAATGGCAGGACAACTTGGATTACAGGAAGTTAGGAAGTAGTGCTAGAGCTCATGGCTCAGTTCCAGTAGCAGGGAAAGGGACAGGTTTTCGGTGCTACCTGAACTACCACAATGGGTAGTAACAACTAAAAAGACAAGTTGCATATTTCATATGATGTGCTTTGGTTTACTGTTCAAACATACAGGGCCAAACATATGCACATTAATGCACACACATATGGACAGGTTATGATCATCAGTTCACATTCACAATTTCTTTCATTCAATATACAGACATTTCCCATTAATCAGTCTTGGGAGTTGTTTTCATTCCATGCATAAAAAGATTTCCATAATTTAGATTTACAGTCCTAATTTTTATCAGTAATTTGTCCATAAAAGTCAATAGGCAAAGGTTAATATAACCTTTCAAAATAAAATCTTCTAAAGAAGATATAAAAGAAATTCTACACATTACCCCTTTTTATTCAGATACAGCAAAATTTCACAGGGAAAGCTATTTTCCCCTGCATGTGTAAAGGCCCATACACACAATCTGACTTTTTGACAACGGTCCGAGGAACGTGTTTTTTTGGACAATCCGACCGTCTGTATGCTCCATCGGACAATTGCTTTCGGTTTTTCAACGGACAAATGTTCGCTGTGAATGCTCTCAAACTTTCCGATAACAAATGTCTGATGGCGGATCATCCGATCGTGTGTACACAAGTCCATCGGACTAAAATCCAAAGTACAAACACGCATGCTCAGAACAATGCTAAACATCAGACAACAATAGCAGAAGTTGCCAAAAGGGTGGCGGTAAAGAGCTGAAAAACCACGTGGTTTAGTGAATGTTGGCTGAAAAATTTCTGCCGTGTGTATGCAGAACAAGTTCACAGCCAATGCCCCTTCGGAAAAAAATCCACGGAAAAGTCAGATGGAAGTCCGATCGTGTGTATGAGGCTTTAATCTTAAAATTTACTTAGCTAAGCTTTTGTTTGTGGAAGAGCTACGTCACATCTTTGTTTTTTTATGTTATAAAGATACTGAATGATCTACACCAGTATAGAATGTTCACATCTTCCTATAAGAGATTGTGTGGCATCCCCTCACAAAGAGTCTGAAGAGATGACTTTGCCGTTGTTTTGTGACGAGTCTTGTGGGCTTGATGGAGGTTTATATATAAAATGAGCAAGGAAAAGGAATATAATTGTGATGACTTTGCTTGCTGCACCTGCAAGGAAGGAAAAACATTATTTTATTATTATGGCGATATGGAGGTGGTGTTCTAATCAATATTATTATTATATTGCGTTAAACATAAGTAATATGTCCGTACATGAGTGTATTTGTGATTATGCCGTTATATCAGCCTTCCTGAATCTGGGTTGCCCAAAGGGGTTGAAAAGCCGCTCCTCAAAGTATACCTGTGCCCAGACAATGGACAATAAACTATGTACATAATTTGAACGTACAGTAAAAGTGCTTTAAAATAAGACATCCTTGACGTCTTTCGCTGATTTAATGTAAAGTTCATTCTCAAAAATCCCCAAAGAACACAGCAAGACTCTAGAGTTGGGTTTTTGTTTGTTTCTAACAGATTAGGAACACTTGTTGTATGTACTCATTAGAGGGCTAGTAGTCTACAAAGATTTTTTTCTCATATAAAAACACATTTCTTCACAATGATTTAAGGAACCAAGATGAATAGGGGCTTGTTCTAAATTAATTTTAGCATTTGTTCAGAATAATTGCTTATTGTATTGTGCATAATCTGGGCATGGTAGAAAGCTTTGGAAAATGTATCTCATACCAGCTTAATTCCAACACCAATATCCTTTGGAAGAGCCAGTGGTGTGGTGTCACTGAAGCCTCTACTCTTATCCCTCAGATAAGCAACCACTGACACCAATGATATTTTGATATCTGTAAATGGGGATTTCTTCACACTGACCGCCAATGTAAGGGTGCACTACACTGTCTCCTCTCACCTCTCAGGTAAGTAACCACTTAAAGACTTTTTAGCTGTCTGTAATGGGGGAATTCTTCCTAATGACCACCACCAATGTACTATGAAACTATGTACAAGGTAAGCTTCCCATTGACCATCAATGTAAGAGAGCATTCTTCCTGCTGACCACAAATGTAACAGAGTAACACTAACCACCAGTGTAAGGAACACTTACACTGGTCACCAATATAAAGGCCCCTCTAATCTAAATGAACAATGTTGAGCCCCGTACACACGATCGGATAACCTATGGATTTTTGTCCGATGGATTTGTCCATCGAAAATCCAATGAAACTGTTTTTCATCAGTCTTAGCCACACACCATCAGTCAAAAAACCGACCGTTCCAAACGCGGTGAGGTAAAACACTCCGATGAGCCGAGAAAAATGAAGTTTAATGCTTCTGAGCATGCGTCGACTTGATTCTGAGCATGCGTGGGTTTTTTAACCGATGGACTTGCCCATAGACGATCGGAAATTCCCATCGGTTTTTTATCCATCGGAAAATTTTAAAACAAGTTCTATTTTTTACAACCGATGGAAAAAAGACCGATGGGTACCATACACGATCGGTTGGTCTGATGAAAACCATCCATCAGACGGTTTTCATCAGTCAAACCGATCGTGTGTACGGGGCTTGACAGGGAATTATGTTCTCTAGTCATAACTGTACTGGGCCTTTCATCCACTGAACACAAATGCATGAGGATACTTATCCTACTGGCCATCAATATGGAGCCCCCCCCCCCACTTACTGACCAGCAGTGTTAGGGCCAATCCCCCACTGACCACCAATAAAGGGACTGTATTATTATTTTTCATTTAATGATTATTAATGAAACACATTTTCATATAGAGCATGTTTAGGTGTCAGGTACTGTATGCTGAGTATAACACATTTATCTGCAATTTACTGAGCACTCTCTCATGTGCAGTTAAGTTGCAAATATGATACATTTTGTCATTGGTTTTCTAAATTCAAAAATTATTTTAGATAAAAAAAAAAAAGGTGAAGATAAAGGTTTTCAGAAAATAGCACTTTGAAGTTTTGTATCTAATTCTGACTCTTTCATGCAAATTGCAATAATCAGCACATACATTTAAATTCACTAAGATACATTAGCCATTTTACATGATAACTATTTTATTTTAAAATAATTAAAATAACAAACCTGAATATCAGGTGTGGATTTTTTTTTTCTCTTACGTGATCTAAATATTTAACTAGTAAAAGCCTTATTTGTCTTGAATCAGTATTTTATATGAATTATTATTTCAGCTGGCATAGGTGTTTCTATACCTGGGAACCTGGGTTACGCAAGACCCTTGGGACAATATCATTGAAATAGCCTGCTCTAGCACAGTTCTATTTTAATGTCTTCACTACCTGAGCTCAGTGTCAGAAGATTTTTCTGGAAAGCACTGTAAACTCTTCAAACATAAATATGCGCACATATACGCAAACACATACATATATACAACCTTTGAAAAGGTGAAGGCAAACTGCAGACAGGAAGTGTAGGGAGTGATAATCCCGATCAGCTCATTAGCTGTAGTGTAAGATATATCTAAAGTGGAATGATGTTGAGGTTTCTAGCATCATAATAAACCACTTATACCTGTTTCTATGTGTTGCAGCGAAGCAGGTTATGTCAGTTAGTTAAAGAGAAGCAAATGGAAGTTATACCAAAACAGCTGATTTGCCAAGTCTATGTAGAAAGCAAATAATTGTTTTGTGGCTCCCGGGTAATAATGAGCTGGCAGTTAAAGCAATTCTAAAGCTTTTCTTTTAATGATAAACTTGTCATACTTACCTGCTCTGTGTAATGGTTTTGCATAGAGCAGCCCCAATCTTCCTCTTCTGGGGTCCCCTGCCAACACGCCTGCCTTCTCTTCTTTGGTGAGTGTCCACCATAGGAATAAGTTAGTGTCATCCAGAGCTGCCAGTAGGCATGCGTCTGTCTGATTACCTGGCCATGCTATATGAAAAGCAAGGGGACTCCATGGCGGAAACAGCATATTTAGTTAAGTATTCTTGTTATATTTTCTTTATATTTCCCTGTCATTACTTTAAAATATATATATATATTTTTTTAAGTATTTGTGTGATCTCTTTGCACCTATCGAACACAACCCCAAAAAAATTTGACAAAATACCGTAATGCAGAGAATACACTAAGGCAGGCATGTCCAAAGTCTGGCCCGCGGGCCGGTTTTGAATGGCCCGCTGGCCTGGTTATCTAAACCAGCCTTTCTCAACTAGTGTGCCGCGGGATCAGGGGAGAGAAGGGCTGTCAGATGAGCCCAACCCCCTGCCGAACTATACATTGGCACTGTGAGAATCATCAGCCTCAAAAGCGAAAGTAAACTGTGCAGAGGAATGTGCTGTGCTCTCTGCTTCCCCCTACAGTGCAGTACCCGGATGAATGAGGAAACAAGGTACTGTGCTAATGTTTAAGTCTGGGGACCCTGATGTATGGGGGGGCTCTCTGGGGACCCTGATGTATGGGGGGGCTCTCTGTGAACCTTGATGTATGGGGGGGCTCTCTGTGAACCTTGATGTATGGGGGGGCTCTCTGGGGACCCTGATGTATAGGGGGGGCTCTCTGTGAACCTTGATGTATGGGGGGCTCTCTGTGAACCTTGATGTATGGGGGGCTCTCTGGGGACCCTGATGTATAGGGGGAGGGCTCTCTGTGAACCTTGATGTATGGGGGGCTCTCTGGGGACCCTGATAAATGGGGTGGCTCTCTGGGGACCCTGATGTATGGGGGGGCTCTCTGGGGACCCTGATGTATGGGGGGACTCTCTGGGGACCCTGATGTATAGGGGGACTCTCTGGGGACCCTTATGTATGGGGGGCTTTCTGGGAACCCTGATGTATGGCGGGCTCTCTGGGGACCCTGATGTATGGGGGCTCTCTGTGAACCCTGATGTATGGGGGGCTCTCTGTGAACCCTGATGTATGGGGGGGCTCTCTGTGAACCCCGATGTATGGGGGGCTCTCTGTGAACCCCGATGTATCGGGGGGCTCTCTGTGAACCCTGATGTATCGGAGGGGCTCTCTGGGGACCCTGTGGTATGGGGGGGCTCTCTGGGGACCCTGATGTATGGGGGGCTCTCTGGGGACCCTGATGTATTGGGGGGGCTCTCTGGGGACCCTGATGTATGGGGGGGGCTCTCTGTGAACCCTGATGTATGGAAGGGGGCTCTCTGTGGACTCTGTATGGGGGGCTCTCTGTGGACTCTGTATGGGGGGCTTTCTGTGAACCCTGATGTATGGGGGGCTCTTTGTGAACCCTGATGTATGGGGGGCTCTCTGTGAACCCTGATGTATGGGGGGGCTCTCTGTGAACCCTGATGTATGGGGGGCTCTCTGTGAACCCTGATGTATGGGGGGGCTCTCTGTGAACCCTGATGTATGGGTGCTCTCTGTGAACCCTGATGTATGGGGGGGCTTTCTGTGAACCCTGATGTATGGGGGGGCTTTCTGTGAACTCTGATGTATGGGGGGGGCTTTCTGTGAACCCTGATGTATGGGGGGACTTCTGTGAACCCTGATGTATAGGGGGCTCTCTGGGGACTCTGATGTATGGGGGCTCTCTTGGGACCCTGATGTATGGGGGGCTCTCTGGGGACCCTGATGTATGGGGGGGCTCTCTGGGGACCCTAATGTATGGGGGGCTCTGGGAACTATGATGCATGGGGGGGGCTCTCTGGGAACCCTGATGTAAGGGGGGGCTCTCTGGGAACCTTGCTATATGGGGGGCTCTCTGGAGGGGGAGAAGTTGAGGGTGGTAAAAACAGCTCAACCATGTGGCTTTACTGCCCCTCCAACCTGAGATGCGAACAAGCCCTTGGTTAACATCTTCGTAGCTGCGTGCAGGGCAGCAATGGGCTTCCCTACCCACAAAAATGCACGGAAAGAAGTCCCGACCTTCTTTTTTTTTTTTTTTATTGCACTGCATCAAAAGCACTCCACGTTTTCCAATGTGTGGGGTACCATTAAGAATTAACGGTACCCCTAAAGAGCAGAGCATTCGTCTGTGTGTCGGGAACGAGTGTGACAAAGGCAAGAGAATTCTTGTTGGGCAGTGTATTAGTGCTCGGACGAACACACTTAGACCGAATTTTAATGGTTCAAAGAATGTCAGGCAAAATGGTCGGCCCTCGCGCATGTTCACTTCATCAAATCTGGCCCTCTTTGAAAAAAGTTTGGACACCCCTGCACTAAGGTATGCATTAGGGCAAAAAAAAAAGCCTTGAGAACCACTTTAAGAAAACATGTTCACAATACTACTAGTGGGTGTTGTAAAGTCATGAAAATAATGCATTAAAAAATTTAATTTCCATAGAACATTTAGTCAAAATTGATAGGTCTTTATTGTTCAGTGTTGTTGATAAATGTTTGAAATGTTTCATATGTCATATGTTTGTACTGAGGTATTCAACGTGCTGCACTGAACCACATATTGCATTAACTTAAGGCTTTGATGTGTGGATTTCTAAATGTATTTTTTGTAGAACTATCTCTCTTTTAATTTGTGTCTCAATTGTAAATGTATAAAAAATGGAATGCGCTGTCAAAATAACATTAAAGTGGATAGAAACCCGAAATTATTATTTTTTTAGCTGTCACAATGTAGAGTATAAGATTTCCTATCATTTGTGCCAGGTCTTGCCACAAAGAGTTAATCCAGCTCTGAGCAATCCTCTTTTAATGTTCAGTGAGATAAAACGGACAAACAGAGTTACCTTTGTCCATTCCGCCCCCTTGCTTTGAGTGACAGGTTATTTACATATCTTGTGCACTAGCATCATTTTTTAATTCCCACCCCCACTCCTTTTCTGAAGTCATGTGGTTACTTTTCTGGATTTGGACTGGATGTTAGTGATCATAGCAGAAGGAATACACAGGAGAAAACGCATGTTGACAAGGGGAGTGTAGAGGTGGGTGGGGAGTCTACTGACATCACGACTCCACCCACTGAGCTCCAGACAACAGATCCACCCACAGAATCTGCAGTTTTTCAGGTCTCATAACAGACAGAGGGGAGACATTTAACATGCAGGAGGCATGTATATCCTTATAGATCAGCACTATGGCAGTAGTTTAGAAAGGATGAGAGTTAGTTTACATCCACTTTAAGCACTTAAGGGGGATTTCTAGTCACTGCTATTCTTATCTTGATAAAAGAAGATCATTGTGTTTTTTTATGATCTACACTGAATGTGAAAGAAATCTATACTTTTGTATAGTTATGTTTTAATTCCCTCCTCCAATTTTTTTTTTTTTAGTGACCTGTCCTTGTTCCTGCAAACTCCATGGCCAATCCTTTGCATCGTCTGTGTATGTGTGGAGAAAAGCCCAATAGTAAATGGAATTTACTCCATGCAAACAAAGATGGAATGAGAGACGGGCCAGAGAATTTGCAGTGTGACCGTATGGCTTCCTATGGACTGTACAGCATGGATCTTGCAGGTATGAGGACAGGTGAGTATAAAACCCAGGGGGCTGGGGGTGCTAGGAGTTATTTTGCCTTACAGCTTGAAGGTGTTTTTAACCTTATGGTATAAATACTTATGTTTTAGTACTACACTTAGGTGCGTCCCCCCCATCCTTTTCTAACAGACCTGAAATGCTGCCTACAATCTAATACAAATTACAGTGCCCAACACTGATACATGTTCCTCATGATGACCCCTGTTCTTATTATAGGATATTAGGGAAATACTAAATACAATTATTTTTCTCTTATAATCTGTATCAGCAGAGGGCAACTGGAGGCCTGGTAAACAAGGCAGAGTTATTGCCGCTGTTACCCCAAGTATGGAAGATCATGTCGTTTATGTGTTTAAATGAATGTATTATTTTTTAATCAGCGGTGTTGCATTTCATTTTCCTTTTATGTCATAAATGATGAAATCAACAATAAATTCAAAAGAGAGCTTTGCTAAATACAGTGAAAGGTGTTCCCAAAATCAGCTTATTTCTTTATGGCCTAATTGGCTAATGCTATATAAAATGTGGTGGTGTTGCAAGCCATTTTGGGGTGTCTTCTGGAAGGCCTGGTTCTCTGGCATGAGACCACTGTCTACAATAGCTCTAATGGACTTCTACAGCACAGGGGAAAAAAACAAAGAGAAGGAAATCATGTATATCAATATCATATATCAATGCTATGCTATAAACCCAGCAACATTTCATTCTAGGTGTGACCAGGATGTACTGCTGGTCTTTTTGGAAGAAAGGTAAGAAGATTGTGCCATGCTGCTCCTGTGCAATCCTTAATGGCAGGTATGGCCCTGATTGTAGGACTGTAGCAGACTTGAAATAGAACAGTTCATGCAATGTAATGTTTATACATGCTAATATTGTTACATTTGCTTATGTAAAAAAAAAAAAAATACTTACTGATGCCAACTAGTTTATATGATATATTTGAATTATTATAGATCCAGCAGGCTCCTTTTACTTCACATTCATTCAAGTTCCAGAGAATGCAGCTACTGTCTATAACAACTCCAAATAATATTGGTCCAGGTATTGAACCTCAAAACAGAAACAAATCTAAATTATTATACAAAACAAACTGAACATCCCATACACAATTATTATACATGATGCAAATAACATAAAAAAAAAACAATTCTACAAATTGTATCAATAAAATGTTAGAAATGAAAAACACAACTCTCAATGGAAGATTCTTAAATTAGGCAAAATACATCGAACATAATTAAAAAAAAATTGAAATTCAGTTTACCATGCAATTCCATCCAAGGACAAAGATTTAATTAGCTACACTGTGGAGTCTATTCATGTATTTTTTTCACACAAAATTCTCACACAATTTTAACCCAAGATTCACACATTTTTCAAATTGAAATCACATCTTGAGCCTATGGCTCTAATTGCTTGAAAAAGGTTTTGCTCAGGGCGCAGAACCCTTCCACTTGTGATACCAACGAATCAATATTCGCTATCGGTTTCTGGCTTCTCCTCTCAGGCAATCAGGACAGGAGCCGGATATAAAGAAGACCGGGTTAGCTGGGAGGAGAAGCCGAGAGGAGAAGCCAGGGAAGCCGCGGCGCCGTGACTACTGGAGTGTTGAGTGCGGACATGGGAGGGAGTTGTTTTCCACCCCCCAAAAATGTTTAGCGCCAGCCGCCACTGGCTGTGAGAGGTCAGTTCCTGAACCCTGAAATGCAATAAGCTATATTTTACTGATTTAGATTCAGGCCAAATAATACCCCTAATGTGATAGGGTAAAGTGGTTCACTTTCACCTCAATGCAGTTCAGCTGGGGAGCAAGAAGGGGGTTTGATGGAAGCTATTCTCTATTAAGGGAAGTGTCCCATTGTTTGTCTCACATCAACCTTGACCGACTTGCCAGAGGACGAAGATGCATGCAACAATGAAAATGAAAATTAGTTAGTGAGTATTTTTTTATTTTGTTTTAGAAATAATTTCTATGAGATTGAATCTCCTTTCCAAACTCATTAGTGAGGCACCTGCCACATCTCTTGCTATTATGCATTTTGAAAACCTAAGGATATTGAAAGTTGTAGATAGGGGATAGTAATGTCTCTATGTTGAGCTCTGGAGGGGTGAACCTGCCACTTTGATTACTAAAGTTTAATGAATGTCAACTATTAAATTATGGGGTTTTCTATAAAAATAAGAATAATGAATTCAAATTTATATTATTGTAAATAAGGTGACATTTACCCAATAATCGAATTAATGACCATTGTACCCCAAGAGCGAATGATCTTTGCTTGTCTGGTACACACCTGAAAAAAGATAGATGACAGTTTATATTTAGGAAGTACATTTATTGCACAAAGTCCATAAACCACAAAATATTGTAAACGTTTTACAGTCATTCTAATTAAAAACTCTTATGCCCTGTACACACGATCGGAATCTCTGATGGGATAAAATCCGATGGAATTTTCCGTCGGATTTCCATTCACGCTGTCTTGCATACACACTGTCAGACCAAATTCCGACCGTCCAAAACGCGGTGACATAAAACACTACGACGAGCCGAGAAAAATGAAGTTTAATGCTTCCGAGCATGGGTCGACTTGATTCTGAGCATGCGTGTTTTTTTCTCTGTTGGAGTTCCACACAGACGATCGGAATTTTCGATAGGATTTTTTTCCATCGGAAAAAAATAAAACATGTTCTATTTCTAAACTCTAAACAGATGGGGCCCACACACGGTCGGAATATCCGATGAAAAAAATTACATCTGACTTTTTTCATCGGAAATTCCGATCGTGTGTACAAGGCATTAGAGTCTTTCTTTCTAATGTCTTACCTTAGGTGCTAAACTGCAGGAACCTTGTAGTACTTGCAAGTACTTGTGTCTTCAAGTTCACCCATGGTTCCTGTGCAGTATCTTGGGTTATAGGGCTAGGTTGTACAAAAGGTAATTTTGTGTTTCCAATTTGAGATTTTTTCTTGAGAGCAGAATTTGCATCTTTTGGAATAGGGTATGTTGCAGGGTCTATAACATGTTTAATAATTTATGATAATCATCTCAGGCAGGTCAGGTATGTTCAATTTATTATTTGTTTTAGGTATTTCTAATGATGCTTTTTTCTTTTTTGTGGGCGCTCATCCTCCCTTTTATGTGAACTGGAAAATGATGCAGTTCAGTAAAGTGTATGAATAGGAAGAAATGGCTGCACACCACAGTAATGATGCAAGATCCTTTATTGGACATCCCAAGTAACACCACAGGACCAGAATGCCCGGGCACCCACCAGTTCCATTAGGCTTCTACACCTTGAGCAACGAGTCTTCCTTGTTTAGTTTAGTAAAGTGTACCTTGACCCTGTACTGAGGGAAAGCCATATTCTATTATAGGAACCTGTGATATCAATCACCTAAATACAACATCTCCATTGGTTGTATCTGGAGTGTTATTTTCCTCTTCTCTAGAGTCCCCTGCAACCTTAAAACAGTTGAAAATAAGGAAGGAAAGAGCTTGTTCTTCTTTTTTTGGCATCATGTGCTAAATGACACCTTTAGCTATAGATTAAAGGTATTATAGATACTAATATTGTTAATAAAAATGTTTAATTATGCCACACCAGCATCCCAGGCGAACAGAAAACCTGCACGCAGACTGAACAGCCTCTGGGTGACTGTAGCTTGTGCTCCTTTTCGGTATGCAAAATAAACTTTTTATAATTTCATTTATACCACCAGGCAAGTGAATATTAGGACTATTATTCACTGCTCTTTATTAGACATGGGCGCCATCAAAAAATTTGTTTTGTTTCGTTCCGTTCCGTATTAAAAAAACAACGTATTTCGTAATTCGTGTACGAAATTTAATTTCGGACCTGATGGGGATGGGGATTTAATTTCGGACCTGATGGGGAACTTCCTTCACTGTGTAATACATGAATAGACCCGCCCCTTCTCACGTTCCGCATCTGGTCAGCTTAGCGGACCTGATGGGGAACTTTAGAAGGGGCGGGTCTATACATTTAAAACACTGCGGAGGAAGTTCCCCATCAGGTCCGCTCAGGCTCAACCAATGATGGACAGCGCTGGACATCGTCGCCGTGGGACACTGGATTTCATCGCTGGAATGTTTTTTTTTTTTTATAATTTTTTTTTTAATAAAGGACTTTTCCAAGGTGTTTGTGTGTTTTTATTTAAATTTTTTTACACTTTCTTCGTGAAATGGTAGGGGTACAATGTACCCCTTACCAATTCACATAGGGGGGCGGGATCTGGGGGTCCCCTTTGTTAAAGGGGTCTTTCAGATTCCGATAAGCCCCCTGCCCGCAGACCCCCACAACCACCATGCAAGGGTTGTGGGGATGAGGCCCTTGTCCCCATCAACATGGGGACATCCTCCCCATGTTGAGGGCATGTGGCCTGGTACGGTTCAGGAGGGAGGGGGGGCGCTCTCTCGTCCCCCCCTCTTTTCCTGCAGCCGGCCAGGTTGCGTGCTCGGATAAGGGTCTGGTATGGATTTTTAGGGGGACTCCACGCTATTTTTTTTTAAATTTGGAGTGGAGTTCCCCTTAAAATCCATGCCAGATCTGAAGGGCCTGGTATGGGTATTTAGGGGGAACTGCACGCCATTTTTTTTTATTTGCGGCGGGGTTCCCCTTAATATCCATTGCAGACCTGAAGGGCCTGGTAATTGAATTTGGGGGAACCCCCACGCTTTTTTTTTTTTTTATCAATGACTTTTCTATGTATTGATAAAAGCCGACAATTCATTAATAGCCGCGAGTGAGTTTCAAATGACTTTTTTTCCGTCAAAAATGACATTTTGTGCAGGGACAGTTCTAAGCACAGGAAACATGTGCGAATTTACATGCATATCATACACACCCCCCAGGTACGAAATTTAAAGGAATTTTTCACTTTTGGATCCGAAATTGGTAAACGAAATTTCGTATTTCGTTCAGAATTTGTATGCATAAAAATTTGTATTTCGGATTCGTACGAATGTACGAATTTTAGATCTGTACGAAACTAATCGCACATGTCTACTCTTTATTAAGGGCAGAGGATTTTTTCTGGGTATGGGTTAATTCTGGGATGGGCATGGGTTGAAACAAGATCTGTCTGAGAAACACCCTATGATTCCTAAAAATGAAATATACAATACTATAATATATATATATATATATATATATATACACACACACACACTCACACACACATTTAATTAATAAATGTATTTTTACATACATATTTTTACATACAGCTGACAAAAAAGTATCTTTCTTGATATCAGTAAATCACTTTATTATTCAACTGCAGTCTAATAAGCAGAGACGTCTAAGGAAATGCAGATCTAGGCTGTGCTGCTGAGCAAAACTGGTGATACAGGTTTATGAATCATTTGGCAGATGGTACACTTCACATACTGTATATGCATTTCTATAATGTATTTAGTAGCTTGCCTGCAGTTTAGTTTTTGCCAAAAGACAAACCCTTGCTAAAAATTATGTAATATTGCCATATAACAGTTCACTTTATTTAGACAACCCAATACTGTATGTGATTGGCCTCAAAAAAGGGTGGCTTACTGATTTTGCCAGAATGCCAATTTATTTTCTACTTCATCACATTTACATCAACTTCTGGGGCAAAGTTTATGCCTTATATCTCTCTCATTTTTAGATGTCATTGTAACAATATAATCAATGTTATTCACTTAACCTGTCAGAGGTCATAAAGTTATGGGTGATCAGTGTGTATTGAATTAGTAATTCCTGGAAGCACGTCTTATTCTAACAAGCTTCCATAAAGTGCTGTACTATGCACATGTGCATTTGTGTGGTTGACAAGAATGCATATCTCATCCTTACCTCAGAATGGCAATTGTTGTTGGTGTTGCAGTCATAAAAGTAGAAACAACCACAAAGAAAAAGAACACCATAAATATTATCAGGTTTTTACAAGTGGAGTCACATTTTCCAGGCATGGCTTCAAATGCATTCAAATGTAATGATGTTCGCTTCAATGTTTTCTCTAATGGGCTTCCCACGCAGGAACAATTGGTGAAAATCTGAAAGAGAAACAATTCACTGAAATAGAAATGGAAAGTAGTGGAAATCCTGCACCGCCACACCAAAATAAGATATAAGAGGGCGCATTTGGGAAAACGTATAAAGTCACAGATAGGTACATGAATTTGCCTGTGTCTGCACTGAGGAAGGAATATCTACACCGGACTCTCTTTCTATAGTGCCCTCATCCCTGTCCTCCCTCCCCAGCCACTGCCCCCGTATCACTGACAGGCTCATGGTTGAGGAGCTTTGTACTTTGGTGGGTGATGCTTGATGAGGCTAGTCCCCCATTAGGTCCACTTTAATTTTGATTGACAGTGCAGTTGACAGATCCATAGCTGCTAATCAGTCCAGTAGAAGCTTTCAAATCCACCCACTATCGTATGCTCCCAATCAGAATTAAAGCGGGCCAGATGGGGAGCTAGTCTCTCAGTTCACCATCAGTCTCTGTCCACTCAGTGACAAGTCATTTCCCAAGTATGGGCATTTGGGTAATGACATCACCTGTATTCACTTTTACATTTTGCAATGTACATTTTAAATGTCACATTCATGATAGCTTCCTGGCACGGGCATGGCCCACTCTGAGCGGTGGTGCACCTCTGTACAGCAGCTTAGAGTTGGTATTAATTACTTGTAACCTGAAAACTGGTGGTAATTCTTGAAGGTTCCTAAAGTGGGAGTAGTAAGAACTACCTGAATTAGCTGTATGTGTCAGTAACTGCCTGAATAGGTGCAGATACTACAGCTGTAAAAGTGCCCTTGAATTCCCTCTATTGAGATTACAGTATATGACTAAATAGGAGCCCATAGATGTCCAAAGAATATGGCAGTGGAGTTAGAATATTACTAAAGGTAAGTACCAGCGACAAATTTCTACTATAGCCAATGTGTTGAAAGAATTGTTCTGCTTTAACTTTGGTTGTTAGGCAAAACACTGTTATTTTGTTTATGACAAACTTTTAGTAAATTAACCATTCAATATTAAAATTTAAAATAAGGAGAACAATGCTCATATTTTTGTCTGATATCTCTTGACATTTCTGGGGTAGAATCCTGGTAGTGTTTGTCCCTATTCCCATTCCTGGCATTACAAAAACAAGTAAATGTCACCCTTCCCTTTTTGGTAATGTGGTATAAATCACAATCCAATGACAAGCAGCCTTGCTGAGGCAAATAGGGTGCAGCGCATAAGTGAGATATAGAGATAATGTCACTGCAAGAAGTTATGTCCATTTTTTGTGAGCCTAACCATTTAAACAATTTACCTGCAGCGCTGTCATTAAATGTGACCAGATACCTGTATACACTGAATGTTGTAGCAAACCCCATATCCTGGACTATTTTTTTTGAATGGGTACTCAATAGGGATGAGCCAAACACCCCCCCCCCCCCCGGTTCGGTTTCGCAGCAGAACATGTGAACAGGCAAAAAATTTGTTCGAACATGCGAACACAGTTAAAGTCTATAGGACACGAACATGAAAAATCAAAAGTGCTCATTTTAAAGGTTAATATGCAAGTTATTGTCATAAAAAGTGTTTGGGGACCTGGGTCCTGCCCCAGGGGACATTTATCAATGCAAAGAAAAAAAGTTTTAAAAACCAACGTTTCTTTCGGGAGCAGTGATTTTAATAATGCTTAAAGTGAAACAATGAAAGTGAAATATTCCTTTAAATTTCGTACCTGGGGGGTGTCTATAGTATGCCTGTAAAGTAGCGCATTTTCCCGTGTTTAGAACAGTCCCTGCACAAAATTACATTTCTAAAGGAAAAAAAAAGTCATTTAAAACTACTCCCGGCAATACAGATAAAAGTCATTGAAAAAAACGGCATGGGTTCCCCCCCAGTCCATTACCAGGCCCTTTGGGTCTGGTATGAATATTAGGTTGAACCCTGGACCAAAATAAAAATAAAATGCGTGGGGGTCCCCCCAAATTCCATACCAGGCCCTTCAGGTCTGGTATGGATATTAAGGGGAACCTTGTGCCTATTTTTTTTTTTTATGGCGTAGGGGTCCCCTTCAAAATCCATACCAGACCCTTCATGTCTGGTATGGAACCCCATACCAGACCCTTATCCGAGCACGCAACCTGGCAGGCCACAAGAAAAGAGGGGGGATGAGAGAGCGCCCCCCCTGAACCGTACCAAGCCACATGCCCTCAACATGGGGAGGATGTCCCCATGTTGATGGGGACAAGAGCCTCATCCCCACAACCCTTGGCCGGTGGTTGTGGGGGTCTGTGGGCAGGTTTTAAATGACTTTTTTTCCTTTAGAAATGTCATTTTGTGCAGGGACTGTTCTAAACACTGGGAAAATGCGCTACTTTACAGGCATACTATAGATACCCCCCAGGTACAAAATTTAAAAGAATATTTCACTTTTACTGCTTCACTTTAAGCATTATTAAAATCACTGCTCCCGAAAAAACGTCCGTTTTTAAAACTTTTTTTTACATTGATACATGTCCCCTGGGGCAGGTCCCCAAACACTTTTTATGACAATAACTTGGATACTAACCTTTAAAATTAGCACTTTTGATTTCTCCCATAGACTTTTAAAGGGTGTTCCGCGGCTTTCGTATTTGCCATGAACACCCCAAATTGTTCGCTATTCAGCGAACAGGCGGCTCGATGTTCGAACTTATGTTCGACTCGAACATCGGGCTCATCCCTAGTCCTCAATGGTCAGACGCCCACAATGAGACTTTCTAAAAGTAAGCTAAAGCTAAATTGACAAGGAGGCCAGTAAATATATACTCCTGCCCATTTGTGCGCCACAAAGTAAAGTTACCCCTGTTTTAAAGAGTACTATGATCATGAATGTGATTACTCCTGTTCAAATAATAAAAATTACAGTATAAGGCCACAAACACTCATGCTTTACAGTTGTAATCATGCATTTAATCCCCATATTCAACAATAGTTGGGTGCTTAAAGTATAACTAAAGGCAAGACTTTTTTATAGTCTTGGATAGAGTGGAGAAATTAGAACCCCTGACAGTTTTTATTGCTGTCTCTGCCCCTATTAGGGGAGATTCACTCTCTATTTGCCCTGTTTACCATTATCATTGAAAGTGAAAGTAAAAGAAAATCCCAAATTTTGGGTTGTCCCCAGGAAAGTAATAGAGGGGAAATCTTCCAATGGGGACACTAGTTCTGGTGACCTGGGGGTCCCCAAATAAATCCCTTAACTTGTAGGGATTTCCTCTCACTTTCTGTTTGGCTATAGGACAGGAAGTGAAGGGAAATCTCTTTAATGGGACACAGGGGTTATAATCCTCCCTTGCTCTATCCAAAATGAAAAAATACGTTTTGCCTAGAGTTCTACTTTAAGTCCATTTATTTCTACAACATATTAATGGTAATGCTGTATGGTATCCATAACATGCACTTCATGATGTCCTGAAGGCTATCACTCAGTCTGGACTCCATACGTTGTTCCCTTGTCTATATAGTCACTTCCTATTACATCCACACTGGCGTCGGCTGGCTTAGACCCGACCCAATGAAACACAGTGGGAGTGTTATTCAAGCTTTAATTGCTTTGTTAGGTGATAGCTGTCCTGTATGTCAGCATGATAGAGCGAAAGACTTACTTTAGCTGCTTCACATGGAAAGATAAGTAAATACTTCTTAAAACAGTATACTGCAGTCATTTTTAGCTTATTGTGAGTTATTCGTTAAAGAATATGTTCATTTTGAAAACGTTATTTTCCTTTAATAACTTCTTTAGAAAGCTGTACAGGATCATCACAGATACTACGAGTTCAAATGTTCTTGGGTACCCCAATAAAGTCATCTGCAGTTATAACTCTCAAAGAAGGCACCCCTGGCATTGCTTTTGGTATGCATGCTGCCTAGGCTTTCTCACGCTTGGCTAGCTGGGATAAGCAGTGAGCATAAACATCTGGAGTGATACAGGGCTTATCTTCCCTATCTTTTTCCAACCCAACCAAAGATACTGCAGCCTCCCTCCTATGTTTGCCTGGAGCGAATTTCATTTTATACTCTTCCAGGCCCTTTATAAAAACACATTTTTTGTTGAAATGGAACACTTGATCTTTTTTTTAAGTAAAAAAAAAAGGGATTACCTTAGTTCCATCACTAGATACTTCAGTGGATAAACACCCAGCATAACAAGATGAAAAATACTGGACTCCATCAGCAGCACAAACTGGGTCATAAAAGGAACGGGTGCAAGAACAGTTACTATTACACGAGGACAACAATTCATCCATTGTATCAGTCCTACGATTACAAATATTGGGAAAAAGTAGAAAAAATATTAATAGACAAACAACAACATTCATTTTTTTACATATTTAACTATTTACCAACTTAAAGTTATTGTAAATGATCACCTTATAAAACAACCCATTCAGTTTAAAATAGTGTAGCACCCGCTACCTTTAGGTAGGTGCTAGAATAGGATTTTTCTATGTTTAAACTATAAGTGCAGGCAAATTTAGGCAGGCCTGTGCTTTAGGCTAGGCCTGTTTGTTTTTGTCTGGGGCTGGGAGTGTTTAGTGCAATAGTGGGTGTGATCACCTGTGCTTTGACTCTAAGGCGCCTCCCCTGCTTTCAGGAAGATTGTTCTGGAACAGAGGTTGGACCTGGGGTTTGAGTGGCCGTCAGCTCATGTGAGGAGCTCTGACCAATCCCCATTCGGTATTGGCAGGGGGCAGGCTTCCCATATAAGCTGAGGTCACATGCTGCCAAGGGGGATTCTGTCGGGCTGGAGAAAGGAGAATGGAGTTTTAGGCAGCTGCTGCAGGGCTTCCCCACGTGGGGGGCGCGCCAAATGCAGAGGAACTGCTAGGATGTGTATCCAGATAAAGTTTGCTATCATGGACTTGGGACAGGAGAAGGTCAGTGTGCATACTACAATGGAGAACTGGAGCAAGAGGAATATTGTGGAGAGTAGTGCAGATTGCTGCGCCCGGGGAACGCAGGAATTGCAGATTGGACTGGCTGGGATCAGTAGTCCGTTTATTATCATGTGCTGCTAACTTGCTAGGCCATCGGGGAGAGGTACCGAGTATCTCTGGCCTAGTAAAGCACTCAGGTAATATCATCCAAGAGACTGTGTAGTTACTAAAATCACTGAGCCGTAGGGGATAGGTATTATATGCCTCTGGCTTAGTGGTTTGCTCAAGCAACACCCTTCAAGAGACTTTAGTACAGTATTTAATTACAGCCACCAAGCTGGGGTTATTCAGAGTGATCCCTTTTTGTCTTGCTGGAAATGATGAGACAGGAATCTAACAGTTTGCAGCAAAGGATTTGTACAAGAGGAGAGGAAACTTGAGGAGTGATACTCTGCAGGAGCCAGTGCAGAAGAGGAGGAGCAATAGTCTGCAGCGGAGATATGCAGGGGAAGAGACTGTGAATGTTAGAAGTGCATCGTTTTCAGGGCTAATTCTATTAATCAATGCTCCATACATGTGATGGAAATTCAATAAGTTCTATGGGCATCTCATATCTCCTTTTACCCCAACCAAGTTGTATCCCACAATGACCGCAACAAAGCAACGCAAATGACTGCTCATTGTCTCAGGAGTGATATATGGGGGTCTGGCAGCAGGGTGATTTGGTGGATGTTTGTTACTAGTAGCAACCGACCGCTACAATAGAAATTAAAGGCAAAACATTTTTGTATAGATATAAAAAAAACAATAAAAATACCCCCTTCCTTTTTTTATATCCCTTTGTTCTAAGCTGCATAAGAGCTGGGGGATGAGAAGCAGCATCACACTGAGCTTCCCTGTGAATGGCTGTGCAGCGGGGGAGTGTTAGGACAAGTCTGATCATTGGAGGAGAGCACCCTGAGTTCCCAACATAGCTGGAGAACTGACCATGGTGTGCTCTCTTGCTTAGTGTGGTCAGTGTTTAATAGAAAATAAAATGAACTGGCAGGAACACCAGGGATTTCACACAAAGGGGGTAACAAACACTTTAAAGTAAGCTGCATTCACATCTGTGCATTGTGGTAGGCCATTTCCCAGGTGCCTTTATTCATTCTTTATATTTGTGTTCAGAGTAAATTGCAATGTACTTATACAAAGTCAAGGGAGGACTAGGCTAGGGGGAAGGGGGATCAGTAATATTAAGATATGTTGTGTTGGTGGCCCTGAGTAGGCATACTTGCAAATTCAGACATCAATCAGAGTGGTGCTCAGTCAGTGACAAGTGGTGGTGACAAGTGGTGGGCATTATATAGCTACCTGCTCTCTGATTAGACTTCATTATCTCTGGTAGAGGGATGTAGTCCAGTACTGGCCTCCTTTGATGTTCTGAGATGTCATGCGACCAGATGCCAAAAGTCACAGTCTTTAAGGAACCTAGCTTTCTCATCGATCAATGCTGCACCATGGCACACATTGAGCGTAGGGATGAGCTTCGAGTTCGAGTCGAACTCATGTTCGACTCGAACATTGCCTGTTCGCCCGTTCGCCGAACAGCGAACAAATTGGGGTGTTCGCGGCAAATTCGAAAAATCTATGGGAGAAATCTAAAGTGCTAATTATAAAGGCTTATATGCAAGTTATTGTCCTAAAAAGTGTTTGGGGACCGGGGTCCTGCCCCAGGGGACATGTATCAATGCAAAAAGAAGTTTTAAAAACGGCCGTTTTTTCGGGAGCAGTGATTTTAATAATGCTTAAAATGAAAAAATAAAAGTGAAATATTCCTTTAAATTTCGTACCTGGGGGGTGTGTATGATATGCATGTGAAGTGGCGCATGTTTCCCGTGCTTAGAACTGTCCCTGCAAAAAATGTCATTTTTGAAAGAAAAAAAGTCTTTTAAAACTGACTCGCGGCTATTAATGAATTGTCGGCTCCCGGCAATACATACAAAAGTCATTGATAAAAAAAAAAAAAAAAGCGTGGGGGTTCCCCAGAATTCAATTACCAGGCCCTTCAGGTCTGGAATGGATATTAAGGGGAACCCCGCCGCAAATTTAAAAAAAATTTGACGTGGGGTTCCCCCAAATATCCATTCCAGGCCCTTCAGATCTGGCATGGATTTTAAGGGGAACTCCACCCCAAATT
This sequence comes from Rana muscosa, assembly GCA_029206835.1. NCBI lineage: Eukaryota > Metazoa > Chordata > Amphibia > Anura > Ranidae > Rana > Rana muscosa. Next base: position 1,046,025,654 of record CM055116.1, on the reverse strand, counting down.
TTAAAAAAATGGCGTGGAGTCCCCCTAAAAATCCATACCAGACCCCTTATCCGAGCACGCAACCTGGCCGGCCGCAGGGGAAAAGGGGGGGACGAGAGAGCGGCCCCCCCTCCCTCCTGAACCGTACCAAGCCACATGCCCTCAACATGGGGAGGATGTCCCCATGTTGATGGGGACAAGGGCCTCATCCCCACAACCCTTGCCCGGTGGTTGTGGGGGTCTGCGGGCGGGGGGCTTATCGGAATCTGGAAGACCCCTTTAACAAAGGGGACCCCCAGATCCCGCCCCCCCCCCCCTATGTGAATTGGTAAGGGGTACATTGTACCCCTACCATTTAACGAAGAAAGCGTAAAAAAATGTTTAAAAAAAACACACAAACACCTTGAAAAAGTCCTTTATTTAAAATAATAAAAAAAAAAAAACATTCCAGCGCTGAAATCCAGTGTCCCGCGGCGATCCCGATGTCCAGCGCTGTCCTTCATTGGTTGTGCCTGAGCGGACCTGATGGGGAACTCCCTCTCAGTATTTTAAATGTATAGACCCGCCCCTTCTAAAGTTCCCCATCAGGTCCGCTCCCTCGGTATGTCGGACCCGCCTACGTCATTGGCTTGAGCGGGGAACTTCCTTCACTGTGTAATTTAAATTTACATAGTGAAGGAAGTTCCCCGCTCAAGCCAATGACGTAGGCGGGTCCGACATACCGAGGGGGCGGACCTGATGGGGAACTGCTCTCACTTTGAAATACATGTATAGACCCGCCCCTTCTCATGTTCTGCATCTGGTCCGCTGAGCGGACCTGATGGGGAACTTTAGAAGGGGCGGGTCTATACATTTAAAATACTGAGAGGGAGTTCCCCATCAGGTCCGCTCAGGCACAACCAATAAAGGACAGCGCTGGACATCGGGATCGCCGCGGGACACTGGATTTCACCACTGGAATGTTTTTTTTTTTTTTTTTTTTTAAATAAAGGACTTTTTCAAGGTGTTTGTGTGTTTTTTTTAAACATTTTTTTTACGCTTTCTTCCTGAAATGGTAGGGGTACAATGTACCCCTTACCAATTCACATAGGGGGGGCCGGGATCTGGGGGTCCCCTTTGTTAAAGGGGTCTTCCAGATTCCGATAAGCCCCCCGCCCGCAGACCCCCACAACCACCGGGCAAGGGTTGTGGGGATGAGGCCCTTGTCCCCATCAACATGGGGACATCCTCCCCATGTTGAGGGCATGTGGCTTGGTACGGTTCAGGAGGGAGGGGGGGCCGCTCTCTCGTCCCCCCCTTTTCCCTTGCGGCCGGCCAGGTTGCGTGCTCGGATAAGGGGTCTGGTATGGATTTTTAGGGGGACTCCACGGCATTTTTTTTAAATTTGGGGTGGAGTTCCCCTTAAAATCCATGCCAGATCTGAAGGGCCTGGAATGGATATGTGGGGGAACCCCACGTCAAATTTTTTTTAAATTTGCGGCGGGGTTCCCCTTAATATCCATTCCAGACCTGAAGGGCCTGGTAATTGAATTCTGGGGAACCCCCACGCTTTTTTTTTTTTTTTATCAATGACTTTTGTATGTATTGCCGGGAGCCGACAATTCATTAATAGCCGCGAGTCAGTTTTAAAAGACTTTTTTTCTTTCAAAAATGACATTTTTTGCAGGGACAGTTCTAAGCACAGGAAACATGCGCCACTTTACATGCATATCATACACACCCCCCAGGTACGAAATTTGAAGGAATATTTCACTTTTATTTTTTCATTTTAAGCATTATTAAAATCACTGCTCCCGAAAAAACGGCCGTTTTTAAAACTTCTTTTTGCATTGATACATGTCCCCTGGGGGGACAATAACTTGCATATCAGCCTTTATAATTAACACTTTAGATTTCGAACGTTCGAGTCCATTGTATTTAATAGGCTTCTAAAGTTTACACAAACATTTTGTCTGTTCGCAGGTTCTGGTGCGAACCGAACAGGGGGGTGTTCGGCTCATCCCTGATTGAGCGGTCCACTTTTGTTTAGCACACATAAATCTGTCCCTACCATGAAAGAGCTGATTGGTTGCATTTGACCCCCAGGCCTTAGGTTCCCAATCCTTCCCTTTACAGAACGTTGTAGTGTTAAAGTGTTTGTTAACCCAAAAACAAAAAATACAAATCCTGTTCCTTAAAGCAAATTACACAGCATAGTGCTTGTGCTGTGCAATCTGCCCTCCTCTAAACTGTAAAAAAAACTCCCTGAACCTGCCACTTCCTGTATGCCCTCTCTATACTGACCACGATAACCAGGGATAATCAGCCCTGACCACCTGTCATACGCTGCCCTGCTCTCTGCTCTCCTCTCTTCCCCCTCACCCCCTCCTTCCTGCCTGTCAGCTCCCTCTCTGTGTCTGTCTCCGCTCCGCCCTGCCCCGCCCCACCCCCCGCCGCTATCATAAAAAAGAAAAAACTACCAATGGTCACTGCCAGCCCCTCTATTGCAGGTTGGCATACCACACTATGTAAATCCTTTCTAAAAATGAGCATTCTAAATAGCTATTTAGAGCTGTCTTCAGGCAGGTTACGCGACTCGCGGCCGCTTTATAGCTCCAATAGATGGCTTCTGCGGGAGGAACCGAGCAGCCACGTGCTTTCCCCGGCTGATGTCAGAGGGAGATCGAGGCCCCTACCGCAGAAGCCATCCATCGGAGCTGTTAACGGCCGCGAGTCACGTGACCGGCCTGAAAACAGCTCTAAATAGCTATTTAAAAACGCTTTTGTTTTTTAAATGATTTACATTGTGTGCTATGCCAGACTCTAATAGAGGGTCTGGCATAGACTTAAACAAATGGCTTCACAAACACTTTAAGGTGCACATGAATGCATGCACACACAGTAAGTGCAAATCCAGCCTAAAAGTAGATCATTTACTTTTCAGCTAATTTGGCCTATACAGCACTCCAGCAGCTCCCACTCTTCAGTCATTTCCTGGCAAAATTAATTTGCGAAAGTCACGCCGCATTTCTGTGGATAAGGGGTATGATATAATGTCTTGTAAGACAGAGTTCCTTTGAAAATGTATTAGGGTAACAAGTTAAATAGGAATACACATAATAGGAATAGAAACAGGTAAATTTGAGTAGTATGTGTAAATCAGCTAAATTAACATGAAAGAAATAAACATAACCACAAAAAGGTAGCATGAATCTAAAAGTCACTCATAGCAAGACATCCACCATGTACTTACCCATTATAACTCACTGTAACACCAGCAAATGGCTCATTGCCACACTTTGCAAAAATGAAGACTGTTACCAAAGCCAGAGACACAAAGGACAGTATTATTGAGAATCGAATAATGTTTTTACAATCAAACTTGAATTTTGAGACAATGATACCACCGATGACTTGTCCAATTGCTGCTGCTGGAATTAGTACACCACCTGGGAAGTTGAAATAGGAAGAGCAGGGATGAACATTAATATGTTTTTTTAATGAACCAGTGCAAGGAGCAAAGCGTTAATGTTGAACACCAGGCAGATATAAAATACATATACCAACATACACTACATTACCAAAAGTATAGGGATGCCTGCCTTTACATGCACATGAACTTTAATGGCATCCCAGTCTTGTTCAATATTGAGTTATGGAAGTCCGTAGGGTTCAATGTTGAGTTATGGCACTTCCGTAGGGTACCATGTTGAGGTATGGAACTTGTTAGAATAGGAAGGGACCATCCCCAAACTGTTCCCACAAAGTTGGGAGTATGAAATTGTCCAAAATGTCTTGGTATGCTGACGCCTTAAGAGTTCCCTTCAAGCCCAACCCCTGAAAAACCACCCCACACCATAATCCCCCCTCCACCAAATGATTTGGACCAGTGCACAAAGCAAGCTCCATAAAGACATGGATGAGTGAGTTTGGAGTGGAGGAACTTGACTGGCCTGCACAGAATCCTGACCTCAACCCGATAGAACACCTTTTAGATGAATTAGAGTGGAGATTGCGAGCCGGGCCTTCTTGTTCACATCAATGCCTGACCTCACAAATGCACTTCTGGAAGAATGGTCAAAACATTCCCATAGACACACTTCTAAACCTTGTGGACAGCCTTCACAGAAGAGTTGAAGCTGTTATAGTGGCAAAGGGTGGGCCAATTCAAACTCTACGGACTAAGACTGGGATGTCATTAAAGGCAGGCATCCCAATACGTTTAGTAATATAGTGTATGTATAACATATGAATGTGTTCATCAATACATCCTTTATATTATTATACAGGATTTATATAGCGCCAACAGTATTTGCCCAGAACTTTACAACATGAGGGCAGACAGTACAGTTAAAAGACAAATCAATACAAGAGGAATCAGAGGGCCCTGCTTATTACAGCTTACAATCTAAAAGGGAGTGTAATATAATTTCTGTATGAATGTTTATTGTTTGTTTTGTGCACAGTTTTTTATGCTACAATAACTCGTGAAGAAGCCGCATATCTGGCGAAACATGTTGAGAATGTAACATCACTGTAGCATGTAGCATTTAGAGCCAACAGTTTGCACAGTGCTTTAGAACATGGGGGCATATAGTACAGTAACAAGACAAGAGGAATCAGAGGGCCCTGCTTGTTAGAGCTTACAATCTAAAAGGGAGTGTCAAGTGATATAAAAAGGTAATAACTGTGGGGGGTGAGCTGATGGAGAAAGAAAATATACAGTTGTTTATTTATTTTTTATATGAAACTGGTAAGAGTGCCTGAATTTGAGTTGGTATCTGACTATTGTAATCCAGCATACAGCAGCACTCAGACTGAAAGATGGAAGGGCATGACCGGGAGCCAGTTACCTGTATTGGGAGATGGGGAAAAGTGTCCTCATTCATCTGCTCTTACAGCATCATTGCCCAAAATGCTGCATAATCTTGCTTGCCAGTGAGGGAGCAGTGATAGTGCAGCACCTTATTGGTTTGTAAGTTGAGGCACTGACACCAAGGAAAGTGGTCACCACTGATCCTGTTACTGGTGAGTTAACCCCAAGGGAGAAGATAGCTAGTGTATTATAAGCTTGAGACTAATTTCAGGCCGTTTGTGGCAAGCATGCGGGGATGGGGGCACTTTAAAAAAAACAATCTTATTTATTATATATTTTTTTACACTGTCCCTTTAAAAGAAAAATCTGATCACTTTTATTGCTGTCACAAGGAATGTAAACATCCTTTGTGACAGTAATAGACAGAGACAGGTACTCTTTATGGAGGGATCGGGGGACTATAAGACCCCAAACCCTTCCTTTGCACTTAAAAGTATTCAAAACGCCAAATTATGCGTTTTTGAATACTTTGGATTTTTTTAAATCGGCGCCGTTTGCAGCCAGGTAAACTGGAAGTGACGTTGTGACGTCGCTTCATGGGTTACTACATCGGAGACATGATCAAAGGCAATTCCGGCTTTGTTTGGGTCTCCGGTCAGCCGGCGGACGTGCCCGATAGTTGCTCGGGTCTTCTGGTGGGACAGGAGACCCGGGCAGAAAGCATCGGTAGGGGGGGCGCTCTTTGTGATAATGACTGAGCGGCTGCTGAGCCACATCGGTTGTTATCACATGAAAGCCGACCGCCAGCTCTTGAAAAACACCGCTGCAGGCATCACCCCGGTACCAACACTTCCTCAAAACGACATACAGGTACATTGTTTTGAGGGAAGTGGTTAAAATAAATAGGCTGCCTTATTGCAACACATGTTAAAGTGGTATTAAACCCAAAAATGTATTATATTGCAGCTTATGAATCATTAGATGTAATGGTTGCATGAGTTTTCTTTTCTTTGGCTTTTTCCCCTCTGTTTTCACCTGGTGATCTGGGCAGTAACACACCTCCTGTCCTGTATTAGAGAGACACAACTCTGGAGGAATGAGCACCGGAGGTAGCATTCTCAGTCTAGGGGTGGAGCGGGAGGGTGTAGTGATACATGTATTAGCAGATTCAGTTATCCCCCATGACGTTAGTATGCAGGCTGTACAAAATTTTCTGATAGAAGACACATCCATTCACCCAAACCAAACACAGATCATCCTGGATGCCACACTGTTCTGTCTAACGCACAACTATTTCCAGTTCAAAGACCACTACTATCTCCAAACCCACGGTACAGCCATGGGAACAAACTTCGCTCCCTCCTACGCGAACCTAACCATGGGTCACTGGGAGTCACAATACATATGGGCCAATAATCCCTTCATATCCAATATAATTTTTTTCGGTCGTTACATTGACGACGTAATCATCATCTGGGCACGACCAACAACATACAACAGAGAAGTTTGTCTCCCACTGCAATAACAATATGAGCTTAGCCTTCACCTCAGTACAAGACAACACACACCTAGCATTCCTGGACCTAGACCTATACCATGAAAATGGCCACACCTATGCCAAGAATAACAGAAAACCAACCGCAGGAAATTCATTTTTACACTACAACAGCTGCCACCATCCTCGCCGGCTCAATAATATTCCTAAGAGACAATTTTGCCATCTTAGACACAACTGCACAAAACAATCCGAATACCAGATTCAGAGCGAACCCCCTAAACAAAAAAATCCTAGAAAAAGGGTACCCACCCACACTCATCGAAAAAGCATATACCACATATATAAACCCAGACACTTCAGCTGACAGAAATCAAAATGCATCAAAAAAGTAATCCACTTCACCACCCAGTTCCACAAAAAAACACAGAAACATGGAACACATAGTAAACAAGGTCTATACTACTGCAAGATCCTCACCTGAAATATAGCATACTAACAAAAACCAAAATTCTCCTATAGAAAAGCCCCCAACATAAAAGGGAAATAGCACAGAGTAAAATCAAAAGCACTAAACGTAAACCAAATTATTTTCCTTCATCGGGATTTACCAATGCCGAAAACCACTATGCCTCACATGCAGTTTTGTCCACCATTGACAACAATAATTCATAGTAAAAGGGAAAGTATACAAAATAAAAGAATTCTACACATGCTCCACTGAATATGTAGTCTATTGCTTGTCCTGTCCCTGTGGCCTGCATTATGTAGGCCGAACGATACGCACCTTACACAAACGTTTCGGGGAACCCTGCAGGTTTATTGAAAGCTGGCAAAGATGAGCATAGCGTTCCCCAACACTTTGCAGAATACCATCAAAAATCCACCGCGGGCCTCAAAGTACGGGTCATTGAATCCATCCCTGCCAGTTTCCCAGAGGCAGAGAGATTTCCACGTCTCTGTCAAAGGGAAACATTCTGGATATTTGCCTTGACGTACTCTCGCCAGGAGGTATAAACGAGGAAATAGAAATCAACACCATACTCTAGAAGTGAGATACGATATCCTCATACATCATTAACATCCACTGTGATCCTTGCATTTGCCACACACACCTGGACAGATAAGGTACAACTAACAATACTGTGAGCGACTTCTTTCTTCACTCATCACTTCAGCATCAAATGCACTTGACAATCAACATCGAATGTACTTAACATTTTTCATCCAACATCGAATGTACTCGACTTTTCCCATTCAACATTGAATGTACCAAACATTTTCCATTCAACATCGAATGAACTGAACAATTTCCATTCAACGCCGAATGTACTTAACATTGGCCCTTCAATATCTAATACATTTTACAACATATGTATGTACTTGACTCCCTCTATCACCATACACATTATGGCCCAACAAGGCACCTTTGGTTATAATCTATCCCCCTATATAGATGTATGGGGGATAGATTATAGATATACTCATATGTACCTGCTTTTTTCCCACTCAACATAGAATGTACCAAACTCTTCCCATTCAACATTGAATGTACTTGATAATTTCACTCTCCATTCAGCATCGAACCTACTTGACATTCAACATTGAATGTACTTAACATTTGCCATTCAACATTGAATATTCTCAATATTGTTTTTTTTTTCACATCGAATGTACTTGACTTCCTTCATTACCCAACGTAGTAACTTTGGTTGTAATCTATCCACCCTATATGTATGTAGGGACAGGAAATATATATATATATATATATATACGCACGCCTCCATCTCATTATGCTGTTACATTGTACTAATTCTGCTCTAACCCTGTCTGTTCCTTCCGGGACCATTAGGACTAGACGCACACTAAATCTAATGCGCTGAATATGTCACATGTCCAGTCACATGACTCTGGCCTTTTATGAAACCAACATCCATGAACAGGTCTACACTCCACCCCTCTTTTCCCCAGCCTATCAGCAGACACCCACCTCTCCCCTCTCTCCTCCCCCTCACCTCTTATAAGCTTGTCAAACAAGCATAGGCGTAGGTCTGACGAAGGAGCTGTGCATGCTCTGAAATGCGTTACCCCCCACCACCTTCACCTTATGTTACATCGGCCACGTGCGTTCCAGCTTGGTTCCAGAACCCGGGCCGCCTCATCGCACCTTCACCTCCTCGCCAATCTACAACACCAGGGACTCTGACAGCTGCAGGGCGTCTCTCTCTCTCCCCCAGACAGACATTACAGCGATCCCCATGAGGACAAACCATTATATACCTATGACCTCCTACTATCTAGTAAGTGTTTTTAATCCTATTGTGCCTGTAATAAATATTTTAACCACTGCACTTAGAGGTGCCTTTCTCTTTCCTTTATAGCAGATTTAGATACACTAACCAAGTAAAGCCAAACTCCAGCTCCCACTTTATAACCATTTACAGAAAACAGTTTTTTTCCTTATGGGATAAAGGTTCTGCATGAATAAATAAAATCTGGTCACTTTAATCACCCCTGCCAGTGTTAGGTGGTTTGTTTTATCCATGCAAATGGATACACTCTACTGGGGAGCTTGAGCTTGTGAAAAACAACATACCTTTTGGCTGGATCACGAGATGAAAACAGAAGAAAGCCTAAAAAGAAAACTAATACAGCCATCACATCTAAGAATTCATAAGCAGCAATATAATAAATGTTTTCTTTTGGGTTTAATACTGTTTAATACTGTTTAACATGCAACATAACAACTGTCTCTATCAATTCATTTCCCACAATTATTACCTTTTATATCACTTGACCCTCCCTTCTAGATTGTAAGCTCTAACGAGCAGGGCCCTCTGATTCCTCCTGTATTAAATTGTATTGTAACTGTACTGTTTATCCTAATGTTGTAAAACGCCATGCAAACTGTTGGCGCTATAAAAATCCTGAATAATAATAATAATATAATGGTAACCTAATGACTTCACAGTATAATGGATGTGTGTTGTAAGCACAAACAATCAGCAAGCCTTTCTAAAGGGACACTTGTTCTTTCGACAATTCACTTTAAAGAATGACTTTCCTCTCATTTCTAATAAAAATACAGAACAAGAAATAAAGGAAAATTTGCCAAAATGAATTACTAAAAAACTGACCATTATATGCAATTTTTGTGTTTTTTGTGTTTTTAGAGAAAGTCTGTCAGATCTTTGCATAACTGTCTCAGATCTATAATGGTGACAGTTGTCTGTCTGTGAACAGGGGTCATAAATACAAAACTTACCCACATCTTCTTCTAAACGAGAGACCGACTAATTTGCTAATAACTGATAACTTAAGGCATGTATAAAAAAAATAATTCCCTGCGTGTTTCAGTATAGTAATGTATTAGCTGGGCTGTTGTATTAGGTAATACTTTGGTTTCCTGTAGTAGATAGTCAACATTTCCTTATATTGCTACAATGTTGCTAAACCTTTCATGTTCAATGTTCAATTCAATACATTTACATATTATAGTTCTTCCTCTTTCTGGTTCTGCTGAAAGCAACATGATGCAAGTCTTCTGTCATAATATCCAACTCGTCAGAAACTCCAACTACTTAAAGGGGTTGTAAAGGTTCGTTTTTTTTCACCTTAATGCATCCTATGAATATGGTTGTATCATGTAACATGTTACAAAAGGTGAACTTATCCTTTAATATGAACAACGTCCTGTCCCTAGTCCTAACTAGAATAATGTAGTGGCCCAGGTGTACCTCCATCAGGTCTGCTAGGTCAGCTTAAAGGGGAAAACAGGATAAGTGCACTTATCCTTTAACCACTTCAGCCCCGGAAGGATTTACCCCCTTCCTGACCAGAGCACTTTTTGTGATTCGACACTGCGATGCTTTAACTGACAATTCGTGCGACGCTGTACCCAAACAAAATGACCTTTTTTTCCTCACAAATAGATCTTTCTTTTGGTGGTATTTTTTTTTTTTTTTTGCGCTATAAAAAAAGAGCAACAATTTTGAAAAAAAAATCAATATTTTTTTACATTTTGCTATAATAAATATTCCAAATGTTTTTTTCAAAAAAAATAATTTTTTTCCTCAGTTAAGGCCGATATGTATTTTTCTACATATTTTTGGTAAACAAAAAAAATATTGCAATAAGTGCAAAAGTTATAGCGTCTACAAAATAGGGGATAGATTAATGGCATTTTTATTTATTTATTACTAGAGCTCCCACTGGCCATCTAAGCGGATCTGATGGCGAACCGATTGCCTATTTGGTGGAAGGATTGGCCTTCCTTTGTTGCTTAGATGTAGGTGGCAGAAGTCACCTGTGTAGTGTTCCGTCAAGTTCTCCAACCCGTCAAAATGGCGGCGATCTGCGATTTTTATCGGGACTGAGATATTATGGCGGACAGATTGGACACTTTTGACACATTTTTGGGACCATTGACTATTTTACAGTGATCAGTGCTATAAAAATGCACTGATTACTGTAAAAATGTCACTGGCAGGGAAGGGGATAACACTAGGGGGCGATCAAGGGGTTAACTCTGTTCCTTCACTGTGTTCTCGCTCTGTCACGAGCGATCGTGGGTGCCTGGCAGTCATCGTACCCGCTGAGCAGTCGTATCAGCTACGGCGGTGAGCCGTGGGCATGTGCGCATGCCCCCGGCGGCGCGTGCACCTAGTGGCCACAATGGGAAGCGATGTAAGGTAACATTGATTTGCCCAGCCGAGCCAACCTGCTGCAGTAAAACTGCGGCGGCTGGTCGGCAAGTGGTTAAGGCCTGCTTCACACTTATGCAGGTTTCAGTTTGCATATTGCAGGTGCATTTTGCGTTTTTCAATACATGATTTTCATCCATTGAAGTCTATGGAAGCAAAAACCAGAAAAAAGTCCCTGGCTCTTTCCATAAAATGCAGAAATGTGAACTACATCCATAGGAAACCATGTTACATGGACTGTAGTGTATTTTTGCACTGAAAACGTGCTAAAAAATGCATAGGTGTGAACCAGGCCTAACTCCGCCAAAAGAAAAATTAGGTCTACAGCCCTAGTAGTTGTGTAAATCTGAGTACGGATGGGCAGTTGTTCTTCTGCCCTTGTTATTTTAACTTTGGATAGTAAAACATTTTTTTCTGCCAGTAAATTCCTTATACAGCCCACTTCCTATTTGTCTGGTAAAAAGCCTAGGCTTAGGACATCGTGCATCGCTCTCTCTCTCTCACGCTTGTGAGAGTTTGCCAGGAAGGGAGGGGGTCATAAGAGGTCCAATGAGAGCTGCAGAGCGGAAGGTGTGCCTCTGCGTGTCTGTGTAAATCCAGGAAGTGAACAGGCAGCAGCTTCAGCTGCCCACAGTTAAAATGGATGCAGCCAGACTCAGTGGAGGGAGATTTCTGCAGCATATTTGGCAAGTACAGAATCACATTATATATAAAATAATATGCAAAGTGGTTGGAGGGAAGCTTCAGAATGGCAAAGATGTTTCTATTACAAATTATGTGAGCAGGTTGCAGTTCCTACTTAAGGAACCCTAAAGTGTATTTAATGCATGCTAAGTATGTCACCTCAGTATTCCCTAAATGTCGCTACAATTCAGTAAATCAGGACCTTTATCTCAACACCAAGACAGAGTATAATATTAGAAGCAAGAATTCCTGGGAAATAGTTTTAATGTCATAATACATTTAGAATAAATATAAAAATAAAATATCTAATTCATTTCTTACAATCCTCACCAAATATGTACACCAATTGTAATTGGGATAGTAGAGAAATAGAAAGAATAAATAAAAGGTGCTCACCTCCTAGAATGGCTGCAAAGCTGGATGTCAATGAAAATTGGTTTTCAATAAATTTTGGTAGAAATGCTGCAAAGCCGGTGGTGATAAATGCATCAGAGCAGCTGGCAAACGTTAGAGCCATGAGAACTGGGTTCTTTACCATCAGCTAAAACAGGTACAGTAAAATTGTTACATAAGACAGAGAACGACCCAGTAATAGAATAAAAAGCATGAATTCCATTCAACACCAGTCATCCACTGGTATTTTATTATACTGAATCTCTAAACTAAAGGGCTTTGTTAAAACTAAAGACTAACTGGCTATTTAAAGTGTATGTTAAGTATTTTTTTTTTTTTTAGTTTTGGATAGAGTGGAGAATGATTAGAACCCAGTGGCGGCCTGTGCATTGAGGGCGCACGGGCACCCCCCTCCCCCCATCCCTGCCGCCGCCCCCCTATCCCTACGCCCGGCCCCTTCCAGGATGGGTGTTTTTTTTTAAGCACCTGATTAGAGCTAGAGGCTAGGCTTCAAAAAAGTGTGGGCTTGGGGCGCAGAGAGTGCGCCCCGATCCCACCCAATTGTGTGACGATAGCGAATACATTTTTGCTATTTTTCACACTACAGTTCCTCCCCACCAATCAGGAGGCAGGTCGTGTTTCTCAATTGACCAAAGCGCCGGGCGATTCTATTGGATGCCTAGCGCTTTGGAAGTGGAGACACATGCTGGATCCAGAGCCGCCGCTGCCTGCATGCCCGCACTTCAGAGGAGAAGAACACCACAGCAACCAGTAAGTGCTGGACCTCCTGCAGGGGGGGGGGCTAGCAGCTGTCAGTGCCTTGAGCCCCCGGCCGTCCCTAGTGCGGGAGAGGGCTGCATCCACGCCCACTAGCCACCACTGTGCTATGGCAAGGGCAAACTTTTCATACCTGCAAAGAACCATGGTTTTCACTCCTGTAGTATGTTCCTGTTCAAGTGAAGAATAGTGGATACAGCAGAACATGACATTTGTCGGTGTGGGTTCACACATTGATAGACACTAAATGCAGACAGATATAAATTGTGGTCCTGTGCTGACAAGTAGCTCCCTAGAGAACTTGTCCTGACACATGCCAAGTACCCTGAGGAAATCTTCCTTTAAATACAGATGACCAACCATCGGCAATTGACAAAGTTAGTTAGTGCATGATTTGCTGTGGGATAGGAATTAAGACTGCAGATCTCAACGTACTGTATATGTACAGTAAGTGTGGTCAGTGGATTATTACTGTAGATTGTTTCTACCTTTGAGTATCGGTTCAATGATGAATATAGTATGAGTACAATACAACAATGCTTGTCTCTGGCTAACTATGCTATTGCACAAAAACGTATTCTACCCGCTCCCTTCATCCTACTGTACTCCTGAAAATAGCCCATAGAATATGAGATCTCAGATCCAGACATCCTGCATTTATCTCAATTCTAGAGCCTGCCCATAGGTGTGAGCTCAGAGAGTTTGTAGAAATGATGGGGTAAGAAAGGAGGAAGGCTTCCTGTTGCTGCTAATAGGGAGAAGGACTGTGTTTAGTCAGAATAAACTGGGAAACACGTTGGCATGTACTTTTCTGTTGGAGCTTTCTTCCTACTTTGCACTGTGTGCTGAAGATAAGCTTATTGTTTTACCTCTTTGCTGAAATAAAAATAAATTTGTGTTTGTTTTCCAGAGAAAGAAAAAAGGAACTTTTGTTTTCACAAGACTATATATCTGATGCCAGGCCTGGACTGGGACAAAAAATAGGCCCGGGCATTTTGGATTGAGCAGCCTGTGACATGTTAACCGGCCCTTTCCCCACTCTCCACCCTGATGGAACCCAGCAGAGGTGTGCGAGGGGGGGGAGGCTAGGGGGGGACCAAGAAAGAGCATGGGGGGGTGGAGAGCACAGGGAAGAACCTTGAGAACATTGGGTGGGGCGAGAGCACAAGTGAGGCAGAGAACACAGGGAGGAAGAGGAGAGCACAGGGGGGCAGCAGAGAGCATGGGGGGAGGTGGAGAGCACAGGGGGTGGCGGAGAGCACGGGGGGATGTGGAGAGCATGGGGGATGTGGAGAGCATGGGGGGAGGAGGAGAGCATGGGGGGAGGAGGAGAGCATGGGGGAAGAAGGAGAGCACAGGGGGGGCTGGACAGCATTGGGGAGGTGGAGAGCACAGGGGGTGGCAGAGAGCACAGGGGGTGGCGGAGAGCACAGGGGGGATGTGGAGAGCACAGGGGGGATGTGGAGAGCATGGGGGGTGGCGGAGAGCATGGGGGAATGTGGAGAGCACAGGGGGGTGGCAGAGAGCATGGGGGGTGGCGGAGAGCATGGGGGAGGAGGAGAGCACAGGGGGGATGTGGAGAGCACAGGGGGGGAACGTGGAGAGCATGGGGGAGGAGGAGAGCACAGGTGGGGATGTGGAGAGCATGGGGGGAGGAGCACAGGGGGTGGCGGAGAGCACAGGGGGGTGGCAAAGATCACAGGGGGTGGCGGAGAGCACAGGGGGTGGTGGAGAGCACAGGGGGGTGGTGGAGAGCACAGGGGGTGGCGGAGAGCATGGGGGATGTGGAGCGCATGGGGGGATGTGGAGAGCACAGGGGGATGTGGAGAGCACGGGGGGGTTGGCGGAGAGCATGGGGGGAGGAGAGCACAGGGGGGATGTGGAGAGCATGGGGGGGAGGAGAGCATGGGGGGAGGAGGAGAGCACAGGGGGGATGTGGAGAGCACAGGGGGGATGTGGAGAGCATGAGGGGAGGAGGAGAGCACAGGGGGATGTGGAGAGCAAAGGGGGAGGAGAGCATTGGGGGATGTGGAGAGCACAGGGGGGATGTGGTGAGCACAGGGGGATGTGGAGAGCACAGGGGGGATGTGGAGAGCACAGGGGGGTGGCGGAGAGCATGGGGGAGGAGAGCACAGGGGGGATGTGGAGAGCACATGGGGGGATGTGGATAGCATGGGGGGAGGAGAGCACTGGGGGGGCAGCAGAAAGCAGGATAGGAGGAGCAGTGGGGGCGGCTGCATATAGAACAATCATTCTCTCCATCTTCCCCCTGAAGGTCTCGGAATGCCTGCTTCTCCTCTACCTCCCACAGGCATTCCGAGACCTGCAGGAGGAAGATGGATAGAATGATTGTTCTATATGCATTATGCAGCCGCCCCCACTGCTCCTCCTATCCAGGTTACAGGGGGGGCTGTACTCACGGTTTCTTTCATCCGACGGCTCCAAGGTGTCTGCTCTAGCTCCTCCCCATTTCTTAGTCACGCCCCCCGGCACCAATGGCTGACCTATACGGGCGGCCGTAGGTGTCTCATCTAGCTGCTCCCCCTTCATGTTTCCGTCCTCCCGGCGCCGATGGCTGAGCTTAGCTGACAGCCGGGCGGCCGCGGAGAGGCTAGCTCAGTGGCACGGGCTCAAAGAGCAGCCCTGCTGCCTTGGGCCCCCGAGAGGACTTGCGGCCTGGTGGCCCTAGCGGCCGCGGCTCACCGGGCAAGTGCCTGGTTTGCCCTATGGTCAATCCGAGCCTGTCTGATGCCTTACTTTCCCCCCATTTCCCACATACTACATATGCTGAGCTATATACCCTGATCTGTAATGCTGAGCAATATAGCCTGATCTGTGATGCTGAGCTATATACCCTGATCTGTGATGCTGAGCAATATACCCTGATCTGTGAGGCTGAGCTATATACCCTGATCTGTGAGGCTGAGCTATATACCCTGACCTGTGAGGCTGAGCTATATACCCTGATTTGTGATGCTGAGCTATAAACCCTGATCTGTGAGGCTGAGCTATATACCGTGATCTGTGAGGCTAAGCTGTATACCCTGATCTGTGAGGCTGAGCTATATACCCTGATCTGTGAAGGTGAGCTATATACCCCGATCTGTGATACTGAGCTATAAACCCTGATCTGTGAGGCTGAGCTATATACCCTGATCTGTGAGGCTGAGCTATATACCCTAAACTGTGAGGCTGAGCTATATACCCTGATCTGTGAGGCTGAGCTATATACTCTGTCCTGTGATGCTGAGCTGTATACTCTGTCCTGTGATGCTGAGCTGTATACTCCTAACACTATGGGTGGAAGCAAGTGGAATACAGGGGACAGAGTGAGTGGATTCTATAAGGGGTGTGGCTTATGAGAAGTGGGATGGGTCAAATAGGAAGGGCGGGGTCTGGCCCCCCATCCTAAAACTTCACCAGCCGCCACTGTTAGAACCCCTGTCTGGCTTCTACTGCTGCTAGTCAGGGGTCTGTTTACCCTTCTTATTTTCCTGCTGAAAATGGTTTTACCAGACAGTGAGTAAGAGAAAATGTGAAACCTGGATTCAATTAGCAATACCAATGCGACAGGGTTTCCAGACTTTCTAAAAAACTACTAAAAATATGTTTTTATTTCTGTCTGTGTTGCTGTGGGAGGGTTCCCCTCACTTTCTGCCTGGTTAAACACTGTCAGCAAAGAGGGAAATGAAGGTTGAAGAGGAGCTCCAGTCTGTAAAAAAAAAATAAAAAATTTAAAAATGTAAAAAGTCAGCACAGCTACAAGTACTGTAGCTGCTGACTTTTAATTAAAGGACACTTACCTGTCCAGGGATCCCACGATGTCGGCACCCCAAGCCGATTCTTCAATCGGCTATCGGGTGCAGGCGAGGAGGGGCCGGAAATGTTGTAGATTGGCGATCTTACCTAGAAGTGGGAGCGGGTACCTGTCAAAACCAGGTACCTGCTCCCCCCCCCCCAAAAAAAGTGCCAAATGTGTCAGTGGAGGGGGAGGAGGGTACGAGCAAGCGGAGCTTTCCCTTCCCCTTCAGTAAAAAACAGAAAGTGTTATTAATCCTTCCCTGATCTATCCAAAACTGATAATGTTTTTAGCCTGGCATACACTTAAAACCTCCTCCAGTGGCCTAGAGAGATTGGTATTTATAGCTCTAAGTTCAGTCGGCCATACACTGGTAAGAAATTCTACCAGTGTATAGACAGCTTTACAAATGGCATTTTCTGTCTGATTCTCTGTAAATGTTTATAATTTATAACCCCATTTTCAGAGTGGACAATAATCTGCAGGTTAGATCATTATCATTATAATAATGCAAGAATGCCTGGATCACACTAATGAAATAGAGGATTATTTCTTTTTGTGCATACAGCCATTGCACAAACATTCTCATTGTCCCTGTTTGGATAAGGAATTGGACAGAGTTCACTTATTGTGACTCATAAGCAGTGTTTGGCCTCATTCAGATGAGCAGTAAACACCCATGTCAGTGTGCACTGTGCTTAAACAATGCTTGGTACAGGACTGCAGGGGACTGATTTTTATATATTTTTTTAAACCAGGCACTTTCCACCCTTCCTGTCCAAGCCAATTTTCAGCGCTGTCACTTTTTTTTTTTTTTAACAGAAAAGTAGCGCTGTCACTTTTTAAATGACAATTGCGCGGTCATGCTACACTGTACCCAAACAGAATTTTTATAATTTTGTTCCCACAAATAGAGCTTTCTATTTGATGATATTTGATCACCTCTGCTAGGCGGCACTGATAGGGGCACTGATGGGCACTGATAGGTGGCACTGATGGGCACTCATATTGGCACTAATGGGCTGCACTGATGTGTACTTATGGGTGGCACTGATAGGCAGCACTGAAGGGCACTGTTAGGTGGCACTGGTACACACCAGAGAGGGATAAAGGGGTTTACAATCACTTTAATCATTACAGAGCTGCATTGTATGTGAGCCTTTTATATCTGCCTGGAGTTTAGCTTTGGAGTCTATATAAACCCTGGCAATGAGCTTGTATTGTTTTCTCCATTTTAATCTGCTAAATATACCATGCAAGTGGTTGCAAACCTCATTAAATATTAACAAAGCAAATCCCTCTATAGCGCCAAGTCTAATTTTTGTCTGCTATTTCATTCCTCTGCTATCATCATAAGTCACTTCTGACAAGTTTTCCTGACAGGTAGGGACCTCCAGCTGCTTGACATCCTCAGCGCTGTTCCCTGTGTGCTGTGTGAAGGCAGCTGTATCCCTTTCATCCAATCAGCAATCAGAGATCTCCTCACTGAGCTCTGCAGAGTGTAAGTTTATCTCTCCACCCCCTTTTTTTCTAAATGCTCAGACAAGCTGTATAAATTCAGCTTTTTAAATTGATATAAAGGAGAGAAGACTGCAGATAAACAGGTACACCTTATCTGTACCTGTTTACCTGAAGCCAGTCACTTCACTGGGGACATGTAAGGGTTTACATCCACTTTAAAGGATGCCCTTCAGGGCTGCCTCATCAGTGCAGCCTATCAGTGCCCATCAGTGGCGCCTCATCAGCGCACATCAGTGAAGGAGAAAAATTACTTATTTACAAAATTTACTGACAGAAACTAAGAAAAACTGAATTTTTTTCAACATTTTCTGTCTTTTTTCTTTTTTTAAGCAAAAAATAAAAAACCCAGCAGTGATTAAATACCACGTTTTTTATTTCTTGCACTATAAAAAAAAAAAGAAGAGGGACAAGATTGAAAAAACACAATATTTTTTACTTTTTGCTATAATAAATATCCAATTTTTTTTCCTCAGTTTAGGCCGATATGTATTCTTCTACATATTTTTGGTAAAAAACAAAAAACAAACGTATATTGATTGGTTTGCGCAAAAGATATAGCGGCTACAAAATAGGGGATAGATTTATAGCATTTTTATTATTATATTTTTTACTTGTAATGGCGGCGATCTGCGATTTTTATTGTGACTGCGATATTGCGGCGGACACTTTTGAAACATTTTTGGGACCATTCACATTTATACAGCGATCCGTTCTATAAAAAATGCATTGATTACTGTATAAATATGACGGTCAGGGAAGGGTTTAACACTAGGGGGCGATCAAGGGGTTAAATGTGTTCCCTAGGGATTGATTCTAACTGTGGGGGGGGGGACTGACTGGGGGAGGTGACCGATTGGTGTCCCTATGTACAAGGGACACACCATCGGTCTCCTCTCCCTGACAGGACGTTGATCTGTGTGTTTATACACACAGATCCACGGTCCTGCTCAGTTACTGGGCAATCGCGGGTGCTCGGCGGACATCGCGGCCGCCGGGCACGCGCATCGGGTCCCCAGTGACACGGCGTACGCACCCCCTAGTGGCTCGGGAAGGTGAAGATGTCATATGACGTCCGCCCAGAACGAGAGCCTCATTGTCCCACCGTCATATGACGGCGGGCGGTAGGCTAGTGGTTAAAGAGATAAAACATGAGGAAATGTGCATGTATTGCAAAGACGCATAAGATAATATTTTTTTAAAAATGCCTTTACATACTGTTTAGGTATCTTTGGGGTGGGTGGGGAGAACTGTATTTAGTGCTCCAAAAACGCCATGCCCATTGGAATGAATGGGCAGCGTTTCCGAAGCGCCTGAAAAGCGTTTCCGAAGCGCTGCAACACGGCCAAAAAGCGCTGCTTAAACAGCGGTAAAGCGACACTAAAACAAGTGACGCTTTACCGCGAACGCGGCCACAGCCCCAGTGTGAAAGGACTCTTAAACATGTTATACAGCACAGTTCTTGTGCTGTGTAATTTGGCCCCTTTTATCACCTAAAAAACCTGGCTGATCCTGCCCCCTGTAAACTGACCACGGTATATCATGGCTGCTGAGCCCTGACACCGTGGCCAGTTTACTTGCCTCCGTCATCCGCAGCCCTGCTCTGTCTTTCTCTGTCCTCCTCTCCCCCCTCCCTGCCTGTCTGCTCGTATCAGTGCCCGCCCGCCCCCTCCCGCCCTGCTGCTCTCATAACTACTATAAAATCCTCCCATTCCCTCTGTAACATAACGTTATGTGCCCCTGTGCCTGTGTTATATATAAAAATAAAAAGTAATCTCTACCTATTTTAGAGCAGCTCCCAGCGCTCACGTTACTCCTCGGCTCTCTTTCCCCCCAGCTGACGTCAAAGGGAGTGCTTGGCCCCGCCCGCTGGAGCTGTCAGCTGGGCAGAGTAGAGAGCCGAGAAATCACATGATCGACGGGAGACAGATCGAGGTACAGATCAGCATATATTTTATATAAACACAGACACTTGGGCACATATTTTATGTTACAGAGGGGATGGGAGGATTTTATAGTAGTGACTTAACAACCACTTTAAAATTTATTAAATTTTTTTGCCTTTTTTAATGTAACATAAAACAATGACAAATACAAGATCAGCAGAAGAGCAAATATTCACAAAGAAGAATCATATGTGTGTGTATAGTATAGGTATGATTAGAAATGCATCACTGGAATGGAGCCCAAGAGTGGGAGTCTTCACAGTGGCTGAAGAACTTGGGTAGAATGCCACATCCGCCTGGGACTGACAAGGTCATTAAAAATAATTTAAGTACACAGTATCCACCCTGAATCCATCCAAAACCTGAACTCAGTCTAACCAGTGTGACAAGAATACATTTGTAAGCCCTTCAAGGTCAGAAAAGCAGTAATGCTAAAAGAAGGCTGGTCAGAGGAGTACTGGTTATCTAAGTGCAGGAATCCCCCTTCCTTCATTATGTGCGAGCTTATAAGGAAGAGGGGGAGAGATAGCACAGCACTCCTTGCCGCTTCTAGCACTGGGCTGACAGAAGTAGTGATGCCGCTGTCGCTATTCCTTTCAACCTTATAGTAGAAGGAACTTGCGGCGCCCCCAACCCTACAATACACGCTGCGCCCAGGCAGCGCCCTTCTGCCCACCCCTTGTCCCGGCCCTGAGTTCCGGATCACACTGATGATTTCGCAAAACATATAAAAATGTACAAAATATATGTATACTTCATGTGTTTTGGCATATTTTTAAGTACCCCGTTCCATTGATTATAAAGAGCCCATCTAAAGCGGATATTTCAGCTTTTGGTAGATGCTGGAGAACTAACCCTGACAGTTTCTTTACCTCTCAGGGGCTCTACAGGTGACATATTTGTTTGTAGGTGTGTACATTTGCTGTGGCTATATTATGGGCTTATTCTAACATGGTTCACATATTTCCTCCTTACCACCTGTCAACCACCCTCTGAAACACAATTCACCATGGACTGCTTTTCAGAAGGGCAGTGAGGGCTGACACAATAAAAAATGAGCCTGAAGAGAGGTTCTCATCTGCCCTGATGGAATTCTTTATATATTTAATGTTCTAGAGAATGCAACAGAAGAACCTGGAACAAGTTTGAGTGGTTGAAAATGCCTCAAACTCCCAGGTGGACAAGAACAAAGTTGGGAATAATATCAGTTTTAAATACCCAGGACATATAAAAAGAGAGGAGGGGATGACTCAGCCTACCATGCATTACCTCTACCGAAAATGTAATTTTTAGGTAGACTGATCCTAAAATGGAAAATATGCTTTAAGTTAGTAAAATGCTGCATTTTTTAAAGCGGTATTAATCCTAAAATATTAATAATATATAAGTTTGCCAGTTCTGTAGCCGCTGCATTTGTTTTATTTTTCTAGTTTTCTTTTTTTTATGCTTTTTTTTCTTTATTTTTACCTGGTTGTCCAGCCAATAAATCTGTTATTTCTTAACCTTCTTTAAAAGTTTTTGCACGATCCGGCGCATTCTAGTTTTGACAATTCATTCATTTCAATGAGCTTTAAACAAAACAATTAGAACTGCATAACGGTTTCTACTACCTCCTATTTAACACTGAATATGTCTATAATGCAAAATTATTTTAAAGTACAATTGTGCAACATGTAACCAACCATAGAATGCAGTGTGTTTCGTTATCATCCGATGTTCTCCAGATGACGAAACCTGTAGGTTGGGGTTTCAGGTGTGACGTCACCATGCATGCTCGCGTCCTGAGAGTGCAACTGGAGTCGGCTCTGCTACACGACAGAGTGCAATATACTAGTGTCAGTTAAAACACTGACAAATGTAAGTGTTTTGGTGTATTTTTTATATATTAAAGTTCTTGATGGTTTTACACTATGTAAACCGTTTCTTCCTCCTTCGTATCATGGTTTTATGGTTAAATAAGGCAGAGTATGGAGAGCTCTTGAAAAAGACCTACTGAGCTGGGAAGAGTTGCAGATCCTGATTCCCAGATATACTGTACATGTGCTGTGTGCTGGTTTATACAATTACCTGTATTGTTCTATGGTGAGTGAGTTTATCTGGTGCATTTGGTGGTGTAGATCGCTCATATGGTGGCATAAGGAAGAGGAACTGAAGGAATTATTGTTATTGTTTTTTGAGAACTTGTGCTTTAAGTTGGAAAATAATGGTCTTTGCTGGATCACCAGGTGAAACTAGTCGAAAACACTCTAAAAATTGAATACCACTTCCACATCTAAGCTGTAATTGAATACGTTTGTTGTTTTGGGGTTTAATACCGCTTTAATGTATACCTAAAGCCCAAAAATGTTTTGTTAGTGTTAGATAGAATGTAAAATGGTTACCCCTGTCAGATTTTTTTTGCTGTCTTTTTCCTCAATAGGAAGATTAACCCCAGGGGCTCATGCACACGGCCATAAGAAAATATGCAACTAGTACAATGGATCTTGTTGGCAAAGGCTGGCAGCAAGATCCTGTGCAACGAGCGCTTTGTATGCTTTACACATGTAATATTTGAGTTACAACATACGGCCCTGATGCCAGGACACAGGAGGCCGTCAGGGGCACCCACGGCTTGAATTCAAGTCTTGTATGGCAGCCTTTATGGAGCATAAGGAAAACACGATGACAATAACTGCAAGAGTAACATCTGCACCCCTATAATCCTAGCTACACTGCTCTGCTGAGGCTAGACTTCAGTTTAAACCATTATGAGTATTTATTCTTGTTTTCTCACCCAAAGAGACAAAGGGAAATCTTTGAAATTTGTTCCGAGGTTTTTAGCTTCAACAATGCCTTCACTTCCATCGTTATGTGCTTCTGATATTCTTTTGAACTGGATAGCTGATGTACCTGTAAATTATACCACATATTAAATATGTTAATTTATTGTGTGATGCACAGAGAGAATAAATCTACATGTAAAGAAGTTGAATTAAAGCTACATGTGTGGCATAAGTGAATTATATATGTGTTACCTGCGATATGATTTGCATTTCTTTACTAGTGATGAGCCGAACACCCCCGGGTTCGGTTCGCACCAGAACCCGCGAACGGACCGAAAGTTCGTACGAACATTAGAACCCTATTAAATACAATGGATGCGAACGTTCGAATTCTAAAGTGCTAATTATAACAACTATTATGCATGTTATTGTCCTAAAAAGGGTTTGGGAACCCGGGTTCTGCACCAGGGGACATGTATCAATGCAAAAAGAAGTTTTAAAAACGGTCGTTTTTTCGGGAGCAGTCATTTTAATGATGCATAAAGTGAAAAAAAAAAAGTCAAATATTCCTTTAAATATCGTACCTGGGGGGTGTCTAAAGTATGCCTGTGAAGTGCCACGTGTTTCCCGTGTTTAGAACTGTCCCTGCACAAAATGACACTTCTAAAGGAAAAAAAAGCCATTTAAAACTGCTTGCGGCTTTAATGTAATGTCTGGTCCCGGTAATATGGATGAAAATCTTTAAGAAAAATGGCATAGCTACCCCATGACCCCCCCCCCCTACCCCAGCCCATTACCAGCCCCTTTGGGTCTTGTATGGATATTAAGGGGAACCCCGCACATAAAATAAAAAAGGCCCTATATACTCTGAACAGCCGTATACAGGCGGTGCATACAAGACAGGGACTGTAGGTTTGTTCTTATGTAGAATCTGTTTGTAATTTTGAACAGGTACATTGTTTAAGTGTAGCTCCAGCCCAAAAATCTATTTTTAAACTTTTTGGAAAACATAGGTAAGGGTTATCACCCCTGTAACATTTGTTTTGCTGTCTGTGCCCCTGTTCAGAACATTTCACCTCACTTTCCGTCCCAATGACAACTGTTTTTGAAATGTGGTGTTTTTCTTGAAACAAGGATTGCTGATAAAGCATCAGTACAGAGGAGACACCTTTCTCCCATATTAATTCTTACAGGAGAGAATTTTCCTTCCTAGGGGTAGATTTCCTCTCACTTCCTGTTGTCTTCTTGCGTTTGCAAGTAGGAGTCGTTTGTAAGTTGGATGTTTGAAAGTAGGGACCTGCCGTAGATACTCTGCAGAAATAGGCCCCTTAGTTGTTGGTGTTGGCACAACACTGTAAGCACTCACAGTTACTCTTGGTTGGTGCTGGAACGCCCTGCTGTCAACTAGTGATGAGCCGAACACCCCCGGGTTCGGTTCGCACCAGAACCCGCGAACGGACCGAAAGTTCGAACGAACATTAGAACCCTATTAAATACAATGGATGCGAACGTTCGAATTCTAAAGTGCTAATTATAACAACTATTATGCATGTTATTGTCCTAAAAAGGGTTTGGGAACCCGGGTTCTGCACCAGGGGACATGTATCAATGCAAAAAGAAGTTTTAAAAACGGTCGTTTTTCGGGAGCAGTCATTTTAATGATGCATAAAGTGAAAAAAAAAAAGTCAAATATTCCTTTAAATATCGTACCTGGGGGGTGTCTAAAGTATGCCTGTGAAGTGCCACGTGTTTCCCGTGTTTAGAACTGTCCCTGCACAAAATGACACTTCTAAAGGAAAAAAAAGCCATTTAAAACTGCTTGCGGCTTTAATGTAATGTCTGGTCCCGGTAATATGGATGAAATTCTTTAAGAAAAATGGCATAGCTACCCCATGACCCCCCCCCCTACCCCAGCCCATTACCAGCCCCTTTGGGTCTTGTATGGATATTAAGGGGAACCCCGCACATAAAATAAAAAAGGCCCTATATACTCTGAACAGCCCTATACAGGCGGTGCATACAAGACAGGGACTGTAGGTTTGTTCTTATGTAGAGTCTGTTTGTAATTTTGAACAGGTACATTGTTGAAGTGTAGCTCCAGACCAAAAATCTATTTTTAAACTTTTTGGAAAACATAGGTAAGGGTTATCACCCCTGTAACATTTGTTTTGCTGTCTGTGCCCCTGTTCAGAACATTTCACCTCACTTTCCGTCCCAATGACAACTGTTTTTGAAATGTGGTGTTTTTCTTGAAACAAGGATTGCTGATAAAGCATCAGTACAGAGGAGACACCTTTCTCCCATATTTATTCTTACAGGAGAGAATTTTCCTTCCTAGTGGTAGATTTCCTCTCACTTCCTGTTGTCTTCTTGCGTTTGCAAGTAGGAGTCGTTTGTAAGTTGGATGTTTGAAAGTAGGGACCTGCCGTATATACTCTGCAGAAATAGGCCCCTTAGTTGTTGGTGTTGGCACAACACTGTAAGCACTCACAGTTACTCTTGGTTGGTGCTGGAACGCCCTGCTGTCAACTATTATATCAGGAATTTTAATTACATATAATTGTTGAACAGTGGTAGTAAAAATTGGGCCTTTGATGGTGGTGCTGGTGCCACAACACTGTAAGCCCTGACAGTTACTCTTGGTGGGTGCAGCAATGGGCCCTGCTGTGAATTATTAGATCAAGAATTGTAATTACATGCCCCTGTTGAACAGGGGCTGAAAAATTGGGCCTTAGGCACTGGTGGCACAACACTGCAACCCCTCACAGCAACTGTACTTGGAGCACAGCAATGAGCCCTGTTGCAAAGTATTGCTTCAAAAATTGTAATGACACGCCCCTGTTAAACAGGGGCTGAAAAATTGGGCCTTAGGCACTGGTGGCACAACACTGCAACTCCTCACAGATACTGTACTTGGAGCACACCAATGAGCCCTGTTGCAAAGTATTGCTTCAAAAATTGTAATGACACGCCCCTGTTAAACAGGGGCTGAAAAATTGGGCCTTAGGCACTGGTGGCACAACACTGCAACTCCTCACAGATACTGTACTTGGAGCACAGCAATGAGCCCTGTTGCAAAGTATTGCTTCAAAAATTGTAATTACACGCCCCTGTTAAACAGGGGCTGAAAAATTGGGCGTTAGGCACTGGTGGCACAACACTGCAACTCCTCACAGATACTGTACTTGGAGCACAGCAATGAGCCCTGTTGCAAAGTATTGCTTCAAAAATTGTAATTACACGCCCCTGTTAAACAGGGGCTGAAAAATTGGGCGTTAGGCACTGGTGGCGGCACCCATAAACAAAAATGATCTTACAAGCTATCATCATCAATCGTATCATTGAGGACTCGGAGGAGGAGGATAGCCAGTCAACATAACAGCACAGGCACTCAGCATCAGCATCAGTCTTGAAGGGATGTGACATGTTAAAATCAATTAGTCTGTTATATCAGCATCAGGTGTGTGGTAGCTGGTGGTGATCCAAGACTGGTTCATCTTGATGAAAGTCAGTCGATCAACCGAGTCGGTGGACAGGCGCACCCTGTGATCCGTGACAAATCCTCCAGCAGCACTGAATGTGCGTTCCGAAAGAACGCTGGATGCAGGACAGGCCAGTAGCTCAATTGCATACTGTGCAAGCTCTGGCCAGTGATCCATCCTCAAGACCCAGTAAGCCAGAGGATTTTCGGTGGGGAAGGTGTCCAAGTCTGACCTTGCCCCTAGATATTCCTGCACCATGTTTATCAGACGCTGGCGATGGTTGCTGGAACCGATCATACTTTG
Source organism: Rana muscosa (assembly GCA_029206835.1). Classification (NCBI taxonomy): domain Eukaryota; kingdom Metazoa; phylum Chordata; class Amphibia; order Anura; family Ranidae; genus Rana; species Rana muscosa. The sequence goes on along the minus strand of CM055116.1, from coordinate 1,045,999,018 downwards.
GGGCTGCGGACTAAAGAATTGTCTGAACGCATCGGTCAGACGGCCACCTTCCCCACCGCTCCTTCTTTGACTGGCCGAAGCCTCAGCAACTCGTTGTCCAGGACCAGGAGTTTGCAACCTCCCAGTCTCTGGGAACGCGTTGCACAGACCTTTCTGCAAGGCCTCCCGGAGTTGTCTCATCCTCTGCTCCCTCTGCGACGGTAACATAAGGTCCGCAACCTTACCCTTGTACCGTGGATCAAGGAGAGTGGCCAGCCAGTAATGGTCCCTCTCCTTGATCCGAAGAATACGAGGATCCTTCCGCAGACTTTGCAGGATCAGGGAGGCCATGCAGCGTAGGTTTGCTGAGGCATTCGCTCCGGAGTCCTCTGGGTCACTAAGGACGACATGATCCGCAGCCACCTCCTCCCAGCCACGTACAAGTCCACTGGTTTCTTGGGACTGTAAATCATCCCTAAAAGACTGCTGCTGATGATGCTGAGTGCCAGCCTCCACCTCCATGCTGACACAATCCTCCTCCTCCTCCTCCTCCTCCTCCTCCTCTTCCTGTGCGATGGGTGGGACAGAAGGAACACTGTCTGGGTAAAGGGGGCCTTGAGAGGCAAGGAAGTCCTCCTCTTCCTGCCTCTGTTCTGCCTCAAGTGCCCTGTCCATTATTCCACGCAGCGTGTGCTCCAACAGGTGGACAAGAGGTACAGTGTCACTGATGCATGCACTGTCACTGCTCACCATCCTCGTGGCCTCCTCAAATGGTGCCAGGACAGTGCATGCATCCCTGATCATGCCCCACTGGCGTGGAGAAAAAAAACCAAGCTCCCCTGACCCTGTCCTGGTGCCGTAGTCGCACAGGTACTCATTGATGGCCCTCTGCTGCGTGTGCAGCCGCTGCAGCATGGCCAACGTTGAGTTCCACCTGGTGGGCATGTCACATATAAGGCGGTTCTTGGGCAGGTTCAACTCCTTTTGCAGCTCAGCCAGGCGAGCACTGGCATTATAAGATCTGCGGAAATGCACACAGACTTTCCTGGCCTGCCTCAGGACATCCTGTAAGCCCGGGTACCTGCCCAAGAAGCGCTGCACCACCAGGTTAAGGACGTGAGCCACACAGGGCACATGGGTCAGTTGTCCCTGTCGGAGGGCGGAGAGGAGGTTGGTGCCATTGTCGCAAACCACCATTCCTGGCTTAAGCTGGCGTGGCGTCAACCACCTCTCGGCCTGGCCCTGCAGAGCAGACAGGACCTCTGCCCCAGTGTGGCTTCTGTCCCCCAAACACACCAGCGCAAGCACGGCATGGCATCTTTTTGCCTGCGTACTTGCGTAGCCCCGTGAACGGCTACGGAGCACCGCTGGTTCATAGGACAAACCACAGGAAGAGGCCATGGAGGAAGAAGAAGAGGAGGGGGTGGAGGAGAGAGGTGTGTCACAACCAGTAGTAGCATTTTGGAGGCGTGGCGGTGGGACAACCTCCAACACTACTGCACCTTGTCCTGAATCCTTCCCAGCTGCCAAAAGAGTGACCCAATGGGCCGTGAAAGAAAGGTAACGTCCCTGTCCATGCCTGCTGGACCATGAGTCAGCGGTAATATGCACCTTACCGCTGACCGCCCTGTCCAGCGAGGCCAAGACATTGCCTTCCACATGCCGGTAGAGAGCCGGAATAGCCTTCCGTGAGAAAAAGTGGCGTTTGGGAACCTGCCACTGAGGAACTGCACATTGCACAAACTCACGGAAGGGGGCCGAGTCTACCAACTGAAAAGGCAGCAGTTGAAGCGCTAGCAATTTAGCCAAGCTAGCATTCAACCGCTGGGCATGTGGATGGCTGGGAGTGAACTTCTTTCGACGGTCCAGCAGCTGGGGCAGGGAAATTTGCCTGCTAGAATCGGACGTCGGTGTACTGCTAGCAGAGTGGGCGCAAGTACTTGGCTGTGACACACCTAATTCTACACCTTCATTCCTCTCAGTGCATGTTTCAGAGAGGACTGAAGTTATAGTGGGGTTGGAGATCCCAGCTGATGCGGTGCAAGGAGAGGTCCGCTTTGTTCTTTGGTGTGGGTCTTTGAGGTAGGCTTGCCAACGAGCTGCATGGCAGGTCAACATATGTCTGGTCAGGCATGTGGTACCCAAGCGGCTGATGTTTTGGCCACGCGATATACGCTTGAGACATATGTTGCAAACAGCAGCTGTGCGATCTGATGCACTAGCCTCAAAAAAGGCCCACACCAAAGAACTTTTTGAATGACGGGCAGAGGCAGCGCCCTGCACAGGCGGAGCTCTGCGGTGTGATTCCGTCGGTGTACTGCCCTTACGCTGGCCACCAAAGGGCATCCTGCCTCGTTGGAGATGTGCCTCCTCCTCATCCTCCTCCTCCTCCTCTCTCCTATTAGGCACCCACGTGGAGTCAGTGACCTCATCATCCCCTCCCTCCTCATCACTGGAGCCAATCTGGCAGTATGCTGCAGCTGCTGGAACATGACTGCCAGATTGGTGTCCTTCTTGAGCATCCCCTCTGTCTGCTCTCACGCTACTGCCTTCCTCTAGCTGGGTTTCATCATCAGACCCTTCGAAACGCTGGGCATCCTCCTGGAGCATGTACCCAACACTGTGCTGAAACAGTTCGGGGGACTCCTCAGGAGGAGGACATGGTGGGTCTAGGGAAGGAGTGACTGATGATTTGTCTGACATTGATACCAGGGAAGACGACGCTTTGGCAGCTGCTTTTCCAGTACCCTGAGCCTGGGTGAGAGAGGATGAGGAGGAGGAGGAGGGCTTGGTCATCCACTCTACCAAGTCTTCGGCATGATGTGGCTCAACATGTCCAGCTGCCGAAAAGAAGGACAAACGTGTCCCATGGCCATGTGCTGATGACAATGCACCGCGTCCACGACCAGCACTGTTGCCCCCAGACACAGAGCCTGCTTGCCCTCTTTTATTGCCTCCTGACTGTCTGCCTCTCCTTGTTTGCCTTCCAGACATTCTAATAGATGGCCTGCAGGGAGATGGGAAAAAAGCAATAAGGGCTACCTTCAGGTGTCCTTCTCTGTCCCTTGAAACAAGGACTTGCAGAGTGAAATAAACTGACACTCTCCCTACCTACAGTTTTCTGTCCCTAGAATAAATGTTTTTTTTAATCACAATATAGCACAAGGACAATTCAGTCACTGTCCTTCCAGGTCCCTGGAAACAAGGACTTGCAGAGTGAAATAAACTGACACTCTCCCTACCTACAGTTTTCTGTCCCTAGAATAAATGTTTTTTTTAAGCACAATATAGCACAAGGACAATTCAGTCACTGTCCTTCCAGGTCCCTGGAAACAAGGACTTGCAGAGTGAAATAAACTGACACTCTCCCTACCTACAGTTTTCTGTCCCTAGAATAAATGTTTTTTTTAATCACAATATAGCACAAGGACAATTCAGTCACTGTCCTTCCAGGTCCCTGGAAACAAGGACTTGCAGAGTGAAATAAACTGACACTCTCCCTACCTACAGTTTTCTGTCCCTAGAATAAATGTTTTTTTTAATCACAATATAGCACAAGGACAATTCAGTCACTGTCCTTCCAGGTCCCTGGAAACAAGGACTTGCAGAGTGAAATAAACTGACACTCTCCCTACCTACAGTTTTCTGTCCCTAGAATAAATGTTTTTTTTAAGCACAATATAGCACAAGGACAATTCAGTCACTGTCCTTCCAGGTCCCTGGAAACAAGGACTTGCAGAGTGAAATAAACTGACACTCTCCCTACCTACAGTTTTCTGTCCCTAGAATAAATGTTTTTTTTAATCACAATATAGCACAAGGACAATTCAGTCACTGTCCTTCCAGGTCCCTGGAAACAAGGACTTGCAGAGTGAAATAAACTGACACTCTCCCTACCTACAGTTTTCTGTCCCTAGAATAAATGTTTTTTTTAATCACAATATAGCACAAGGACAATTCAGTCACTGTCCTTCCAGGTCCCTGGAAACAAGGACTTGCAGAGTGAAATAAACTGACACTCTCCCTACCTACAGTTTTCTGTCCCTAGAATAAATGTTTTTTTTAATCACAATATAGCACAAGGACAATTCAGTCACTGTCCTTCCAGGTCCCTGGAAACAAGGACTTGCAGAGTGAAATAAACTGACACTCTCCCTACCTACAGTTTTCTGTCCCTAGAATAAATGTTTTTTTTAAGCACAATATAGCACAAGGACAATTCAGTCACTGTCCTTCCAGGTCCCTGGAAACAAGGACTTGCAGAGTGAAATAAACTGACACTCTCCCTACCTACAGTTTTCTGTCCCTAGAATAAATGTTTTTTTTAATCACAATATAGCACAAGGACAATTCAGTCACTGTCCTTCCAGGTCCCTGGAAACAAGGACTTGCAGAGTGAAATAAACTGACACTCTCCCTACCTACAGTTTTCTGTCCCTAGAATAAATGTTTTTTTTAATCACAATATAGCACAAGGACAATTCAGTCACTGTCCTTCCAGGTCCCTGGAAACAAGGACTTGCAGAGTGAAATAAACTGACACTCTCCCTACCTACAGTTTTCTGTCCCTAGAATAAATGTTTTTTTTAATCACAATATAGCACAAGGACAATTCAGTCACTGTCCTTCCAGGTCCCTGGAAACAAGGACTTGCAGAGTGAAATAAACTGACACTCTCCCTACCTACAGTTTTCTGTCCCTAGAATAAATGTTTTTTTTAAGCACAATATAGCACAAGGACAATTCAGTCACTGTCCTTCCAGGTCCCTGGAAACAAGGACTTGCAGAGTGAAATAAACTGACACTCTCCCTACCTACAGTTTTCTGTCCCTAGAATAAATGTTTTTTTTAATCACAATATAGCACAAGGACAATTCAGTCACTGTCCTTCCAGGTCCCTGGAAACAAGGACTTGCAGAGTGAAATAAAAAAAAACTCTCCCTACCTACAGTTTTCTGTCCCTAGAATAAATGTTTTTTTTAATCACAATATAGCACAAGGACAATTCAGTCACTGTCCTTCCAGGTCCCTGGAAACAAGGACTTGCAGAGTGAAATAAACTGACACTCTCCCTACCTACAGTTTTCTGTCCCTAGAATAAATGTTTTTTTTAATCACAATATAGCACAAGGACAATTCAGTCACTGTCCTTCCAGGTCCCTGGAAACAAGGACTTGCAGAGTGAAATAAACTGACACTCTCCCTACCTACAGTTTTCTGTCCCTAGAATAAATGTTTTTTTTAAGCACAATATAGCACAAGGACAATTCAGTCACTGTCCTTCCAGGTCCCTGGAAACAAGGACTTGCAGAGTGAAATAAACTGACACTCTCCCTACCTACAGTTTTCTGTCCCTAGAATAAATGTTTTTTTTAATCACAATATAGCACAAGGACAATTCAGTCACTGTCCTTCCAGGTCCCTGGAAACAAGGACTTGCAGAGTGAAATAAACTGACACTCTCCCTACCTACAGTTTTCTGTCCCTAGAATAAATGTTTTTTTTAATCACAATATAGCACAAGGACAATTCAGTCACTGTCCTTCCAGGTCCCTGGAAACAAGGACTTGCAGAGTGAAATAAACTGACACTCTCCCTACCTACAGTTTTCTGTCCCTAGAATAAATGTTTTTTTTAATCACAATATAGCACAAGGACAATTCAGTCACTGTCCTTCCAGGTCCCTGGAAACAAGGACTTGCAGAGTGAAATAAACTGACACTCTCCCTACCTACAGTTTTCTGTCCCTAGAATAAATGTTTTTTTTAAGCACAATATAGCACAAGGACAATTCAGTCACTGTCCTTCCAGGTCCCTGGAAACAAGGACTTGCAGAGTGAAATAAACTGACACTCTCCCTACCTACAGTTTTCTGTCCCTAGAATAAATGTTTTTTTTAATCACAATATAGCACAAGGACAATTCAGTCACTGTCCTTCCAGGTCCCTGGAAACAAGGACTTGCAGAGTGAAATAAACTGACACTCTCCCTACCTACAGTTTTCTGTCCCTAGAATAAATGTTTTTTTTAATCACAATATAGCACAAGGACAATTCAGTCACTGTCCTTCCAGGTCCCTGGAAACAAGGACTTGCAGAGTGAAATAAACTGACACTCTCCCTACCTACAGTTTTCTGTCCCTAGAATAAATGTTTTTTTTAATCACAATATAGCACAAGGACAATTCAGTCACTGTCCTTCCAGGTCCCTGGAAACAAGGACTTGCAGAGTGAAATAAACTGACACTCTCCCTACCTACAGTTTTCTGTCCCTAGAATAAATGTTTTTTTTAAGCACAATATAGCACAAGGACAATTCAGTCACTGTCCTTCCAGGTCCCTGGAAACAAGGACTTGCAGAGTGAAATAAACTGACACTCTCCCTACCTACAGTTTTCTGTCCCTAGAATAAATGTTTTTTTTAATCACAATATAGCACAAGGACAATTCAGTCACTGTCCTTCCAGGTCCCTGGAAACAAGGACTTGCAGAGTGAAATAAAAAAAAACTCTCCCTACCTACAGTTTTCTGTCCCTAGAATAAATGTTTTTTTTAATCACAATATAGCACAAGGACAATTCAGTCACTGTCCTTCCAGGTCCCTGGAAACAAGGACTTGCAGAGTGAAATAAACTGACACTCTCCCTACCTACAGTTTTCTGTCCCTAGAATAAATGTTTTTTTTAATCACAATATAGCACAAGGACAATTCAGTCACTGTCCTTCCAGGTCCCTGGAAACAAGGACTTGCAGAGTGAAATAAACTGACACTCTCCCTACCTACAGTTTTCTGTCCCTAGAATAAATGTTTTTTTTAAGCACAATATAGCACAAGGACAATTCAGTCACTGTCCTTCCAGGTCCCTGGAAACAAGGACTTGCAGAGTGAAATAAACTGACACTCTCCCTACCTACAGTTTTCTGTCCCTAGAATAAATGTTTTTTTTAATCACAATATAGCACAAGGACAATTCAGTCACTGTCCTTCCAGGTCCCTGGAAACAAGGACTTGCAGAGTGAAATAAACTGACACTCTCCCTACCTACAGTTTTCTGTCCCTAGAATAAATGTTTTTTTTAAGCACAATATAGCACAAGGACAATTCAGTCACTGTCCTTCCAGGTCCCTGGAAACAAGGACTTGCAGAGTGAAATAAACTGACACTCTCCCTACCTACAGTTTTCTGTCCCTAGAATAAATGTTTTTTTTAATCACAATATAGCACAAGGACAATTCAGTCACTGTCCTTCCAGGTCCCTGGAAACAAGGACTTGCAGAGTGAAATAAAAAAAAACTCTCCCTACCTACAGTTTTCTGTCCCTAGAATAAATGTTTTTTTTAATCACAATATAGCACAAGGACAATTCAGTCACTGTCCTTCCAGGTCCCTGGAAACAAGGACTTGCAGAGTGAAATAAACTGACACTCTCCCTACCTACAGTTTTCTGTCCCTAGAATAAATGTTTTTTTTAATCACAATATAGCACAAGGACAATTCAGTCACTGTCCTTCCAGGTCCCTGGAAACAAGGACTTGCAGAGTGAAATAAACTGACACTCTCCCTACCTACAGTTTTCTGTCCCTAGAATAAATGTTTTTTTTAATCACAATATAGCACAAGGACAATTCAGTCACTGTCCTTCCAGGTCCCTGGAAACAAGGACTTGCAGAGTGAAATAAACTGACACTCTCCCTACCTACAGTTTTCTGTCCCTAGAATAAATGTTTTTTTTAATCACAATATAGCACAAGGACAATTCAGTCACTGTCCTTCCAGGTCCCTGGAAACAAGGACTTGCAGAGTGAAATAAACTGACACTCTCCCTACCTACAGTTTTCTGTCCCTAGAATAAATGTTTTTTTTAATCACAATATAGCACAAGGACAATTCAGTCACTGTCCTTCCAGGTCCCTGGAAACAAGGACTTGCAGAGTGAAATAAACTGACACTCTCCCTACCTACAGTTTTCTGTCCCTAGAATAAATGTTTTTTTTAAGCACAATATAGCACAAGGACAATTCAGTCACTGTCCTTCCAGGTCCCTGGAAACAAGGACTTGCAGAGTGAAATAAACTGACACTCTCCCTACCTACAGTTTTCTGTCCCTAGAATAAATGTTTTTTTTAATCACAATATAGCACAAGGACAATTCAGTCACTGTCCTTCCAGGTCCCTGGAAACAAGGACTTGCAGAGTGAAAGAAACTGACACTCTCCCTACCTACAGTTTTCTGTCCCTAGAATAAATGTTTTTTTAAGCACAATATAGCACAAGGACAATTCACTCACTGTCCTTCCAGGTCCCTGGAAACAAGGACTTGCAGAGTGAAAGAAACTGACACTGTCCCTACCTACAGTTTTCTGTCCCTAGAATAAATGTTTTTTTTAAGCACACTATAGCACAAGCACAAAACACACTGACACTCTCCCTACCTATCCTTCTCTTTCCCTAAACTAAAGGAATCCAGGTTAAGCAAGAAAGAAATAACAGTCACTGTCCCTGCCTATGCTGCTCTATCCCTGCTCCGGAACACACTACACTAGGCCGCCGTGCTGGCGGCCTTTTATAGTGTGGGGCGTGTACTAAACACCCTCAGCAATAATTGGCCACAGGCATCCTGCCTGTGGCCAATCATTGCTCTCCTCGCTGCCGGCGCTGTGATTGGCCAAGCATGCGGGGTCACAGTGCATGCTTGGCCAATCACAGCGCCTGGATGACACTGCGATGGCGTAGTGCATTGTGGGCCGTTCGCGTCACTCGAATTTGGCGCGAACGGCCCAAATCGTTCGATCTTCGTCGAACGATCGAACAGCCGATGTTCGAGTCGAACGTATGTTCGACTCGAACACGAAGCTCATCCCTACTGTCAACTATTATATCAGGAATTGTAATTACATATAATTGTTGAACAGTGGTAGTAAAAATTGGGCCTTTGATGGTGGTGCTGGTGCCACAACACTGTAAGCCCTGACAGTTACTCTTGGTGGGTGCAGCAATGGGCCCTGCTGTGAATTATTAGATCAAGAATTGTAATTGCATGCCCCTGTTGAACAGGGGCTGAAAAATTGGGCCTTTGGTGGTGGTGGTGGTGTTGACACAACACTGTAAGCCCTCAGAGTTACTCTTGGTGGGTGCAGGAATGGGCCCTGCTGTGAATTATTAGATCAAGAATTGTAATTACATGCCCCTGTTGAACAGGGGCTGAAAAATTGGGCCTTAGGCACTGGTGGCACAACACTACAACCCCTCACAGATACTGTACTTGGAGCACAGCAATGAGCCCTGTTGCAAAGTATTGCTTCAAAAATTGTAATGACACGCCCCTGTTAAACAGGGGCTGAAAAATTGGGCCTTAGGCACTGGTGCCACAACACTCCAACCCCTCACAGATACTGTACTTGGAGCACAGCAATGAGCCCTATGGCAAATTATTGCTAAAAAAATTGTAATTACACGCCCCTGTAAAACAGGGGCTGAAAAATTGGGCCTTAGCCACTGGTGGCGGCACCCATAAACAAAAATGATCTTCCAAGCTATCATCATCAATCGTATCATTGAGGACTCGGAGGAGGAGGATAGCCAGTCAACATAACAGCACAGACACTCAGCATCAGCATCAGTCTTGAAGGGATGTGACATGTTAAAATCAATTAGTCTGTTATATCAGCATCAGGTGTGTGGTAGCTGGTGGTGATCCAAGACTGGTTCATCTTGATGAAAGTCAGTCGATCAACCGAGTCGGTGGACAGGCGCACCCTGTGATCCGTGACAAATCCTCCAGCAGCACTGAATGTGCGTTCCGAAAGAACGCTGGATGCAGGACAGGCCAGTAGCTCAATTGCATACTGTGCAAGCTCTGGCCAGTGATCCATCCTCAAGACCCAGTAAGCCAGAGGATTTTCGGTGGGGAAGGTGTCCAAGTCTGACCTTGCCCCTAGATATTCCTGCACCATGTTTATCAGACGCTGGCGATGGTTGCTGGAACCAATCATACTTTGGGGCTGCGGACTAAAGAATTGTCTGAACGCATCGGTCAGACGGCCACCTTCCCCACCGCTCCTTCTTTGACTGGCCGAAGCCTCAGCAACTCGTTGTCCTGGACCAGGAGTTTGTAACCTCCCAGTCTCTGGGAACGTGTTGCACAGACCTTTCTGCAAGGCCTCCCGGAGTTGTCTCATCCTCTGCTCCCTCTGCGACGGTAACATAAGGTCCGCAACCTTACCCTTGTACCGTGGATCAAGGAGAGTGGCCAGCCAGTAATGGTCCCTCTCCTTGATCCGAAGAATACGAGGATCCTTCCGCAGACTTTGCAGGATCAGGGAGGCCATGCAGCGTAGGTTTGCTGAGGCATTCGCTCCGGAGTCCTCTGGGTCACTAAGGACGACATGATCCGCAGTCACCTCCTCCCAGCCACGTACAAGTCCACTGGTTTCTTGGGACTGTAAATCATCCCTAAAAGACTGCTGCTGATGATGCTGAGTGGCAGCCTCCACCTCCATGCTGACACAATCCTCCTCCTCCTCCTCCTCCTCTTCCTCTTCCTGTGCGATGGGTGGGACAGAAGGAACACTGTCTGGGTAAAGGGGGCCTTGAGAGGCAAGGAAGTCCTCCTCTTCCTGCCTCTGTTCTGCCTCAAGTGCCCTGTCCATTATTCCACGCAGCGTGTGCTCCAACAGGTGGACAAGAGGTACAGTGTCACTGATGCATGCACTGTCACTGCTCACCATCCTCGTGGCCTCCTCAAATGGTGCCAGGACAGTGCATGCATCCCTGATCATGCCCCACTGGCGTGGAGAAAAAAAAACAAGCTCCCCTGACCCTGTCCTGGTGCCGTAGTCGCACAGGTACTCATTGATGGCCCTCTGCTGCGTGTGCAGCCGCTGCAGCATGGCCAACGTTGAGTTCCACCTGGTGGGCATGTCACATATAAGGCGGTTCTTGGGCAGGTTCAACTCCTTTTGCAGCTCAGCCAGGCGAGCACTGGCATTATAAGATCTGCGGAAATGCACACAGACTTTCCTGGCCTGCCTCAGGACATCCTGTAAGCCCGGGTACCTGCCCAAGAACCGCTGCACCACCAGGTTAAGGACGTGAGCCACACAGGGCACATGGGTCAGTTGTCCCTGTCGGAGGGCGGAGAGGAGGTTGGTGCCATTGTCGCAAACCACCATTCCTGGCTTAAGCTGGCGTGGCATCAACCACCTCTCGGCCTGGCCCTGCAGAGCAGACAGGACCTCTGCCCCAGTGTGGCTTCTGTCCCCCAAACACACCAGCGCAAGCACGGCATGGCATCTTTTTGCCTGCGTACTTGCGTAGCCCCGTGAACGGCTACGGAGCACCGCTGGTTCATAGGACAAACCACAGGAAGAGGCCATGGAGGAAGAAGAAGAGGAGGGGGTGGAGGAGAGAGGTGTGTCACAACCAGTAGTAGCATTTTGGAGGCGTGGCGGTGGGACAACCTCCAACACTACTGCACCTTGTCCTGCATCCTTCCCAGCTGCCAAAAGAGTGACCCAATGGGCCGTGAAAGAAAGGTAACGTCCCTGTCCATGCCTGCTGGACCATGAGTCAGCGGTAATATGCACCTTACCGCTGACCGCCCTGTCCAGCGAGGCCAAGACATTGCCTTCCACATGCCGGTAGAGAGCCGGAATAGCCTTCCGTGAGAAAAAGTGGCGTTTGGGAACCTGCCACTGAGGAACCGCACATTGCACAAACTCATGGAAGGGGGCCGAGTCTACCAACTGAAAAGGCAGCAGTTGAAGCGCTAGCAATTTAGCCAAGCTAGCATTCAACCGCTGGGCATGTGGATGGCTGGGAGTGAACTTCTTTCGACGGTCCAGCAGCTGGGGCAGGGAAATTTGCCTGCTAGAATCGGACGTCGGTGTACTGCTAGCAGAGTGGCCGCAAGTACTTGGCTGTGACACACCTAATTCTACACCTTCATTCCTCTCAGTGCATGTTTCAGAGAGGACTGAAGTTATAGTGGGGTTGGAAATCCCAGCTGATGCGGTGCAAGGAGAGGTCCGCTTTGTTCTTTGGTGTGGGTCTTTGAGGTAGGCTTGCCAACGAGCTGCATGGCAGGTCAACATATGTCTGGTCAGGCATGTGGTACCCAAGCGGCTGATGTTTTGGCCACGCGATATACGCTTGAGACATATGTTGCAAACAGCAGCTGTGCGATCTGATGCACTAGCCTCAAAAAAGGCCCACACCAAGGAACTTTTTGAATGACGGGCAGAGGCAGCGCCCTGCACAGGCGGAGCTCTGCGGTGTGATTCCGTCGGTGTACTGCCCTTACGCTGGCCACCAAAGGGCATCCTGTCTCGTTGGAGATGTGCCTCCTCCTCATCCTCCTCCTCCTCTCTCCTATTAGGCACCCACGTGGAGTCAGTGACCTCATCATCCCCTCCCTCCTCATCACTGGAGCCAATCTGGCAGTATGCTGCAGCTGCTGGAACATGACTGCCAGATTGGTGTCCTTCTTGAGCATCCCCTCTGTCTGCTCTCACCCTACTGCCTTCCTGTAGCTGGGTTTCATCATCAGACCCTTCGAAACGCTGGGCATCCTCCTGGAGCATGTACCCAACACTGTGCTCAAACAGTTCGGGGGACTCCTCAGGAGGAGGACATGGTGGGTCTAGGGAAGGAGTGACTGATGATGAGTCTGACATTGATACCAGGGAAGAGGACGCTTTGGCAGCTGCTTTGCCAGTACCCTGAGCCTGGGTGAGAGAGGATGAGGAGGAGGAGGGCTTGGTCATCCACTCTACCAAGTCTTCGGCATGATGTGGCTCAACATGTCCAGCTGCGGAAAAGAAGGACAAGCGTGTCCCATGGCCATGTGCTGATGACAATGCACCGCGTCCACGACCAGCACTGTTGCCCCCAGACACAGAGCCTGCTTGCCCTCTTTTATTGCCTCCTGACTGTCTGCCTCTCCTTGTTTGCCTTCCAGACATTCTAATAGATGGCCTGCAGGGATATGGGAAAAAAGCAATAAGGGCTACCTTCAGGTGTCCTTCTCTGTCCCTTGAAACAAGGACTTGCACAGTGAAAGAAACTGACACTCTCCCTACCTACAGTTTTCTGTCCCTAGAAAAAATGTTTTTTTTAAGCACAATATAGCACAAGGAGAATTCACTCACTGTCCTTCCAGGTCCCTAGAAACAAGGACTTGCACAGTGAAAGAAACTGACACTCTCCCTACCTACAGTTTTCTGTCCCTAGAAAAAATGTTTTTTTTAAGCACACTATAGCACAAGGAGAATTCACTCACTGTCCTTCCCAGTCCCTAGAAACAAGGACTTGCACAGTGAAAGAAACTGACACTCTCCCTACCTACAGTTTTCTGTCCCTAGAAAAAATGTTTTTTTTAAGCACAATATAGCACAAGGAGAATTCACTCACTGTCCTTCCAGGTCCCTAGAAACAAGGACTTACACAGTGAAAGAAACTGACACTCTCCCTACCTACAGTTTTCTGTCCCTAGAAAAAATGTTTTTTTTAAGCACAATATAGTACAAGGAGAATTCACTCACTGTCCTTCCAGGTCCCTAGAAACAAGGACTTGCACAGTGAAAGAAACTGACACTCTCCCTACCTACAGTTTTCTGTCCCTAGAAAAAATGTTTTTTTTAAGCACAATATAGCACAAGGAGAATTCACTCACTGTCCTTCCAGGTCCCTAGAAACAAGGACTTACACAGTGAAAGAAACTGACACTCTCCCTACCTACAGTTTTCTGTCCCTAGAAAAAAATGTTTTTTTTAAGCACAATATAGCACAAGGAGAATTCACTCACTGTCCTTCCAGGTCCCTAGAAACAAGGACTTGCACAGTGAAAGAAACTGACACTCTCCCTACCTACAGTTTTCTGTCCCTAGAAAAAATGTTTTTTTTAAGCACAATATAGCACAAGGAGAATTCACTCACTGTCCTTCCAGGTCCCTAGAAACAAGGACTTGCACAGTGAAAGAAACTGACACTCTCCCTACCTACAGTTTTCTGTCCCTAGAAAAAATGTTTTTTTTAAGCACACTATAGCACAAGGAGAATTCACTCACTGTCCTTCCCAGTCCCTAGAAACAAGGACTTGCACAGTGAAAGAAACTGACACTCTCCCTACCTACAGTTTTCTGTCCCTAGAAAAAATGTTTTTTTTAAGCACAATATAGCACAAGGAGAATTCACTCACTGTCCTTCCAGGTCCCTGGAAACAAGGACTTGCACAGTGAAAGAAACTGACACTCTCCCTACCTACAGTTTTCTGTCCCTAGAAAAAATGTTTTTTTAAGCACAATATAGCACAAGGAGAATTCACTCACTGTCCTTCCAGGTCCCTAGAAACAAGGACTTACACAGTGAAAGAAACTGACACTCTCCCTACCTACAGTTTTCTGTCCCTAGAAAAAATGTTTTTTTTAAGCACAATATAGCACAAGGAGAATTCACTCACTGTCCTTCCAGGTCCCTGGAAACAAGGACTTGCACAGTGAAAGAAACTGACACTCTCCCTACCTACAGTTTTCTGTCCCTAGAAAAAATGTTTTTTTAAGCACAATATAGCACAAGGAGAATTCACTCACTGTCCTTCCAGGTCCCTAGAAACAAGGACTTACACAGTGAAAGAAACTGACACTCTCCCTACCTACAGTTTTCTGTCCCTAGAAAAAATGTTTTTTTTAAGCACAATATAGCACAAGGAGAATTCACTCACTGTCCTTCCAGGTCCCTGGAAACAAGGACTTGCACAGTGAAAGAAACTGACACTCTCCCTACCTACAGTTTTCTGTCCCTAGAAAAAATGTTTTTTTTAAGCACAATAAAGCACAAGGAGAATTCACTCACTGTCCTTCCAGGTCCCTAGAAACAAGGACTTACACAGTGAAAGAAACTGACACTCTCCCTACCTACAGTTTTCTGTCCCTAGAAAAAATGTTTTTTTTAAGCACAATATAGCACAAGGAGAATTCACTCACTGTCCTTCCAGGTCCCTAGAAACAAGGACTTGCACAGTGAAAGAAACTGACACTCTCCCTACCTACAGTTTTCTGTCCCTAGAAAAAATGTTTTTTTTAAGCACAATATAGCACAAGGAGAATTCACTCACTGTCCTTCCAGGTCCCTAGAAACAAGGACTTGCACAGTGAAAGAAACTGACACTCTCCCTACCTACAGTTTTCTGTCCCTAGAAAAAATGTTTTTTTTAAGCACAATATAGCACAAGGAGAATTCACTCACTGTCCTTCCAGGTCCCTAGAAACAAGGACTTGCACAGTGAAAGAAACTGACACTCTCCCTACCTACAGTTTTCTGTCCCTAGAAAAAATGTTTTTTTTAAGCACAATATAGCACAAGGAGAATTCACTCACTGTCCTTCCAGGTCCCTAGAAACAAGGACTTACACAGTGAAAGAAACTGACACTCTTCCTACCTACAGTTTTCTGTCCCTAGAAAAAATGTTTTTTTTAAGCACAATATAGCACAAGGAGAATTCACTCACTGTCCTTCCAGGTCCCTAGAAACAAGGACTTACACAGTGAAAGAAACTGACACTCTCCCTACCTACAGTTTTCTGTCCCTAGAAAAAATGTTTTTTTTTAAGCACAATATAGCACAAGGAGAATTCACTCACTGTCCTTCCAGGTCCCTGGAAACAAGGACTTGCACAGTGAAAGAAACTGACACTCTCCCTACCTACAGTTTTCTGTCCCTAGAAAAAATGTTTTTTTTAAGCACAATAAAGCACAAGGAGAATTCACTCACTGTCCTTCCAGGTCCCTAGAAACAAGGACTTACACAGTGAAAGAAACTGACACTCTCCCTACCTACAGTTTTCTGTCCCTAGAAAAAATGTTTTTTTTAAGCACAATATAGCACAAGGAGAATTCACTCACTGTCCTTCCAGGTCCCTAGAAACAAGGACTTGCACAGTGAAAGAAACTGACACTCTCCCTACCTACAGTTTTCTGTCCCTAGAAAAAATGTTTTTTTTAAGCACAATATAGCACAAGGAGAATTCACTCACTGTCCTTCCAGGTCCCTAGAAACAAGGAGTTGCACAGTGAAAGAAACTGACACTCTCCCTACCTACAGTTTTCTGTCCCTAGAAAAAATGTTTTTTTTAAGCACAATATAGCACAAGGAGAATTCACTCACTGTCCTTCCAGGTCCCTAGAAACAAGGACTTGCACAGTGAAAGAAACTGACACTCTCCCTACCTACAGTTTTCTGTCCCTAGAAAAAATGTTTGTTTTAAGCACAATATAGCACAAGGAGAATTCACTCACTGTCCTTCCAGGTCCCTAGAAACAAGGACTTGCACAGTGAAAGAAACTGACACTCTCCCTACCTACAGTTTTCTGTCCCTAGAAAAAATGTTTTTTTTAAGCACAATATAGCACAAGGAGAATTCACTCACTGTCCTTCCAGGTCCCTAGAAACAAGGACTTACACAGTGAAAGAAACTGACACTCTCCCTACCTACAGTTTTCTGTCCCTAGAAAAAATGTTTTTTTTAAGCACAATATAGCACAAGGAGAATTCACTCACTGTCCTTCCAGGTCCCTAGAAACAAGGACTTGCACAGTGAAAGAAACTGACACTCTCCCTACCTACAGTTTTCTGTCCCTAGAAAAAATGTTTTTTTTAAGCACAATATAGCACAAGGAGAATTCAC
This sequence comes from Rana muscosa, assembly GCA_029206835.1. Lineage (NCBI taxonomy): Eukaryota > Metazoa > Chordata > Amphibia > Anura > Ranidae > Rana > Rana muscosa. The sequence continues at coordinate 1,045,982,358 of CM055116.1, read as the reverse complement.
TCACTGTCCTTCCAGGTCCCTAGAAACAAGGACTTACACAGTGAAAGAAACTGACACTCTCCCTACCTACAGTTTTCTGTCCCTAGAAAAAATGTTTTTTTTAAGCACACTATAGCACAAGCACAAAACACACTGACACTCTCCCTACCTATCCTTCTCTTTCCCTAAACTAAAGGAATCCAGGTTAAGCAAGAAAGAAATAAAAGTCACTGTCCCTGCCTATGCTGCTCTATCCCTGCTCCGGAACACACTACACTAGGCCGCCGTGCTGGCGGCCTTTTATAGTGTGGGGCGTGTACTAAACACCCTCAGCAATAATTGGCCACAGGCATCCTGCCTGTGGCCAATCATTGCTCTCCTCGCTGCCGGCGCTGTGATTGGCCAAGCATGCGGGGTCACAGTGCATGCTTGGCCAATCACAGCGCCTGGATGACACTGCGATGGCGTAGTGCATTGTGGGCCGTTCGCGTCACTCGAATTTGGCGCGAACGGCCCAAATCGTTCGATCTTCGTCGAACGATCGAACAGCCGATGTTCGAGTCGAACGTATGTTCGATTCGAACACGAAGCTCATCCCTATTCTTTACATTCATTTTTCAGATTTACACAGCTCTGCCACTCAACACACCCCTGTCTGGCAGGGCAGAAAACCAGTTTTTTTTCTCTGCTGCAATTACCCTAGGTTCACACCTATGTGTTTTTTAGTGCATTTTGCAGAAACGCACTACAGTCCATTTAACATGGTTTCCGATGGTACAAATTCAGACTTATGCGTTTTGCGGCCGGTGCATTTTTGAAAAGGGTCAGGGACATTTTTTTTCCACATTTTGCGGGTAATAGACTTCAATGGAATCACACCAGAAACGCAAGTGTTGTGTTTGTGAAGCAATTTTTGATGTGTTTTGCAGTTTTTATTTTAACACTATATATAGCTGGTTGCTAAGCAGGGGGCCGAGAAGCTGGCTGCCGCAACCTTAACAACTGATGAGTCATCAGCTGTCAGTGGGGTTCCCCACGGACAACTGAATGTAAAAAAAATTGCCAGCAAAAAAACTAATTGCGAAAAAAAAAAACGGCGTGGGGTCCCCCTCCCAGGTCCATACTAGGCCCATCGGGTCTAGTATAGATTCAGAGGGGACCCCCGACACGCCAAAATATTTTTTTTAAATTGCCGTGGGGTCTACCTCAAAATTTATACCAAACCCTTATCTGAGCATGTAGCCCGGCAGGTCAGGAAATGGAGGGGATGAGCGAGCGCCACCCCCCCCCCCCCCCACTAAACCATACCAGGCCACATACCCTCAGCATGGGGGGATGGGTGCTTTGGGGGGGCTCTTCCCGACAACCCTGACCCCACCGGGGTTGTTCGGGGCCTGCGGGTGGGAGGCTTATCGGAATCTGGAAGAACCCCAGATCCCACCCTCCCTATGTGAATGGGTATCGGGTACATTGTACCCCTACCCATTCACCTCAAAAAGCAGTAAAAGGTCCAAAAAAAACAAAACAAGAGCCAGTTTTTCACAAGTTCGTTATTAAACATAATAGCTCTGCTAGCCGTCTCTCTTGGTGCCGTTCCCTCCCACCGCCGTCTCTCCCAGTGCAGTCTTCTCCCGCTGCTGTCTTCTCCCGCTGCTGTCTTCTCCCGCTGCGGTCTTCTCCCGCTGCGGTCTTCTCCCGCCGCTGTCTTCTCCCGCCGCTGTCTTCTCCCGCCGCGGTCTTCTCCCGCCGCGGTCTTCTTCCGTCGCGGTCTTCTCCCGCCACGGTCTTCTCCCGCCGCTGTCTTCTCCCGCCGCTGTCTTCTCCCGCCGCTGTCTCTTCCCTGTGCTGTCTACTACCCGCTGCTGTCTTCTTGTGCCATCTTCTCCCGCTGCTGTGTTCTTCCTCGTTCTTGTTTTTTTTTTACATTTCACTGCTTTTTGAGGTGAATGGGTAGGGGTACGATGTACCAGATACCCATTCACATAGCGGGCTTCCAGGGTCCGATAAGCCCCCAGCCCGCAAGCCTCCACAAACACTGGCCATGTTTTATCGGGAAAAGGCCCGTGTCCCCATCAACATGTCAGAGCCCCCCCAATGCACCCATCCCCCCCATGTTGAGGGCATGTGGCCTGGTATTGTTCAGGAGGGGGCACTAACTCATCCCTTCCTTTTCCTGACCTGCCGGGCTGCATGCTCGCATAAGAGTCTGGTATGGATTTTGGTGGGGACCCCACGTCATTTAAAAAAAAAATTGACATGGGGGGGTCCCCTCCGAATCCATACTAGACCTGAAGGGACTGGTATGGATCTGGGGGGGGGGACCCCACGCCGCTTGGATCAATGATTCACAGCTCTCAGAAACTCTGATGATAAGGTTGTTTGAGATCTGCAGTTATCATTACTTTCTGTGATATATTTTAATGTATCCTATAAGACATATAAAGAGAATGACAAAAGTAAAATAGGAGCATCCATAAGCAGAAGATAACACCCAGAATCCCAAGGTGGGGAGAAATCAAGCCAAGAACTATCGTAGGGAAATCTTGCCAATAATAAATAATAATAAGCAGTGCTGGGACAAGGTCATTCGGTGCCCAGGGCGAAGATGGCAAACTGCGCCCCCCCCCCCCGGTGTAAAGAACAAGTCAGTGTCGGTGGCGGTTTCCGATCCCGCCTCCTGGCCGGTCTCTCGGTGAAGTTCCGCCGGCCGGGACTAGGAATCCCCTGTCGGGCGCAGAGGCGACTCTAGGAACAATATATAGGGGGGGCACATAAGATGTCACAGTCAAAACTTGGGGGCACTAATAATTTTTACCAGTAAATCATACCACCGAAAATAAACTAAATAAGTGTGTATATTTATATATATATATATATATATATATATATACACACACATACATACATACATACATACACACATACATATATATATATATATATATATATATATATATACACAAAAGTCGAGAGTAATGTGGTATTTTTATTGTCTTATTGTGGAACCACACCAGCAATGTTAGAACTCATTAACACAAGTGGTGAGGGGGGCTGTTAAACCCTGCAGTTGAGGCAAGTTTTTACCCCCCCCCCCCCCCACTGCTACTCCCGTTAGCTGCATACAGGCAGTGGCTGGGGGTGTACACATATTGCGGCCATGTTTAGTGCTTTTGGCAGGTGCTTCCACCCACTGTGTACAACCCCTTCAACTGAATGAGGATGCTCTGCAACAGCCCCACGAGTGTGTGCAATACACTAGTGTGGGGGATAAATAGGTTGAAGCAGGTGGTGAGGCGGTGATACAACACCTCCTCACTGCCTGTCTAATGCTTTCTAAAGAGTGATCTGCATGTGGATTGCTCTTCAGAAAGCAAAACGAGTGTAAATAAGCCCTCAGGCTTTAAGGTGAAGCAGAGAGACAGAACACACAGACCTTGCATTCTTTTCTCCCAGGTAGAGATCTAATGTAAGAAACATGATTTCTGCTGGTTTAAAGGAATGTAAGTCTGTGTTCTGTCCCTCTGATGATGAAGATCTTTCACAGCCCGGTGTCAGGATGAACATGAACAGACTGTAAGAGCATGTCTTCCTTGGATCCTGTTCCCCTCTCTCTCTCTGCTGCCTGCACTAAACAACCAACCTACCATGCTGCTGCCCCTCCCCCTATCACTGACTATCCATGCTGCTGCTTTCTATTCCTGAAGCAAAGGAAAAAAACTCACTGTGACTGATGCCGCGTACACACGATCATTTTTCCCGTTGGGAAAAATAATTTTTTTTCCTTTGGACGAGAAAAACGATCGTCTGTGGGCTTTTTGCCGCTTTTCCCGACGGGAAAAACGGCATTAATCATGACGAGAAAAATTAGAACATGCTCTAATTTTTCTCGTCGTGATTCCTGTCATTTTTTTTCCACGGCAGTTTTCCCATAGGGAAACACTGCTGCGGAGCCTACACACGGTCGTTTTTCTCGCCAAGAGAAAAAATTACGGGAAAACGGCCGTGTGGGGGAACAAGCCGTTCCCTCGTTTTTTCTGTCGCGATTCACGGCGGTGTTTTCATCGCCGTGAATCACGATCGTGTGTACGCGGCATCAGAGGAGCAGAGGGGTCATTTTAGCCACTTCCTCCTCCTCTGGAACTGCTGCTTAAAGTTGTCCAAATCTGGCGGCAGGAGAAAGGGGAGGGGCTGGAGTAGCATGATTGGATAAGAACTGGCATGTGACTGCACAGATCCCTCCCTATGGTCACTGGTATGACATCATCCTGCGTCTCCGTGCTGTGCTGCGAGTTTAGCCAGCATAGCTTTCTGAGCATATAGACAGGGGCGGGCTGGGGGGCGGGAGCGCTGCTCGCTTCAGGAACTGGGTCTGCTGCAGTCATTATGACAAGCAGGAGACCCGGTCTGCGCTTCAATTGGGAGCAGATGGGTGGCCTGGCTGTGCGAGCGCTACTCGCATTAACATTGGAGTCAGCGAGGAGAGGTAAGGGGGAAGAAATGACCGCAGGAGCTGACAGGTGTTCTCTCTTGTGAGATTACTCTGCCCAATAGAGAAGTGAGGGGCAGGGCGGGACTGGTCTCAGGCTTGTGCCGGGTTCAGGAGCGCACTCGGCACATGCTGTGGTTATCTATGTAACGTGGCCAGTACACCAGCACTTCTACTGCGCCCCCCTTCCTCCAGTAAATGGTCCCGCCCAGGGCATCCGTCCCTTCCGCCCCCCCTTGTACCGGCCCTGATAATAAGACAGGGAGTGGCTTAGTTCACTATGTTCCACCAATACCTGAAATCACTATTGGATGGACTGAGTCTTTAATTAAAGGAGCCATCTCAGAAAAGACCTATTAGAGCTATAATTGCTGTTATTGAAAGTGCTGGCTCCTGGCCTGTCATACTAGTTCTCAATTCACTACCTATTGAGTCACTGCCCTGGAACAGGTATGTAGCCAATGCAGTCCAAATTATTTCAGCTTTGTTACTCAGCAAAGTGTTCAGAAAGAATGAGGGTGACTGCTGCAAATATTGCCATACTGTATATCTGTATTATCAGATTCTCTTTAATCAAGAATCTCCCAAAGGGTTTCCATTTTGTCGAGTCATTGTCCCGATAGTAAAGCTAACTATAAACTAGTAGATCTTTGAACATCGTACAAAAATTATTTGCACATTTGATGACGGAATGAACGTTGTTTGGAAGGACTTTAAACTTTTGTTTGTGTTTAACATTCAAATTTTAAAAATAATGAATGTAATTTCCCAAACAAAAGCCATATACATTGTCAGGTACCTTTTCCGAGGCCAAGATGCTGAGAGAGGCTCCCCTTGCGGCTAAGCGCAGTATACCCCTGAAGGTGGTACAGGATGTATAGGGCTCAAAGAAGCACGGGTTGAGAAGGCTTGAGCTGATGATCACTTGACTTGCTTGAGAATATGACAAGGAGTATTCCAGATGCTTAGTAAAAGCCTGGCTGAGGGCAGAACACAGCAGAGCAGATTGGAGGATGTGGTGAGGTCAGCTGAGGGTCAATCACAGGTAAGTGATAAGCAAAGTCTGTGAGATAAGCCGAGGGTCAAACACTGGTAATCAGGCAGGTGGAAGTATAGCAAAGTCCGTGAGCCAAGCCGGGGGTCAAACACTGGCAATCAGGCAGGTGCAAGTATAGAAAATTCAGTGAGCCAAGCCGGGGGTCAAACACTGGAGAGAAAATCAGAGCAGGTCAAGAGGCAAGCCAAGGTCACAACAGGAATCACTTGAAAGTATAACACAGGTTCAGGAACAGGGAAGAGCTGAAGACAAACCAGAAACTTGGGTCTGACAGAGGCAGCCTTTTATGGGCCAGCAGGGGGAACCATCTGTCACATAATGCGCCTATGGCACCCATTTCTTCTACTAGCAAAATTGCCAGTACTTCCACAGCCTATTCCCTGACACTATTTCTCTGGCATACACTGTAAGAAATGGATTTGTTTGAAAAAAATATTCTATCCTGCTCCTTCAAATTTTCTCTTCAACTGTGGTAGAAAAATTAACGCCGATTTGACTATAATAACAATAAGAAAATTAAACAAATGTTCTTAAAGTGGAGGTCCCGCAAAAAAAAATATATTAAAAGCCAGCAGCTACAAATACTGCAGCTGCTGACTTATAATAAATGGACACTTACCTGTCCAGCACGCCTGCGATGTCGGCAGCAGAAGACAAGCAATCGCTCGTCTCTCTGCTGCCCCCTGCCGCCATTCTCGGTGAGGGAATCAGGAAGTGATGTCCCTCTCTCTCGGGACCAGTGTGTTTCCCAGGAGACAGTGCGGGGGGACGGGAAGTGGCGTGACTCCCACAGGAGTCTATGCCCGGAAGTGGGTGCAAATACCTGTCTTAGACAGGTATCTGCACCCCCCTCCCCCTGAAAGGTGCCAAATGAGACACCGGAGGGGGGGGGGGGGTCCGAAAAGCGGAAGTTCCATTTTTGGGTGGAACTCCGCTTTAAATCAAAACATTTCTAACAAAATTCTAAGAGTGTATAACCTGCTTTATGTGGCAGTTACATTCTTAGATAACCACATCAGAGTTATTCAGATTATACAACACTTCTTGTTAATCTAGAGTAATCTGAAGGCCTCCTGCATTCTGACAGATGTATTTTATTTATCTAGACAATGGATTTATCATGTATTTTGTAGTCTTATTTTCTATATGAGCAAGTCGAAGTTACAAAGCAATTTCCAAAGATGGGAATCAGCCAGGATTTCCAAACCATGACTGGCATACAAACTCAAGATTAAAAACATGATAAAAAGGAGTGGCTATTACGCCATATAAAAAGCAATATAAAAAGTGGTTGTAAACCTGAACCTGAGAAAAGCACATGTATCTGTTGTGTTTACTTGTCTCTCTCCAAAGCCCTTTTTTTTATTTTTTCTATCAATCAAGGTTTTTATTGAAAAGATAATTAAAGTGTACATCCAAAGCTCTTATGCCGCGTACACACGATCGTTTTTCCGATGAAAAAAGGCCGATGGACTTTTTTCATCTGAAAAAATGATCGTGTGTGGGCCCCATCGGTCTTTTTTTCCATCAGTGTAAAAAAATAGAACATGTTTTAAATTTTACCGATGGGAAAAAAAAACGATAGGAAATTCCGATCGTCTGTGGGGAACTCCATCGGAGAAAAATCCACGCACGCTCAGACTAAATTACAAGACGGGAGCGCTCGTTCTGGTAAAACTAGCGTTCGTAAGGGAGATAGCACATTCGTCATGCCGGAAACCTCAAGGCGCCTCTGGGTGCCTGGGCACCCTGGTTGAAAAAGGCTGGTCTATGTTATCTTACAATAGAATCAATTTTTACAAAAACAACACACCAGAAAAATGAGTTATTTTAAAATGAGCCCAATGAGATTCCAAACTTAAAGTCGTGTGTTTACAAAAAACATTATTCTTGTGTATCCTTATTTTGTTAAAGCTTTGTGGATTGAGCCTATGGTCTGGATAATCTAACAAAGTCTCTATTTTCAGCAGCTCTTTTTTTAGACATACAAAAAGTACAAAGAAAAGCTTCTGGCATGAAATATGATCATTCTGGATCATCTATACCAGTGTTTCTCAACTCCAGTCCTCAAGGCGCCCCAACAGGTCATGTTTTCAGGATTTCCCTCAGATGAAACAGCTGTGGTAATTACCAAGGCAGTGAAACTGATCAAATCACCTGTGCAAAATAATGGAAAGCCTGAAAACATGACCTGTTGGGGCGCCTCGAGGACTGGAGTTGAGAAACACTGATCTATACACAGGAATACTTTGCATACTTAGACCTTAACTTTCATATTACAGAACATAGTTGAAATCTCAGACTACTTTCCGTATTTATCATGTAACAATGCACAGGTTTTTCTCAAGAGTGTCACCTTACAATATGATAGAAGTTACATCCATACAATTCTTCATAGCACTAGCGCCAATGAAAATGGATAGTATAATGTGATGTAATAGATTCATAAAAAATCAGACCAGATTTTCTAGATTCATTAGCTCTAGTTGCTTTAGTCCCATGTATATTTGTATGAAATAAACCATAACTCCCAACCGTCCCTCTATTGGGACCAAACATCATGTGTTTAGACCTGTATTTACTGTATGTCACCAATTTAAAACCTTGTCAGCAATTGCCAGCTAGGCAGTGCAAGGCAATTGATTGACTCGCACTGCACTGCTGTGGAAAAAATGCATGCAGTATTTTCTTTCAGCGCACACCACCCACACACCTCCGCAAGGCAGTGGTGTCAACCGGGCAGAGAGAGAAACAAAGCATCTTGTCTTATCCTGCAGTGGGACTGCACTGGAATAGCCTCCCAATGCAGTCCCACCGAATCTGATGAGCAGTGTTAATTTTGTCAAGGAAAACGTTTTTGTCAAAGTTTTCGTCAGTGGCATTTTTACAGTGACAAAAAGTACAGCACATTTCCGTCCACTGACAAAGACTAAAAATCATATCCGTTTTTGTTAACGAACGAAAACAGAACAAAAATGTGAGGCAGGGACGTTTACCCTTGTGAACTAACTTCTGGTTTTCACGGAGCTCCGTCTGCTTCTGCTTCCAGCAAGCAAATAAGTTGAAGCGACTGTGTGCATCGTGACGACTGCCAGAGACAAGAGCAGCACAGTGCATTACAGCCAGGCCTTCCGAGTCCCAACGAGACTGTCCCACTCCCGAGTCTGACTCAGGAGACGACCGCCAGGCACCCACGTCCAGAGCAGAGCAGACTGAGTGTGTAGTACATTACAATTACAGCAGGCCTGAGGCCTCCCCTCGGACCACCGTCCGTCCAGAACACTGTGTGTGCGCATTACACAGGCCTCCTCTGACCACTGGCAGTGGCATCCAGGGCACTGTGGATTACAGGCCATCCCTTAGACCTGAGAACACTATCCAGCACTGTGCAGCATTACAACAGGCCTCCTCTGACCACCGGCATCCAGATCACTGTGCATTACAGGTCATCTCTCAGACCTGAGACCACCATCCAGTACTGTGCAGCATTACAGGCCTCCTCTGACCACTGGCATCCAGGGCACTGTGTATTACAGGCCATCCCTCAGACCTGAGATCACTATCCAGCACTGTGCAGCATTACAGGCCTCCTCTGATCGATGGCATCCAGACCACTGTGCATTACAGGCCACCCCTCAGATTGACCACTGTCTAGAGCACTGTGTGTGCATTACAGACCTCCTCTGACCAACGGCATCCAGAGCACTGTGCAGCATTACAGGCCTCTCAGACCACCGTCCAGATCACTGTGCACCATTACAGGCCTCCTCAGACCACCGTCCAGAGCACTCTGCAGCATTACAGGCCTGCTCAGACCACCGTCCAGAGCACCATGGAGCATTACAGGCCTCCTCAGACCACTGTGCAGCAATAAAGGCCAATTCAGACCACCATCCAGAGCACTGTGCAGCATTACAGGCCTCCTCAGACCACCGTCCAGAGCACTGTACAGCATTACAGGCTTCCTCAGACCACCGTCCAGAGCACTTTGATCTACTCAGCCACCTTGAGGACTTTAAACTGAACACTAGCTATTAAGACCTTGCCACATTTGCACATAAAATGAAAGGGAAAGTAAACCAGTGTTTTGCTTCATTCTTAGATCCAACTGATGTGTTCTCGCCACATGCAGCAGCTGCTTGTTTTGTCAACCCCACTGTCTGTGAAACTCTTGCTGACGTGGCGGATAAGAATATTCAGGAACTGCTTAAAAAAAAGCAGAGGAGTGTGCCGTAGGAAAATCCACATTGCCCCACACACAGAGAGGGTATTCAGTGTCACAGGTGACCTCTCTAGAGGCCCGCGGAATAGAGCAAGGGTCATGTTGGCAGAAAGTGCTTTCCTTAAAACAAATCGAAACAAGTAGAAGTGTTTTATTCTCTAGGTATTTCTACTTCTAACATAAGAAGCACACCTAATAGTTGTGGGTTGTGCATATTGCAGTTTTTTTATTACAGTTTTAATTGTCAATTTAAATTCATAGGAAAAATGTGCAGGCTACAACAACAAATGCCATTAGTATGTAGAACTATAACAACCACCACTTTTTATTAACTCCTCTCTCTCTTAGTATTGACAAATTTGACAATAGAGGTAAATATCACACTAAAAAGAAAATTAGATCAGTAACTGTCAAAAAGGACAGCCTTACGTCGGCGTCGTGCCCCAGTAGTCTTTTTAGTGTAATATTTACCTCTATTGTCATTGTGAATGCTTAGAGAGAGAGCGATAAATTGATAAATAGTGGTGACTGTTATAATCCACACACTAATGGTATTATTGTAGATTGTGCACTTTTTCTTTGAACGTATCTTATAATTAGAACTGTTGAAATAATAAACTGACAGTAAACTTATTCTTATTGTAGAAATAAGCATTACACTTGAGTATTGGTTTATTATGCTGTGCCAGACTGCCAGTGACAGTGCCTGTGCTGTGTGCTTGTAGCTGCTGAAATGTTTTGCTGTGTTATAAAAAAAAAAAAAACTCTTTGTGTGATGTTCTGTTCTGTTAAAATCCATATAAATGTGCACTGCATGGTGACATCATCACGCAAAGTGTTTTTGGGGTATTTATTTTTATTTTTAATTTTAACGTTACAATTCTGTAAAAAAAAAGCAATATTCTTGTAACAAAACTTGGTTTTGCTTAAATAAAGAGCTGTTATATAGCGACTAAATCTGTGTCTGTAGTGCATGTTCAAACCCTAATACCATAAATAAAAACATATTAGATTTTTCACTACAGAAGTATATAATGAGTTTGGAAATTGTAGAGAAATGCTTAAATAATGTATTACAATTTAACTACACCCACTAGATTTTAGATGACTAAAATTTGTTTTTGTCGACTAAAATTACATTAGTCGACTAAAATGTACTGGAGATTTTAGTCAACTAAAATGTACTGGACATTTAGTCGACTAAAGTGTACTGGACATTTAATACGACTAAAACTAAAACAATTGCAGAAGACTAAAAAATGACATTTAGTCAAAAGACTAATGTCGGGTACACGCAACCATTTTTAATGTTTTGAAAAAAACTATATTTTTCTCGACGTGATTCTTCTCAAGCCTGCCTTGCCTACGCACTATCGTGAAAAAAAATGCTCGAGCAAAGCGCGGTGACGTACGAAGCGTACGACGGCACTATAAAGGGAAGTTCCATTCAGATGGCGCCACTCTTTGGGCTGCTTTTGCTGATCCTCGTGTTTTTGTTTTTTTTTCTAATTCAACTTTTATTAAAGATTTTTTTTTACATATAAAATTCATAACATTCAACATTTAAACATTACATATTACATTCCATATATTCACTTTCTTATGTGGGGGAGTTTCTCCTCCTCTACCGTTTTATTCCTCTCCCCTCTTATCCCGACACTGTAGATTCCCCAAAAAAAAAAACCCTTCTTAAATATTTTAATATTGTGAACGTGTAGTGTGCTCGGCCCTGTTGGTCTTTTTTTCCTTCCCGTGCATCTTTAAATATGTGCATTTGTCTGCTTACTTTGTGTTTGTCACCAAGTGAGCCTTCCCTCCAACAAAAATTAAAAATTAAAAAACCCCTGTTATATTTAATCCCCCCCCCCTTCCTTATATATTTTATTATTGTGATTATTGCTGATCCTCGTGTTAGTAAAGTTTGGTGAGAGACGATTTGTGCTTTTCAGCCTTGTGCTCTTCAGTCCGTTACAGCGTGACGAATGTGCTATCTCCATTACGAACGCTAGTTTTACCAGAACGAGTGCTCCCGTCTCATAACTTGCTTCTGAGCATGTGCGTTTTTTTCCCATAATTAAAGCGTACACACGGCCGTTTTTCATGACGAGAAAAACGACGACGTGAAAAACGATGAGAAAAAATATTACATTTTTAATGGCCATTTTTCTCGTCAAGAAAAATGCTCTGGAGCCTACACACGATCGTTTTTAATGACCAATTTAAAAAATGGCATTTTTCTCATCATGAAAAACGGTCGTGTGTACGCGGCACTAAAGACTAAAACTAAATCAAAATTTGCTGCCAAAATGAACACTGCTGGTGTGCCTTGTTTAAATCTGTATTTTTTACCCACATTCTGTTGTGATGTTAGTGATAAAGTCTACCTGTAATTCACGTGACTCAACAAATCATCCTCACCTGGTAAGTGTTTTGGAAAGCAGGAGAAAGGCATAATAAGTAGCCATGTTATTAGGCCTACGACTACAAATGCAATCCACCACGCACCAAGCCAACGGGGGTCATCTGGAGAAAGCGAAGTACTTTAGGGAACATCACAGAAATTATATGTCAATATCATGAGTTATGACAAAATTAACCTGATTAATATATTACATTCAATTTTGTTAACATAGTATAATCGAGGACAAAAAAAAACTTGCAAATCTTAAATTACAACACATAAAAACAGACATTTGTCAACATGGCCTAATCTACTCCAACGAAATCTCCTGAATTGGGTTTCTGAGACGAGAAGGTCCTGCTGTCTGTTCTCTGTAAAAAAAGTGGAACCCCAGTTTAGGATAGATTGCGGAGGGGTGAAGCCTTTCAGGTTTTTATTGCAGCTTGTGTCCCTGTTGGTAATATTTGTTTTCACTTTGTATATCACTGAGAGTAAACAAGTGTAAATCTCTCCGTTGGCTTCCCCTGCTATCAGTCAAATCCTGTGACAAGGGAGTGGGGGGCAGGGTCAAGCCTCGCTAGTTGTGTCTATAGACGCAGACAGCAGGGCTCGAGATCAAGCCTAGAAATGTGCCATGATAGGAAACGGCTTTTTATGGTAGCACACTGAGAAGAGGAGGAGCCAGGAGTACCGTCAGGGAACCCGAGAAGAGGAGGATTGGGGGCACTCTGTGCAATTTCATTGCACAGAACAGGTAAGTATAGCTTGTTTGTTATTTTAAAGGAAAACAAAGACTTTGCAAATGCTTTAAAAAAGGCATCCCTGGAAAAAAATAATAAATGTTGGCAACTATGGTAAGGTAGGACTCATATTTGGTTGTACATTTGAAATCTTGATTTTATCATTTTTGTCTGCAATTCAACTTTAGCTTTTAGGTTTGACTCAAAACTACCTTGAAGATGAAATGACCAGTCACATCCCCTATAAACACATCATCTTTTTAAATGCCTGAAGTAGCAGTGTTATCAGCCTAGAACAGGACTACAGAACACCCACTCCTCTTCTCCCTCTCTCAAGTGTTCTGTCAACAGTCAGCACAAGCATAAAGCACAGGAAGTTATCTGCCAACGAGAATTTGGGCAGGATTAACATTTTTTTTTGCACTTATTGAACATATACAGCATTGGTGCTCAACCTGTGGCCTCCCAGCTGTTGCCGAACTACAATTCTCATCATGCCTCTGCCTTTGGGAGTTCTGTTTGTAAATATCAGCTTTGCAATGACTCATGGGACTTGTAGTTCCGCAACAACTGGAGAACCACAGGTTGAGCACCCATGATACACGGTATAACAAAATGCTTCAAGGCATACTTACAGACCAAAAGGCATCAAATAAAGGAAGAACTTTATTAGGGTTTACATATTTTAAAAATGTTTAAACAGGGCATGAAATATTTACTAGGTAATGTAATGCACTTGCCTTGTCCCTTTTTCAAAGTCAATATAAATATTTAACGTCTGTGAACCAATTAAATATCCAACTGCAGGGCCCACTACAGACATTCCATATGCAATTCCTGGAAAATAGGATCAAATATTAGATTTAGGTTTATTTGACATTATTTTGTATGTATGCCTTTTTTTATCTAACTAAAGCTATTTAAACATTGAAAGTATATACCTGTACTGAGATTTCCCCCAGTGCCCCCTTCCCCTGTAGCTGACATACACAAAGGAACAGGTATGTTCACACATCATTGACCTAATATATATAGGCACATGGTCATATTAGGTCTTTATCTCATAAGAATTTCTGCACTTTTGTAACTTCAGGGTTCAGACCGAATCCAAGACCATCCTTAATCAATGACAAACACTTTATTTCCAGTGTCAATATATATAAGATATATATCAGAAAAGTTTAATTACCTATGTACAGTGAAGATTTGTGCGTTGGAAGGCTGTCATCAAAAAAAGCTGTTCCCAGAGTATATAATGGAGTTCCTCCAACTCCCATTAGCAGCTGACCAAGAATAAAGACATACAGGTAGTTTGAGAGGTAGGAACCTTTTTTTTCAGTACACTCTGCCCCAGTGCTGTTAAATCCGGATGTTTCACAGTAATCTGGAAAATAAATTACCGGTAATTTCTTAATGTATAGCACTATATTTTTCATAAAAAATTGAAAAAAAAAAAAAAACACGCTAGTAAATGACCTCATAAATAGTGTAAGCAGCAAAACCTCCTGCGAGACATATACACAGTACACAAATATAAAAATATATAGGATGGCACTAATCAAACAAATATAAATTCTGATAAAAAATATATAATAAGCAGTCCACAAGTGTTGTGATAATATATTGTAAACTCCTGGTGTCGATCTCCACCATCCACCACCTTGTAGTGATCTTAAACCTCAATGCCTCCACCAACAGCTGAAAAACCTGCTTACCAGCTCCTGTGGCATCATTAAAAGGGATTGTTTGTACTTGTGGCTTTAGCCCAGCCAAGGCCTGTATCCAGATCCGGTTTCTCTCCTGCACAGGATCACCACTTGGCACTGTGTTACACGTGAGGATTTCTCCCCCAAAAAATGAATGCTCCACATGGTGTAAAACCCTTTTTAAAATGTATTAAAATCTAAAATATTGCACTGACAGCATCCGCTGATTACATGCGCCTTTGGTTTAGTGTGTCGGCCGGCACACAAACAAACAAAACTCGTCCTTCTAGGACACGTGTGGGATTGGTGTCGTCAGCTCGACGCTCCTCCCTACGCGTTTCATTGACGTCGTCCAGGGGCACAATATTTTTTATATTACATGTCCAAATCACACTTGCATGAAGTTTCCTATGAATGAGTTTGTACTATAGCATTATGTACATATTGAGGCTTAGAGAACCCCTGCTTGGTCTGATTCTCACCACATCAACACAAGTGATTCCTGAATACGATACTCATCTTGCAAAGACTATAGAAGGGACATAGTATTTTCCAAATTCTCTTTTTGCATTTTTGTGAATTTGCAGTGAGCTTCAGGTAGCTAGGCTGTTCTCTGAGCATGGAGTGCTTTATTTCAGCCACTTGGATGAGTGGCTTCACCAGGGTGTGATAGAGATATCATTCTGTGTTAAGGATCTTTAATAAGTAGTCAGTTAGCAGGCTTGTGGGGACTGCTGGCACATACTGAGAGAGATATTAAATACCTAAGGCACTTCTTGGCACATGGTATTCCCTTTTGAGCTTTTGTCCCGTGGGATGCTGAAAGGATCACCCTTTGTAGGAGGACCCCTTGAAGGTACCTGCTGCCTTAAAATTCTACTTATGCCTAGAAGAAGTTGTACCCCACAAAAGGAGGTGGTCACTGACTGAATGGGAACTTTACCAAGCTGCCTTGCCTTAAATGCCTAAACTGAGATACCACTAGTATCTCAGAAGTCCAAAGGCCACACTTTTAAATGTCCAGCCGGTATAGCCCTGTGGGTGAGAGACTTAGAAAGTCAAGAAAAACATGCAGAAGACCAAGCATTGTGTTTTATGCAGCAACCTACAGGCACCTTGTGCTCTCTCATTTCAGTTAAAATCAGATAATTGCATTTCAAACTACATCAAAACAAGAGGTGTTCAAATCCTTGCAGTCTATGTTCTTTAGAAAGCAGCCACCGCCTGGGTGAAAAAGCCTGTCCTCTGCACAACAGAGCTGTCTATGTGGAAGCAGTGATCTCTCTGCAGAGTTACAGCACACCCACAGATAAATCAGGCCTTTAGATGTGCAATCAGTTCATGGAAGGAAGTTCATGCTTGCTGCAGATTGGAGAACTCTAGGTCTGAAATAGGGAGGGAGTGTTTTGGGTATCTACAGAGGGACCATGGCTTTCACATAGAGAACAAGTCTACTTTGTTCTCAGCTGCAAAAGGGACTTAGAAAGCTAGGAGTGTTGAAACAGCTGTACACTGATTTTCCCAGTAAATGGCTGTGCAGAGTGGTATGTCAGCACATGTTTTGGCCATTGCAGAACAAGAAGGCTGTTCTCCCAGCACAGCCAGAAAACTGGCCATGTTGGGGTGGATGTGCTCTTGTGCCTAGCGTTATCAGTTTGAAATAGGAAAGCACAAGGACTGGCAGGATCACCAGGTATTTCACAGAAACAAAGCAATACTAAGAGAACAGTATACTGTTTAACACAAGGACATGGTACAGGCACAGACACACATCAGGAATATGAAATGTTGAAGTAACGTATTCTTTAATTTGGGCTTTTTGTTTCCTCTATAGTCAACTCATCTTCTCATGCCGCTTATGAGTTGGAAAACTTCTTATTAAAGTCAACAGTTCTAGCACCTTGATGTACCGTACACAAATCCAGACATGTTTTTTTCTAATACAGTTCTCCTAAATACAGGACTGACTTTACTATTAGGCACAGTAGACTTGTGTCTATAGGAAACAGAGGTTACCTTTCCCTCTGTAGTTACTAGCCACACATTCATTCATGATGAAAATGTTAATATATTTTATCTAACTATACTCTATGTTTAATTTCTAGTATATCTTCTTTTTATTAATTATAATTTATAATTGTGGTCGTGCATAATGTAAAATTGAAAAAAATTAAGGTTCCCAAGCAAAAAAAGCTGTTCAATGTGATGCTAGATTGTCCATCATAAATAGGACGGTCCAAAGAGTCATTACTTAAAAAAACGAATATAATAGAACAAAAAGGTAATAGAACTGAGAAGACAAAGCCTGTACATGCATATATATACATATGTTAATGGAAAGGTTTGCATACAGAACTTGCTTATTATTTTAAAGAGCAGCGTCATATTGAAGATAAATATTGACACCTCTGTTTTCCATTTTGTTTTATATTATTACTGTCTTTTTATTGAGAATTTTTTTTTGGGGTTTTCTTCTACAACAGTAAGAGCCCAATCACACAGGGGCATCTTTGGATCCGACTCCAAATCGCCCCAGGTCGCCCCTAGTCGCCTCAGGTCGCGCTGGCTGAAGAAATCAATGTAAGTTAATGGAGCCGTCCTTATGCACACTACTGCAGTCGCTCCGACTTCAAAAAAAGTCCCTGTACTACTTCAATCCGACTCCTAGGCGACCTGTAACCATTCATTTCAATGGGAGTTGCCTCTCACTGTTCTAATAGGAGCAACTCTCCAGGAAGAAAACATACATTTCTCAGGCAAACCCCTCCCTCCCCCTCCCTCCCACAGAGCTGATTCTTGTATGATTGGCCACTGGAATGTCTCCTGTCCTGCAGGCAACTTGGAGTTGCCTTGTAAGTAGCTCCAGGTCGCACTGTGATTCATTCTTAAGTCGTGTCTGAGTTGCCTCATAAAATCGTGCTGGAAGTTGTGTTGTCCCAGTGTGAATGGGCTCTAAGTGTAGTTACACCACAAATGCAAAACATTGCTCAAGTAAACAATGCAGCATCCATAGGTTTTGCTAGTTGCAAGCACATCAAGGTTAAATACAGTTGGCACCATACAATAAGAAATCATAGACAAAGGTAAGGGGAATATTGCAAGATACATATATCAACTGAGTAACACAGTCAGAGAGTATCAGCCTGTTATAAGAGAGGTCTACTATATGGATTAAACTTGAAAAAACTGTAAGATAATTTAGCAAAAACTGGGTTCAGTAGTTGAACATTAAAGAGGAGAAATAATAGTGGAGAAAAGAGAAAAAGTGGACAACATGAGTAGAATGAAAAGGAGGGTAAAAGATAGAAGGGAAGGGGAGATAGGTAACCAGTGTCCTCAGTCATAGTGTTAGGATTAAGTTCACCTGCTGGTGGCACTAACCTGCTCTGGGCTGTTTGCTGCAGTTCCAGTGTCCACCAGCAGGTGTCTCCCAGGAGCCAGCAGGCTGGTGTAATCAGGCTAATTAGTGTTCAGCTGCCTGGGGGCTACTTAAGGCTTCTAATCCCTTCCCTCCTGCCTCCCTCTGTTCTGTTCCCAGCCGTGATCCCCCCTTCCTTGCAACCCTTGTCCCTAGCTTGGTCGGTGTATATATTTAGTTGTTCAGGTTCAACAGCTCTTGTTGGTGGGGTTTTTGGTTCTGTTTGGGGTAGTTCATGTTTACTGTGTGCTGTGTTTGCTGTGTTTATGGTTTGCTGGGTTCATTGTTTTCTATTTCTCACTGTAAATACATTTCACTTTAATATATATATCCTTTGTTTGGTCTCAGTTCCTCTGTGTAGCTACGTGTCTGGTCTCTTCTTACCGGTGAGCCTGAGACATAGAGGTGGAGCCTTGTCTTCTTATTACCAAAAAAAGGGGGATAGGGAGAAACAGTTGTGTGTGTGTGTGGGGGGGGGGGGGGGGTTGCTAGAAATATCCAAGAGAGTCTGCCACAATATGCCACACACAGTTTTCAGACCCGATTGTGTTTATCGACAGAATCATTGATAATAGCGGCAAATTATTTCATCTGTTTGACATCCCTAACCCTGGTGTGAAGCTCCGTCAAAGAGGGAGCTCATGTCTTTTCCAAGTGAGGGCAACTAGGCATCACGCTTTGGTGAGAACATATGGCAACATTTGTTTAGATGCCTTGGAAAAAGCTGGAGGAGATAAACCTTAAAAGGTAAGTTTTAGGCATAAATGGAATCCAGGCATCAAAACGTTGATGGAGTAGGTTATGAACATCCTGCCAATAAGGTAGGATAAGGGGCAATACTAAAATATATGTTGGATTGTGCCAAGAGCTTTCTTGCAGCTCCAACATCTATCATCAGCTGAAGGGTAAAGAGCGCACAGCCTATTTGGGGTATAATACCGATGGAAAAGTATTTTGTATTGATTCCCTTTGTACAAAATACATATTGAGCTTTTGGCCGCTTGGGACAGGGTTAGATTTTATTGACTACTAAATATTATTTATTACAGCACCTTAAGAAAAAAGTTTGTGAAACAATAGATTCATTTATTTTATAAAAATGAATATAAAACCAAATAGAAAATGCTCCCACTTAAATGTTATTATAATCATCTTTTAAAACAGTTTATTAACTTACCATTATATCTGTTTCCATACTGGTATGAACTGATAGTAAAATGAGGTATGGAGAACACTATAGACCCCAGTCCAATCATAAATGCCGAAAAGGCAAGCCATCTAGGCTTGTGTCCTCTTTGTCCATAAAAAGACACAAAAAGTGACAAAACACAAAATGCAATGTCGTAGCTGGCAGAGACAACGCCAGTGAGGGAACTGTTTAAGTCATAACGTTTCTCAATAGTAGAGATGACTACATTTACGAGGCCATTCACAGCAGTACCTGCAAAAGAAAAAAAGACAGGGGGCAGTGTAACTAGCAATTACTAATGCAGATGTAAAATATTCATACTGTTTAATACTGGAAAAATATACATGTTGCTAGGAAAATAATTTGAAAGGTTGATGGCAAGAAGAACTTGGATCTATAAGGAATGCATAGTGGTATATTTTTTGACTGATCCTGCCCATTTAGTCAATGGACAACTGTCTAAGGCCATTTCTAGATTACAGCAGACAACCCACACTAATTGAAATTTACGAAAAGTTCTACCAGTTGGCCTATGTTTTTTTTTAGCTCACAATAGTACCTCCTCATGTTATACGAACACAAGGTCTATTGGTTAAAGATGACGATCCTTCAACAGGAACCAGTCATCAATCAGTTCTAATTGGTACCATAAGCCCTATTTGACACAGCATTACCAGTTGCAAAGCTTTCTAAGTTTCCAGCAGCTGTCTTGCAGCCATTTTAAACATTATCTTTCTTCAGTATGGAATTTTTGAATGAAGATCCTAAAGAGACCCTATCTGCAAGTTTTACTTCTAAATGTTAAGCCTCTACTCAATACCATTAAAATAGTAAAAACATATGAACCTAATATCTTTATTTGCTTCTTCATTTATTATTAGCACTGCAGTATGGAGGAAATGTGCTAGCTGTAGCTTTAACAAGATTTTTATCAGGATATAGTAAGTTCCAGCACTGTGTGAATCTAGAAATATACAGCAGTAGTATAATTCATCAAAAAAGTTGTACTTTTATCATTAAAAAGTAGTCCTTGAGCTTTACATAAAGAGGAACTTCACTCCCACCCTGCGTTATTTCTTTTACACCCCCTTACCTGTTATTATGGCTTGTCTTTGTTTAACATACACACATAACCAGTGAATCCAGTGTTGTCCTTCTGAGATTCACTGCTCATGTATAACAGCCCAGGTCTCACTTGATCCTCCTCAGTAAGTGTGAGCCAGGTGCCTGCAAAGCCACAATGACATGCGCCAGCTCCACCCAAAGCAACCGCGTGTCCCTACTCCTGCGGCCTCAGGGGACATGTGATTGGAATATCCCAAGGAGATGCAGGAGAAGGGACAGGCCATTGTCACCTAGCTGAGAATGCCAGCAGGGGAAGGGGCGGGCCAGCTAACAAAAAAATTAACAAAGGAAAAAAATGGAAGGAGTGAATGGACCTAAAGGCCTAATGTCCGATTTAAAGTGGAACTAAACCCATCAATTTAACAGTTTAAAAAAAATAATTAGACTCCAGACATGCCGGGAATGCTAAACATCACGTTTGCTTGTGCTCTCAACCAAACTGTCAAACCATCCAATGGTTGGTGTCATAACTGATCACATGTGCAGCACCATAGCAGTTCAGATCAAACAGAGGCTAAGATGGCAGCTTTGTTGGCTGATCTTCCCCCAGTGATCAGCCAATGAAGCTGCCATCTTAGCTTCTGCTTAATCTGCCTTGGTCAAGCCATCTGATGGATTGACAGTGCAGATGATCACACAGACAAGATTGCAAATATACATTAAAAAGTTAAATATCAAAAACCATGGTTAGATGTAGTGTAACTGTTTTGGGAAATGCTTAAATCAATTTGATTATTTCTGCTTTAGCCACATGACCTCCGGAAGATTTACCTACCCAGGGGTGGCCTGTCCATTGAGGGCGCATAGGGTACCGCCCCCTTTATCCATGCCACCCCCTATATCAAGTCAAGTCAAGCTTTATTGTCATTCTAGTACACGTGAGGACATACGGTAGAACACAATGTCATATCTCACAGGGCCACAGTTCAACATACTAATTAAACATAATTATAAATATACAAAAAAAAACACAGCAAAGAACTTAAAAAAAAAAAATATATAAACCTATACACATCTGGGAACTACGTAACTGTACATATACTGTGTATTTCTAAGAGTCTTTGTAGCAACAAGTGTTTATAAGAGTGTCTAGTGCATATTCAAGAGTAAAAAGGAGGGGAGGTGAGACGTTCCTGGTCACAATATATGGGTTGTAAGAGGTTTCAAAGAGGATTGGAGTTGAGGGCTTTCTCAGCCTGGGGGAAAAACTGTTAAGCAGTCTGACAGTCCGGGTTTTGATACTCCGGTACCTTCTACCTGATGGCAAGAGCTGGAAAAGACTGTGGGAGGATGGGTAGGATCCTTCCCAATACGAATAACTTTGCTGGAGCATCGTGTATGGAAAATGTCCAGGATGGAGGGGAGAGAGACACCAATAATATTTTCATCCGTCTTCACTAGCAGCTGCTGGGTCTTGCGGTCAGCAGAACTGCAGTTCCCATACCAGACAATGATGCAGCTGGTCAGTACGCTCTCAATGGTTCCCCTATAGAATGTAATAAGGATGGGTGGAGGGAGACTGGCTTTTTTAAGGCGGCAGAGAAAAAAATAATGTTGTGAATAATGTTATGAATAATGGATAGATTCATGCTATGCATGAATCTATCCACAGCCACCGCGGCCACCACATATTCATGCGTCCGGCCCCTTTCAGGATGCCAGGCGCATAAATTAGAGCGGAGGGGGCGTTTTTTTGAAGCACCTGATTAGAGCCACAGGCTCTAATAGGCTTCAAAATAGGGTGGACTCCTGGCGCAGAGCATTGCGCTCAGAGCTCATACAAGTGTGTTAAAAAATCAAATGAATATTCACTTTTCTAACACTGAATCGCCACTCCGCCAATCAGGAGCGCGGGTCTGATACCCATCACCTAATTGGCTGAAAGGACAGGCGATCCTATTGGACGCCTAGCAAGAGGGAAGAAGAGACACACAGCGGAAGCATGGAGGACACAGGAGCTGCGGCCCACAGCTCGCCGCCGTCACCCGCTGCCTGATCCGCCACCAAGATGGGGTAAGTGCCGGGCAAATAACGAACTGGCGGGCGGGGGGGTGCTGGTTAAAAGGCGCCGGGGGGTGTTTAGGGTTGTGCTGGTTAAGTGTCGCGGGGGGGAGGTTGTGCTGGTTAGGTGCCAGTTAGTTGCCGCGGGGGGGTCACAGTGGCTGCAATTGATGGACACACTGAGGTTGCAATTGATGTTCACAGTGGTTGCAATTGATGGGCAGAGTGGCTGCAATTGAAGGGCACAGTGGCTGCAATTGAAGGGCACAGTGGCTGCAATTCATGGGCTCAGTGGTTGCAATTGATGGACACAGTGAGGTTGCAATTGATGGACACAGTGGCTGCATTTGATGGGCACAGTGGTTATCATTGATGGACACAGTGGCTGCAATTGATGGGCACACTGGCTGCAATTGATGGGCACAGTGTTTGCAATTGATGGACACAGTGGCTGCAACTGATGGGCACGCTGAGGCTGCAATCGGTGTTTTTTTCACAATGTTTCAGAATTTTTCAGTTTGTTTGCACCCCCCAAAAATTTGGAGCACAAGCCGCCACTTGACCAGGATATTTTTTGTTATACGGCACTGTGTTACTTTAACTGACAATTGCGTGATCATGCAATGCTGTGTTGATATAATTTGTTTTCCCATGAATAGAGCTTTCTTTTGGTGGTATTTGATCGCCATTGGGTTTTTTATTTTTTGCGCTAAGGAAAAAAATAACAAAAATTTTGAAAACAAAAAACAATATTTTTTACTTTCGGCTATAAAACAAATACAATAAAAAAAATTAAAAATGTAATTTCTTCATCAATTTAGACCAAAATGTATTCTGCTACATATTTTTGGTTAAAAAATCCTAATAAGTATATATTGATTGGTTGCGCGAAAGTTATATCATCTGCAAACGATGGTATACCGTATATACTAGAATTTTTATATATTTATTTTTTATACTAGTAATGGCGGAGATCAGCGACTTATAGCGGGACTGTGATAGTATGGTGGGCAATCTGACACTAACTAACACTTTTGAACCAGTGACACTAATACATTGATCAGTGCTAAAAATACTACAGTGTACTAAAGACATTGGCTGGGAAGGGCTTAAACATCTAGGCCAGTGATAGTGAGCCTTGGCACCCCAGATGTTTTGGAACTACATTTCCCATGATGCTCATGCACTCTGCAGTGCAGTTGAGCATCATGGAAAATGTGGTTCCAAAACATCTGGGGTGCCAAGGTTCGCCATCAGTAAACTAGGCGATCAAAAGGTTAAATGTTTGACTAACAAGTGTTTATGTGTGTGTAGTACACCCTAAAGGAGCCGCAAGTAAACTGGAATCCCCTACCATGCACAGCCAAGCACACCAAATTTTTCACAGGCACTTTTGAGTCAGAGAGCAGTCTGTGACTTTATTTTTGTTATTTATTGAGGGTAATAACTTGGATAGGGATGAGAAGTTATGGGATGTCCATTTGACTTCAACAACAACTTCAGGGACAACTCTTCCTATATATATATATATATATAGTCTCTATATACAGCTCCTCTTCTTCCTCCAGACTTGCTTGCATAACCCAGCTGGAACACTGTGAATACCTGACAGTCACTCAGTCAGATGCAAGCAGTGGCCCATTACAGGCAGGAACCCAAGGCCCCCTTAGGTGTGTAGCAGAATTTTAGTGTCCAGCTTGCATCACTCCTGTGTCTACTGATCCCAGCACATCCTCTTTAGGCACTGCTGACCCACCTGCCGGCAGCTGCCCCTTCCACTAGCCCTCCAGGCTAACTTTTATCCACATTCCTCCAGACTGACACTCACCAGCCCACATGGCTGACTCTCAGGAGATTTCCCAGACGTGCTGACCTGCTCCTACTGTCCTCTCTTCTTGCTCCTGTGCCTCCAAGAAGGGCTTCCGCTGTGTGTTTTGTCAGGATCCTTCCAGCACCCGAGACCGAGGCCCGAGGTCCCCCCCCCTCGACTAGGGGGAACCCTTAAGGGCCACCGACAGCCACCTCAGCACTCCATCTTCCACCCAACTTCCCCTCCCTGGCATGACTCATACCTATTTACAAGGTGGCCTTCCCCCTTCCAGCCCATTACTGGCGATTGGCCTCTGGACCTTGTAAATATTCCAAGCAGCTCCTCATAACCTCAACCCACTATGTCTGGAACATTCTCCACTGTCCCAGAAAACAGGGGGAGGTACCAGAAAAGCTGCTAGGATGAGTCACCCAGCTCTGAGTAACTGAACCCTGACCCAGATTCATAGCTCAGGCTTAGCCCTGAGCTAAAACGAATTTTTACCTACACTAGCAACAAACCTATCTACATCTAGCACACTAGAGGGTGCTACATGTGTACTATGAGGTGCTTTCACTAAGGGATGTGAGGGTTTTTATTGCCTGCTTTGCAGGGAAACAGAAACCAGCACATCCCCGCTAACAGGACAGAGCTCTGTATTGTTTACATTGACAGAGCTCTGTCCTGTCTTCCTCCTCGCCGATCAGCAGGTGCTGGCTGTCATCCATTGGCCGGAACCCTATAAACAGCTTGTGCTGTAACTAATCACCTCCTACCCAGAAAATCAGAATCATGTGTATACACACACATGATTCTGTGCAGCCGGCGCGCACTGTTGCAGTAAACAATACACTACAGTGCGTTGTCAGCAAGTGGTTAAGGATCAGATTACATGCCGCCTGTTTATTCTCTTCTTAGATATTCCAATGCTATGTTCCATTATAGGAAAAGCTGTAAAAAATTCAATATTTCTGCCAAATCCCTTTTTTTTTCTTATATTATACAGGCACTCACTGTCATTACCTTGTCAGGAGTTACAATTGTGTTCTCAGGCTGTCAAAACGCAGTTAAAGACTGTTGTTTGTTAGCATGCCTACTTTTTGGTTTATGCTTAGCTATACAAACAATTTTAGGACAGGGAAGATAGATACACTGTATAACAATGAGAATAACTGATATGTGCAGAATTGGCTCCCCTGTGGCTATGACTTCATTCCCCTATGAGATGAACCTTGGTATTTTTTTTTCCAGAGCAGACACCATGATATAATAATTTTGTATGTTCATTTATTCTGTACACAAAGAATGTGAATGTTAAAATAAACGTAAACTCAGAATACAAATGTACAAAAAACGGTTTTCGTTCTTTGCATGATTGCACAATGCAACTGTTTGAAGATATATCACTGATACCTAGAAAACCAATTCTAAAATCATAGTGGAATATGTAACCCTCTCCAATCAAGGTTACATTAGTGATTACACGGGACTTTAATCACAAACAGACCAGAATACAACCAAATGTTAGCAGATCTTGGATCAGTTCACTAAACTAGAAAAGTTCCCACGCATCCTTAAAGTGTAGCTCCAGCCAAAATTAATTTTTATAGTTTTGAATAAAATGAGAAAGGGTTAAAACCTCTGTCAGTTTTTTTTTTTTTTGCTGCCTGGGATCTACTTGCAGCGATTTTAATGTTGTTGTCACCAGTACAGAAAACAAGGACAATCCTACAACAGGGGCACAGATATGAATACAAACCTAACAGGCTCTCTAGCATCCCTAATCTGCTATAAAAAAAAAAAAAAAGAAGAGTTTTGCTTATTGAATCCCTGTTGCAGATTGTTCTTCACATTCTGTCCTGATGACAATGTTGTTACTAGAAGAGAAAGTGAAGGGAAATCTTTCTAACAGAATCCCATAGAACAGTTCAAACTGAAAGGGTCCTCCGGACTGGAGGTGCGGGTTGGTGATCTGGAATCATTGCTTAGGGATAAGGACCTTTCTAAAGCCCTGTCCGTTATTTACAAACAATTATTCATAGACACCACAAAGGTTTTGGCCTCATGTCGTGCAGCATGGTTGTCATACTTCCCGCAGCTTGATAATGATGACTGGGACGACATACGGAACTCTAATTTCTCTGGACTGGTGTCAGCACAGGACCACCTGATACAATTAAAATGTCTCCATGGAATTTATTATATCCCAGATAAACTGGCGAGAATTTTTTCAACACACCTCTCGAGCTGTTGGAGATGTGCTGCCACACTAGGGTGGATTTATTGCACATTTTTTGGCACTGCACACCCATTCAACAGTTTTGGGCAGAGGTTATGGATTGTGTCAGGTCAGTCTCGACAATTACCATTAGACCCTCTATAGCAGTTTGTTTTTGGGTCTGGTAGATCTATTGGCCAAAAAGGTGATCCGCATGCTACTTACCTGGCTACTATCTGGAGGCTGGAGGAGTATTTAAACTAGGATTGAGGGGGGGGGGTGAACTAGAATTACATCGGGCACACAGGTCAGTTAGGGGTCAGACATTAATGGAGAGTGGAATGGGGATAGATGGGGGAGGGTTATAGCAGGTGACAAGAAAGTTCCCATGTTGCAAACAGCCATTGGAAACTATAGTGCCATTTGTACTACTAAAAATGATATGAAAAACACCAGAGAAAAATGTAATACATTAAAGTGTTTGTTCACTAAATGCCAGAAGTCTGCCAAGCAAAATAGGTGAGTTGGAAGCTCTGGTGCATGAGGAGAGCTATGACGTAATCGGTATTGCTGAAACTTGGCTTCAATCCTCACATGACTGGGTTATTAATATTCCTGGCTATGCACTCTTTCGGAGAGACAGGGTAAAAAGGAAAGGTGGCGGGGTCTGTCTCTATGTGAGAAGTGATCTCAAAGCGAGTGTGAAAGAGGACCTGGTTGATGGAGAGTGTGATGAGGCTGAAGCATTATGGGTAGAACTGCATACAGATGTGCGTAGTTCAAAGTTAATCATTGGAGTTTGTTATAGACCACCCAATGTTAATGAGGAGGTGGAGACTCAGCTCCTTGCACAGATGGAAAGGGCTGCAAGGGCTGGGATGGTGATAATAATGGGGGATTTTAACTATCCAGAAATTGACTGGAGTAATGGCACTGCTGGCACAGTTAAAG
This sequence comes from Rana muscosa, assembly GCA_029206835.1. Classification (NCBI taxonomy): domain Eukaryota; kingdom Metazoa; phylum Chordata; class Amphibia; order Anura; family Ranidae; genus Rana; species Rana muscosa. The sequence goes on along the minus strand of CM055116.1, from coordinate 1,045,955,055 downwards.
GGCAAAAATTTATAAGCCTATTGCAGGACAATTTTATGGTCCAGTTTATTGAGGCCCCAACTAGGAATGATGCTCTGTTGGACCTGGTAATCTCAAACCATGCAGAGCGTATTACTATTGTTCAGATAAAGGAACACCTGGGTAGCAGTGATCATAACATGATTTCATTTGATGTTAGCTGTAAGCAAGAAATACATACAGGAAAGATAAAAACACTTAATTTCAATAAAGCAAATTTTCCAAGGATGAGGGCTGCTCTCCAGGACTAGACTGGGAGGGAATATTGGCATTGAGTAACACAGAACAGAAATGGGAATTCTTCAAAAAGACTGTTTGTGACCTCACTGCAAAGTATATTCCCATGGGCAATACAGTGGGGATCAAAAGTTTGGGCACCCCAGGTAAAAATGTGTATTAATGTGCATAACGAAGCCAAGGAAAGATGGAAAAATCTCCAAATGGCATCAAATTACAGATTAGACATTCTTATAATATGTCAAAAAAAGTTTGATTTTATTTCTATCATTTACACTTTCAAAATTACAGAAAACAAAAAAATGGTGTCTTCAAAAGTTTGGGCACCCTGCAGAGTTAATATCTTGTACTGCCCCCTTTGGTAAGTATCACAGCTTGTAAACACTTTTTGTAGCCAGCCAACAGTCTTTCAATTCTTGTTTGAGGTATCTTTGCCCATTCTTACTTACAAAAGTCTTCCAGTTCTTTGAGATTTCTGGGCTGTCTGTCACGCACTGCTCTTTTAAGGTCTATCCATAGGTTTTCAATAATGTTGAGGTCAGGAGATTGTTAAGGCCATGGCAAAACCTTCAGTTTACGCCGCTTGATGTAATCCCCCGTGGATTTTGAGGTGTGTTTAGGATCATTATCCATTTGTAGAAGCCATCCTCTCTTTAACTTCAGCTTTTTCACAGATGGCATCAAGTTACCATCCAAAATTTCCTGAAATTTTATTGAATCCATTTTTCCTTCTACTCGTGAAATGTTCCCTGTGCCACTGGCTGCAATACAACCCCAAAGCATGATTGATCCACCCCCATGCTTAACAGTTGGACAGAGGTTCTTTTCATTAAATTCTGTGCCCTTTCTTCTCCAAACGTACCTTTGCTCATACCGGCCAAAAAGTTATATTTTAACCTCATTGGTCCACAGAACTTGTTTCCAAAATGCCTCAGGCTTGTCTATATGTTCATTTGAAAAGTTCAAATGCTGATTTTTGTGGTGAGGACATAGAAGAGGTTTTCTTCTGATGACTCTCCCATGAAGACCATATTTGTACAAGTATTTTTTATAGTGGAATAGTGTACCACAACTCCAGTGTCTGACAGATCTTTCTGGAGGGATCGTGCAGTCAAACGTGGGTTTTGAATTGCTTTTCTCACAATCCTGCGAGCTGTTCTGTCTGATATTTTTCTTGGTCTTCCAGATCTTGCTTTAACTTCCACTGTTCCTGATGACTGCCATTCTGCCATTTCTTAATTACATTCCGAACAGAGGATATTGACATCTGAAAACGCTTTGCTATCTTCTTATAGCCTTCTCCAGCTTTGTGAGCGTCAACTATTTTCAGTTTTCTAGACAACTGCTTAGAAGAACCCATGGTGCTGATTGTTGGGGCAAGGTCAGATGAGTCTGGCCACTTAAAACCTTTGAGATTGACATCACCTGATCTTCCCAGACGATGATTGAAAACAATCCAAGACACTGGCAGGTCTCAGCTTTGCAAAGGGGGCAGTGCATGCTATAAATTCTGCAGGGTGCCCAAACTTTTGCAAACACCATTTTTTTGTTTTATGTCATTTTGAAAGTGTAAATGATGGAAATAAAATCTAACTTTTTTTGACATATTATAAGAATGTCTAATCTGTAATTTGATGCCATTTGGAGATTTTTCCATCTTTCCTTGGCTTCGTTATGCACATTAATACACATTTTTACCTGGGGTGCCCAAACTTTCGATCCCCACTGTAAGTTTAAAAGGCTAAAAATAAATCATATGTGGCTCACGGTTAAAGTTAAAAAAGCTATAAACAATAAGAAAAGAGCTTTTAAAAAATACAAAAATGTAGGAACACTAATGTAGTTTAAATGTTACAAAGAATATAACAGGATATGTAAAAAGGAAATCAAGGATGCAAAAATTCAAACCGAACGCCAGATTGCAATAGATAGTAGGACAAACCCCAAAAAATTCTTCAAATATATTAATAGTAAAAAGGTCAGGTCTGAGCATGTAGGCCCTTTACAAAATAATCTAGAGTGGGTGACTGGGGACAAAGAGAAGGCCAATTTATTAAATACTTTCTTCAGCTCTGTGTATACAATGGAGCATGGGGGAGCTCATGTCCAAAATGCGGGTGGTAGTGACACAGCCCCAAATCCACAATGGCTCAAAAGTGATATGGTCCAGAAATATTTAGACAGAATAAAGGTGGATAAAGCACCTGGACCAGATGGCATCCACCCGCGGATCCTAAAAGAAATGAGCTCTGTAATTTCAAAGCCATTGTATCTAATTTTTAGGGACTCATTAATGACAGGAATAGTAGCACTGGATTGGCGCAGGGCCAATGTGGTGCCTATATTTAAAAAGGGAACAAAGTCTTTAACAAGTAACTATAGACTTGTTAGTTTAACTTCTATATTTGGGAAGATACTGGAGAGATTAATAAAAGACCACATAGATAAGTTCTTGCTGGAAAAAAACGATTTAAGCAACAGACAGCATGGATTCATGAAAGACAGAAGCTGTGAGACAAACCTGATTTCTTTTTATGAAGAGGTAAGTAAAACCTTGGACAGAGGGGTGGTGGTGGACGTGGTATACTTGGATTTTGCAAAAGCGTTTGATACAGTTCCGCACACACGGCTCATGTGTAAGGTAAAGTCTACAGGATTGGAAATATCAGTTTGTAAATGGATAGAAAACTGGCTAAAAGACAGAATTCAGAGAGTAGTGGTTAATGATTCTTACTCTGAATGGTCTAAGGTTATCAGTGGTGTACCCCAAGGTTCAGTGCTGGGACCCTTACTTTTTACTATCTTTATAAATGATATTGGGTCTGGGATCAAAAGTAATATTTCTGTCTTTGCAGATGACACCAAGCTATGAAGTGGAATAACGTCCTTACATGATGTCGCCAATTTACAAACCAACCTCAATGCTCTGTCTAATTGGGCGACTATGAGGTTTAATGTTGAGAAATGTAAAGTTATGCACTTGGGGGCTAAGAATATGAATGCATCATACATACTAGGGGGAGTACAACTGGGGGGATCCGTAGTGGAGAAGGACCTGGGGGTTTTGGTAGATCATAAGCTCAATAATGGCATGCAATGCCAAGCTGCGGTTTCCAAAGTGAGCAAAGTCCTTTCTTGTATTAAGAGAGGTATGGACTCCAGAGAGAGATATAATTTTGCCCCTGTTCAAATCATTAGTAAGACCTCATCTGGAATATGCAGTTCAGTTTTGGGCACCAGTTCTCAAAAAAGAATATCGGGGAACTGGAGAAAGTGCAGAGAAGGGCAACCAAACTGATAAGAGGCATGGAGGAGCTCAGCTATGAGGAAAGATTAGAGGAACTGAATTTATTCACTCTTGAGAAGAGGAGAATAAGGGGGATATGATCAACATGTACAAATATATAAAGGGTCCATATAGTGAACTTGGTGTTGAGTTATTCACTTTACAGTCAACACAAAAGACAAGGGGGCACTCTTTACGTCTATAGGAAAAAAAAATTCATCTCCAAATACGGAAAGGTTTCTTCACAGTAAGAGCTGTGAAAATGTGGAACAGACTCCCTCCAGAGGTGGTTCTGGCCAGCTCAGTAGATTGCTTTAAGAAAGGCCTGGATACTTTCCTAAATGTACATAATATAACTTACTAACATTTATAGGTAAAGTTGATCCAGGGAAAATCCGATTACCTCTCGGGGGATCAGGAAGGAATTTTTTCCCCTGCTGTAGCAAATTGGATCATGCTCTGCTGGGGTTTTTTGCCCTCCTCTGGATCAACTGTGGGTATAGAATTGGGTATATGGGATTGTACGATATTTTTTTTTTTTTTTTTTTTTTTAAGGTTGAACTGGATGGATTTTGTCTTTTTTCAACCTGACTAACTATGTAACTATGTACTATCCTATGCACGTAAAATAATTATCTTGTTCTGGAAGAAACCGGTGGCTCCTACCATTATGGTTGGAAGATATTAATAAATAATATCTTACTACAAGGCCACTTATGTCAGTAGAGGGGTACCTGGTAAATTTGACACGGTGTGGGGCGGTTGGGTAAACGACACTTCTACAGCTTCAGATTGATCGTCTATAGATTAAAGATTCCTATGGTTAACAAGATGCTGAGTATCTGTGGGCCTTGGTGAGCACTTGGATCAGTTCCTAGAGTTATTCCTGAGGGGATGTGATTTGACCTCATAATTTGCTCTATATGTGCTCTATATTTATTGCGGTCTATGAAACTTGTCACAGTTTTGGGTTCGGGAGTTGCATTGTCCGCAGTTGTTTTTGCATTGTATTGCTTGACGTTGAATGTTTATGTTTGTAACTGTAGCGGGTACTCCAAATTTTGGGGGTCTTTATGTCCAAATTTAGGGGGATGACCCGAGCACTAGTATGGCTCGGGCCTTCTAATTGTGCTGGACTCTGCTTTGTTGCTGTGTGCCTATGTAGAGTTTCCTGTGGCCTGCAGGAGGCGCTGCCATGTTGGGTCAGGGTTGAACCATGGGTTGCATTGGCGCGATTGGATGTCCTCTCTCGGCTACCATGCAGTGGGCTGGTTCTGCCTGCTGTGCATGCCTGGAGAGGATATAAAAGAGGCAGACGCCATTTATTCAGGGAGAGACCCGGGGACAAGTACCCGGAGGAGTGTGCCCCCTAAGGAGGGGGGCGCGTACACCGACTGAAGAGTCTCGGGCACCTTAGGCCCGAGACCGCAACGTTCTGGGTAGGCCCAGTACCTTCAACTGGGTCTACAGGCAGAACTTTGGAGTCCTAGGATGCCCGGGTGAGGGTATTTGCTCTGACCAAGAGGAAGCCAGGGGAGGATCGGTCCCATAACAGGAGATGAGTGATAGTTAGATTGTTGTCTAAGGGAAAGGCCTGGTGAACTGTCGGAGGGAAGGATCCTATGCTCCGCAGAACTGACCCTGCGGAGTGCTGCTGCTCTTTGGGGACAGACTGAACTTGTCCTTGGAGGATTTAAATTGCTTGTTCGAGCTCCACACCGGCTGCTAGGACCATTGAGGGACTATCCGGGTGAGCTGTACCCACTCGGGACCGAGTGGTGATAAATCTGGGAGTTCTGTGCCTGAATCTGCTTTAGTTCAACTATCATCTCTCATCTACTCTCTCTTACCTATCAAGCAAAGATACAAAATAAACTCAACGTTGGAGTTTAAGTGGTTTGGACATTGACTTTATTAAAGAGGGGAAAGTATAGACTCGTCTCTACATTCTGGAGATGGGAACCAGTGGAAGGAGGTAACCCGCTGCGGGACCCAAATACATATACACCGCCTGACCTCTAAACTAGAGGACATGGGCTTGTGGCATGGGTGCCTCTCTTCTTTCCCCTAAGAGGAGAGGGTAGTGCTACATAACTTTATTATGAAAATTTCAATAAAAAGAATTTCCCCAAAAAAAAAAAAAAAAGACAACTTTAAAAGCTGTCATTGCTGACTGCCCTCAGAAAACCCTAGTTTCCTTGCAGTCTGCATTTCTATGAGTTATTTATTTCTGGGACGATCACATGACAAACAATGAAGTCAGAACACCTTATTTGCACAGTTGTTATAGCTCAGTGACTCGGGAAGTATTAAATCCATAAAATTCACATGATTGCCAGGCAATTAACATATTCAGAAGGAGATTTTAACAATGGCAGTTTCTATATTACATTCAGAACAGTTTTCCTTTAAATTGGAAGTGGTCTGTACCTCTGTGCTACAAATATCACTGTTCAAACATAAAGAAATTCAAATTTATCAAATAAGCATTTCCATCTTGCCCATCAAATGTTTTCCTGCAGTTATCTGAAGTCACCACACAAACTTTTTAAAGTTAAAGGTATTTTGTAACTTAGCATCTATAATGAGGAAATCACAGGTTACCTTGCCCTTGCAAGAGCTCTGTTTATCCACATGGGAATGCACTGGTGTTCCATGCATCCCTTTGCAGGCAGTCACTTTCATGTCATTTGGGATGCAGTGGCTGCATGGACACAGGCACTGCATCCCACATGGGTAATTGTGGTCCTCGCATGGGCATACACTGTAGTACAAACAAGTGGCCACTGCCCCCACCTATAACTGGTCTTTGTAGTAAGGAGCACTGGAAGTGTGAAGTATGTCAAACAAAACCAAATAAATTTCCAAGCTCAACTTACCAACCAGCCAGTGACCAACCAAATTGATCTGTCTAACAATATGAATTAAATACAGGGGTTTAGTTTGCACACATTTGCAAATACATGCGTAGGCTACATGCCCGGTCAAGGCATCCCATTTTCTGTAGTCCTAACTCTAACTTATGTGAGTCTCCACAATGGAAGCTCATGCATGTTAATAGATAGGCAGAGGGCAGGTGAGCCTGGAAGGAGCCAACCCCTCTTAAAAGGCACAGGGGCACACTGAACATCCAGCGCCATGGCAGCAAAGGTGTCAGTGCGTTGCCTGGCCAATATTTTAAAGATACAAACAAGTGGCCACTGTCCCTACCTATAACTGGTCTTTGCAGCAAGGAGCTCTGGAAGAGTGACATATGTCAAACAAAACCAAAGAAATTTCGAAGCTCAACTTACCAACCAGCCAGCGATAAACCGAATGGGGTGCCTTGATGGGGTCTGTAGCTTACGCATGTATTTGCAAATGTGTCCCCTGTTTTTAACGCATATTGTTAGACAGGTTATTTGGTTGGTCGCTGGCTGGTTGGTAGTACATCCACGTGAACAAGACCATACCTATTATTTTAAAAATTGTATTGCAATGGCTGTCGTTCTAATATAGTCTATTTAGTGCATTCTTATCCACCAACCAGAAACAAGCATGCATATCAAAAATACTGCAGTCAGTGACAGCCAGGCAACTAGAATTTTTAAATGGAGTTCAGCAATGCAGCCCCCATACATTTCTCATTACAGGTTGCATTACTGTTGGAACACTACACAGCAAACCTGAATCCAGACCTCAGAAACTGAGAAAACCCATGCTGCATGCTCTACTGCCCGTTACCAATGGAAGCCTTACACAGCTTTTGCCGCCGCAAATTGAGAAGCGGGGGGGGGGGGGGGGCTGCCGCAAATTGAGATGCGGGGGGGATCTCTGAGCCCCTTGCAAAAAAGAAAAAAGAAATAAAAAAAATGATAAAAAAGGGGGGTGGTTGGCATCCCAGGCCCTGGGGACCTCCGGGCATCTGGGGACCTCTGGGCCCCTTACAAGAAAAAACAAATGTATAAAAAAAATGTATAAAAAAAAAAGGGGGGGTTGCCATCCGGGGCCCTGGGGACCTCTGGGCCCCTTACAAAAAAATACAAATAAATGTATAAAAAAAGAGGGGGTTGCCATCCGGGGCCCTCGCGGCCCCTTACAAAAAAAATTAAAAATAAATAAAAGGGGGGTTTCCATCTGGGCCCCTTACAGGTCTACTGCCTGTACCCCCCTGATGGCGGCCCTGCATACACCAAAATGTCAGCAGAGCTCACGGGTGCTTAATCCACAGTCATTTATCTGTAAGAAGTAATCCATTAAGATGATCCGCACAACCAGTTTCTGCTCTTAAAAATCTTCCTGTTTATTGGAAAACCACAGTGTACAATAGCACATAAAATCAGTTGATTTTATTTGCGTTTGTGCACTGTGGTTTTCCAATAAACAAGAAGATTTTTAAGAGCACCAACTGGTTGTGCGGATCATCTTAGAGGAAATATATCATACAGATATGGCCCAACACATTGGACTGGACTTTCTAGTAGATATGAGAAAACTCCAAAGCATTGACCATGCATGAACAAACAAATGGTATGTTAATGGCATTTACAATGCACCCACATGCACACAAGCTCAAGATATGCACATAATTAACTAATCAGAGTGGTTCATAATAGATCAAAAAGTCCAGCATCCTAATGTACACTAGCTAAATTGTGACATGTTTAAAAATTTTCAGGATATATCTCTATGCTTTTAATATTTCTAAATGTGCATACCATGTAGAAATAAAACTGTATGAAGTGCACACAGCTATCATTAAAGGAAAGTATCTTTGTGTGTAAGCACAGAGGTTCAAGCACCAGCTGGGGATAGTAGACTCCATACACAGGTGCTTGAAAAATAAATTCCAATGATTATTGTCCATACATACGCTACATTTTTTTACTTGTAACATGCCTACAGCAACATAGTTTATAGGCTGTATTTAGTTTAGAGCATTTTATTTCTTAAGCCCTGTACACACGATCGGATTTCCAAAGGAATATAATCTGATGTATTTTTCCATCGGATTTCCGATGAAGCTGACTTCCATTAGTCTTGCCTACACACCATCAGTCAAAAATCCGACCGTCCGGAGGGGCGGAGCCGGCAGCCAGACCGGATGGTGGTGTGAGGAGTGTGCTCTGCCGCAACGGAACAAACATCGCGGCTCACAGCAAGCCGGCACGGCTAAAAAGCACTTCATCTGATCGGGGAGACCGAGGGGCACACGATAATCATCATGGCGAAAAGGAAGGACAGAGACGGGCCGAGGAAACTAACTGATTTCTTCCCTCCAGCGGCCGACCGAGGGATCCAAGATGGCGCCCGCGACGGAAGCCATGCATTAACATCCCACGCCAGATCCGAGGAAAATCCATCTCCGTCCACGGGTGAGTCCTATTCCCTGGGACATCCACTGCCATCCTCCCCTTTCACCAGCTCAGTAAAGCAAAAAAGGAGGGTTGGGGAGAGAGGGGAAGACCAGAATGATGTGGGGAATGAGGGAGATGAAATGGAGGAATCCTCCCCATGTGGACAGCAGCTAGACGCTTTCCCCACAACAGGTCAGCCCATCATAGATACCACTATAAAGGAGATGCTACTAACACTCCGGGGGGCTCTCCAACAGGATATGGCAGCATTCATGCAAACCACAAAAGCAGATATGTCCGCTGTCAGCAATAGAGTACAATATGTGGAACAAAAAATGGAGGAGTTTACTTTGGCACATAATGAACTAGTGGACGCTCATTTTGATGTTGAGGATGAGCTCAAGGCCATGCGACTTAAGATGGCGGACTTTGAGGACAGAGCTCGCAGGAATAACATCAAATTTAGAGGAATCTCTGAAACAATTAAACCTGCGGAGCTCACGGGGTACCTCCAGAAGCTTATGTTAGCTGCTCTTCCATCCCTAACTCCTGCGGATGTTACCATTGACAGAGCTCACAGACTGCCTAAACCATCATTCTTGCCTGACCAAATACCCAGAGATGTGATAGCAAGGATCCACTTTTATCATGTGAAAGACCAGTTGATGCGATTCGCCAGACAGCATCCTACTCTTCCTGATCCGTTCGCTGGTATTGCACTATATGCTGATCTATCGCAAGCTACATTGTCAGCGAGACACAACCTAGTCCCTATTACAAAAATCTTGCGCAATCATAAGATTTTGTACAAGTGGGGTTTCCCGGCCAAATTGCTGCTGGAAATGCATAATGAATCGCATGCTATCACCTCACTAGAGAAAGGTCTGGAGCTCCTCAAAAAATGGCACCTTCTTCCCATCAATGATGAAGCTGCAATTCTTGACTCCCTCCAAAATAAAAGCAACGCTCGTCGCCATAATGCCAGAGGGAAGTAGACAGTTAAATAGTTATATTACCTACGCAAGCAACTCTGGTGCAATTTTCTTCCTGCTTACCACCTTGCTTAATACTAGAAATACCCGGTACTCTGGAAACTAAAAAGCATAAGTGCTGGCTTTTAAAGTATCCGTTGTTCGGCTGAACTGTGAACTTGTTATCCCCTTTCTTCATTTACAGGATGATACCTGTTACTTGTTTTAAACAGCGAAAGTTGTTTGACTATCCACAGCTGATTCATATCCTAGTTTGGTTAATGTTTTGTATTCCCTTTTATTTTCTATGGACTGTTAAAGACCATATGCATCAAGTTTTACACATACTCAGAAAAAATTTGTACACATATTCCCTACCAAGTTCTACCACTAGATGGTGGCAGTGCACTTTCTACTATTGGAATGAACCTTAAACTAATGTCACACAATGTGAGAGGATTGAATAGTCCCTATAAACGCAGAGCTCTATGGAAATCAGCTATAGACATGAACTGTGACATCTTGTGTGCACAAGAAACTCATTTCGCCAGTAACAATCCCCCAAAATGCACACACAACAAATTCCCTCAAGTGTTTACTGCAAACGCTGAATCAAAGAAAAATGGGGTATTAATTGCTATTAGGGACACAGTAACTTTCTCTTTATTGCAGACTCATGTCGATCCCCTTGGACGCTTCCTCATCTTGATTGCTGAACTGAACCACACCACCTACACGTTGGTAAATCTGTATGCACCTAATAATAAGCAATTTAAATTTATCCGTAAAGTTGTTAAACTTGCTAAATCTATGCAAAAAGGTAACTTGATTATCTGTGGGGACTTCAACATGACTATGAACGGAGACATGGACTCCTCCTCTGTGGCTACTAGACAAAGGCCCTCTCTTGGCCCCTTTTGCCATGAAGAGAGGCTATTCGACCCATGGCGTTGCCTTAGAACCACAGAGAGGGACTATACATATCACTCCCAAGTGCACAATAGCTATTCTAGAATCGATTTTTTTCTTACTGATGTGTATACTTTACAAAATGTGATTAAAACTGACATCCACAGTATCACGTGGTCAGACCATGCACCAGTGACTATTGAGATTGTGGATACCAGTAAGACTTCCCACAAAACTTTGTGGCGCAACAATACGTACCTTCTGTCACAGCCCCAAATCAGGGCTGAGATAGAGGAGAAACTGAAAGAATATTTCCACTTTAATGCTAATGGTGAATGTTCCCCTTCAATGACATGGTGCGCACACAAAGCGGTTATAAGAGGTTCTCTAATACAAATAGCCTCTAGGGAGAAGAGGAAAAAATCACTTCACATGGCACAACTACATGAGTCCATAGCAGAATTAGAAGCCCTACACAAGAATCCCAGCACCACTTCCCCCAATATCTTGATTTGCCTTAATCAATGCCGGGAAGAACTGAGACAAGAACTGAGAGCAGAGTATGATGTATTCTTTAAAAGAATGAAATTATCCTTCTACTCCCAAAATAATAGGGCAAGCAAACTTCTAGCTTCCCAAATTAAGAAGAGACAAGCTAAAGCCAGCCTCACGCACATTAAACACCACAATTCCCATACCACATTCCATAACCCTAAGGACATAGCCAACGTGTTTAGAGATTATTATGAATCCCTCTACAATCTCGCCAATGACCCACACACCCACCAACCATCGGAGGGAGAGATTGACAATTTTCTCCAAGGGGTTCACCTACCTTCCATAGATTTGAACACACTCCAGGACCTGAACTCTCCTATTACATACGATGAAGTTGAGATGGTTATTAGAACCCTCCCCATGCACAAATCACCCGGAGCGGACGGATTTTCAGCGGAATATTACAAAGCATTCACCTCCATTCTAGCTCCCAAACTAGTAAATGTTTTCAATGTAGCAGCTACCTCTGGCTCTTTCCCAAAAGAAATGCTTCAGGCTATCATAGTTACAATACCCAAACCGGGCAAGGATACATCTCACCCCCAAAATTTTAGACCAATCTCACTGCTGAACTCAGACTTAAAGATCTACGCCAAGATACTAGCGAACAGGTTGAGTGAAATTACCCCCTCCCTCATTGACCTGGACCAAGTAGGATTTGTGAAAGGAAGGCAAGCGCCAGATGGCACCAGAAGAATGCTAAACCTTCTGCGATATGTGGAACTAAGTAAACAACCTAGCACTTTCTTAGCTTTGGATGCAGAAAAGGCCTTCGATAGGGTTCATTGGGGTTACCTATCAAAGACTTTACAAAAATTTGGATTCTCTGGCCTGATCCACTCAGCAATCATGTCTTTGTATTCACACCCCACGGCACAAGTGTACACCTCTAGCATGCTTTCTGATTCCTTTACTTTATCCAACGGCACGCGACAAGGTTGCCCTCTATCTCCAATTATTTTTTCATTAATCATAGAGCCCCTAGCGGAAAGTATTAGATCCACTGACACCGTACTGGGTATTAAGATAGGTTCAGAGAATCATAAAATAGGACTATTCGCGGACGATATTATCCTGACTATTTCTAAACCAGAATCCTCTCTTGTAGCAATACAAACTTTGATACACAAATTTGGACAGGTCTCCTTTTATAAAATCAACACTACTAAATGCTATGCCTTGAATATTAATGTACCCCCTGCTACAAAAAAAAAAGCTAAAAATATTATTCCCCTGTAATTGGGACCCCCCCTCTATTACCTATCTTGGTGTGCAGCTGACCTCCTCCTCCGCTAAAACATATGCCTGCAACTACCCTCCTTTGTTAAATACCCTTGAAGATGAACTGACACAAATCGGCAAACTCCATCTATCTTGGGTGGGTAGGATAGCTGCATACCAAATGCAAGTATTACCTAAACTGTTATATCACTTTAGAACAGTATCCATCCCTATCCCTCAAAAATTCTTCTCCCAATTAGCGAATAGCCTGAAAAATTATATATGGGGGGGAAAAAAAACCAGAATTGCATTAGCGCAACTATATAAACCAAAACACCTTGGGGGCCTGGGCCTCCCCAATGCACAAATCTACTACCGAGCAGCAATCCTGGACCATATGCGCTATTGGTTCTCCTGCCAATCGGACAATAAATGGGTAAATATTGAAAGCGAAGTTACTCCAGGGCATAATCTCCCAGCGTTAGCGCTAGCAGCCTGTATACATCATAAAGCAATAACACCTCCGTACCCTACAATACAAGCCACTACTGAAACATGGTCCTTCATGATACACCAGAAGTTTGCAGATACCCCTATGACTAAATTAAACACCCCATTAGCAGCCTATGAATACTTAATCCCTAATTTCTCAACCCAAGCATGGAAGAGAAGAGGTGAACACTTTTCTATACATGGAATAGAAGAACAAGAGGGGCTAGATAGATACCAAACACACCAAATGAAACACTTTATATCAGCCAATACACCTAGGCCTATAGAACTACCGTACCTAAAATCTTATGGGACTACTTAATCACCAAACATCAGGGAAAAGTTAGAGGAATATCCTTATTCTATAAATATGCTACCCCACTATACATGTCCACCAAATTGCCAAATATGATTAAATGGGAACAGGAGCTACGAAACGAATTCTCGCTAAAACAATGGTACTTAGCTATAAAATACAACCGCAAATCCTCAGCATGTGTAGAGCACTGGGAGAATGCTCAAAAAATTCTACATAGATGGTACCTAACACCTATGCGCCTTCACAAAATGGACTCAAATATTTCCCCACTCTGCTGGAGAAATTGTAATTCTACCGGCAACTTACTACACATACTTTGGAATTGTCAGATAATTAGAGATTTCTGGAAAGAAGTGTCGACTTTGATTCAGAAAATCACTGGCATTACCTATACATTAGACTCTGCGCTAGCGCTACTGAGCATTGGCATAGAACAATTCCCCCTACTAATGAGAAAAGTAGTCGCACATTTGCTTTTTGCAGCTCGAATATCCTTAGCAAAGGAATGGCGCTCCCAGAAACCTCCCATGCTTGAAAACGTAATTTCCAGAGTTAATGTTCATTACTCAATGGAGAAGTTGCTGGCATACAAAGAAGGAAGGGCTCTAGATTTCCACAGGTTCTGGGAGATCTGGAGGACTTCGCCGTATGCCTCTCCAAATTTGTGACTTAAGATCTTTGATTAAACTACACTTTACTGAAATTCCTTAAACACACCCAGTTTTCTAGTGGTAGGAACATACAATGAGTATAACTAAAGATCTAAAGAATACCTTCTGAGCAAAATATGTGTATTTAGCGTTAGGTTCATATCACGGTTATCTTAGTATCCAATAAACACACGTAACAAACCTGTTATAGGACTATCACCTAAGACCCTCATTAAGGTCTAAGGAGGGCTACTTTATATTTAAAACTATGCAGAGCCTGCTCACAGTATGTACCCAGGTTGGGGTGACAGGCTATACCTCCGATTGAGGTGATGTCCCGCTCTGATTTCAGTAGTCCAAGGATTATCAATCATATATGTAAGATTGATGTTTGATGCAGTCTTTGTACATGCTCTGTGATACTTATAATGCTGTATCTGTTACGTGTAAGTTGTAAAATTTAATAATAAAAAAATCTATGGTTAAAAAAAAAAAAAAATCCGACCGTCCCAAAACGCTGTGACGTAAAACACTCCGACAAACCGAGAAAAATGAATTTCAATGCTTCTGAGCATGCGTCGACTTGATTCTGAGCATGCGTGGGTTTTTTCTCCAATGGAGTTCCACACAGACGATCGGAATTTGCTATCGTTTTTTTTTCCATCGGATAAATTTAAAACATGTTCTTTTTTTAATCACCGATGGAAAAAAGACCGTCGGGGCCCATACACGATCAGTTTGTCCGATGAAAAAAGTCCATCGGACTGTTTTTATTGGTAAAACCGATCGTGTGTACACGGCTTAAGAGTGTCGGTCACTTTGCATTTTTTTTTTTTATTGAATTACCATATTTATGAGCGTATAACACGCACCCTAACTTTAAGAGGGAAGTTTTGGGAAAAAAACTTTCCACAGCCCCCTGCGTATAACACGCAGGCACAGTTTACCCTCTATTTTCAGGGTAAAAAAGTGAGTGTTATACGCCAATAAATACAGTAATTGTCAAGCAACAGTACACATAGCAAGCAAGGACTAAACTGAATGCATTGATCATCATTGTATGATCAGCTAGAGGGGCCTATAAGAGCTTGTGGACATCCATGTCCTCATTTAGGTCTGTAAACAAAGTACACTGTAATTGTTTATCCCTGCTCTTGTTTATTTGTAATAGTACATCAGGGCTACTGTGACCAATAAGGGTATGCTGTAGTATGAGGAAACACGCTCGTGCAGAGATCCCATGAGTACAATGTCTATATAAAAGTTAAAGTAGAACCATAGGCAAAACATTTTTTTTTCATTTTGGATAGCATAAGGGAGGGTTATAACCCCTGTCAGATTTTATTTCACCATCTGTATACCATTTCAGAGATTTCCCTTCACTTCCGGTTCCATACCCAAATGGGAAGTGAGAGGAAATCCCTGCAAATTAAGGGAATTACTTGTGGACCCCTAGGTCACCAGAACTAGTGTCCCCATCAGAAGATTTCCCCTCTATTACTTTTCTGGGGACAACCCAAATTGTGCAATTTTCTTTTACTTTCCCTTTCAATGATAATGGTAAACAGGACAAATAAAGAGGGTGAATCTCCCTAACAGGGGCACAGACAGCAGTAAAAAATCATAGGTGTTCTAATCCCCCTCTACTCTATCCATAACTTAAAAAAAAGTTTTGCCTTTAGTTATGCTTTAACCGCTTGCCGACCAGCCGCCATCATTATACTGCCGCAGGTTGGCTCTCCTGGGCGAATCGCTGTATGTGTACGTCGGCCGCTTTAAGAGCAATAGGGGGCACGCGCCAATGCGCGCGGCCGGCGGCCGCAATGTCTGCTAGCCACCTGTGATCACTCCACAGAGAGCCAGAATGGGGATCTATGTATGTAAATAAACAGATCCCCATTCTGACAGAGGAGTAGAGAGAGATCATCTGTTCCTAGTGATCAGGAACAGCGATCTCTCTCCTCCCCCAGTTAGTCCCATCCCCCCACAGTAAAGGCCCATACACACGATCTGACTTTTTGACAACAACGGTCCGACGGACCTGATTGATCGGACAATTCGACCGTGTGTATGCTCCATCGGACAATTGTTTTCAGTTTTTCAACGGACAAATGTTCGCTGTGCATGCTCTCAAACTTTCCGACAACAAATGTCCGATGGAGGATAATCCTTGTGTACACAAGTCCATAGAACTAAAGTCCAAAGTACAAACACGCATGCTCAGAACCAATGCTAAACATCAGACAACAATAGCAGAAGTTGCCCAGAGAGTGGCGGTAAAGAGCTGAAAAACCACGTGATTTAGTGAAAGTTGGCTGAAAATGTTCTGCCGTGTGTATGCAGAACAAGTTCACGGCTAACGCCCTTCGGACCAAAATCCACAGAAAAGTCAGATGGAAGTCTGATCGTGTGTATAAGGCTTTAGAGACACCTCCCTAGGGAACACTTAACCCCTTGGTCACCCCCTAGTGTTAAACCCCTACCCGGTGTCAGGGTCACCTGTGGCCAGGTGACAGATGCACACCGTAGGGAGACAGGAGTGCACCGCGAGGTAGTGAACCCTATGGCTGGCTTCTGCGGGTAGGAAACTGGGTGGTTGTGGAAAGCGGGACCAGAGGAGCACAACCGGGATCCTAACGGAAGCTAGAGCCAAGATTCCCCAGGGCGCGGAGTCTAAGACCCAGCTGGTCTTCTCCAGGGCCTCTAGTGGTGAGGATGTTGTGCTGCAGGCTGGGACCAGGTCGCAGCCCCTGGAGTTTCCTAGCTCACGCCCCGCAGGATAAGGGGAAAAGAGGGGAAGCAGCAGCAGCAAGATAAGAGAGAACCGAATAACAAGCCGAAGGTCAGGGGCCACAAGCAGACAAGGATAACGAAAGAACGAGCCGAAGGTCAAGGGTCACGAGCAGACAGGGATAGTCGGGGACAAGCCAATAACGTAACAGAGAGACAGACGTAGCACACGGCAGGCAGGAACCCAAACACACAATGCCTAACAAACACGTTGATCAGCAAGGCAGGCTTGCAGTGCACAGGTTAATATAGTGTTCTGTGATAGGGCCTGGGGTGGAGTCAGGCTGGGAGGAGATTATAAAGGAAGCCAGGTGAAGGAGGTCTGGTCTCTAGATGAACACATGAGGAGGAAGGTAAGATGGCAGACAGACATTAATGCATATCCATGACAGTACCCTCCCTCTTACGAGGCCTCCCCCTTCCCCGCCTGGGCCCAGGTTTAGAGGGAAACTTCAGATGAAACTCCTTTAACAGACGAGGTGCAAAGACCTCAGATGCAGTGATCCAAGACCTCTCCTCAGGACCAAACCCTTTCCAATGAACGAGGTACTGAAGAACGCCTTTACAGAGTCGGGAGTCCAGAATTTGACTGATCTCGTACTCCTGATTATCCTCAGAGACAGGCGCCACGGTAGGGAGAGGACGAGAGAATTTATTGAGGACTAAAGGCTTTAGAAGGGCCACATGAAAGGAGTTAATGATTTTAAGGCTCTTAGGAATCTGGAGTTTGAAACAAACCGGATTCAGTTTAGCAGTTACCGTGTATGGACCTATGAATCGTGGAGCAAACTTCAGAGAAGGAACTCGGAGCTTGATGTTCCTGGTAGAGAGCCAGACTTTGTCCCCTGGCTGAAGAGAAGGCGGTTTACGCCTGCGGCGGTCGGCAAAGCCTTTGAATTTTTCAGCAGCTGCCCGGAGGGAATCATGAACGTGACCCCAAACGGAATTGAGAGACTCCTGAACCGAAGCCAAAGCTGGAATGTCAGGAGAACAGATCATGGGAAGAGGAAGTTGAGGGTGTTTTCCATAAACTGTGAAAAAGGGTGTCTTCTGCGAACTGGTATTCACATGATTGTTATGGGAGAATTCTGCCCACGGGAGTAGAGAGGACCAATCGTCATGGTGAGAAGACACAAAGGTGCGAAGAAAGACCTCTAACTCCTGATTAACCCTCTCAGTCTGTCCATTGGATTGGGGATGGTAAGAAGAAGAAAAATCCAAGACAATATTGAGGGATTTGCAAAAGGCTCTCCAAAAACGAGACGTGAATTGGACTCCCCTGTCGGAAACAATATGAGAAGGGACCCCATGTAGGCGGAGAATTTCTCGAATGAAAATGGGAACCAAGGCAGGGGCAGAAGGAAGACCAGGAAGAGGAACAAAATGAGCCATCTTGGAGAATCGATCGATTACCACCCAAATGACTGTATTATTCTCAGACAGTGGGAGATCGGTGATAAAATCCATGGCAATATGGGCCCAGGGTTCCTTAGGAATGGGCAAGGGCATGAGGAGACCAGCAGGAGCTTGTGTGGAGGATTTGGACTGAGCACAGACATGACAAGCTTTAACGTAGTCTTTGACGTCTGAGCGGAGATTAGGCCACCAGTAGTGACGACTGATGAGTAGGAAGGATCGGAGGAATCCAGAATGCCCTGCCACCTTGGAATCATGTCCCCAACGAAGGATCTTAGCTCTTAGCTCAGTGGGGACAAAGGTCTTACCAGGCGGAATTTTTGACTTCAGGGTGGTAGAGTGGGCAACAATGCATGAGGTTGGAATGATCGGCTCAGGATCAGGGGCGGACTCCTCGTCCAAAGTGTCAAAAGACCTAGAGAGCGCATCAGCCCGACCGTTGCAGGAACCAGGTTTGTAGGTAATCGTGAAATTAAAACGGGCAAAGAAGAGACTCCACCTGGCCTGTCTAGGATTCAGACGTTTAGCATTCTGTAGATACTGTAAATTCTTGTGATCGGTAAAGATCGTTATGGAGTGAGGGGAACCCTCCAAGAGATGACGCCACTCCTCTAACGCCAATTTAATTGCGAGAAGTTCCCGATCACCAATGGCATAATTCCTCTCTGCCTGAGAATTTTTTTTGGAGAAGAACGCACATGGTTGACATCTCTTCTCAAAGATTTGAAGAAGCACAGCTCCCACCCCCATTGAGGAAGCGTCCACTTCAATAAAAAATGCATTCCCAGGATTTGGTCTCCTCAAGAGGGGGCCAGAAACAAAGGCCTGTTTCAGGTTGTGAAATGCAGAGACAGCTTCGGGAGGCCAGTCTCTGGCATTCACACCCTTCTTGGTCAAAGCGATAATAGGCGCGGCAATGGAAGAGTAATTCCTTATGAACTGCCTATAATAATTAGTGAAGCCAAGAAAGCGCTGTGTGGCCTTGAGGCTAGCAGGAAGAGGCCAGTTGGTGATAGCCAAGACCTTCCCAGGGTCCATACGAAGACCCGAACATGAGACAAAGCACCCCAAAAACAGGACCTCAGAACATTCAAAGGAACATTTCTCCAGCTTGGCATAGAGATTGTTCTCTCTAAGACGTTGAAGTACAGTGCGGACATGGTTTCTGTGGACGAGCAGATTTTCAGAAAAGATCAGAATGTCATCCAGATAGATGACAACAAACTGGTACAGCAGATCTCTGAAAATTTCATTGACAAAGTTTTGAAACACGGCTGGAGCATTACACAGACCAAAAGGCATCACCAGATATTCGTAATGCCCGTCTCTAGTGTTGAATGCAGTCTTCCATTCGTCACCCTCCCGTATTCGAATGAGATTGTACGCGCCTCTGAGATCCAACTTGGTGAAAATGGAGGCACCCTTCAACCTATCGAATAGCTCAGATATTAAGGGTAAGGGATATCGATTTTTAATAGTAACCGCATTTAAACCCCGATAATCGATGCAGGGTCTTAAGGTACCATCCTTTTTGGCAACAAAAAAGAACCCTGCCCCTGCAGGCGATGAGGATTTCCGGATGAAACCTCTCTCCAGATTCTCTGCGACATACTCCGACATGGCCTGGGTCTCTGGGATGGACAGAGGGTAGGTACGGCCCCTGGGTAGAGTTGCTCCGGGGACAAGATCAATAGCACAGTCAAAAGACCTGTGGGGAGGAAGCACCTCAGCTGATTTCTTACAGAACACATCCCGGTAATCGCTGTATGCAGCAGGAAGATCAGAAGAAACAGAAGTGGCAGCAACCGGAAGACTCTCCTTGCAGGTCACCTTGAGAAGACACGACGAGAAACATGAGGAACCCCAGGCCAGGATCTGCCCAGAGACCCAGTCCACATGTGGAGAGTGGAGCTGTAGCCAAGGGAGGCCCAATACAACTGGGGTAGAGGCCTTGGGTAGAATAAGAAAGGATATCCACTCCTGGTGGAGAATCCCTACCGACATCCTAATGGGTAGCGTCTGGAAGCGAATAGGGCCCCCTGGGAGAACAGTGCCATCAATTGCCGAGACTACCAATGGGGTAGTGAGAGGTGAAAGGGTAAGCTTCATAGAAGAAGCAGTTCTCCAATCCATAAAATTGCCGGCAGCCCCGGAATCCAGGTATGCAAGGGTTGACTGAGGAGAAGTGCCTACATGAAGGAACACCGGCAAGAGCAAGACGAGAAGGTGATGTTTCTGGGTCCAATACTCCACCTTCCAAATGTATTAGACCCAAGCGTTTCCCGGACGAAGCGAGCAGGAGTCACGAAAATGACCCTTGCCCCCACAATAGAGGCACAAGCCCAGAGTTCTGCGCCTAGCACGTTCTTCGGGGGTTAGTCTGGTCCGGCCCAGCTGCATAGGTTCTTCAGCAGGTAGATGATGCTCCACGGAATGAAGGGAGGGGAGCTCAGACTGGCTAGGACCCAGAGAGTGCTGGCGTCTTTTTTCTAAAGACCTCTCTTGAAAACGAATGTCGATCTGGTTGCATAATGAAATTACATCGTCCAGACCGACGGGAATGGCTCTTCCCGCTAATTCGTCTTTCACTCGGTCAGAGAGGCCATGTAAAAAGGTAGCGACCAGGGCCTCATTATTCCAGCTCAATTCAGCTGTGTGGATACGGAACTGAAGAGCATATTGCCCCACTGAACTAGATTCTTGGCGAAGACGTAAGACAGCACTAGCCGCTGAAGAAGCCCGAGCCGGCTCTTCGAAGATATTACGAAAGAGCTTCAAGAAATCGGACAGACTGGAAACCACCGGATCGTTCCTCTCCCACAGGGGGGCAGCCCAGGCCAAAGCTTCACCGGAGAGGAGGGAAATGATATAGGCTACCTTAGCCCGGTCAGACAGGAAGCTTTGAGGCTGAAGCTCAAAATGAATTGTGCATTGGCTGAGAAACCCCCTGCAGGCCTTGGAGTCCCCAGAGAAACGGAACGGAGCTGGCAATCTTAGTGAGTGTGAGGCTGCGACTGGTGCGATAGGTACAGCCGCTGGTTGTACTTGGGGTTGCGGATTCGGGGTTCCCAAGGAGACCTGAAGCTGCTCGAATCGAGAAGCCAGATCCTGGAGGAATCGCATCACCTGAGTCTGATTTGATTCCTGGGCTTCGAGTCTGCGAACTATGCCCTGCAATGGATCATCCGTGGGAAGCGGGATGTCAGCCGGGTTCATGGCTGATCAAACTGTCAGGGTCACCTGTGGCCAGGTGACAGATGCACACCGTAGGGAGACAGGAGTGCACCGCGAGGTAGTGAACCCTATGGCTGGCTTCTGCGGGTAGGAAACTGGGTGGTTGTGGAAAGCGGGACCAGAGGAGCACAACCGGGATCCTAACGGAAGCTAGAGCCAAGATTCCCCAGGGCGCGGAGTCTAAGACCCAGCTGGTCTTCTCCAGGGCCTCTAGTGGTGAGGATGTTGTGCTGCAGGCTGGGACCAGGTCGCGGCCCCTGGAGTTTCCTAGCTCACGCCCCGCAGGATAAGGGGAAAAGAGGGGAAGCAGCAGCAGCAAGATAAGAGAGAACCGAATAACAAGCCGAAGGTCAGGGGCCACAAGCAGACAAGGATAACGAAAGAACGAGCCGAAGGTCAAGGGTCACGAGCAGACAGGGATAGTCGGGGACAAGCCAATAACGTAACAGAGAGACAGACGTAGCACACGGCAGGCAGGAACCCAAACACACAATGCCTAACAAACACGTTGATCAGCAAGGCAGGCTTGCAGTGCACAGGTTAATATAGTGTTCTGTGATAGGGCCTGGGGTGGAGTCAGGCTGGGAGGAGATTATAAAGGAAGCCAGGTGAAGGAGGTCTGGTCTCTAGATGAACACATGAGGAGGAAGGTAAGATGGCAGACAGACATTAATGCATATCCATGACACCCGGCCAGTGACATTTATACAGTAAAAATTGCAGATCGCTGTCATTACTAGTAAAAAAAATATATATTTATTAAAAATTGCATAAATCTATGTCCTTAAGTGGTTAAAGTATATATAAGAAATAAGCAACACTAATATCCAATTGGTGCAAATAAAAAAAAAAAATAGAAAAATATATATATATATTTTTAATTGAAGATTAAAATTGTGCTAGAAATACACACTTATAGGGCGATGTTACAGTGTTGGGTACAATATTCTATAACTCAAACATTATTCATGTGATAAGATGAATAAATTCCATTAGGAAAGCTTGTGATGAAGTCCAGCGTTCTCTAATTAGTTTCACTCATGTAAAAACTAGTTACAACAAAAATGGCTTGCCAGGGCTTCTGTATACTATGCATACATCTTAATGTCTCAGTGCCTGGCTGGATGCTAGTGGCTGGAATTTTAAAAACCAAAACTCAGGAGTACATAATACAACCCCTGAAGTAATTTGCTGCAGTCCTTTGCTTGGTAGCTAAATCTATCTTCGAAAAATCCAGAATTAAAGAGGAACTGCAGTCTGCTCACATAATTTGCAATAAAAACATCTTTGTCATTCTGAAGCTTCCCTCTAACCACTTTGCAAATTATTTTATATATACTGTGACTTGTCAAATATGCTGCAGAAATCTCCCTCCACTGAGTCTGGCTGCATCCATTTTAACTGTGGGCAGCTGAAGCTGCTGCCTGTTCACTTCCTGGATTTACACAGACACACAGGGGCACATGTTTAGCTCTGCAGCTCTCATTGGCCCTCTTCTGACTCATCCCCCCTCCCTTCCTGGCAAACTCTCCCAAGAGTGAGAGAGCTGTACATAAGGTCATAAGCCTAGGCTTTTTACCCGACAAGAAACAGGAAGTGGGTTGTATAAGGTAGTTACTAGTGTAGCGCTGGCATTTTTGCTTTCTAATGTTATGGGATGCTAAATAGTAGGCAATGCATATAAATTTGTATTTGGCACCATCTAGTGGCCTAAACATGAAATGGACTTTAATTATGATCTGTTTTCAAGAAAATGGAGATACAACAGGAAATGACTGTTCTGTTTACATTTGCTATGACTGACCTACCCACAATGCCAAAGTGACCTACCCATGAACACTCAGTACTGAATTGCATGCTGGGTAGGATTTAAAAAGCCCTGCACGGCCATCTTAGTTCTCTTGTTCCTGGGACGCATGGCCTGCCAGCAGAGCTCTGTGGGTGTGTGTGTCCCACAGAGCTGCGGCCTACATTGTGCGGAGCGGAACAGCAGCCTTTGATTCTGCCTTACACCACAGCGTGCTGGAGCAGCATTGTAATTGAACCAGAGACCCTTGAAGGAGGTAACTGAGGACTCCCGGTCGTCTGTGAAACGGAACAGTGTGATGGCATGGCCGCAGCAAACAGACTGAGATCCTGTGGAGCGGAGGCATCCATCTGTCTGGACCTAGTGTGGTGAGAGGGCTGGTGTCCAGAACTTTGTACTGCATTTCACACACTTAGACTGCATAGTTGCCAACAGTCCCGTTTTTCCCGGGACAATCACGGATTTGGGACCCTCGTCCCGTATTTATTTTGTCCCGCCTATTTTCCCGGATTTTTGCCTTCGTCCCGGCCGCCGGGAAAATCGTGAATGTTTGGGTAAAACGGCGGGCTATAAAAAGATGGCCGCCGCTGCAGACACGAGGATTATTTCCTCTTGTGTTCAGTGGCAAGGGGAGGAGCAGCCAATCGGTTTCTCCCCTCTCTGTGTTCACACATGAGAAAGCGAGGCGGGGCGGTATTAGGAGCATCGTGAGGGAGCGGCAATGTACAGGGCTGGGGAGGCGGAGTTTCGATAGGAGCCGAGAGCCAGGCAGAGGCGTACTAAGTGACTTAAGCGCACAGACAGCATCAGCGCCGCGGGACTTAGGCAGCGGCAGTCAGCGGCGATACAGGGGGGGAGGGGTGCGGGTGTCACCGCTGCACCATTCATCCCCTCCTTTCACGGCCTCGGGCTGTGAGCGGTGTTCGGCACAGTGGCACTTGCTTCACCTGTGACTAACTTCACAGAAGCACAGCCGAATGAAGCCGCCTCCCCCTCCTCTCTGTTTATGTGTACGGAGGGGGAGGGGACCCGACCTTCTGTCCATGTGTCGCCGCTGTGCTGATCTGAGGTACTGAATGGGGAGGGGGAGTTGCACTGAGGGGGGTCTTGCACTGGGTGGTGTTTGCACTGAGGGGTGTTTGCACTGGGGGGTCTTGCACTGAGGGGGGTCTTGCACTGGGGGGTGTTTGCACTTTGGGGTCTTGCACTGGGGGTCTTGCACTGAGGGGTGTTTGCACTGGGGGGTCTTGCACTGGGGGGTCTTTGCACTGGGGGGTCTTTGCACTGGGGGGGTCTTGCACTGGGTGGTGTTTGCACTGGGTGGTGTTTGCACTGAGGGGTGTTTGCACTGGGGGGTCTTGCACTGAGGGGGGTCTTGCACTTTGGGGTCTTGCACTGAGGGGTGTTTGCACTGGGGGATGTCTTGCACTGAGGGGTCTTGCACTGGGGGGTCTTTGCACTGAGGGGGGTCTTGCACTGAGGGGGGTCTGCACTTTGGGGTCTTGCGCTGAGGGGTGTTTGCGCTGAGGGGTGTTTGCACTGGGGGGGTCTTGCACTGGGGGTGTTTGCACTGGGGGGTCTTGCACTGAGGGGGGTCTTGCACTGGGGGGTGTTTGCACTTTGGGGTCTTGCACTTTGGGGTCTTGCACTTTGGGGTCTTGCACTGAGGGGGGTCTTGCACTGGGGGGTCTTGCACTGGGGGTGTTTGCACTAGGGGGTCTTGCACTGGGGGGTGTTTGCACTGGGGGGGTCTTGCACTGGAGGGGGTCTTGCACTGGGGGGTGTTTGCACTTTGGGGTCTTGCACTGGGGGGTGTTTGCACTTTGGGGTCTTGCACTGGGGGTGTCTGCACTGTAGGGGGTGTCTGCACTGTAGGGGGTGTTTGCACTGGGGGTGTTTGCACTGGGGGGGCTTGCACTGGGGGGGTTTGCACTGGGGGGGGGGGGTTTGCACTGGGTGGTCTTGCACTGAAGGGGGATGTGAACTGAAGGGGGTCTGTGTAACATGCAGGGGGTCCAGAGCTCTGGGGGCTGTATAATGTAAAGGGGTCCAGAGGTGCAGGGGCTGTGTAATGTAAAGGGGTCCAGTGATGCAGGGTGCTGTGTAATGTAAAGGGGTCCAGAGGTGCAGTTGTGGAGAGGGGGTACACAGTAGTGACAAAGAGATATTTGTTGATGCAGAGGTATGCCGGGGGCACAGTGGGGTGTTTTTACATTTTAATGTGGGGGGGTGCCAGATATAGGATTCGCCCCGGGTGCCAAATGCTCTAGGTACGCCCCTGGAGCCAGGGGGAACAGAATCCGGCGGGGGAACCATTCTCGGCACGATGCTATGAGTAAGCGTCAATTCGTGACGTGAAACGCGTTAGCCACCCTTCCCTGCATGCACACCATCTGCATTTGTTGTTTTGGATTTATGGATTTATTTTGAATTTGGATTTTTTACCTGAAATTTTGGAATAAATAACTGTCTATACAGAGTGCGGCAGTCCAGGGTTTCTTTTTCTCCCATTCTCGGCACGACACCGGGAAATGATCATGGACCGTGGAGCTGCCGCTGCCTCTGCCTCTGCCTCCAGCACACACACACGAAGACGCCGGTAGGTGAGAGCATCTGCTCCCCGAGGCCAGTAAAAGATTCTGTGTAAATATGGCACTCAGCATAGATATCCCCCTGAACTCCGCTGTTCTCGTGTCGCTCTCTACTCCTGCCCAGTGGCTGCCGTTGCTAGGGGACACAGTCAGACCTGTAAGGAGGGCTCCGCTGCTGGGGGACACAGTCAGGCCTGTAAGGAGGGCTCCGCTGCTGGGGGACACAGGCCTGTAAGGAGGGCTCCGCTGCTGGGGGACACAGACCTGTAAGGAGGGCTCCGCTGCTGGGAGACACCAGATGTAAAGGAGGGCTCCGCTGCTGGGGGGACACCAGATGTAAAGGAGGGCTCCGCTGCTGGGGGACACAGACCTGTAAGGAGGGCTCCGCTGCTGGGGGACACAGACCTGTAAGGAGGGCTCCGCTGCTGGGGGACACAGACCTGTAAGGAGGGCTCCGCTGCTGGGGGACACAGACCTGTAAGGAGGGCTCCGCTGCTGGGGGACACAGACCTGTAAGGAGGGCTCCGCTGCTGGGGGACACAGACCTGTAAGGAGGGCTCCGCTGCTGGGGACACCAGCTGTAAAGGAGGGCTCCGCTGCTGGGGACACCAGATGTAAAGGAGGGCTCCGCTGCTGGGGACACCAGATGTAAAGGAGGGCTCCGCTGCTAGGGACACCAGATGTAAAGGAGGGCTCCGCTGCTGGGGACACCAAAGGAGGGCTCCGCTGTTGGGGGACACCAGATGTAAAGGAGGGCTCCGCTGCTGGGGACACCAGATGTAAATGAGAGCTCTGCTGCCGGGGACACCGAATGTAAAGGAGGGCTCCGCTGCTGCCAGCTGCTGGGGACACTGAAGTAAGGAGGGCTCTGTTGCTGGGGGACACAGATCTGTAAAGAGGGGCTCTGCTTCTGGGGGCACCTGATGTAAGGACGGACTGCTGGGGAGGCACCTGATGCAAGGACGGACTGCTGGGGAGGCATCTGGTGACAGGCGACGTGACAGGTGACACGCTTCCACTGGTTCGGCAGTATGGTGAGTTGAATGATTTAATTTTATATTACAATGTAATAATAGAAATAATGCGCTTCAATCACCCTGACACCATAACAAACATGGTGTCGGGATGATTGAAGCGCCAACAGGTGTTTTGGAGTATACTTATCTGCCAATTTTGTTACACATTTCTATTGTGGTGTAGGATCTGGCTTCTTTCTTTCTATTTCTTTCTCTCTCTTTCTCTCACCTCGGACTGTAGCCACACCCCTTTGAACCATGCCCATTTAAGCCACACCCACTATCGTGCGTAAACCACGCCCATTTTTCACCGCTTCGCGCGCCACATTTTTCATTTCAGCATGACACGCCTACAAACGAATGCCCCGCCCCTAATTATTGCAAGGCTCCGCCTCAATACAAAAAAAATGTCCCAGATGTTTTTTTCGCAATGTTGGCAACTATGAGACTGATTGCATAGTGTTGCTGGGACTGGTAGTCCCACGGAACAGTTCAGTTCAATAGAGTTACATGTGCATAGGCCTCAAGCCTGATTTCATTACTAAGTGACTGCCGCTGGACAGGGCCGTCGGAACAGGACAGGCAAAACAAGCAATCGCTTGGGGCCCCGAGCTGGCCTAGGGCCCCAGCCTGCTGCCTGTCACTGTCCTCGATTTTCGCCCGGAGCCGATCCGCGCATTGCAGCCTTAGGAAAGGCCGCGGCTTCGGCCTAGCTCCGGAGCGGCGGCCATCTTGGTACACCCGGCGGTGACAGGCCGCCGCTATTGCTTATGGGAGTTGTAGTCCACAACGGCGGCTACGTGCTGATGCTTCCTGCTCCTGGGGGGAGGAGTCAGTGTCAGTCACAGTCACTCAGGAGGGCAGCGCAGGCGTGATACAACTCCCATTGCGGTCGGATCAACTTTTGCCCGCCAGACAGTGCCTCTGGAAAAGGTAAGTCAGTGAATGACTTTTTAATGGAGTGATAAAGTCTCTAATAGTTCCACAAATAAAAAAGTAAATACGTTTTCTTGAAAAGTAGTAAAGAATCTGTCTTTCTTTGGCTCCACAAGCATGTACTTGTACTGTTGTACATGATTATTCTGTTCTTCTGTCCAGTAATTCAGCCAGGCCAGGATCAGGATCCCTGAATATTAGTGCGCGGCTGCAAACAACTTCCTGGTCACAGCAGCCTGCTTCTCCATCCCAATCCCCACTATTGGAGAAATGTCCAGTATCAGGGTTTTTTTTATTTTTTTTATTTAAATAAGAAAAAAAAAAAACCCTGATACTGGCCTTTTCTCCAATAGTGGGGATTGGGATGGAGAAGCAGGCTGCTGTGACCAGGAAGTTGTTTACAGGAGAAAAGCGCACAAATATTCAGGGATCCTAATCCTGGCCTGGATTACTGGACAGAACAGAAATCATGTACAAGTACATGCTTGTGGAGCCATAGAAAGACTGACAGATTCTTTACTACTTTTCAAGAAAACGTATTTAGTATTTTATTTGTGGAACTATTAGAGACTTTATCGCTCCATAATTATTTTTGAATACTTTTATTATTTTAACAGTGGACATTACAGGGGGAGATGTGGACAGTACAGGGGGGTGATCTGGATATTACAGTGGGGGAGATGTGGACATTACAGGGGGAGATGATGTGGACATTACAGTGGGGGAGATGATGTGGATATTACAGTGCGGAGTCCCCCTGTCCATCCCACGGTCCCCCTGTCCATCCCACTGTCCATAAACAGTCCTAAGCAGCATCTTAATGTTAATGTGAGTGTGTATGTGTTTTTAGTATGTTGGATTATTTGCAACAGCAGTATTTGCACTGTAAACCTTTTTTATTTATATAAAGTGTGGGTGAGCTTAAACTGTATTGCTATGCTGTGGTTCCTGTAGGCTTTGCGTGAGTGCGCGGGGGGGGGGTTGGGGGGCCTCCATGTCCATTTTGCTTGGGGCCCCCAAATTCCTTCAAACGGCCCTGCCGCTGGAGGTACATTCCCAGGGAAGGAGCTCACAGATACTTTGCACAATTGAAGTTACTGCTCTATGTTATTCCACACTGCTTTATTGATCGGAAATTCAGTGGATTATAAGTACTGACACACAATAGCTAGCAGAAGACAGAAGATTGAAGACCAGAGACTATATTCCTTACTGTAAGGCCTTACAGTGTTGCTATTACCTACTAGAGACTGTAGGGGGAATATTGAGTTAATCATATTGTGGTATATCATTCTTGGCAAATACTATGTGTCGCATTGCTGATCTCATAGTGTCTACGCAGTGTGCTGGAATTGGGAAGGTGCCCCGTGCTGATGTTGTTGCCTGAGCACTAGTCCCAATTGGAGCCACATGATCAGAGGTCACCTAGGATAACTGTACAGATACAATCTGTTGTGTGTACCTACTGTGCTGTCACGTTATGTTTATGTGACAGTGCAACTGCTGAAAATATTACTTTACACTAACCTTAGTAAAAATATGTTCTTGGTTAAGTACTTTGGTGTGGAGTGTTGTTCCTTTTTTCAGCAGCAGGTGGAGCCATTGGATACACAGGTAATAGCAAAAGTATACTGTTATTATATTGTATATTGTGGGGTTATCCTTCACCATTAGCTCCACACCAACATTGCACCACAGCTGTGTCAAGGGGATTGAGCCAAGTCAGTGGGGGTTCACTAGCAGAGTACAGGCCCAAACAAATTCAGCAGCTCCTTCGGGGGTCAGTGCTACACTAGAAAAAAATGTTTTACTATCCAAAGTTAAAACAACAAGGACAGAAGATTTAATAGATGGAAAGTTTAAAAAAATGACTGAAGTTCCGCTTTAAAATGAAGGAAGTCTATTGTTTCAAATTGAATGTAAAATTTGGTACTTCTCATTTCAGTGTGGCAATACAAGCTGAAATTTGCCGTGTACATTCATGTACATCAGTAAATAATATCCCTATAATTGATATTAGGGATGAGCTTCGAGTTCGAGTCGAACTCAAGTTTGACTCAAACATTGCATGTTCGCCGAACAGCGAACAATTTGGGGTGTTCGCGGCAAATTCGAAAAGCCGTGGAACACCCTGTAAAAGTCTATGGGAGAAATCTAAAGTGCTAATTTTAAAGGCTTATATGCAAGTTATTGTCATAAAAAGTATTTGGGGACCCGGGTCCTGCCCCAGCGGACATGTATTAATGCAAAAAAAAGTTTTAAACACGGCCGTTTTTTTCGGGAGCAGTGATTTTAATAATGCTTAAAGTGAAACAATAAAAGTTAAATATTCCTTTAAATTTCGTACCTGGGGGGGGTATAGTATGCCTGTAAAGCAGCGCTTGTTTCCCGTGCTTAAAACTGTCCCTGCACAAAATGTCATTTCTGAAGGGAAAAAAGTCATTTAAAAGCACTCGCGGCTATAATGAATTGTCAGCCTCCGGCAATACAGAGAAAAGTCATTGATAAACAAAAAATGCGTGGGGGTCCCCCCAAATTCAATTACCAGGCCCTTCAGGTCTGGTATGGATACTAAGGGGAACCCTGCGTCAAATAAAAAAAATAAATGATGTGGGGGTTCCCCCCAAATATCCATACTAGACCCTTCAGGTCTAGTATGGATTTTAAGGGGAACTCCACCCCAAATAAAAAAAATGGCGTTGAGTTCCCCCAAAAATCCATACCAGACCCTTTATCCGAGCACGCAACCTGGCAGGCCGCAGGAAAAGAGGGGGGGACAAGAGAGCGCCCCCCCCCTCCTGAACCGTACCAGGCCACATGCCCTCAACATGGGGAGGATGTCCCCATGTTGATAGGGGACAAGGGCCTCATCCCCACAACCCTTGCCCGGTGGTTGTGGGGGTCTGTGGGCAGAAGGCTTATCGGAATCTGGAAGACCTTTTTAACAAAGGGGACCCCCAGATCCTGGACCCCCTATGTGTATTCGTAAGGGGTACATTGTACCACTACCATTTCATTGCGTGCTCGGATAAAGGGTCTGGTATGGATTTTTGGGGGAACTCCACGCCATTTTTTTTTTTATTTGGGGTGGAGTTCCCCTTAAAATCCATACCAGACCTGAAGACCTGAAGGGCCTGGTAATTGAATTTGGGGGGACCCCCACGCATTTTTTTTTCTTTTTATCAATGACTTTTCTCTGTATTGCCGGGAGCCAACAATTCATTATAGCCGCGAGTGGTTTTAAATGGCTTTTTTTCCTTCAGAAATTACATTTAGTGCAGGGACAGTTCTAAGCAAGGTAAACAAGCGCTGCTTTACAGGCATACTATACACCCCCACCCCCCCCCCCCCCCCGGTACGAAATTTAATGGAATATTTCACTTTTTATTGTTTCACTTTATGCATTATTAAAATCACTGCTCCCGAAAAAAAAATCAGTTTTTAAAACTTTTTTTTGCATTGATACATGTCCCCTGGGGCAGGACCCGGGTCCCCAACACTTTTTAGAACAATAACTTGCATATTAGCCTTTATAATTAGCACTTTAGATTTCGAACGTTCGAGTCCATTGTATTTAATAGGGTTCTAAATTTCACGCGAACTTTAGATCTGTTCGCAGGTTCTGGTGCGAACCGAACAGGGGGGTGTTCGGCTCATCCCTAATTGATATGTTGCTTATATAATTATATCACACAACAGAAAGACGTACACCCATTCCTGTAATCTAGTTAATGCTTAATAGGAACAGCCTAGATGTTACAATTATAAAAGCACCTATTTATATCATGTTAGCAATTTAAATGATCTGTTTTTCTTTATGAATTATGTATGTAAAAATATATAAAGTAACATCATGAAAAAAGTGCATGCTAGGCTGCTGCCTGCAAAAGTGATTGTACACAAAGGATAGTGGGGTTGATTTACTACAGGCAAATAGACTGTGCACTCTGCAAGTGCAGTTGTTTCAGAGCTTAGTAAATTAGGTAAAGTTTCACTTTACAAAGAACACCAAATAACATGCAAGGAAAAAAAAAAAAAAAAGCATTTTTGTTTGCACATGATTGGATGATGGAAGTCAGCTGAGCTTCTGCTCATTTACTAAGCTCTGGAGCAACTACTCGTGCAGAGTGTAACTGCGCTTTAAAAAGTGCACAGCCTATTTGCCTTTAGTAAATCAGCCCCATTGTGAGATCAGTTCTCTAAGAATTGAAATTTCAGCTATATGTGAAATTTTTCAGACATACACTGGCTTCTTATAATGTACGTAGATTGCAGCAGGGCATCTTATCACTAGATTTTCTAAATGTAATCCTGAACATCTTGGAGACTCAGTGAGTACTGCATCACTGGTACACACACCTATTTCTTCTGTTCTCCATGGCATAAACTAAAAACTCCATCAAACACTGTGGACACCTATTTGTAGTGGCTAGTTTTTGTGTACAGGCCAGGGAAATCAAAGAATGTGTTAATGGTTTAACTTTCTAGAATTACCAAAAACTGAAATATCGCTACAAACTCTATCACTACAGTTCTCAATGGATATTTAAGACTGTTCTGATGGTTTAACCAGTATCCACCATATCCCTGATTAATATCAGTCATTTAAGGTCAACCAATCCCATGTTAGGGGGGGAACCTAAAATAACTAGTGTAGCGGCCTCACTCCATCTCTTTTGTCTAGGGGTATGTCACATGACAGGGTGAGATGCTCTACGGCCCATGTCCTCCCCCATAGCTGTCGGTGAGGTGAAGGCCAGTACCAGATATTTCCTCGGGCCTATGTGCTTTTGTCTAGAATCAAGTCCCGCTGTGCCAACACTTCCCTCTGCTCCCATTAACAGAGTTCCACACACCGATCACAGTCCAACTCTTGTTTTATTGTATATCTCACAATAAACAGTGCTTCAGTAGCCAACTGGTTGCGACTTGATAACATTTTGATACGGGGAATGAGCAGGTGGAGGCACTATCCTAGTTGTCAGCTAAACCACTGCGATCTCACCAGCGGTTACTATAGCCTTAGCTAGAAAGGACTTAGAACTTAAGAGTCTCTACCAGCGACTCAAGAGAACGTAGATAGGAGTACCTTCGCTGCGTTGCGGCCCCTGTCAGGGGAAGATGTCCCTCCAAGGGAGTTACCAGAGGCCCATCCGTCACTGGGTTGATGCTGCTCCAGACTCTCCGAATGGGTAACCTCCCCGGCCTCCTCACCTCAGACGTGGGCCCCATCCACTTCAGGGACCCTCGGACTTCTCCACCCTTGCGGGACCCAGTCGAAGTCACTGGGCCCCAGGCCTCCTGGTTTAGTACCTCACCCCAGGCTGAAGGTGCCTGGGATGGACTCCAACTCCATTCCAGTCAGGCCTAGGGCGCCTGGGCCGGAATCCGGAACCGCCCGCACCCAGGCCTAAGGTGCCTGGGCGCGTGAAGAAGATCCTCCTGAAGACGAAGACCTCGTGGTTAGGGCGTCTCCCCCTTTTATTCCCTCCCTTTGACACCACGGCAGGTTCCCCGCCCTCGCCGTACCATCTCCGGAAAGGGACAAAAAGGGTAGCACTGTGACGGCAAATCTACCTTGAGCCTACGGGTACCCCACCACCCAGAGGCCAAGGAGATTATTACACCGTCCAATCCTCCACGAACACAAATGGTCCATTATTCCCATACTTAAACACCTGAGTGTCCTACCTAAATTTAGAGACCCCGCTACACTAGTTTGCGTATGGAGCAATCTATATGGGTCAGAAATGCGTCTTAAGTCCCCTAGTAAACCCCTAAATATGCCGATGATGCCAGTCATCAGATATGCTTTAATATGACATAAGCATCAGATTGTAACCTGCCACCTTGGGACAGACTAGCAGACCAGCTAAAACAGTCTCTGGGAGGATAAAATGCATTTAGACTAGCTGGGCAAAAATCTGCATTGACCCATACCTCCTTGGAAGCCTGTATCTTAAATTCTGGCCATGTGCTTCAGTTTTTCTAGCAATGTGACTGACTTGAGCATCTTTAATGTAGCTTCAAATTATATATAGAACAAGAGACTGGGATTTTAAAGGTGCCAACACAAGTTATTATAAAAATATCCAAAATTCATTATACCCAAAGCTAACCTATATACCCTGATCTGTAATGCTGATCTATATACCCAATGCTGACATATATACCCTGATCTGTAATGCTGATCTATATACCCAATGCTGACCTAGATACCCTGACCTGTAATGCTGATCTATATACCCAATGCTGACCTATATACCTTATCTCTAATACTGATCTATATACCCATTGCTGACCTATATACGCTATCCGTAATGCTAATCTATATACCCAATGCTGTCCTATATACCCTGATCTATAATGCTGATCTATATACCCTGATAATGCTGATCTATATACCCAATGCTGACCTATATACCCTGATCTGTAATGCTGATCTATAAACCCAATGCTGACCTATATACCCTGATCTGTAATGCTGATCTATATACCCAATGCTGACCTATATACGCTATCTGTAATGCTGATCGATATACCCAATGCTGACCTAATATAAGCTATCTGTAATACTGATCTATATACCCAATGCTGACCTATATAAGCTATCTGCAATACTGATCTATATACCCAATGCTGACCTATATATGCTATCTGTAATACTGATCTATATACCCAATGCTGACCTATATACCTTATCTGTAATGCTGAGCTATATACCCTATCTGTAATGCTGAGCTATATACCCTTTCTTTAATATTGACCTATATTCCCCATCTGTAATGCTGACCTATATGAGAAGTGGGGGGTCAAAAAGGAAGAGCGGGGTCTAGCGCCCCCCCATCCTAAAACGTCACCAGCCGCCACTGATAGGTGGTTAGCACTTTCGTCTGGCAGCACTAGGGTCATCAGTTTGAATCCCAGCTATGACACTATCTGCACAGAGTTTGCATGTTCTCCCTGTATCTGTGTGAGTTTCCCCTGGGTATTCCAGTTTCCTCCCACACTCCAAACAAAGACATGCTGCAGGTAATTGGCTTATGTCTAAATTGGCCCTAGTATGAGTTTGAGTTATGCTGGGTACACACAAGAAGTTATTTTCCATTCAACCAAGTGGGCTGAACAAAAAAAAAAAAACTTACAGATCACTGTACTAACACATCCGATGTTAGTGTGCTGATCTCCCCACTGAGCTATTGTATTCTGACAGGGGGCCCCCCGACAGAACACAATGATTAGCCAATGGCTGTAAGTGCTGATCGGATTCTGGCTTTCCAGCATGCTCGTCGACAGACCAGTCGTGAGATCGGCTTCTGTCAGACGAGGAGCTGTGCTCATGGGCTAAAATGTCAGCAAACTGACCATATTCAGCCTGTGTGTACCCAGCTTTAAGGACCTTAGATTGTAGGCTCCTTGAGGGCAGGGACTGATGTTACTGTATAATAAACATGTAAAGTGCTGCGTAAATTGATGGAGCTATTTAAGTACCTGAAATAAATAACATTACTGATAAAGTGCAGTACATCAACTTGAAGTCATGTCAGTTCCCTGACATGTGAAAAATAGGTGTAAATCCAGTCACTAAAATCTCATATAAGCGTTAATGTGTATGTAAATCCAAATGTATTTTGCTGTACATGGCTTAAAGCCAACATCATTTTTTAGCAGAAGCATTGTGAACCTGAGGTGCACGCTCCCCCTAATGCCACGTACACACAATCGTTTTTTCCTATGAAAAAAGACAGATGGAATTTTGTCTGATGGTGTGTAGGCAAGACTGATGAGAGTCAGCTTCATCGGAATTCCGACGGAAAAATCCATCAGATTTTATTCCATCGGAAATCCGATCGTGTGTACAAGGCTAATGCTAATGTTCACTGTTGGCCTGCAGTAGGCATTAGCTGTCCGGAAAAAAAAACCCAATGGCCAACTCTCCTCTCATCTCACAGGTAAGTAATTAATGATACCGATTATCTTTTTAGCTGGCTGTATAGGGTTGATGGGAATTATTTCCACTGTCCTCCAATGTAAAGGGTGTTCTTACCACTGACCACCAATGTAATAAGATATTCTTCACACTGACCATCAATGTAAGGGGGCACTACCCTGACCACTAATATACGGGACATTCTTTCCACTGACACCAATTGTAAAAGAACAATATTTCCAGTAACAAACAATGTAAGGAACCCTTCTATTACTGGCCATCAATATAAAGGTTTCCCTGCCATAACTGAACAGAAACTTTCTCAATGACCATTAGTGAAAAAGAGTACTTTATCATTGGACAGTATGACCACCAGTGTAAGGGGATACTTCTCAAGTGAACAACAATGTAAGGAAACCCTAACCCATTGCCCACCAATGTAAGGTGGTACTTCTTCATTGGCCTCCACTGCAAGGGGACCCTACCCCACTGACCACCAATGTAAAAGGACCCTAGCTCATTGACCATTAATGTAAGGGAACACTAGAGTAACTTCTAATGTAAGGGGCACCTACGTATTGACCTCCAATGCAAAAAGGACACTACAATTTTCACTGGCTGTGTTTTTATTGTTCTTATTATTCATCCATAATTATTACTAAAAAAAATATTGTCATATAGAGAAAGAGGTGTTAAAAATGATCAAGTCATTTATTTTGTATCTGCAACTTACTGGTTACACTAATGTGCTCTAAGGTTGGGAAAGGCTAGCTTACACAATTTTTAGGTCAGGAAGTATTACAAATGCTGTTACTTGACTTTCTAGAACATTACTGACTTTTAAGTATCAGAGATACTGGTGTGCTCGTCAATCTATGCACCGTAATGTCTAAAAGAGATGAAAATGTTCACTTCAATTTAATTATCTGCACAGCCATTCAATGCCTCTGCCCTACACATACCCCACCCCATCTTTTCCTGTTTAAACGTCTCATTGATTTTATATTTGCAATGAAATTTTAGCATATGTACTGTACATCTGCACAAGTATTAAAGTGTATTCCCTTCATTTCATGTACTCAGGATGCAACAGGAAGTGAGAGGAATTATTTTAGACAGTTGTTAGAGCAGGCATGTTCAAAGTCCGGCCCGTGGGCCCTGGTGATTTGGATATGTATTTTTTTGTGGCCCCCAGGGAGCTGCCTCGGAGGGGACAGGGAGCATGATCCCCGATCGATTACCATCTGCAGCCTCGGAGGGGACAGGGAGGAGGCGGGACGAGCGCCGACAGATTACATACAGGAGAATCTCCTGTTTACTTTGTGGCGTCTATAATAGAAAGTCCCGTCTCCTGGGCTGCCATTGGACGACTATTCTGTCTTTTATAGGAGATGGGACTTTGTATTAAAGAGGCTGCTGAGTAAACAGGAGATTCTCCTGTATGTAATCTGTTGGTGCTCGTCCCGCCCCCCTCCGAGGCTGCAGATGGGCATCGATCAGGCTGCACTGATGGCAATGGTGAGGCTGCGTTCATGGCACATGTGAGGCTGTATTGATTGCAATAGTAAGGCTGCATTCGTGGCAATGGTAAGGCTGCATTCATTGCACTTGTGAGGCTGCAGATGGGCACTGATTAGGCTGCATTGATAGGCACTGACCCTTATTTTGCTTCACAGTTCTTTATATAAAATTTAAGTTTTTTCCTGAAACTTCCCTCTTAAAGTGAAGGTGCGTGTTATATGCCGATAAATACGGTATATCCAAATAACACGCCCAAGCTCATCCTTAGTCCTGAACGGTGCTCGGGAAAACGTTGGGGCCACAAAAGATATATATATATATATATATATATATATATATATATATATATATATATCCAAATAACACGCCCAATCTCATCTCTTCGCCACACACAGCCACAAAGGCAGGAGATTTCTTGTTGGGCAGTGTATTAGTGCTCAGACGAACACACTTAGACCGAATTTTAATGGTTCAATTTTAGGCAAAATGGTCGGCCCTCAAGCATGTTCACTTCATCAAATCTGGCCTTCTTTGAAAAAAGTTTGGACACCCCTGTGTTAGAGGAACAGTTGATCCAATAGAATGATTTGTTCTGGTGACAACTCCAAAATCTTGGA
The DNA here is from genome assembly GCA_029206835.1 of Rana muscosa. Taxonomy (NCBI): domain Eukaryota; kingdom Metazoa; phylum Chordata; class Amphibia; order Anura; family Ranidae; genus Rana; species Rana muscosa. The sequence goes on along the minus strand of CM055116.1, from coordinate 1,045,917,200 downwards.
TTTGCCATCATTTTCTGTCAATGGACAAACAGAGTGCTTGACAGGGCTTAAAACCTTCCCCCACACCATCAGAAACTAGAAAAATGTGGCTATAGATACACTTTTATACACATTAAATTTCCTGTTTTATCCCATTTCTAAAATGATTTAATTGTATGCATAGAAAAGCACTAAATGCAATGTTCAGCACCATAACAACCAATCAGAATCCATCCTAATGAAAATGAATTCTGATATATGATACCTCACATTGTACGTAGTGTGTTGCACAGTTTATTTATAACGGCCAATGAACTGGCTTACAAAAAACAGTGATTCATTTTTTTCAATTGAAAAATGAATCATCTATTGCCAATGCCAACCTACGTTTGTGTGGCCAATTTTTTAATCTAAATGGTTAGTATAATTAAGGCTGGCCATACATTATACAATTTTCTTCTATAGATTTCCTTTAGATTTACCAAAACCATATAATATGAGGTCAAATCTAAACACTTTCAATTTGTGTGTAATCAGGCATGCCCTTGTACTACATAGTTGAAGGTAAATCTAAAGAAAATTGTATGGTGTATGGCCAGCTTAAGGCACATTTTCCAGTGTAAATCAGCACTCAACGCAGTAATTGCACCAGAACATTATTTACTGCACATACAAACAGTAATGTTGTCAGCTTATATACAAATCATGAACCAATTAAAAAAAAAAAAATTCCATTATGTTTATTTAATGTCAGCTCAGAAAGGGCAAACAATCTTGTATTTGTTTCTTTACTGCTTAAAGAGGAGCTCCAGTCTTCTGTGTAAAAATGAAAAGTCAGCAGCTACAAAAACTGTAGCTGCTGACTTTTAGTAAACGGCCTGTCCCAGGATCTAACGCTGTGCTTACCCCAGCCATTTTCAGCTCCCATTTTCTGTCCCCGGCCCCGGCATCTTAACCACTTCAATACTGAGAACTTTCACCCCCTTCCCACCCAGGCCAATTTTCAGCTTTCAGCGCGGTCACACTTTGAATTCCAATCGGGCGGTCATGCAATGCTGTACCCAAACAAAATTTGTATTATTTTTTTGTTAGCCAGATAGTTTTTTTGGTGGCATTTAATCACCACTGAGTTTCACATTTTTTGCTAAACAAATGAAAAAAGACTGAAAATGTTGAAAAAAAATAAATTTTTTCTTAGTTTCTGCTACAAAATTTAGTAAATAAGTAATTTTTCTCATTCCCTGATGAGGCTGCACTGATGGCACTGATAGGCTGCACTGGTGAGGTGGCACTGATGGGAACTGATGAGAAGGCACTAATATGCAGCACTGATGGGCACTAATAGTCAGCACTGATATGCAGCACTGATGAGCACTAATAGGCAGCACTGATGGGCACTGATAGGCGGCACTGATGGGCAGCCTTTATGGGCACTGATAGGCGACACTAATGGGCACTGATAGGCTGCACTGGTGAGGTGGCACTGATGGGAACCGATGAGAAGGCACTAATATGCAGCACTGATGGGCACTAATAGTCAGCACTGATATGCAGCACTGATGAGCACTAATAGGCAGCACTGATGGGCACTGATAGGCGGCACTGATGGGCAGCCTTTATGGGCACTGATAGGCGACACTAATGGGCACTGATAGGCAGCACTGATGGGCACTGATAGGTGGCACTGATGAGGAGGCAGTGACAGGCATCACTGATGAGCACTGAAAGGCAGCACTGATAGGCACTTATTGGCATCACTGGTGGGCATTACTGGGGGGCACTGGCAGGCATGGCTGATGGGGCTGCACTGATAATCAATGCACTGATTATCAGCGCAGACCCCCCCTGTCAGGAGAGCCGTTTATCGGCTCTTCTCTGCTTCTGCCTTGTCAGTGCAAATAGAGGAATGCTGATAACAGGCATTTCCTATTTACACAGATCAGCTGTGATTGGACACAGCTGATCACGTGGTAAAGAGCCTACGTCATAGGCTCCTTACCGTGATTGGAGATGCTGTGTGTCTGGGGACACACAGCACCACCAATCGCCATGCTACGCGCCACAGCAGGTTGCCCTGAAGGATGTCATATGATGTCCGGTCAAGACAATGGATCCCCCGCCCAGCCATCATTCTGTTATAGGCCAGGAAGGTGTTAACTGTGGACACCAGCCTGTGGCAGCTTGCGGTTTCACAGCCGGGTGCTCACTGCCCATGTGCGGGCCACGCTATGCATGGTGAATGGTCCCGCAGTCTTCTGGGCCCCTTGGCAAAAGACCCAAAAGACAGCGAGGAGGGAGGGAGGAGGAGAACTTCTGCTCCGATCACCGAGGCAGGCGGAAGTGGAAGCGGGTACCTGTTTAAAATCAGGTACCCTCCCCACAGTGGGAGAGAGAGAGAGAGAGAGAGAGAGAGAGAGATTTTTATACATATTTATTTGTTAAAAAAAAATGAAAAACATTTCTTATTTTCTTTCCACTTTACAGTTATGTGACACTTTGTGTTGGTCTATAACATAAAATCCAAATAAAACACATTTATGTTTTTGGTTGTAGCGTGACAAAATGTGAAAAATTGCAAGGGGTATGAATACTTTTTTCAAGGCACTGTACTTTCCCTGCAAAGCAGGGAATTAAATTGATTACTTCCCCTTGTAAAAGCACCACACACTGTACACATAAACACTGGCTAGGCACACATTTAACCCTTTGCTCACCCCTGTTGTTTAACCCCTTCCCAACCAGTATCATTAGTACAGTAAAGCCCTGTACACACGGCCGGGAATCCCGTCTGTTTTAAAACCGTTGGTTTTCCTGATGGGATTCCTGCCAAACTTGCCTTGAAAAGCCACGTATACACACGGCCACACAAAAGACCCGCCGTTCTTTTAAATGGCAAGAACGCGGTGACGTCAAGGACTACAACAAGCCGGCTAAACTACGTTCTATGCTACTGCGCATACGTTGAAGTGTTATCAAGCATGCGCGGTTTATTTGCCCTTCAGGTAAGCATACAGACGACCGGTTTTCTCGGCAGGAAACACTCTGCCAGGAATCCCGACGGGAAGATAGAAAGCAGGTTCTCAATTTTTTTCCGGCAGTTTTCCTGTCGGGAAAGCTGCTAGGGAGCATACACACGGCCGGGATTCCTGGCCAAAAGCTCTCCTGCCAGTTTTCCTGCCGGGAAAACCGGTCGTGTGTACAGGGCTTCATAGTCCATATTTTTAGCACTGATGACTGTGTTGGTGTCCCTGGCTCCCAAAAAGTGTCAAAAGTGTCAGATTGTCTGCAGCAATATCGCAATCCCGCTATAATGCCCCATACACACGATCGTTTTTCTTGCCATTTTTTTTCTTGCCGTTTTTCACGTCGTTTTTTTTCATGTTTCCTCTCAAGCCTGTCTTGCTTACACACGATCATTTTAAAAAACGATCAAGCAAAGCACAGTGATGTATACCACGTACGACGGCACTATAAAGGGGAAGTTCCGCTCGAATGGCGCCACCCTTCATGTTAGTAAAGTTTGAGCAACGATTCGCGCTTTTCAGCCTCGTGCTTTTCAGTCCGTTACAGCGTGACGAATGTGCTCTCTCCATTACAAACGCTAGTTTTACCAGAACGAGCGCTCCCGTCTCATACTTGATTCTGAGCATGCGTGTTTTTTTTCACGTCGTTAAAGCATACACACTATCGTTTTTCACGTCGTTAAAAAAAAAACGACATGAAAAACGACGTGAAAAAAGAGAGCATGTTCGAAATTTTTAATGCCCGTTTTTCACGTCGTTAAAAATGCTCTGGAGCATACACACGATCATTTTTAATGGCCATTTTTAAAAATGGCATTTTTAACGGCATGAAAAACGATCGTGTGTATGGGGGCATCAGTCACTGATCGCTGACACTACTAGTAAAATATAAATAGATAAAAATATCCCATAGATTGTAAACACTTTAACTTTTGCATAAACCAATCAATATACGCGAGCTGGGATTTTTTTTTTACCAAAAACATGTAGCATAATATATATTAGCCTAAATTTATGAAGAAATTAGATTTTTTTTTTTATTGAATATGTTTTAGAGCAGAAAGTAAAAAAAAAAAAATTTCTTTTTTTTTTTTAAAGTTGTCAGTCTTTTTTTGTGTAGAGCACAAAAAAATAAAAAACGCAACTGCCACCAAAATAAAGCTTTATTTCTGGGGGGAAAAGGTCATACATTCTATTTGGGTGTAGTGTTGCATGGCTGCGCAATTGTCTGTTAAAGTAACGCAGTGCCAAAAATGGCTTGGTCATGAAGGGGGGTAAATCTTCTGGAGGTCAAGTGGTTAAACAACAGAAAAAAAAAAACTCTATATACATAATCCTTTACCCACAGTTGAGCTAGAGGAAGGCAAAACCCCCAATAAAGCATGATTCAAATTGCTCCAGCGGGGGGGGGGGGGGGGAAGATTTCCTGATCCATCATAAGGCAGATATTCCCGGGAACAACAATCTCTGGTATTATTACCTATACATGTCAGGATCCAGTTATATTTTGTGCATGGACAGCACAGTGGTGTAGCGGTTAGCACTTTCACCTAGCAGCAACAAGGGTCACTGGTTCGAATCCCAACCACGACACCACCTGCCTGAAGTTTGCATGTTTGTGGGTTTCCTCCGGGTACTCCGGTTTCCTCCCACACTCTAAAGACATGCTGGTAGGTTAATTGGATCCTCTCTAAATTGTCCCTAGTATATGAATGTGTGTAAAGCCCCGTACACACGGTGGGACTTTTGGCCCACAAACTTCATTTTGAGCAAGTTGGACCAACAATCCGACCGTGTGTACGCTCCATCGGACAAACTTTTTTTGCTTTTTTCTTGTTTTCATCGGACAAAAGTTGGGTCTGCAAACGGACAAACTTTTGCCCAACAAAAGTCCGATGGAGCAAAGTCCGACCGTGTGTACAGAAAACCATCGGACTTTTGTCCGATGGACAAAACAAATAATGTTAAAATCAACCAACAATAGCAGAAGGTGACCAAAGGGTGGTGGTAAAGAGCAGAAAAAAGCAGAAAAACCACGTGATGTTGCAAAAAGTTTTGAGAAAGTTTGCAAAAAAATCAGGGCGTGTGTATGCTATGGGTGTTCCCGACCAACTCCGTTCGGACAAAAAAACACGGAAAAGTCAGATGGAAGTCCGACCGTGTGTACGAGGCTTTAGGGACATTAGGTTGTAAGCTCCTTGAGGGTAGGGACTGTGAGTAAAGCTTGGATTTATCCTTGGTCTTGTTTATATTAACTGATGTGAATGTACAATATATATATAAAGCGCTGCTTAAATTGACCG